>JAHLJT010000631.1:247072971-247672971 GCA_031308135.1 Acheta domesticus
CAATGAGGTATGCCGTTGAAAATGTTTTTGAAAATTTCTGTTGTACATCTTCCTGTGCTAAAAAGGATATTGCTTTGATCTACCAGGCCTCCAACAAAAGAGCAGCTGCAGATTACATTTTCGTTCTTAGAAAAATAGAGATAACAATTATCAAAGTTATCAATCGTCTTTTGAATCCATTGTTGTATGTGGAGATTTTAACATTGATTTTTCCTGGGGGGTCCCCGAAAAAAAATACTTGCGGAACGAGCACCCCCAAAGAGCAGTTTCTTAACTTAATTAATTCCTTCAATTTAGATATTACAATAAAAGTACCTACACGGATCACAGTAAATTCAAAGAAGGCAATCGATCAATTATATTAACAAAAACCACTACTCGACATGAAATTGAAACAAAAGATTTAGGATACAGTGAACCACGATGCACAAATTCTTACCATTATACGAAATGCGAACAATGACACAATAAATAATACACGTATGAAGTAGAGTGTTTTCTAAAAGTAAAATAAAATTATTCATTGATACTTGCTGCAGAGTCATGGACGCAGTTTATAATACTATTGATACAAACGATAAATATTATTCTTTTTTCAACGCTTTCATTTCATTTTAACACTTGCTTTCCTTCAGAAAAGAAAATTAAATATTTCACGCAAAAACAATTCTGTGGATAACACAAGGGATTAGAACATCATGTTAAAAACAAACGAATTCTTCTTTCATTTCTAAGCATCATAACGTATCTCAAGATTCCTCCTGTACTTTAAAAAATACAAATCATTGTTAAGAAAAGTCATAAGGCAGGCTAAAATCATGAAACACGATCAGGATATTTTGAACTCAAATAACAAAACAAAATCAATGTGGGATATAGTAAAAAATGCGACCAAACCAACTAGAAACCTTATAGAGAATGTTGTTTTAACAAGATAACGATAGAGATGTGAACGATCCGGCAACAGTGGCTAGTCTCTTTAACCAATACTTTTCGAGAATTGCTGTCGATCTCACTAAGGGTTTGTTCAGCCACAAAATTCAACATCTGACGTTTCCCTAAAAGTCTTAGACACTATGTTCGTTTCCGAAACCTCTTCCTATGAAATTCTCAAAATAATCGGTAAATTAAAAATAAATATTCGGCCCGGTTTAGATGAATTTCCGGATTGTTTGTTAAAGACGTGCGCGCCAGCCATTATACACCCGTTAACTCACATATTTAATGCATCCTTATGCACCGGAATTTTTCCAGATATTTTTAAAACAGCTAAGATTAAGCCGCTCTTCAAAAAAGGCAACAAAAATGAAGTTCAAAATTATCGGCCAAATTTCTCTTTTGTCATTTTTTTCAAAAATATTAGAGAGACTTTTTTATGTGCGAATGGAAACCTTTCTGAATAAACACGACGCGTTTTCAATTGCCAACATGGATTCCGGAATCAAAATCTACGGAAACAGCCATTTTTTCTTTTCTTAAGGATGTTGCCTCATCATTGGATCAAAACGAAGCAACTATTGGAATATTTTTAGATCTTTCAAAAGCTTTTGACGTCATTGATCATAACATTTTACTTTCAAATTACCTTCGTATGGAATCCGTGGTATTGCTCTAGATTGGCTATGTCGTACCTTAAACAACGATCTCAGAGAGTAGAAATACCTTACTGGAATGATGGAACTTTATGTACACACCTTTCCGGTTCTTTGCCAATTGTACGTGGAGTCCCGCAAGGATCGATTTTAGGCCCTATTCTCTTCCTATTATACGTAAATGACATGCCACTTAGCGATTCGAAACGGAAGAACAGTTCTCTTTGCGGATGATACAAATATTCTTTGCAACAAAGAAAACCGTAAATAGTACAATATCAGACGTTTCAAATTGGTTCCGTAATAACAAATTAAAAGTAAATGAAAATAAAACAGTTTCAATGCAGTTTTCCCATATCAAATAAAAAATTCTGTACTCCATTGAAAATGAACGGTGTGCCATTGACTGATGTTAATGTAACAAAATTTTTAGGTCTATCAATTCAGTCAAACCTCAAATGGAATGCCCACTTAAATGAATTGAACACAAAATTAAGCTCATTATGCTACGCGTTCAGAATTCTTTCAAATTCCGTCAGCCTTCATACAGCTCGTTGTGTATATTTTGCCAATGTTCACTCCCGCCTGAGATATGGCATAATATTTTGGGGAAACACATCTTATAGTTCACAGACTTTCAGATTACAAAAAAGAATTGTACGAATAATAAGCAAATCCAACCCACGTGATTCTTGTAAGTCACTCTTTATTAATCTAGGAATTTTACCATTACCTTGTCTCCTGATTTACGAATCAGTAGTTTTTGTCAAAAATGACTTACTTAAGGACGGGAATATATTTTCAGCAAACGCGCGATGTCTATAAGTATAACACACGACGTAGTAATCATATTCACCAGGTGGCAGTATCAACAGCTCACTACAAAAAATTCACATACAATTCATGTACATTACTCTACAACACTTTGCCAGAAGACATTAAACGATTAAATTCCATAGAAAAGTTTAAGTCCCAAGTAAAATCTTTTCTGCTGCATAACTGTTTCTATACAATTCGAGACTATACCGAGCATCAAAAAGGAAAGTAGAATTAATTTTAACAATGATAGTTAATGTAATTATTTATCATTTGGACTGTATAATTCTAAAGAACCTGTAACAAGTATTGTACCACAGTTTCTGGGTTGATGGCCCCCATCTCGATCAGGTTTTTCGTCCAGTTTCCCTGATCCTTGAGCAAATGCTGAGATGGTCCCTTGTTTTGCTTCTGGACATAAATGTAACTTCATTATTTGTGCACGTCTTCTGAATTTCAGTGGGAAATATAGTTATTCAAATTATCGTTTTTCATATTATCGCGGCAAAAAGTATTATTCTTTCATGAAGAACATGAGGGTTCAGGGCAGAAATTTATAGCTAATTTACCTTTGAAAATATATTTTATTATATAGGAGCGAATATTTGTCAACAAAACTCGAAAAAAACTCTCTTTTCTGTATTCAAAATTCGACTAGAATATGGTTTAGGATAGAGACCACAGAATTATGAAAACGTGCACAAAATTCACTTCTCCCCATAGCTCGTCATACGCAGTTTTTAACTGTTTTGACGTAAATAAATAAATAAATAAATAAATTTTCCAGAGGTTGGCATTACTAAAAGTACTCTAGTGGCTGCCTTTTTCTAATACCCCCACTCCGCCAGCATTTCTTCAATCCATCGGTCAAGAAAAAGTTGCCCTGTTATTACGTCCCTGCAATACACCGAATAGTGATTGGAGAAACCACGGGAAACTACCGAACACAGCAACCGGCCGCTGCGAGAGCCGAAAATTAGCCACAGGTCGGGACTCGAACCTAGGACTTCCCGGAGGGATCGCTGCAGAGACAGTGGTATCGGTGGATCTGAGCTAATTCAGCCAGTTTTGTTTGCCCATTTGTTGTGATGAAGTTGTTAGTGCTAAGTTGTCGTGAAGTTTGTATTTTATTGTTGGTTCCTTTTGCAAATTATGTGTTTTGTTATTGTTTGAAATAATTTAATAATTATTAAAACATTTCAATGGTTTTATTTTATGGATTTCCAAATTTTTTACCCGTAGGGGACAAAATTTGGCGAGCCTTGGTGTTAATAGAATTGTCACAAACCTTTAAATAGATAAATATGTAATAATTTGACATTCATGGGTTTATTTAATATGATCTCAAAAGAAAAAAATCTAAATAATTATCTTGGAAAGCTTATTTCAGAACATTGTTTATTTAAATTAGAGAGTGAGAAGCTCTGTGTAGTGTAGGTTGGAATTTGCAAGCTCTGCAGCAAGATCATGACTTAATTTTCCAAAATATTAAATGTGAATAGTTTTAATATTTTAAAAGTTTTTAAGTTTAACACAAAATTAATGTTATTCATTTTGTAATTAGTACTGAACACTGATGAATTTGAAAAATCAGAAAAACGCCTGATTTACCCTCTTTGTTTAAGAAAAAGTTTTATTTGCTGAGTCATAAATGAAAACCAAAATATATACTGAAATACATGTCACAATAACCATTTATTAAAAGATAGTGTGTAAAATAATATAACATAATAAATTGTGAAAATGAATGGACAACAAGTGGTTTTAGCTGCATTGGTTCATTTGGTAAATGGCTGTGGCAGAGATTGATATACTATCATTCTGTGCATAATGTAAATGTTATTCTATATATATTTTTAGAATGTTTCCTTTTTCTATTGCCCAGTATTGACAATGCTTCAAATTGTCGAAGTTAACATTTTATTGCATTAAAGTGATGCAAATAATTAAAATGTTGAGATTTTAAATGTATGTTTTAATTGTTACAAATTTATCAAGGCCGAAGTGTTTCTAAAAAGATAAATTAATGTAGCTTCACTATTTGTGCACATTTGTCTTGAAATCAATGGGAAATATAGTTATTCATATAATATATTGTTTTATTGATAGTTGATTCCTTCAGGTGGGACACATTAAGGGATAGTAGCCTAAATCTACATTTCAATTGCCGTTGCAAATATTTTTATTATACGTGGGCGAATAATACCTTATTATCAACTTGCTGAAAACGCTCGTTGCTATCTGTATTCATAATTAATCGTAAAATGGTAATATAGGCGTATGGTTTTCTTTTTCTTTTCAAATGTACGTGTACAATTATTTTTCAAAATTACATTTTTTTAAAAAATCCGTGTCTGGATCTGCGGTCGTGTGTATGGCACGCGTAGACACAATAATTCACGTTGAACTGTGAAAGAAAAATATGTATTTTAGTTTTTATACACGGAGTGGGGAGGAAACGTCGCAACTTCGAAAATAAGATCTTAAGACAATTCTAACAGAAGCATATTTTGTCTAATAAACTACGTGGATATTACGAATGGTTGGGCCGCAATGAGCACTCAAAATTTTGTTTGAAAAAAGTATTTCTAGGCAAAAATCTGCATTATGGAAGCATAGATTCACTCCAAAAACATGTAAATTGTTCATTATTTACAAAAGAAAAGGATATATTTGCTCAGACAGAAAAATTAAGCGAGAAATAAAAAAGAAGTCGAATTGTGTAAATTGGGTGCTTTTTATTTTTCGCTTAATTTTTCTTTTTGAACAAATATTAATTTATTTTGTAAATAATAAACAATTTACATGTTTCTGGAGTGTTTCTGAGCTTCTATAATGCAAATGTTTGCCTGGAAATCAATTTTTCAAACCAACTTTTGGGTGATTATTGCGTCTCAACCATTCGGAATATCCACGTAGTTTATTAGACCAAAATATACTTAGAATTGTCTTAAGAGCTTATTTTCGAAGTTTCAATATTTCCTCCCCGTACATCCTGTATATATAAACGGGACGTTTCTTTGCGGAGTCGTCGAGAATGGAGGTCCATGGCAGGGGGGATACCACGCGGGAATATTGGAGGAAGGAGCGTCGCCGTGCCACGCGCAGGCGTCGTCGGCGCGGCTGCGGGTGAATGAGTCGGCGCGCGGCTGGAGCCGGATGCGAGGCTGCCTGCCCGTGCGCATGCGTGTGTACGTCGCGTGTATATAGTACGCAGCGGCGGCGGCGCTCTTCCCTGCTCACGCCCCCCCCTCTCCGCCGCCCGCGTGGTGAAACACTCGTGTTGCATTCGCGGGGAAGCCCGCCGCTCCGTCAGCGGTTCGGGGAAAGGTACGCGGTCCGGCTTCCTGTAAACACGACGTGTATTCGGTTGCGTGTTGCAGGGTTGCCAAATTGGGGAATTTTGTCTGCCATGGGCATTTTGTTTTTTGCGGGGAAAGAATGGGGAACATTAATGAACGGCGAAATTTTTAGGGGGAAATTATTTTCATGCGGAGTCGAGACTGAAATATTCGTTATAATAATAATAATAATAATAATAATAATAATAATAAAAAGAAACAATAGACGCCACGTTCTCTCATTTTTATGTATCAAAAAGAAAATTAAACGACAGGCATAGAGAAAGAAAAACGAAGATGGTATAGGGCTCCTCCATGATTTGAATTATTTAAGCTAAAGGGGAAAGCCAGTGGGATCTGTAGTATCCCTGGTGATTTCGTGGCCTCTCCTCTTAGTCATAACTTGGAGAATATTTTTCGTTGGAAAGTTGCGGGAATTTTGTTTCATTGGAGAGATTATTTGAAGAAATTTCGTAGTGGTGATGGGGAAAGAGCACGCAACACATCTGGCAACGCTGGGCCATTCCTTTCGTCGGAGCTCACCGTTTCTTCGATACTCACAGGGTTGCCACTTGTCCGGATTTCAGGAGTGATCTCCGTGCTGCGGGTTACTTGTGAAAATCCCTGGGTCGTATAAAAAATTAATTAAATATCTTTTTTCAACTTTTTAAAAATATTATGTGTGTAGAATAATTTAATTTTATCGAATGTTTTCTTAATAATGACACTATGTAAAGAAAACTTGGACTGCGCAGCAAAATTAGTATTCCATCAGTTCCATTAGTATTCCATCAGTCCATCCCTTGTCGAAAAAAGAACATTTATTGTTAAAGTAATTAATGCGTCATTAACACTAAGTGTATTACTGTTATGAAATAATTAATCGTAAAAAGGCGTGTATTTTATAATGTTGATTGTGAATTCGTGTATTTTTCGACTCCCCCTCCCCGAGTAAATAGTGATCTCCGGGTCATGTGTTCTTCGAAGGTGGCAACTCTAGACATTCGGGCATTGTCGAACTAAAGTTAAGAGCTCGATCGGTAAGTAACATGTAAAAATGATTCGCGATAATTTCACGACAGTTGGCAAACTTGTGGTGAGTCCTGTGCTCTAGAATTGATTTCGTTGGCCGGGGTGCTGTTGTAGATCCTGTTTTGTCTTCCCATTTAAATTTAAACACATAAAATTCAGTGCGAACTCTTTAATATAGTAGTTCCAGGAAATTGTCTTTTCATTTAATGTCTTTGTCTTTTTCATTTAATTTTTAAAAATGTCTGTGTTTAGAAGCCTGGAAGTGGGAAAAAATCGCCCTTGACTGTTTATTTATATATTTAAAAAAAACAATATTGTGCAATTATGTACTTTTCGGTATAACAAGAATGAAGTTCATTAGCCAGAAAAAAAAGACGTATTTGTGTTGAACATGTATTTTTCTAAGCAATTTCGGAAGATACGTAAAAATTGCGTCTCTCTCTCTCTCCTCTCGAGTAGAGGAATACGTTGAAGCAAATTAACTAGTTGCTTCGAGAAGTTCCTATTAAATAGGTAAATTTCTTTCTCA
This sequence comes from Acheta domesticus, assembly GCA_031308135.1. Taxonomy (NCBI): domain Eukaryota; kingdom Metazoa; phylum Arthropoda; class Insecta; order Orthoptera; family Gryllidae; genus Acheta; species Acheta domesticus. Next base: position 247,080,282 of record JAHLJT010000631.1, read on the forward strand.
ATAAAACATTCAAATGACAACGAAAAATATTTTATGTTTAAAATAGCTTTAATGTAGAACACCAGAAAGCAAATATTTTACTATTACTCTTACATTCGTATACTTTTCCGCATTCGATAATCTATATCTCCCGCTGATTTGAAATGGATGCAAGAAAACAAGTTTTCCCTAGTTGCATAATCGGTCGTGCAGATGCTGATTGAAATGGAAGCGACAGAGAAGCATCTTGGTACGAGAGAGAGACTTCTGGAAAAGTCGAATAAGTATCAACAAATGATTGAGCACCCTACCATTGTCGAAATAATATTTCTGTCTACTTGACAGTTGGGGGTGGAATAGAGTGATGTTGCCAATTACGCGGGCGGCAGTCACGTGGTCGTGGGGTCGTTCTTACATCATTCTAGACATGCACTCGTATTAATAGTAGAATAACGAATGGTAATAATGACACTTGTTAATTTCATATAGTGCTTTACCGTGGCCCCTTACACTAATGCCATTGAAAGGAATAGCGAAACATTTCTGTGCACGTGCAAAGCAGATGAAAGTAAGTACAGCGAGGCGGTTTTTATTATTATTATTTTAACGGTTAAGCAAATAAATAATCGCGTTATTCAGTTTTAAGTAGCTTCGCTATATAAATTGCATTTTCCTTTCAATAAGCACCGGCAATTCTGGAGTGAAGTCCCTTGATTGGATAACAGAACCCCCTCTTTCTCCCATGTCAGCCGCTATACTTCGATTTTTCTTTCTTGGCGCCTGGGGGGGGGTGTTATCAAAAAGTAATATCTCACGGTATTTCGCGTCGTTCTCGGTTGTGCCGCAAGGAGTCGCATCATCGCGGCTATCGAGCAGTGCTGGCGATCATGCAACTCCTAGCGGCACAATCGAGAAGGACGCGAAATACCGTGAGATATTCCATTTTGATGACACTCCCTACGCGCCAAGAAAGAAAAACCGAAGTGTAGTGACAAGTAGACGCAAATATTACTCGGATAATAGATGCTATCTTCTGTTACATTTACATGACATACTATAATAATTGTGTAATATTTAGAATTACATTTCTAATTGGTTATGTTTTCTGAGAATGTCTTTTGAGGAAGGGGCATTTTTTGATATTTTCTCCCTCCCCTTCACCATATCACAGTCTCATCATTTACTTTCCTTTCATATCATTTTTGTGATTTTTTGCTTCGGGCCAATTAATCCTATCAATTCTCAAAAACCGCTCCAAATTTTTTCTTTACATTTTCTGCACGTGAGTAATAAGTGACGGTAAATATATAAATAAACTAGTGGTGCTGTAGAATGGCACATACTTTCTCGCAGTAGTTATTTTTCAAATGCCGATCAGCGGATAAATTATTTGGAGTAAGCCGTTCACCGCTGCCTTTCTTGATCATGTTTGAAAGACATGCTTTTCGCATGTTGACAATTACCGGCTTCCTAATGATAGAACTGATACAATTACGTTTTGTCTATAATATAAGTAGTTGGTCCGCATGTCATCCCGTGGCGCGGCTGGTTAAAGCACCTTCGGATTGAGATCTTCAATAAGGAAGATGCCGAGTTCGATCCCCAGAGGGGGATTTTAATTTGATGAATGTGATGATGCAGGGAAAAACATTGAAGAGTGTAGATACTTTATTGAAAATCATTTGAAGTACTTCTACTCACGAATAGAATCAATGCAGATAAATAGATAGGACTTGTCTGTGTTTTCCCTAACTGCATCTTTTAAACAATTTTTCAACTCTGTTATTCGATTTCTGAAGCGTATAACATGTCAAATCAACCGTTGTCTAGTATATATCTGTATGAACCAATTTAAGTAAAATATTAGTATTTTAACGTTAAATTGTAATACATTATAACCAGAACGCATGCGATGAACTTACAATCCCTAACCGTTCCGAAATTATTGTTACTTTCTAGCCTTACGAATACTTCGTAAAGCGGTTCACCGCTGCCTTTCTTGGTGATGTTTGAAAGACATGTTTTTCGCATGTTGACAATTACCGGCTCCTAATGATAAAACCGATACAATTACGTTTTGACTAAAATATAAGTAATTGCGATAAATGTACTGGAAATGTCTGTATATATTTGTTCAAATTTTTAACTTTTAACAATTGTTTACTTCTCTTCTTGGATTTGTAAAGCGTATGTACAATCGTATCAATTGTTTCTTAATCATGCATTTACCATTTTATAGGTCGGTTCTATTCTTACATGGCTCTGTTCGACACAGGCGGTGGTGTGGCTTTGTGGAATAAGTGCCGGTTCGTTGACTTTGAGTAACGGATGTCGGGTCTCGGTACGGAAAACGTTTGCTGGTATAATACACTTTTGCTGGTTTATGAAGTAGTGGAATAGTAATAAGGACCGTATAGAAGCAGAGCGAGAAAGTATGTGTGTTGGAAGCACCACTAGTTTTTTTTTAAATTTCTTGTAAGAATTGAATAAAATACACTGACAATAGTGACATAGGTCCGATTTTCACTGTTAACGCTGAATTTTCGATAAATGCAAAAGTTTGAACTGTTTTCGGCCTCTTCCTACAACTACAAAATTGAAGATAGAGATTTTTTCTTCAAATGAAATTTGTTGTCCATAATGAGTTCTTTCATTATATCCTGTACGTTTTTTGGTAATTTTAGTACTTTTCGTGCAATATTGCGTGCAATATGTGATATTAAAAAAATCTACCGAAAAATCCAAATTGTTTCTTTAACCTTTTGGTAGGAATAGTGCAAAATGTACACTATGAGATGACATACACGCCATTTCGCTTTATTCTTTTCTTTGTGCAAAAAATTACAAAAATGTAATTTTTTACTTTCTCACCTAGTTAATATTTATATTAGCGACGATTTGTTTACATATTATATTTATAAGTACATGCTTTAAATAATGTCATAAAAATTTCTGGAAAACTCAACCATTTGCTGTGAAAACTAGCTCAAAATTCCGCATAATCAGAAAACGCCCCAACCCCATTTTCTCATAAATGGCTCCAAATTTGTTCTTCAAACTTTTCGAACGGATAGTGCTAATTGCACTCTTTAATATAAAGTTCTGTTTGGGGTATTTTTTGGTATTTTCAAAAATTACACAAATGTAATTTTTTTAAAGATCTCTCACACCTTTAATATGCACATTATCAGCAATTTGTAAACAGTTTTGTATTTGTGAGTTAATGTGCTTCAAATGACTTCAATTGAAGTTTTTCGAAAACTCAAACATTTCTGTGAAAAAGAGATTGAAATTTCGAATTTACGGTAGCGCTTAAGCGCCATTTTCTTAAAAACGGCGTTATATTTTTGAAAGAAAATTGCCATTTAGGAAGAGGTTGTACTGTTCTTTAATATTCTTAAAATCATAGTTCCGTTCTCTATCAGGAAACAAAAATTAAGGAAATATCAAAAAATGTACTTTGGGCGGCGATAGATGTCAGCTGGCAAGAGTATGTGACAAGTCCGAATAGCTAGCCGAGACCAAAGGAAATGGAAAACTTGCACGGGAAAGTCTGTGCCATTCTGTAGCACTTCTCTTTCTGATCTCTTCTCTCGCCTGTAATTACATGTCAATACTTCCGTTCTCTTTCCGACAGGTGTTTGTTCCTCGCTAGAAGCGACGGAGAAATTCCATGGCCGCTTTATAACGTATGGGGTCATTGGAGCTACGAGCTGTGCTGCAGGTATATCTCGTGGCAGAAAGTGTGATTCGACTCAATTCGATTGTCTAATCACACGACCTCCTCATTGGCGCTTCTGTATCCCCTCCCCAAGAGTGTTTCCCTGAGCGCCGATCTATCAGTGCCAGGCCGGGGAATCCCAGTGGTCACGTGGCAATATTTACTCCATAGCGGGGTGCAGGCAGCTTGATGACATATGCAAGCCTGCCAACTGTCCGTACGCAAATTCCGTCGTAATGCATTACGTCGATATACAAAGTAACGACTAATCCGATGTGGATTTTTCGTATCGACAAAGTCTTAGCAGCCCGCGAATAGTTAAAGCTGACTGTTGCCTGTTCTTTTATATATTGAGTGTAGTATTTTGTTGCAATAGTGTTGGGTTTTCTTGAAACTTCCTTGCGTGATACAATGTCTAAGATGTGCTCCTAATAAGAAAGTAATAGTTTCAAAACTGTAAAGTGATAATTAGAATCCAACAATTTTCATACGAAGCAGATATTTTATATATGCCTACATATATGCAAAAAAAGGCAAGAGGGTTACTACTATCTATATGTACACTTTGAACAATTCCAGAGATTTGCGTTTTTCGACCTACACTTTTAGAACGAAAGAAAACTTTTTATCTCCTTTGGACAATTTTTTACTTATTCTTGTTTAAACAAGCATTCGTTTTCCTGCAACAGCATAAATGATAGGCCTACTTAAGACATTTGTACCACGTTATTTGAACAGAACTTACACCTTAATTTTACATTTTTCATCGTGATAAATGATTAAATACTTTGTTTAAGCTTGCTAACATAATGCCATCAAAAGAGATCGTGCTCAAGATCTTCGATCATTTATAGAAATTTCTCGGAGAAATGGTCTGATTCTCAGAAAACATGACATTATTCACAGAAAATTGATAAGGCTCTTCTCAAAGACTTTCTTTGCATAGAGATAAGATATAACTTCACGTAGGCGCGTGTACTCCTAAGATCGCAAATATGAAAACCACTTGAAACTTAACGCTATCCCACCAGAACACCCTTGTCCTGCACTTGTTTCATGTCCCAATTTCTCACTTGCGTGGCACGCAATTCGTTTACATTTGAAGGCTTGACTACAACCGTGCTGCTGATTTGAGTTGTTTCGTTTTGTTTTGCTGTTTGTTTTTCTTTTCTTTCTCTCTGTTTTTTTATTATTTTCTTTTTTCAAAGTGTTCTGGCACAATTTTGTACAGCACACCACTCTAAGCCTTCTAATGGAGGTTAATGGTTTTGTGTAATCATTTTCTAGTGACCACATTGCATCCTAATACCTTACTATACATAGTTCTTTATAGATGTTTGAAACAAAAGATCCTGACGCGCATTGATAAATGCACAAGACTGATCAAGACCTTAGGCTCCCTCCTGAATTGTAGTGATTTTTCAAACAAGATTTTTTATTAGTTTACTGACATGTGAAATATTTAATATTTTTAGCTTTTTTCCCATTTTAACTTTGATTACAGATGAACTACAACATTTCAATATTATTAGGGGGTCATGCTTCTGAAAGATATTAATGGAACCCTGCTGTGTTACCCTAAATTCTAATGTTATTCTACTTCATTATTAGTCCAACGAGAATGTTAAATGCTTTGTAAATTAAGACCAAACAAATTCAGAACTTGCATCAGAAACTTGAATTGTTAACCTGTTACGTAGTATCCTTAGAGCTAGTAGGTGGCACACAGATAAGGTTGATGCTGTCATTCCCTGCCCCAATTCAATATAAAAAATTGTATTACAGAATTTACTACAAATTGCTTTATTAAAACCATAAAAATATTTATAATATCTGTTAAAATTATTTCATACCTACCTATTGCAATAACACTCAACAAGTAGTAGTAAAAGTAGCAATAGTAGCAAAAAAGTCATTGATAGGTAAAATATTATGGTGGGTGTAATTATAATATTCATTCATCATATAATCACAATTTTTTCCAAATTGCAGCATATTCACAGCAATAAATTAAATTAAAACATAAAAACAAATCTTAAGCTTCTAAACATCAAATTCACTGATTTTCAATAAGCATTATACATGTGTATATTATTTCAATAAAAAACAGTGAAACTTATTGAAGTAACTTAAATGTGATGTTGTTTTTTTTAAATTAAAACTTTTGTACTTGATATGTTAGAATGTATATAATTATAAAATTAAATCATATCAATTAAGCCACTAGCACTTTTCATTGTCAGCAATTTCTTCAACATTTGTATTGCAAGATTATTCAGGACATATAAAATGTCATTATTGAACATATTTCTGATAAGTGCCAACCAGATTACTTTTTGCTAAAACTTGTCATCTTTGAAGGAAACATGCGGTGTATTATCCAAGATATTTAGTTTATCGAATTAGCTTAAGATACAGTGTTCTAAAAAATTATTACGGAAATGTAATAATGAACTACTATCTACGTATGTAGGAATTGGTGTGCCTCATCCAAAAATATTAAGGACACATCACACTTTTGAAGCGCTGCTGAATAAACATTTTTTTACCTTAATAGCCCGTAATTTTTCATGAAGTATTTCAAATAAACAAAAAGAAATTTTTTTTAACAAATTTTGCAAAACATAAATACTCAATTATAGTAATTATTGATATTAGTTTCTGTACGGTAATGTAAATTGATTTATAAGCAATGCCAAATGAATCTTAAAAATACTAAATATATGCTCTCAAATCAATCTAGTAAAGAAATTAGCTTGAAAACTGATGCTTTATTTGTATAACTCCTTGCAGAGAAAATTCTAAGGGAGGAGATTCTTCATTCTTAAAGAAAAAAAATTGTCCCATAGGTTTGGTTTCTCTCTTACCCATGATTTCTGTGGTTTCCCTGACCACTTGCAGGCGAATACCAAAGCAACATCATAAAATGTGGGCCAAGGACCAGGTGATCCTTCTTTCCCTACCTGTCCTCATTCCCTTCTTTAGGACAGAGTAATGAGAAATCACTCACTCTCAAATGGCCCATTCCCCACCAAACTGAGAAAAAATCTCCATCTAGTGTCAGTGATAGACCACAACAAAACGGAAAGTACTGATACAGCATAAAACAATTATTTATTTTCATAAGAATTACAGTTGGGAATAAAAAATCCGTTATTACCTTTTACACATTTTAATTTTTAGTTTATAATCCATGTTTGAACAATTTAAAAAAGAAATTTGTCTGTTAAGGAAAACAAAATACCCTGACTGGATCCTCGTGGATCTGCTATTGCTACCTGACATTCACAATTCAGAGAAAGAACTGTCAGAAAAAGATCTGAATTTGGAATTACATCCAAAGCTGGGTCTGGGATAGAAAAATTGTGCTTTTTAAAGACTGGTAATTAAATTTAAAGAATTAGTTATTAATTTTTGAAATGAGAAATACACCAAACTAAATAATGAGTAATTTAATACAAGAATTATTTGTGAGAAAACTTTACTCTCATTCTTCATATTTAATTGAAATACCAGGTAATTTGGAACAGTTTGTTGATAAAAAGTAAATATGTAGCAAATATCCACAACACATAAGAATGGGACTTCCTTAATTTCTTAACATTTACTTGTTTGCACACATTATTCAGAATTTGACAAACTTCATCATACCTGAAATAAAATTCAATCACATGGTATATTGTTGTTTCTCTTCCAAAATAAATAAAATAACTTAAATAAAATAAATTTAAATAAAATAAATATTGTCTGGTTTAGTACAGTTCCATTACAATTCTTTACAAAATCAAAGAAAATTTCCTGGAATTCACAATATTTTGTTAACGTAGTGCCTGATCTCCTGCTAACTAGTACTACATACCAATTATTACCAACTATCTACAATATTATTCAGGTTTTATTTATCAATACTGCACCACATACTATGTTAAATAGAAAATTAGCTCTATACTTAATAGAAACTTAAAACAAAATTTTATGTGCTATAGTACTTTTTTTTTTTTGAGAAACATGAGATTTGTGATTGACATGTCTGACATAATTTAAGTAAAAAATACAGTCAATCAGTTGAATAAGTTATTGTTCAAAACAACTTAGGTGTGCACATAAAACATACAATCATTCATATATAATGAACATTTTGAGGGTATGTAAAGTATGTCCATGAATCACTTATCACCAACATTAAGACGTGGAATAAGGCTAAACAAATAAGGGTACTTCATCAATGAAAATAAATTCAGTTAACAGCTAAAAGTTTGACAAATAGTAAACTATGTACTTATAACAACACCATCTATCCGTTTTGCTGTTTTCGTTTGTGGCTGATATCTGACTGCCGCACTAAACATCTTATTTTTGAAAATTCAAAGAACGGAGGAATTTTAATAACTTACCATGATTTAATTGGAATGTAAATTAGGTTCAGTGTTTAGGCATAAGCTGGATCTTCAATATTATTGACGGAAAGTTTTCAATTTTCTATGTGTTTAAAGATGTACTGTAAGTGTAAAAGCGATGAGAAAAATAGAACGATATTCCCCCAGTCACTCCTTGTGGGCTAGAAAGAGCTAAACCTACGCGTATTTTATAGGTATTCTTTGTTCAAGTTTTTCCTTGCGATTTGAAATTCTTTTTAAATTTTCTTACTTATATACGTACTTAAATATCCAATAACTGAATGAAAGGATCGTTTTTCTTCATGAAATCGTTTTTGAGGGTGTAAACCACGACAATGTTGTGATTTTTACATCAAAAACGCATCGCTAACATTTATTTTTCCAAAGATGGTATTCCTACAAGGATACATTTATTGGTGTAATAACAAAGTACATTCATTGTTTTAATTTTAACGTTAAATATTTACTAAACGTTGCTCAAGTACATTATGTAGGTAATCTTCATAAGTAAGCATTCTGGTTTTAAAATTTATTTTATTTAGTTATTTCATGCGCGGTTGAGTTGTGGCAATAGCTGGAGCATGCGCAGTTGAGGTGACGTCGCTTCGTTACTGCGGTGAAGTCCCCTCGCTCGACGGGTTCGCAACGTGCATATGTGGGGGAAGTACCAAAAGTGTGATCGATAACTATGTACATGAAGTTCATGAGCATGTGTGTTGCTGTGTAGGAAAGTGTATGCATGTTCTAATTACAAGTTAAAACAGGTATTTATGAATTAAGCTTTGTCTTTTTAAGTGTTTACTCTTTTTCTATTTTCCCGGGAATGTTTCGTGTATCTTGCAAATAGTTTATTTAATAGCGTGTTTGCTAGACGTTGATTAAATTAGAGTTCGTTCATCCCTGTTTCATGCTATACTAAGTTTAATGCAAATTTTAATCTCCGAAATTTATTTCTGTAATTCTTCCAATAGTATATTTTCGTTGCTTAACAGAGGTACTTTCAAACCAGAATCAGATTACTGTGCATCAGCAAAAAAATAAGTTAGCTTCATAAATTACCAGTATTAACGGATGCATTTTTTTAGTCAACTTCCAGAAGCATTGCATATCGTTAGTTATTAAAACTAGATAGATCAATCAATGAAAGAAGTAATAACACAAGGAATTAATATTCTGCATTATATTGAAAACAATGCCACCGTTTATTTCAAGAATATTAAAAGAAGTAAAGAATTGTACAGATGTTGCATGGATTGTTTGAGAGAAATAATATAAGGGAGGGAATTAAATTATATATTTTTAAAATTTATTTATGGCAAATGCCATTTTAATTTTAATAATAACATTGTTATTATATTTTAAATTGCAGTAGAAACAAAATGAATTTCAGGCGACAGATGCATGGTCCTTCATAAAGATTACTTTAGTTATTTTGTTATTTTATACTTATTGTTTTTGAACTTGAAGTGTTATCTTTTTTAACTAAATTTTTAATTTCAGAATTATTTACTTCTCATCATTATGGGCCCAACTTCCATTGTCATCATTTCAGAAGAAATGAGAATTGGTTTCTGTGCAGTGGCAAGTAGTGTCAAGTGAAATTTCCTAAAGAACGACTTTTTCTTTCAATTGTGATCAATATTTGTGTTCCAAGTGAATTTACAAAACAACAATATTACAAAACTCCATTCGAAAGTTTGAATAAGATATATTGTTAAACATAGTGCTACAAGTATGAGTAAGAGAAGCAATGCTACTCATTTGACCCCTGATGTTGCTTATGACACAGATGAAGATGGTACAAAAGTGATAATAAGGAAATTTGATATTCCATTGCCAGCAAAACAAGGAAAGATTGTAGCATCAGAAAAAAAGTTGGAGAAATGGAAATACCAGCATGATGTTCCTGAAGGTAGAATTTTTACCAAGAGAGTTCATGCAGATGTAAGTCCAGTCACAAGTCCCCAAAATGAAAAAAATATATCAAATATTCCAAATTCGTCTATATCATCAAAACTATCATCTGCAAATATTCAGAACATTCATCTGGTAGCATCAGCACCTACCTGTAAAGATGTTATTGTAGTGCCACCAAAAGAGCAGTTGTCGAAAGTGTTGGTACCTGCACCAAAAACTATTTGCTCCGATAAAATCACACTTAACAATTTACCAGAGAATGTTATTGCTAACTCTCTTAAAGTATTTGATTCTAAATTTGTCAATGGAAGAAAAGTTTTATATTTAAAAGCAGCAAAGGTGCCTCAGCTTATAGGCACTTCCGTGAAAAGTGGAACTGAAGTGATACTTGCTCAGAGTGATGTTAATACATCACAGTTAAAATGTATTCCTCCAATTACTTCTACGATTACTTCTGTCATTAATCAAGTACCTGCAAAACCCAAGGAATTGAGATGTTACTATCCGTCAAGGGCAGCTCGAATTAATGTTGAAAAAAAAGGTGATGATGATGATGAAGAGGGAACATCCATTTCAAAACCTCCACCAAATCCTCCACCCATACCTCATAAAATTAAATTTACATCTCGTGAAGTGCCTGTAGGAAACAAACTAGAAAATACTCCTGTAGTTTGTGATGATTGTGATATTGGATCAAAGAAGAAAGAAGTTCAAATTCATAAGCCCATAACTACCATTGTTCCCACAACTGTTCAACATCCTGTACGTCCTCTTTCTCTGATAACCCAAAATAAAAGAGAAGTAATGCCTTGCACAGTTCTGGCTGCTGAAAGTATTCCAAGAATTAGGTCAGGAATATTGTCAAATATTCATGATGCAGTTAATAATGGGAGAGAAATAGCATTGCAAATAAACCCATTGAAAGCAAACAATCACATTTTAATAGATGCATCTAAACCAAAAGTGAATTTGCCTGAAGGCAATATTAGTGTTGTTGGTGTCGAATTTCTTAACAATGTCTCCAATAATACATCAAATGATGGTGGCTTGCATGCTGAAAATCAGTCAGTCATGAAAGAAAGCAAATTGAAATTTGTGCCAGCAGATTCTACAACACCCACTATTGTTAATGTTTGTAGTACCTCTGCACATCCGAAAACTGATAACTTCAGTTCAACTGAGCCCAAGTTTATTGTTAGCCAGGAAAATTTGGATAAGGAACATCTAGATCCTGTTTTAGGGTGTCATTCGCACAGCAGTTCTCTTTCTGACTCTAATAATATTTATAACAAGGAGAGTCCAAATTCTATTCAAAATATAGTTATAGTGAACCCCCCACAAAATGTTGCAAGTTGTAATGCAGCAGCAATTCCTAAACCAAATATTGATGAAATAATGCGTAGGAGAAAAATAGCATTGAAGTTTCAACAAGATATGCAAAGAGCTAAAGAGATGCCAAGATTTGAAAGAACAGTAGTGTTACCAGCAAGAATAGTAAACGTTGTTGACAGTTCTACACAGACTTCTCTGTTCTGCATGCTGGAACCAGGACGAATGGTGGAGATGTTTTTGAATGATAACTCAAATGGTAAGTTATTTTATTTATTTATTTTAATTATTCAGTTAAAAGAGTTAGATATGTTTACTTATTACATGATTAGAATAGAAAATCACAGGGAAATATGGAAAATCATAAAATCAATGGAGAAATTTATCAATTTCATTAGTTCTTTGAATATATGGCATGGTTATAGTAAGAGGCATTTCATTTAAAGTGAGTAGATGAAACCACTGAAGTCAAGTTTATAAGGCACATGTATACATACTAAATTGATTTCATAATTGCTCCAATATTTCATTTTTTGTCCAAAAAACATTAATTTTAAACTTCATAAAAACCATGTTATTATTTAAGATTAAATAATGTTTTTATAGCATTATACCAATTCTGGTCACAGGATGCACGGTCTTAACAAAAAGAAAATCAATTTTCTTTAAATCGTTGTGAATAAGTGTTTTCTTTTGTCCCATCATTAAAAAGTTGTTTAGAGTTTTTTTTTAGGTAGAAAAGATGTATTGCATAGCAGTATGTGATAAGAAAATATGAATGTGTGTATATGTATATGGTGTTTGTGATATTGAAATTGTAACCAATACAAAATGATTTGAAAAAGATTCATTAATGGAATTGATTCATACATAATTGAAGTTAATTCATTCATTAACATTAATTTTCTGCAAAGTTTGAAATAAATCCGTTTATTATATATCTGAGTGTGTATGTTGTGTGTGAGTGTGCGTGCGTGCGCGTGCGCGTGCGTGTTTGCGTGCGTGCGGTGCCTTCTGGATTTATCGTCAGTGCTATTTGTGCCTTTGAAAATCCAGTGATATGAAACACTGGTGCTACTATTACAAAGCCACTGTTTTAATTATAATAAAAGCTTGATTCAGTGGATATGCTTAGATTTTATTGGGGAATATTGCTTTTTAAATGCTGTTATTATTAAATATTGCTTTTTTCATGTACAATAATGATTTTCATCATTTGAAAATTTAAATTGGATCCAGTAAATATACAGTAAACAGTAACGGCCTTACTAATAAACGTGGAATAATTCGATAACGGAGTAAGTAAGGTGTAGTTTCCATGGCAACCGCTAAACCACGTACGGACGTATAGTTTAAGCGTGGAATAACCTCGAAATGCGAAAACATGGAGGGAAATAAGAACCAGCTGTTTGTGCGTTTCGCTTCAATGGAGCTTGAATGTATCATTGTCATTTTTTCTTCGATTGTGCTTCCCTTTCTTGGGTTTTTCTCGGATATTTGGCTATCTAGTTTCTGTCGTGGGTGATTCACGTTTTCTTGAATTTTTGGCATTTGAAACTTCGAGGTGATTTTTGTTAGCGTTTCATACCAGAAATAGAAGTGTAAAACAACGGCAATGAAACGTACGGACAACAGAGAAGTGTTACCGAGCACCGAGTGTTATTTTTGAAGGGTATTCAGATGAATTTCGAAATAAAAATGGGTTTTCGTAGGAAGGAAGGCTTGAGTTAACCAATTTGTTTACGTCAAAGCTGATCAGTCACAAGAAAAGAGGGGCAAAATTTGCACATTTTTGTGGAAATACTTTGTTCGCTCCTGGAGAAAATATAATATTCAACGTGACTGAAGACTTGCTTGGCATGAGTCAGCCATTTCAAACAAATGTATAATCTTTCATATCCCAATGTCCATAGTGAACAAGTGAACATCTATAAGAATTTTTCATCATTAAGCGTGCATACGTACAATATCTCATTATAAATTAAGGTCGTTGTTTTATTTTAATAAAGTTTAAAAAAATGATGTTATTCACAAACAAAAAGCCAAACAGACTTCAGAAATTCTGCAGAGCTGATGCTGAAAGCAGTGAGAATTTTGTGTGATCGGCCACTTATACTACCAACAGTAGCAGATGTTCGATGAGGAGCATCAGTTTGGAAAGTGCTTGAAGAGAACAATTTTTAAAAAAATTGTGATCCCTAATTGAATTAACATTTTATGAATGTCAAACAAAAGCTATACTTGCATTATGTGTCTGATAAAAATAGATTTATTTTTATTTTAAATATGCTCCAGAGTTGCATCAATTGAATATTTAAATCTTATGGTATCAAATGCTTCATTATGTTTGAGAATACAGAACATTTATTTTCATTGAGTGTTCTGAGAAAACTCATTTTACAATTAATTTCGATATTGTTAGTTTCTTACATGTTTTAAATTTGAATTTATCCGTTTTTCTACATATAATATAAGAATTTGTCCATTTTTATTGGCTCCGCAACATCAATATTCTCTAGGAAAGCTTACTACCAGAAATTACCTCTAGGAAAAATACAAGAAAGGAGTGGATTGGTTTTTAACGTAAATAAAAAATGTTATGTCAAACATAATTCTACAGAACCTTCTCTTCAACTTCATTCAGGATTAATTGTATCCAACTGCATGTATAATATTTTTTAAACCAACATTTGATTACTAAGTCGCACACCAAATTCAGATGAAGACAGTGAAAAAAACATGTCACAAATATTGAGTCTTCTCCAGGTACCGGACTGAAAGATTGGCTCATAACGAACTCAAAGTAATAGATATGAAATTGTAACAAACAAAACCTTTAGGATAATACCTAAAAAATAAAAAAAATTATTGACATAACGTTTTAATGTAAATTGGGTATGTAATAGTAGTGAACTTCTGAGTATCGAAGTTTGTCGTTAATAAAAAATATTCATCTGGTGTAATTCATGACCGTCTGTAGTGGAATCCATCGAGTAGTTCATGGATATTGGTCCAATAAATGAAAATTTTATGTCAGTTAGCCAACATTTCAGTGTTATTTTTCCACCTTCAGGGCTGATTACTAATTACACAATGTATAAACACTAATTGCATGCATATAATTAGTGTTTATACTTCTAACCATGTTGTTAATGTATTCAGCCCTGAAGATGGAGAAATAAAACTCAGAATTGTCGGCTAACTGACATAAAATTTTCATTAATTGGACCAATACAAATGAACTCTCAATTAAAAATATTCATGTAAATGAGTATTTGAATTCATCTACTACTGTATTAAAATAGAAAAAATAATCTTAACATTGGGGTATATTAGCATGCTGTTTTGGGTTGATGCCTGTCTTTAAGATATACCTTTGAATGAAAAGCCAAAACTATTTTATTACATTTTTTCAAGTGAATTTTGGTGATATTTTTTATTCATTAAGTTTCGGAGGTTAAAGGTTCAGAAAATGAATAAATAACAAATAAATATTCTTGAGATGATAAATCATGTAATACAGGTCAGAAACTTAACTAATTCATTTACTATTTGACATAGTTGTATGTCAACAAAAATGAATATTAATTTTTTGTGAGCGTAGGAAAATTCAACTTCATATGGGCTTGCTTTGAGCAATTTAACTTTTATACTTCATATAGGTGGTTTCATATCAAGTGGTAATAAATTCAATATGAATTAGTTTACAAACAGTAACATTGTGAAATTGTACAGCACAAAAATTGAACAACATTCTATCCTTATATCAGTAATAAGTAGTCCTAATAGCATATAAGTTAAATAAATTGAAGCTCCGGTTTTAATTAGAAGTTAAGTTGATTGGAAGATGTCTTCTTTAATAATTGTTGTTCAACAATCATATTTACATTCTCTAATCAAGTAAGAACACACTTACTATTTTTTCACACTTATTTTCTAACTATTCTATTGTACATTTTTCAATTATACATGGCAAGATGCCAGCATATAATCTGCAGGTAAATAATATTACCTGTAATATAAAAGATTAACTGTAACTATATTTGAGTATATAGCATTCTATTTAAAAAGAAGTTAATTGAAAAGGGGAAAAATAATTATTATTTAAATTAAGGAGGATGGAAAATGTTCTTAGGGAAACACTAATTTGGTCGTAAAGCAAAATTTTTAGATACAGGTGAAGAAAGTTATAAAAGTTTTTTGTGAGATGAAGAATCGATTTTAAGTTCTCTAGTATATGTGTTTGGGGGTTCTTATATAATTATTCGGATTTACAGCCATTTTTTTAAAAATTTTCACAATTATTGTTGCTCAAATAAAAATAAAAAAGGTGAGAAATACATTTCTGCAAGTGTTATATTCATAAATTACTGAACTATTTATTTCACCGAATCCACATCTTTCAACAAATTCGTCAGATTTCATTTTTAAACAGTGCTCTTTTTGTAGTCATTTATTCATTCCTAACCTACACACGCGCTTTTGGACATTAATTTAAATTCTATAAAATGGACACCAGAATTTATTACAATCGTAATTGGATTGAATCAATCTGAATCCACTAACTACAACTGCCATAACACACTTCGAGAGAAAATGCGAAAATTCTGTGCACACTCAACGCCAAGTTCCCGCTAAGCCCTTACAGACACCAAGGAATAAAGCAAATATGCCCAAGATGGTATATGAAGCAACGTTGCCAAGCATTGATTCCGTATTTAACAAGGAATAGTTAACCCATTATATCCCAGCGTATGATATATCATACGATGAACATCACCTAATAAGTTTTAATACAACTCGTATACAATTTATTTTTTTGAATTTAGTACGTTAATTTGGGATTGGAGAAGGTTTGAATTAAGCACGGAAACAGCGATCATGTTGCCAACTATTATTTTGTAGTATCAACGAATTGTTGAATGTCAGGATGTCTTCCGGATGCAACGCGGGAACGCAGAGGTACAAATTTTTACCATTTTATGCCAATAAATGTAACATATTTAACTATTTTGGGGTCAAATATAGTTAATTATCTTAAAAAAAGAGATTGGTATAAGAAAATTATAAATAAATTGTGAAATGACGATATGACGTACAATTACAGTTTACGTATGATTTATCATACGTTGGGCACTAACGTGTTGTGGAATGTTTTCACAGGCCCGAGTATCTGCGAACGAGTGAAGAGATTTTGAATGCTCTCATTGACATTGATGAGTGTGATTCAAGTGTTGCAGAAGAAATTGATAATGCTGAAAGTTTGGAAATGGTTCTATTGCCTCCTGCGGATGGTGCAGATAGCGATCAAGATGATGCTCGCAGTGATGAAGAAGGAAACGTATCAACGTTTCAAGATATCGGAAAAGGAGTTTTACAACAACGAATGGAAGTGAGATGTGTGTCAGAGGGAAATAAGCATGATATAGATGTTGAACGCCTTGCAGGATCTAATAGAGAAGACTGTCGTAAAGGTGAAGGTTCACGAAAAAATAAAATAAAGCACGCACGGGCTAAAACATCTCGAATGTACACCCAAAAATTTTTAGATCCTACTATCACGTATTCGGAAACATCTGAAACAGTACCTTCTGTAATAGAAAAACTAAAGTATAACAAAGCAGCACCTATAGATTTATTTCGAAAAATTCTTGATGACGAAATTATTGAACATATTGTCAAAGAATCGGTAAAATATGCTGCCCAAAAAGGTTTCATTATACAGTTGTCTAATGAAGATGTTTACAAATACATTGCAATTTTGATCCTATCGGGTTATTGTAGAGTGTCGCATCGTCGTATGTACTGGGAGACACGGCCTGACACCAACAATGCTTTGGTACAAAACGCAATGTCGAGGAACGGTTTTGATTGTCTCCACAGATTTTTTCACGTGAATGACAACAATACCATAGATAAGCATGATAGAATCTACAAAGTTAGGCCTCTCATCACGCATTTCAACAGCAAATTTCAGAAATTAATTTTACCTTTGGGGAAAATGTTTTCTTTAGACGAAGCTATGGAGCCATATTTTGGACACCACTCTATGAAACAGTTTATTGGAGGGAAACCTATTCGGTATGGTTTCAAATTGTGGTGTCTCTGCGTCTCAAATGGCTATTTGATAAGATTTGAACCATACACAGGAGCCAGTGAAAGGGAACAAGGAAAATCTCTGGGAACATGTGTAACCGAAAGACTTTGCTTTGATTTTCTTCCATCCGGATCAACAGTATATATTGACAATTATTTCAACTCCCTTCCTCTGTTAAAATCATTGAGAGAATATGACATAAATTGTGTTGGCACAATTCGAAATGATAGAATAGAAAAAGCTCCTCTAAACGAAATGAAAAAGGATCCTCGAGGAGAATACCAAGTACTTCAAGACAGTGAGAATGCCGTAGTACTTGTCAGATGGCGTGACAATAATGTTGTTACTCTAGCAACAAACAAAAGCACTGATGATGTTTTTGGTTTGGGAAAATGCTTACGATGGAGCAGAAACCAAAGAAAGAAAATAAGTATACAACAGCCTACATTAGTTCGCGAATACAATAGAGGAATGGGAGGTGTTGACCTCTTTGATGGTTTACGAGCCCTCTACCGCATAAGAATTCGCTCAAAAAAATGGTACTGGCCACTTGTCAGATTTTGCATCAACGGGGCTGTTGTTAACAGTTGGCTATTGTACCGAAATATTGATAGCACTATTAGTCTTCTGGAATTTACAAGAAGAATTGTTCTTGCTATTCTGACATGCCCTAATATTGAGAAACCCCGGGGTGTACGTCCCAAAACATCAAGAAATGTACTTGATGAAATACGGTTTGATGGAAAAGATCATTTAGTTGATGAAGGACCTACTCAACGTAGATGTGGAAACTGCGGCAAATGTACAAAATTTCTCTGCAGAAAATGTAATATCGGTCTTCATCCTAAACAATGTTTCTTTAAATACCATGCATTGTAAACCAATTCATATGAAATTAATAATTTTGTGAACCTTTATGAAATAAATATATGCATTGCATTAGGAATCTACTTTACTTAAAATAGCCCTTGTATCCCAACGTATGATATATCATACGCTCCTAAAATTATTCAAAAATCTAACATTTTTTAAAAAATACATTGTTTCCACGTAAAAAGGTATCAGAATATGTTTATGAATGAATATAGTTGCAAAATTCGAAAATTTTTAATTTCGGGATATAATGGGTTAAGCTACGATTTAGTGTCCATTATTGGTAAAAATTTAATCCATCCTTATTCCGAACTTATGCTGGGAATAACTATTCCCGGAATAGGCGTGATATAATGAAGTTACACCAAGCTTTTATTAGTAAGGCTGGAAGTGCATGGTGCATCCAAGGATTAACTCCAACCTCCGTCCCAGTTTTACAATTTCAAACTTGTAAAATCATCACCGATAAAATAAATTTTCATGTATGTTTCTTAATGTCATTATTTTTCGGTAAATCATTAACAAATGTATGTGAGTTCCGGTGCCGACCTTCACTTCAGTTACCCTTTCAGGTTCATCCCCCGGCGGGGTACCGACCCTGTCGGGACAAGCTCTATACTTCGGTTTTTCTTTCTTGGCGCGCGGGGAGTGTCAATAAAATGGAATATCTCACGGTATTTCGCGTCGTTCTCCTTTATGCTGCCAGGAATCGCATGATCGCCAGCACTGCTCGATCAGTCGCGATTATGCGACTCCTAGCGGCAGAACCGAGAACGACGCAAAATACCGTGAGATATTCCATGTTATTGACAGACCCCCGTGCGCCAAGAAAAAGAAACTGAAGTATAAGCTCCCTATTCGTCTCCTGACACGAGTGGTACGAGAATGTATACTGCGATTTTCGTAACTTTGTCCCTGATAGGAATCTGGTTCACGGTTTCTTCCAATAGGGAGCTTGAACGTCACCCTAGTTACGTCACTGTCGCGAAATATAAGCTTCCGATTGGATGGCAGCGAAACAGCTGATTTCTGTCAGGGACAAAGTTACGAAAATCGCAGTGTAGTGCCTGTAGGAGAGTGGGAGAGGAAGAGAAGATTCGTACAATCTGTGGCCCGTTTAGGATAACCGCGCAACTTTTCTTGACCGATGACCTTGCTTCCCCCTCCCTTGAGCAATAAACAGTTGAAGGCAGAAACTCGCAGCGAGCACTGATAACATTTCAAACATTAACACTTCGTTGGCGGGAAAAAGAAGCTAGTCAAAGCTTGTTGCTTTCAAAGTCGAGAACGCCTCTTTAGGTTTATTTTCAATAACATGTAAAGAAATTGCTGAGGCACGCCCAAGTCCTTCACTTTCTCAAGCTGAGAAAGTTAGAAGTTAAAAAAAAGTTAACGTATACTAACGGCGAACGCAAAATTACCGAAAAAGTTGCAAATGTTTGTGAAATGGAAAAAGGGTGGTTTTGTTGAATGCTTTGAGAAACGCTTTAGATTGGAATTCAGCGTATACTGGAGCTATTTCCACGAAACGTAGAATAATGACTGAGCCAATGACCCTTTACAATCCCCAGATACGCCCGGTAAAGGTCACATTCAAGGAAATCAATTTATCATATTCAATGTAATTATATATTTTACCTACTATTTCCCAGATCTTCGTAGGAGAGGCTGATGTATGGTATTTTAAGACCTAAACCAGTGGTGGTACAGAATGGCACAGACTTTCCCGTATTAGTTTTCTGTTTCCTTTGGTCTCGGCTAATTTTTCGAAATTGCCACATACTCGTGCCAGCTGCTATCTATCGGCGCCCAAAGGACCATTTTTGTACATTTTCTTAACTTTTCGATTTCCTTATTGTAGATTGGAAATATTAATTTTAGAATATTAAAGAACACAAAAATCACGTTCTAAATGGCAATTTTCTTTGAAAAATATGTTGCCGTTTTTATGAAAATGGTGTTTAAGCGCTACCGTAAATTCTAAATTTGATGCTCTTTTTCACAGGAATCTTTTGTGTTATCAAAAAACTTCATTTGAAGCACTTACTCTCACAAATTTAATAATGTTTACAAATTGTTGGTAATGTGCATTGAAAGTATGAGAGATCTTTCAAAAAAATTACATTTATGTAATTTTTGCAACAAAAAAATACCGAAAATAGAACTTCATGTCATATAAAAGACTGCAATTAGCACTATCCGTTCCAAAAGTTCAAAGAAAACATTTTGAGCCATTTACGAGAAAATGGCGTTTCTGAAAATGCTGAATTTTGAGCTAGTTTCCACAGAAAACAGTTGAGTTCTCGAGAAACTTTACTAGACATTATTTAAAGCACATGTACTCGTTAATATAATAATGTGAACAAATCGCCACTAATCTAAATATTACCGACGTGGGAGACAAGTCAGAAAAATTAAAGTTTTGCATTTTTTTAAAAAAACCAAAGAATAGTGCAATATGGAAATTATGTCACGTCATAGAGTACATTTAGCACTATCCCTACCAAAAATTTAAAGAAAAAATTTGGAGCCGTTTTCGAGAAAATCTTGTTTTTGTAAATTTTTAAAATTGCTCATATTGCTTGCAATATTGCGTGAAAACTACTAACATTTTCAAAACAATGTACATGTCCTTACACAATAAACTAATTTTGAAGAACAAATTTCATTTGAAGAAAAAATCTCTATCTTCAATTGTGTAGTTGGAGAAATACGACGAAAAAATTCAAACTTTTGAAATTTTCGAAAATTTAGATTTAACCGCGAAAATGAGACCTATGCCATCTTTATAATTGTATTTTACTTTATCCTTGCAAGAAATTTAAAGAAAAAAATTGTATTATGTATAAAATTGTAAAATTAATATTGTCAAGGAAAACTGGTTGACGCCATCTTTTGAGACTGACGCATCTGGTTGTGCTCTTGATTTTTTGCGATTTATCTACTATTTTTAGCGATCTGACTGCATTTTGTGTGTTTAAGTGCTTTTATTACTTGTTGCAGATTAGCTGGAAATATAATTTTGGCTGGTTTTTTGCTCTAACCAAGACTAACCAACAGCTAACGAATTTTAAATATTACACGAACCTTAACGAACTTCAGAATTACAAGTTGGTGATCAAGTGTCAAAATCTATAAACAGATCAGTTTATTTTCGATTTTATATCACTGTTTTAACTTAATTACTGAAATATTTATTCTATTTTTGTGACGAGTGACTATTCAGTTTATTTTATTTTTGTGGCGAGTGATTATTCAGTTAATTTGAACGTTACGAGGACGGTGTATCGAGTTGTTTTGAATTTGTTTCAAATCTTATTCAATATTTTGAAGACAAATTTCATCTAGTATCTTTATCTATTTACGGTAAAGTATAGTCGACATTGTATTAAACAGTTGCAGCTTAAGTGAACGGAAATACGCAACCGCATTGCCAAATTTCGTAAGTACTAGTTTTCAATAGATTTTGTAGTTAGCATACCTTCTCTTTCTTGTATCGAATCTTAATTTTTAATTTATCGAATACACATAAATCTTACACTTTTAAAATATTAAGCTAGGTGACTGTTGCTTTTATCTGAGTTTTCTTGTATTTATTCCAATTTTATCACGTACTTTAACACGCATTCGTGACATGGCTACTGTTCGTTCTACTCTTTTTACTCTCTACACCCTCAAAGCCGACCTTCTGAAAGCCTTCACACACGTAAACAGTAATTTAGATAAACATATCCGAAGGCTGGAAGAGGTCGTTCTCTACAATGACGGTTGGGCACAAGTAGGCAACACTGCGAATTTCCCCAACCGTGCACCCGTGACTGCACATAAGACACAGACACCACATCCAGTCGCAATTCAAAACAGATTTAGTGTTTTAGATTATGAAACAGATTTTCCTCGCCTTCCTGATCCTCACAACCCTTCCCTTCCATCGACAAATACATGCACAAACCAACGCAAACAGGCTAGGAAGCGTGTCAAAACCAAAACACGTAAAGCTTCGCATCCTAGCCCACTTGAAAACAAAGCCATTCCTACTGAGCCTAAAAAACAGGTACTTATTTTAGCTGACAGCCATGGTCGCCATCTTTCCTCCATTCTCAGTAGGAAGTTACCCCCCAACTACTCAGTCTCGTCTATTTTTAAACCTAACGGGAGGTTTGCAGACGTGACTGCAGAGTTGGACACTCACACAAAGACAATGACCAATCAGGACACAGTCATTATCATAGCAGGGCAGAATGACATTAATTTGGGCGGTAACTTTACACCTGAGCAACATGTAAACAAATTACAATGTGCCGCCCAAAATACTAACATTGTAGTCTCGACTCTGCCCTTCTGGTACAACAGGCCAACACTCTGCAGCGAGATTAAGCACGCAAACCAACAACTAAAACTGCAACTGAGAGAAACAGATGTAACACTTTTTGAAATGAATTTCCTCTCAGTAAAACACTTCACCCGGCACGGTCTCCACATGAACCTTGCTGGAAAACATGCAGTCGGTGAAAAGCTTGCACAATACATCAACTCCAGTCCTACGCAGCCTCCTGCCAAAAATCCATCCCTTTCACCTTCCTTACGTTCCCCACCCCCCACCCTTATTCTGAACCCTCTTACCCCCTCCTGTGAACCTACTCCCGTTTCTTCCATTCCCACTACCAATGACGCCTCTATTTCCTCACAACCTGTGACTGCTGGGACACATTACAACCTTCGACCACGCACTCGAGGTAAAAATGGAGTAAATATATAGCAACTACAGTCAGATGCAGCAGAAAAACATTCGTGTAGGTACTTGCAAAAAATAAAGATATTGCACCATAATGTTCAATCCCTTTCAAATAAAACTGAGTTTATCGAGGCAGCTCTACAGAGCGATTTAAATCAAATGGATGTTCTTTGCTTTACAGAACATTGGTTATCTCCTAATGAACTTAGCATTTTCCAAATTCCAAACTTTTACCTCGCAGGCTATTATTGTAGAAAAAGAGAATCTCATAAAAGTCCGGCATATGGAGGTTCTTGTATTTACGTTAAAAATAATATTGATTCTATCTCCTTGACGGAATTCAATGAGTATGCCGTTGAAAATGTTTTTGAAATTTCTGTTGTACATCTTCCTGTGCTAAAAATGATATTGCTTTGCATCTACAGGCCTCCAACAAAGAGAGCTGCAGATTACATTTTGTTCTTAGAAAAACTAGAGATAACACTTATCAAAGTCATCAATCGCTCTTTTGAATCCATTGTTGTATGTGGAGATTTTAACATTGATTTTCTGGTCGAATCTTGCGAGAAAGAGCAGTTTCTTAACTTAATTAATTCCTTCAATTTAGATATTACAATAAAAGTACCTACACGGATCACAGTAAATTCAAAGAAGGCAATCGATCAAATTATAATTAACAAAACCACTACTCGACATGAAATTGAAACAAAAGATTTAGGATACAGTGACCACGATGCACAAATTCTTACCATTATACGAAATGCGAACAATGACACAATAAATAATACACGTATGAGTAGAGTGTTTTCTAAAAGTAAAATAAAATTATTCATTGATTACTTGCTGCAGGAGTCATGGGACGCAGTTTATAATACTATTGATACAAACGATAAATATTATTCTTTTTTTTCAACGCTTTCATTTCATTTTAACACTTGCTTTCCTCTTCAGAAAAGAAAATTAAATATTTCACGCAAAAACAATTCTTGGATAACACAAGGGATTAGAACATCATGTAAAAACAAACGAATTCTATCTTTCATTTCTAAGCATCATAACGTATCTCAAGATTTCCTCCTGTACTTTAAAAAATACAAATCATTGTTAAGAAAAGTCATAAGGCAGGCTAAAATCATGAAACACGATCAGGATATTTTGAACTCAAATAACAAAACAAAATCAATGTGGGATATAGTAAAAAATGCGACCAAACCAACTAGAAACCTTATAGAGAATGTTGTTTTAAAAGATAACGATAGAGATGTGAACGATCCGGCAACAGTGGCTAGTCTCTTTAACCAATACTTTTCGAGAATTGCTGTCGATCTCACTAAGGGTTTTCAGCCACAAAATTCAACATCTGACGTTTCCCTAAAAGTCTTAGACACTATGTTCGTTTCCGAAACCTCTTCCTATGAAATTCTCAAAATAATCGGTAAATTAAAAAATAAATATTCGGCCGGTTTAGATGAATTTCCGGATTGTTTGTTAAAGACGTGCGCGCCAGCCATTATACACCCGTTAACTCACATATTTAATGCATCCTTATGCACCGGAATTTTTCCAGATATTTTTAAAACAGCTAAGATTAAGCCGCTCTTCAAAAAAGGCAACAAAAATGAAGTTCAAAATTATCGGCCAATTTCTCTTTTGTCAGTTTTTTCAAAAATATTAGAGAGACTTTTTTATGTGCGAATGGAAACCTTTCTGAATAAACACGACGCGTTTTCAAATTGCCAACATGGATTCCGGAAATCAAAATCTACGGAAACAGCCATTTTTTCTTTTCTTAAGGATGTTGCCTCATCATTGGATCAAAACGAAGCAACTATTGGAATATTTTTAGATCTTTCAAAAGCTTTTGACGTCATTGATCATAACATTTTACTTTCAAAATTACCTTCGTATGGAATCCGTGGTATTGCTCTAGATTGGCTATGTTCGTACCTTAAACAACGATCTCAGAGAGTAGAAATACCTTACTGGAATGATGGAACTTTATGTACACACCTTTCCGGTTCTTTGCCAATTGTACGTGGAGTCCCGCAAGGATCGATTTTAGGCCCTATTCTCTTCCTATTATACGTAAATGACATGCCCTTAGCGATTCGAAACGGAAGAACAGTTCTCTTTGCGGATGATACAAATATTCTTTGCAACAAAGAAACCGTAAATAGTACAATATCAGACGTTTCAAATTGGTTCCGTAATAACAAATTAAAAGTAAATGAAAATAAAACAGTTTCAATGCAGTTTTCCATATCAAATAAAAAATTCTGTACTCCATTGAAAATGAACGGTGTGCCATTGACTGATGTTAATGTAACAAAATTTTTAGGTCTATCAATTCAGTCAAACCTCAAATGGAATGCCCACTTAAATGAATTGAACACAAAATTAAGCTCATTATGCTACGCGTTCAGAATTCTTTCAAATTCCGTCAGCCTTCATACAGCTCGTTGTGTATATTTTGCCA
The DNA here is from genome assembly GCA_031308135.1 of Acheta domesticus. Classification (NCBI taxonomy): domain Eukaryota; kingdom Metazoa; phylum Arthropoda; class Insecta; order Orthoptera; family Gryllidae; genus Acheta; species Acheta domesticus. The sequence goes on from JAHLJT010000631.1 coordinate 247,105,806, forward strand.
ATGTTCACTCCCGCCTGAGATATGGCATAATATTTTGGGGAAACACATCTTATAGTTCACAGACTTTCAGATTACAAAAAAGAATTGTACGAATAATAAGCAAATCCAACCCACGTGATTCTTGTAAGTCACTCTTTATTAATCTAGGAATTTTACCATTACCTTGTCTCCTGATTTACGAATCAGTAGTTTTTGTCAAAAATGACTTACTTAAGGACGGGAATATATTTTCAGCAAACGCCGATGTCTATAAGTATAACACACGACGTAGTAATCATATTCACCAGGTGGCAGTATCAACAGCTCACTACAAAAAATTCACATACAATTCATGTACATTACTCTACAACACTTTGCCAGAAGACATTAAACGATTAAATTCCATAGAAAAGTTTAAGTCCCAAGTAAAATCTTTTCTGCTGCATAACTGTTTCTATACAATTCGAGACTATACCGAGCATCAAAAAGGAAAGTAGAATTAATTTTAACAATGATAGTTAATGTAATTATTTATCATTTGGACTGTATAATTCTAAAGAACCTGTAACAAGTATTGTACCACAGTTTCTGGGTTGATGGCCCCCATCTCGATCAGGTTTTTCGTCCAGTTTCCCTGATCCTTGAGCAAATGCTGAGATGGTCCCTTGTTTTGCTTCTGGACATAAATGTAACTTCATTATTTGTGCACGTCTTCTGAATTTCAGTGGGAAATATAGTTATTCAAATTATCGTTTTTCATATTATCGCGGCAAAAAGTATTATTCTTTCATGAAGAACATGAGGGTTCAGGGCAGAAATTTATAGCTAATTTACCTTTGAAAATATATTTTATTATATAGGAGCGAATATTTTGTCAACAAAACTCGAAAAAAACTCTCTTTTCTGTATTCAAAATTCGACTAGAATATGGTTTAGGATAGAGACCACAGAATTATGAAAACGTGCACAAAATTCACTTCTCCCCATAGCTCGTCATACGCAGTTTTTAACTGTTTTTGACGTAAATAAATAAATAAATAAATAAATTTTCCAGAGGTTGGCATTACTAAAAGTACTCTAGTGGCTGCCTTTTTCTAATACCCCCACTCCGCCAGCATTTCTTCAATCCATCGGTCAAGAAAAGTTGCCCTGTTATTACGTCCCTGCAATACACCGAATAGTGATTGGAGAAACCACGGGAAACTACCGAACACAGCAACCGGCCGCTGCGAGAGCCGAAAATTAGCCACAGGTCGGGACTCGAACCTAGGACTTCCCGGAGGGATCGCTGCAGAGACAGTGGTATCGGTGGATCTGAGCTAATTCAGCCAGTTTTGTTTGCCCATTTGTTGTGATGAAGTTGTTAGTGCTAAAGTTGTCGTGAAGTTTGTATTTTATTGTTGGTTCCTTTTGCAAATTATGTGTTTTGTTATTGTTTGAAATAATTTAATAATTATTAAAACATTTCAATGGTTTTATTTTATGGATTTCCAAATTTTTTACCCGTAGGGGACAAAATTTGGCGAGCCTTGGTGTTAATAGAATTGTCACAAACCTTTAAATAGATAAATATGTAATAATTTGACATTCATGGGTTTATTTAATATGATCTCAAAAGAAAAAAATCTAAATAATTATCTTGGAAAGCTTATTTCAGAACATTGTTTATTTAAATTAGAGAGTGAGAAGCTCTGTGTAGTGTAGGTTGGAATTTGCAAGCTCTGCAGCAAGATCATGACTTAATTTTCCAAAATATTAAATGTGAATAGTTTTAATATTTTAAAAGTTTTTAAGTTTAACACAAAATTAATGTTATTCATTTTGTAATTAGTACTGAACACTGATGAAATTTGAAAATCAGAAAAACGCCTGATTTACCCTCTTTGTTTAAGAAAAAAGTTTTTATTTGCTGAGTCATAAATGAAAACCAAAATATATACTGAAATACATGTCACAATAACCATTTATTAAAAGATAGTGTGTAAAATAATATAACATAATAAATTGTGAAAATGAATGGACAACAAGTGGTTTTAGCTGCATTGGTTCATTTGGTAAATGGCTGTGGCAGAGATTGATATACTATCATTCTGTGCATAATGTAAATGTTATTCTATATATATTTTTAGAATGTTTCCTTTTTCTATTGCCCAGTATTGACAATGCTTCAAATTGTCGAAGTTAACATTTTATTGCATTAAAGTGATGCAAATAATTAAAATGTTGAGATTTTAAATGTATGTTTTAATTGTTACAAATTTATCAAGGCCGAAGTGTTTCTAAAAAGATAAATTAATGTAGCTTCACTATTTGTGCACATTTGTCTTGAAATCAATGGGAAATATAGTTATTCATATAATATATTGTTTTATTGATAGTTGATTCCTTCAGGTGGGACACATTAAGGGATAGTAGCCTAAATCTACATTTCAATTGCCGTTGCAAATATTTTTATTATACGTGGGCGAATAATACCTTATTATCAACTTGCTGAAAACGCTCGTTGCTATCTGTATTCATAATTAATCGTAAAATGGTAATATAGGCGTATGGTTTTCTTTTTCTTTTCAAATGTACGTGTACAATTATTTTTCAAAATTACATTTTTTTAAAAATCCGTGTCTGGATCTGCGGTCGTGTGTATGGCACGCGTAGACACAATAATTCACGTTGAACTGTGAAAGAAAAATATGTATTTTAGTTTTTATACACGGAGTGGGGAGGAAACGTCGCAACTTCGAAAATAAGATCTTAAGACAATTCTAACAGAAGCATATTTTGTCTAATAAACTACGTGGATATTACGAATGGTTGGGCCGCAATGAGCACTCAAAATTTTGTTTGAAAAAAGTATTTCTAGGCAAAAATCTGCATTATGGAAGCATAGATTCACTCCAAAAACATGTAAATTGTTCATTATTTACAAAAGAAAAGGATATATTTGCTCAGACAGAAAAATTAAGCGAGAAATAAAAAAGAAGTCGAATTGTGTAAATTGGGTGCTTTTTATTTTTCGCTTAATTTTTCTTTTTGAACAAATATTAATTTATTTTGTAAATAATAAACAATTTACATGTTTCTGGAGTGTTTCTGAGCTTCTATAATGCAAATGTTTGCCTGGAAATCAATTTTTCAAACCAACTTTTGGGTGATTATTGCGTCTCAACCATTCGGAATATCCACGTAGTTTATTAGACCAAAATATACTTAGAATTGTCTTAAGAGCTTATTTTCGAAGTTTCAATATTTCCTCCCCGTACATCCTGTATATATAAACGGGACGTTTCTTTGCGGAGTCGTCGAGAATGGAGGTCCATGGCAGGGGGGATACCACGCGGGAATATTGGAGGAAGGAGCGTCGCCGTGCCACGCGCAGGCGTCGTCGGCGCGGCTGCGGGTGAATGAGTCGGCGCGCGGCTGGAGCCGGATGCGAGGCTGCCTGCCCGTGCGCATGCGTGTGTACGTCGCGTGTATATAGTACGCAGCGGCGGCGGCGCTCTTCCCTGCTCACGCCCCCCCCTCTCCGCCGCCCGCGTGGTGAAACACTCGTGTTGCATTCGCGGGGAAGCCCGCCGCTCCGTCAGCGGTTCGGGGAAAGGTACGCGGTCCGGCTTCCTGTAAACACGACGTGTATTCGGTTGCGTGTTGCAGGGTTGCCAAATTGGGGAATTTTGTCTGCCATGGGCATTTTGTTTTTTGCGGGGAAAGAATGGGGAACATTAATGAACGGCGAAATTTTTAGGGGGAAATTATTTTCATGCGGAGTCGAGACTGAAATATTCGTTATAATAATAATAATAATAATAATAATAATAATAATAAAAAGAAACAATAGACGCCACGTTCTCTCATTTTTATGTATCAAAAAGAAAATTAAACGACAGGCATAGAGAAAGAAAAACGAAGATGGTATAGGGCTCCTCCATGATTTGAATTATTTAAGCTAAAGGGGAAAGCCAGTGGGATCTGTAGTATCCCTGGTGATTTCGTGGCCTCTCCTCTTAGTCATAACTTGGAGAATATTTTTCGTTGGAAAGTTGCGGGAATTTTGTTTCATTGGAGAGATTATTTGAAGAAATTTCGTAGTGGTGATGGGGAAAGAGCACGCAACACATCTGGCAACGCTGGGCCATTCCTTTCGTCGGAGCTCACCGTTTCTTCGATACTCACAGGGTTGCCACTTGTCCGGATTTCAGGAGTGATCTCCGTGCTGCGGGTTACTTGTGAAAATCCCTGGGTCGTATAAAAAATTAATTAAATATCTTTTTTCAACTTTTTAAAAATATTATGTGTGTAGAATAATTTAATTTTATCGAATGTTTTCTTAATAATGACACTATGTAAAGAAAACTTGGACTGCGCAGCAAAATTAGTATTCCATCAGTTCCATTAGTATTCCATCAGTCCATCCCTTGTCGAAAAAAGAACATTTATTGTTAAAGTAATTAATGCGTCATTAACACTAAGTGTATTACTGTTATGAAATAATTAATCGTAAAAAGGCGTGTATTTTATAATGTTGATTGTGAATTCGTGTATTTTTCGACTCCCCCTCCCCGAGTAAATAGTGATCTCCGGGTCATGTGTTCTTCGAAGGTGGCAACTCTAGACATTCGGGCATTGTCGAACTAAAGTTAAGAGCTCGATCGGTAAGTAACATGTAAAAATGATTCGCGATAATTTCACGACAGTTGGCAAACTTGTGGTGAGTCCTGTGCTCTAGAATTGATTTCGTTGGCCGGGGTGCTGTTGTAGATCCTGTTTTGTCTTCCCATTTAAATTTAAACACATAAAATTCAGTGCGAACTCTTTAATATAGTAGTTCCAGGAAATTGTCTTTTCATTTAATGTCTTTGTCTTTTTCATTTAATTTTTAAAAATGTCTGTGTTTAGAAGCCTGGAAGTGGGAAAAAATCGCCCTTGACTGTTTATTTATATATTTAAAAAAAACAATATTGTGCAATTATGTACTTTTCGGTATAACAAGAATGAAGTTCATTAGCCAGAAAAAAAAGACGTATTTGTGTTGAACATGTATTTTTCTAAGCAATTTCGGAAGATACGTAAAAATTGCGTCTCTCTCTCTCTCCTCTCGAGTAGAGGAATACGTTGAAGCAAATTAACTAGTTGCTTCGAGAAGTTCCTATTAAATAGGTAAATTTCTTTCTCAATAAAACATTCAAATGACAACGAAAAATATTTTATGTTTAAAATAGCTTTAATGTAGAACACCAGAAAGCAAATATTTTACTATTACTCTTACATTCGTATACTTTTCCGCATTCGATAATCTATATCTCCCGCTGATTTGAAATGGATGCAAGAAAACAAGTTTTCCCTAGTTGCATAATCGGTCGTGCAGATGCTGATTGAAATGGAAGCGACAGAGAAGCATCTTGGTACGAGAGAGAGACTTCTGGAAAAGTCGAATAAGTATCAACAAATGATTGAGCACCCTACCATTGTCGAAATAATATTTCTGTCTACTTGACAGTTGGGGGTGGAATAGAGTGATGTTGCCAATTACGCGGGCGGCAGTCACGTGGTCGTGGGGTCGTTCTTACATCATTCTAGACATGCACTCGTATTAATAGTAGAATAACGAATGGTAATAATGACACTTGTTAATTTCATATAGTGCTTTACCGTGGCCCCTTACACTAATGCCATTGAAAGGAATAGCGAAACATTTCTGTGCACGTGCAAAGCAGATGAAAGTAAGTACAGCGAGGCGGTTTTTATTATTATTATTTTAACGGTTAAGCAAATAAATAATCGCGTTATTCAGTTTTAAGTAGCTTCGCTATATAAATTGCATTTTCCTTTCAATAAGCACCGGCAATTCTGGAGTGAAGTCCCTTGATTGGATAACAGAACCCCCTCTTTCTCCCATGTCAGCCGCTATACTTCGATTTTTCTTTCTTGGCGCCTGGGGGGGGGTGTTATCAAAAAGTAATATCTCACGGTATTTCGCGTCGTTCTCGGTTGTGCCGCAAGGAGTCGCATCATCGCGGCTATCGAGCAGTGCTGGCGATCATGCAACTCCTAGCGGCACAATCGAGAAGGACGCGAAATACCGTGAGATATTCCATTTTGATGACACTCCCTACGCGCCAAGAAAGAAAAACCGAAGTGTAGTGACAAGTAGACGCAAATATTACTCGGATAATAGATGCTATCTTCTGTTACATTTACATGACATACTATAATAATTGTGTAATATTTAGAATTACATTTCTAATTGGTTATGTTTTCTGAGAATGTCTTTTGAGGAAGGGGCATTTTTTGATATTTTCTCCCTCCCCTTCACCATATCACAGTCTCATCATTTACTTTCCTTTCATATCATTTTTGTGATTTTTTGCTTCGGGCCAATTAATCCTATCAAGTCTTCCCGTTAATGCGAAAGCAGGAGCGACAAAATCCAGACATTAAAAGAACAGGTTTATTAGCTGTTTCAGTTTATCATGGTCCACATCTTCATCGAGTTACAGTCTGAAATCTTTTGAGAGCTTCATTAAGGAGATAGCTACCACAATTAATACGATGTATTTAACGATCTATTTTGATAAGACAGGGTGACCACAAGTTACCCAAATCTATTTTCCCCGTGTTTTCCCTGAGTTCCAGAATTTTTCCCTGTGTTAATTTTCATAACAATTATTCCCATTATTATTATTTTCATAATCAAATTCAAGGAAATAACCAGCGTTTTACAATACTTCCTTATAAATCATTGTATTTTATTGCAGAACATCATATAATAAGTACGAAATAATACTTCAGTAACAATCTAGTATCACATTTGACAATCTTACCAAAATAAAACAACTACATTTTTCGTCGATCACATTTGACAATTATAGCACATCTTTCTACGTGCAGTTATTTCTTCTTCAGTTTCTTGATTTGCAGGTCCAGATGACTTTGCTTGATGCGCAATTCCTCCTTCTCTTTGGTTAACGCCATCAACTCCTCAGCCTTCTTTTTCTGCTCTCTCTCGTACCGACTCAGCTGCTCCAAATCCGTTTCCCGTCGCTTTCGCTGTTCAGCAGCATGATCCTTCTTAGCTCTGGCCCCACGAGCATAGCGAAGCATGTCTTGATCGACGACTATGGCATGCTCGCCACCTGCTTCTTGAATCCCATCCCAAGCTCTCAAAGCTATTAAAGTTTCCTTGTGCAAGTTCTCCACCAACATGTCCTTGTTGATCGAAAATCCCCCTTCCACGAAGGCGTTACCGTGCGAAAATATCAAGATGATTTTGACAACCTGCCACACATCTTTATATTCCGCCAAGCCATTCAGTTGTTTCGTATAAAAATGGCCCAGCTAACATGCGAGTCGATCGTACCGTTTCAGCTCAGTCTTGTCGACGGACGAGACAAAGCGGCTAAACTGAACGATTGCTCGATCAGATTGAAGGCTCGTAACATGATGGCTAGTTAGCAGCATCCCAACGCAGGTTTCGAAGTCAGTTTTGCACCTTTCAGCCTTGGCAGCTATCTTTTTTGGGATCAAGACAAGTAGCGGCCTTCACGAACTTATATTTCAAGGGGCTTTTCTCGACCAGTTTTCCAACCATCTGCACAAGGCAGTTCTTTGCCTCAAGTCTGTACTTGTCCATGTCCACCTCCTTTACACGAGCTTCTTCCAGCGAATGTTTGGCAGCTGGACCTATCTTCACTTGTCGAAGTTTCACGGCGTTGTCAACGTTTTTGGTGTCGATGTTCAGCAACTTGTACGCAGAATTGGCGTCCTCCAGCACGCTGGGTTTGATGAACCGTTCCAGTAGCCCCCGAGTTAGGTCCTCCAGAGCCGAGTGCAGGAACGGGAACATCGGCTTCGGCGTCTGGAACTCCTTCAGGAACGGCTCATAAGCACAAACCATCGTCAGGAAAAAGTTCAGCTTGGCGAGCAACAGTTGGTCCTGAAGAATCTCTGCTGACTTCTTCACGGAGTACATGTCTGGTAACTTCACTTTCTTGCTCGTAAAGTACAGCTTCAGACGAGGCAAGATCTTGATTGCTCTCTCGCAGGTGGATGCGTTTTCCAGCCAACGGCAGTTGCAGAACTTCAAAGGAAATTCTGTAGACCTCGTTATGAAAACGAAGTCAGCGCGGCGTGCAGGGGAGTCTTTAAACAAGTTGTGAATTGATTTAAAAAAAACGTCGATGACCCAACCAGTTTTCCTGAACGCCGCGCCGTCTGGAAGGCGCCGTGAACTACATGCAAGCCGCATGACCCTGTGTCAATTATTTTGGGATCTTCTTCACACGTCGACATGTCTTTTTTTAGTAGATCCAGTTCACGTGTGGCCCGTCCATGGACACCTGTGTGATTTTCTGCTGGTTAATTTCATCTCCAAGACCCTCCTTGAAGCCCTGCAACAAGTCCGATGCCGCAGAATGTCCTAAAAACGATGAGTTCCAATACCGAGTTGACACTTCGTTCTTCTTCTCGTTCCAAAAACGAACGGCCAGGTCCATTTGCTGCTGCTTTGTAATCCTGTTGAAGGACTCGTCGAAACACACGACTAGGTGCTTCGCAGATCTTATGTCGTCGGTGAGCTTGTGGTGGAAATATGGAGCGAGACCGATATTAGCAAGGTATGCCGTTTTCGTCCGACTCAGTTGCATTTCCGATGCTACGCGGCTGTCTCCAAACATCTTCTTGAACATTTTGCAGATTCCCTCTTGAGCTTTCGTGCTGATTACGTGAATGACCCAAAGCAGTTCAGCTTGTCTAACGTCGTTTCAGGACGGAATTCTAGTTGGGAGGTAGCGACCTTAGACGTAGAGGCGGACACAGCAGGCATCATTAGGTTATCTAAAACCTATTGCAGTTAATGTTATTTGACACATTTTAGCTCAAGAAATTTCATTTACCTGTAGGGGTGTTCGTACATTCGAACATTTGAATTCGAATCGGCCAGTCTTTTACGGCAGCTTCACAGCCTGACCATCTCAAACCAATGAATAAGTACGGCTTAGGCCGAATACGCAAGTCCACCAATGGTAGTTTAAGCACGACACACAAGTACATGAGGATGCCTTAGGCCGAATTCTCAAGTCCACCAATAGAGTGTTTAAGCGCGAATTTTCAAATATAATAACTACACAACGTTGACGTTAATGATTGTATGTTATTTTATGACTTTAAATGACACAACATTTGTAACAAACTTTAAACAATTAGTTAAATATGATTCTTTGATTTAATGCACATGCATACATAATTAATGTTAATTTAGTACAACCGGTAGCTGCAATCTGACGAAAAAAAATTTTTTTTTCAATGTGAAAAATTTTTTCCCTCTGTTTTCCCTGAATTTCTTCTGCGATTCAAATTCCCTGTATTTTCCCTGTTTCCCTGTGTTTTCCAGAATGTGATCACCCTGTAAGACTTTTGCCCTTGATTTGGGCGTTCTCAGTTTCGGAGTTCTCATTAACCCTGTCTCCTCGGGGGAATAGGAAGATGTACTTCGATTTATATAGAATCCGTTGCCGTAAATCAACTGTTACAGTGTCATCCAATCGAGAGCTTAGATGACACATACAGTAGTGACGTTTAAGCTCCCGTTTGGATGACACCGTAACAGCTGATAAACGTCAACGGACTCCACGATTAAATGTATCTGCCCGCATTCAACTTGGCGAGACATCCCCGACGACAGAAGAGGACATCGGTCCAGTCGGGAAAGCTTAATCTGATGCGCTTAACCTGACTTGCAGGGTCCAATCCTAAGGGAAAAGAGCATTCCTCACGTAAAGGAGTTGGCTTACGCGTTTCAGGCCAGCGGTCCTGATTCTAAAACAGTGAACATCTAAAACATCTCTCTGCGAAATGTATTCTTTCGCCAACCAGATGAGCCGAGCGGCCGCTGATAATCCCCTCCCCCATATATATTACGTACCAGATACGCTCTTGTTTCTACATGTTACTTATCGCCCCCCCCCCCCCGTGGGGCGCCCCCCTCCCAAATCTAGTTTGGCTTGGAAAAGTAGCAGAGTATATAACAAACGGGAAATATTCTAGGATTTTTTTAGGCATGAAAAAAGCTCGGATGATAGAATTTTCTCGTGAATTTTATTACGGTACATGAGAGGCGCACCCAGGATTTTTCTTAGGGGCCTGGGGAGGCTGTAGGTTTGTTGTTCAGCTTAATTGATGTTTTCTTGTAAAGGATTGTTCATTTATGCTGAATATGAAATGTATTTTTTTACTTATTGTTAATATTTGTAAAGTTGACAATTGATATATTGAATTAATGTCCTTTGTAAAGAAAATTAGTAAACGTATTTTGGAATATGTATCATTGACTTCTGCGTGTGTGTGGGGGGGGGGAGCTGAAGCCCCACGTGTGTGCCCTCCTGTTGATGTATCTCTGTCTCTTAAAATGCGCCGAATATTCTTATCACATTTCACAATTCCATTTCGACAAACGCAGACTTTTCGGTTAACTTCGTTTAATATTTCATTAATATAGAATAGGTACTTGTAATGAATATCACAGGACCAAAAAATCAAAGCACGTATTCAGAGGCGTGTCTAGGCATTCAGGCGCCCCTGTCAGGATACTTCAAATTAGGGTTACTGTTATTTCTTTTAGCGGGTACACCCTAAATAGTGCCTCTTGTGAGTGGCGCTCATGGCGCGTGGCCATGTCTGCCTTGCTATAGATCAGTGTTGCTAGACGTACGAGGATCCTGGTATTGTTACTTGGATTTTAATGAAGATACCATGTACCAGGGTGAAGACATCCTGGTACGCTTAAAAACTAGGATTTTAAGTTTATGGTAACCGATAACCTAAGATTTAAGAGCCGTATAATGTTTTATTCAGTAATTTAAAAACTAACAGCAACATTACAAATAACTAAGATATTGGTGAAAACAATATCGCAAAAATATTAAGGGAGACATAGGATGGTGTTTTTCTAGCACATGCTAGAGTAGAAAAATCCATTTAGTTTATCGATATAAAATGGATATCTGGGCAAGTTTAACGATATTCTTGTGCGCATTAAGAAATAGTTATAATATGGAAAATTTCATAAAGAAGCATTCTCCTTGAGCTCTCTTCATCGTGAGGTTCAGGTTGGTTCAGGTACAAATAAGAAACCTGGCACTGTGATATACTATAATAACACCAAGTGTAATGTTGACATATTAGATCAAATGGCTCAAAATATTCCGTAAAGCCAGGGTCAAGAACAGTGCACGTATTATGTAATATGTTAGATTTCAGAGGAATAAATAGCTGGGTAGTATATATAGAATTCACAGGAAAGAAAATAAGTAGAAAAAAATTCAAGATGTGTCCATAGAATTGTGCAAAAAGAGTGACAATAAGAAACAAACAGTCGGAACAACGCAGTTGGCGAAGAAACCTCGTCGCCAATATTCCACTAAAAACTGCGACAACAAAACTGCGGATGAATGTGCTCACTGCCAGAAATCTGTACGTGGAAAATGCACCAAAAGAATGATAATAATTTGCATTATCTGTGGAGATTAACCTAGAAAACAAAATATGTATTGTTTGTCCATTTTCTGTCAGTGTATTGTCCTAGTAGAAGTAGTATTATTGTAATAGGCCCTAGTGTTGTTGCATTGTCGTATTGTTGGTGATCATTATTTTGCAATTGGTAATTTAACATAATAAAACTACAAAAACATAAACATTGTGTTTTTAGTCTCATTAATAAACGAATAAATGATTGCGGTCAAAATGACCGCTCCCGTCGTTCTAGGTATGTAGAAAAGGCCGTCGTTCTAGTGTTAATCAATTTACTTTGGAAGCGGAGTTTTAGTGAAAGTACCAGGCGTTTTGGAATTATCCAGCGATTTTAATTAAGAATATTGTTGTTTTAGACGTTAGAATCAAAGTAATCGCTCACATGACCGAACGAACTACAGCGTTGCAAACGGGGGTTTCCCGTCGGTGAATGCCCGTCCGAAGGCTACGCTCGGCAGCGCAGGAACACTATCCCTGCTGCGTCCTTCGCGGTCGCGTGCGTCAGTCCGAGCGGAACGAACACCGAACGTGGACCCGGCGTGGACCTACGGACACGAAGTAGGAAGACACGTGAACACTTTTAGCAAGTCCAGTTCATGCGATAGTGCGGAAGCTATTCGATCGCAAATTGTCAACCACTTCGGGCAAGCCTCTACGGAAGTAGAGGCGAGTACATCTCATCCACTTACGAATTGTACCGAAGTACGTTTCTTCAGGTGAGATATTTCAGTCATCTTGCGTTTCTTCTGTCGCATTTTTGCTTCGATAATTACCCCATAGTGGTTTCACAAAGTGTAGTTAATTTTTAAACGTTAAGATTTATCACTTGTGCTCACCGCTTCATTTTCGTATTTTTCATGTCCAGTGACCAGACAAGTTTGACCCTTGCTAGATTTTATAGGTCAAAATGATAAATATCTTTAGAGCAGTATAAGAAGGAAACATTCTTCAGTCAGAGTTGAAGTAGGTTTTAATAATTTAGCTTTTCTTCCAGATAATCATACCTACTATTAAAAACTTAATATTTTTTTCTGGTATTCTGAAGGTGAATGGAAAGCAAAAATAATGTTTTCCCCATATAATTTTTGATAACTTTTTAATTTTCCTTTTATATATTTATTTATATATATAAAATTGTTTTTCTGTATTCTATAATATAATTACATAGGTACATTTTGAACAATTTTATTACTTATCTTGAAGAATAACCCACAATACAGAAGAATCTGGACTGGGTTCTGTACTCTCAGCTTCATAAATAGGTTCAGCAGTTAAAAACTAATAATTAAAACATCTTTGTTCATATTGAAAATTATCAAATCAAAAGAAATGTGTTGGGTGTACTTATGTGTGTAGTGTGTGTTACTAACTGGATACTTAGGAAATCAACCAATGATTGACTGAATGCACATTTCGTTCCAGTGTCTTTTCAAAAATCAGTAACTGATTTGCCTCTTATTTTATTAAGAAGCAGATTGCAAAGACAAATTATAATTGGACAAAAGTTTAAAAACAAATGCCTAGATTAGTGTCTCCTTATCCAGAGCATCCAGAGAAAACAGGGGGGGGGGCTTATTTCAAGTAAATTTCACCACACCCCAACATTGAATTCTCCTTCATGCCAACAGAAATAGTTTATAGTGGTTAATTTGAAATAGAAGTAAATTTATTCTTCATTCAAGATTTAGGACAAGAAGTCAGGTCTAGGGCAAGTTCTCCCACCCCCTCCTTCCCCCTCTTTCTCACTGACATCACTTCTCCTTAGAGAGCATAAATAATTTTCAATACCTCATACTTCTTTTATATTTGTTAAACCAATTCATTGAATATATAGTCCAAGGAAAAGTGTTCAATAGGCTTAAGAAGGAGAAGATTCTTTCAGTAATATTTCATTTTCATCTGGGTTGACCTGCAAGAGCCAGATGTATTATTGAACATTCTGACTGTTAAAGTCTCGCATGAACTCAGGTGCTGGATATGGAATTGTAAAGGAAGACTCAGATTAAAGTGAAATTTAATTCCTAGATAATTATAAAGGAGTTCTCCTTGAAATGAAACTTCTACAAAATTCACTTTCCTCTGAAATTAATAAAAAATATATTGAATTAAATTAAGTATTTTAGATTTTTTGTTGTTATGTTAAGTGTCATTCTCATTTCACAGCTTTGTTAACACTGCAAGCTTCTCTTAGGGATACCTGTTGTGTCTGTCACAAATACTCACTACACAGAATGAACCTGATCTCTGCTGACATGCTTTGGGAAATTACTTTTGGCAAGTGTTTCATTGCTAAGCTGAACCACACTGCTGCAGGGACAAAGCTGTTGATGTTCGTCCTCATCAGTAGTGTATTATACACAAAGTAGATTTGAAACACTGTAGTTCCAGGTATGGGAACAAAGGTTCTGAACTACAAGAATAAGCTTGTTCATTAAGTACATTTTGACTTTATGTTAATTGAAGCATTCCTGCTCCATTTCCATTTGAACCCTTCCCCAACCTGACACTTATTTTCAGGTTGATCTGTACCTGTTTGAAAACAAAGAGTCACTAATTCAATGAGTTTCTCTGGCTTACGATGCTGATTTAATTTTTAAACTCATGTGAAATTGTAATTTTGGGCAGATAAGGCAATAAGACTATACACTATGCCTTGTTGATGAAACAAAAAGTTGTAATGCTACCGTGGACACATAAAATGCTTATGGCACAGCAGTTAGTCAGGCTTTGTTGACTCTATAGTATTTGATAATCATACATTTACTCTCATTGATTTGAATCATAATTTACTGTGCATTTCTTCCCTTAGGTCTAGTATTGTTATCTTCTCACCTTTATTAATTTTAGTGTCCTATCTTTTGTTGCAGATTCAAAAATTACCAAACAGTGTGGCAATCAAGATCCTCATATTGGAATGAAGGAGAAGAGTCAAATAGTTAATGAAAGCAATCCTACATTTATTTCAAATGTCTCTGAGCAGTATAAGGCCAGTACTAACTGCCAAACAGCAATAAATGATCAGATAAATCCACCACTTTCGAAACGAATTCGCCTTGATAACACCGAGACTGAAATAGGAGGAGTAGAAGAAAGAATCAATTCTTATAGTAGAATAACAAATAATGATCCTTTGTTGACCTCCAGTATGGATTTTGAAGATCTTATTCCATCCTTTGGAAACTTAGGAAAAGAAAACATAGAATCAACCAATATCAACACGCCATCCAAAAATTATGAAAATTATGATCTTCAAAATAATAATAATAATATTAATAACATGTCGGTACCTCTATCTTGCCTACAGTCAACACTGAATAGAAATGTTAATGGTATGGAAAAAAATGCAGTAAATAAATTTGTTCAAAGCAAAGAAGGTATTCAAACACTGCTCAAGGACTATCGTGACAGCTTAAATCCTGATGAAGATGGAAATTTGTAAGTAATTTTCAATGAGTAGTTATATAACTTTTAAATTTGTTTTATCATTATTTCTTTCAAAATCCTATTGGTTGAAGGGATATAACAACAACAACAATAAAATTTCTAAAATTGTGAAAGTTGAACACAGATCTCCCTCAAATATTGAGGTAACCAATTTTCAGAATGGCTGCCCCCGTTACTGTCAGGGTTGATGAAAATATTGACATTGGAACCAGGCTTGGAGGCCATGGTTGAGCTTGGTTTCCAAAGTGTTGCAGTTCTATCCTTTTGTGTGTGTGTTCAAATAGATTCTAAAATAATTTCATACCTACTGAGGTATGTTTCTGTATAGTTACATTATTTGGCAGTGCTTTATTGATGACAAATTTTTTAAAAGTGTAAAGTATTAATAAGGAATATTTTATATTTTCAAAAATAAAATGCAAATTTGAAATTTAATATAGTATTTCTTTATGGTGCTTTCCTTATAATATTGTAGTGTCTTATTATTGGTGTCTTTATTCCAAATCTGTACTGTTTATGCAGCACATGTGGGTGAAGATTTGACGTAATATTATTTGAAATAGTAAATAATCTTCAAAACTGATAGTTGTTTCAAACACCTTTTCATTTCTCCTCATATAACTCATGAATTTATACATTTTCTTTCCAGACCTCTTCATAATGCTGTGATGGACAGAGATGTTAAGCAAGTGCAAAGACAGTGTCTGGTATTGAGTGCACGGAAGCAATCTGTGGATGTTAAAAATAAAATGAAAGAGGTTTGTTAACAGAAATGTTGATTGTTTAAAATAGAAAATTTATAATGCTGCGTTTGTTTTTCAGTAATAGGTATTTGTTTCTACTTTTTTTTAAAAAATGTTTGTGAGTCCCATGACGTTAAATAATTAAGGGGACTCAGTATTGTTTATGAATCAAATGTTGATTCTGTAGGCTCTCAAGAACATGTAAATTGGTATTAAATGTACTGTAGAGAGTAGATTGTTGGAGGTTACCACAGAAGTGGTGGCAGTTGTAAAATTTTGGAATTAATGATCCAAAGAAATTGCTGATCCTGGTTCTATGAGGTACAATAAAGTTTGATGGATTATTTGATAAAACATTAAAGCCTTCCTTCAGGAGTGGATTTCGTAACAAGAAACAATCTGACTAATAATAAGTGACTAATATTAGTAAGTATACCACCGTATCTTCACTGCCATCACATCATTCCCTGTACCAAAATTATTCTTCCAAGTATATTTCATGTGAATTCTGGGATTTATTTAATGTATATTCTGCCAGGTGTTGAGTCACTTTGACTAATATTTTGAAGTCATGTGGGTCAATATACAAAAATTAATGTACTTTTATTAGCAAAGAAAGAACATTTAGAAAAGCTTCCTCCACATTGGAGATGAGGTAATTTTATAATTGTGACTGGATCAGTGTTAGCAGTATTTTTTACTTTGTTTAGGGAAGGTGATTTAATGCTTCTGGGGAAAATACTGATATTTTGATGAATAAACATGTTTTGTGGATTCCTGACACATTTTGTTTGTAGGCGTAGTATATTACTTTCTCATAAACATAGAAAAGTCAAAAATCCAAATTTTGGGTGTCCTTAAGAGATAGTGGTTTTTTAAAACACCTGACAATCATTTGGTCTGTCTGTGAACAGCACAAGTCAAAACCTTACTAAGAATTTTCATCAAAATGGATTTTCACAATAGATCTGGTGATGTTCTGACCCCTAGAATTTGAAATTAATCTTCTGAGCTTTTGGGAGTACATTTAGATCATGTGAGATTTTTTAATTTTTTCTCAAAAATTCCTCCAAATTTTTTCTTTACATGTTTTGCGTGACTATAATGTTTACAATGTTTGCATTAAAACCTCTAGTATTTCAAAAACTACAAAAGTTGAAATTTGTTTTCTACTCTCCTGCAACTATGTTATTATAGATAAACATTTCTTTTGTAATGCAATGTATTCCTTGTAATGATCCATTAATTGTAATTATTAATCAATTTCGTTTATGTGCTACAATGGGCGGCCATTTATGACATTCCTACTGACATTAACGATGTAATTATATCTTTCGTTGCCCTGCTATGCTCATAAATTCTCTCAATTATTGAAATATTATTATACTAACTTCACTTTCAAATCCAAACGTGGGTTTTGACATACATCTCTCACCTTGCCTGCTGCATGTGGACGTGTAATTCTATACAGAATTATGATTTCTGGAAGTTCTGTGGATTTAAAACTGACTATTGAATTGATGGCAACTACTATAAATTATTGGCCTTTTCTTTTTTCAAAAAATAAAATTTAACATTTATTATAGTATTTTTACAAAAATCTGTAGTCCTCTTCAATGTAATTATTGGATTTTTATCTGGGCAACATTAATATATTATATATTATTATATTTATGGTTTTGGAATAAAGTTCGTAAGCTTACTATAATAACTTCTTGGATGTACTTCTCGGATGTCATCGGGATTGGCATAGTCCATGGAATGTCCTAGATACCCCTATTATCGAGCTCTTGCATACTATTAGAAAAAATTATGTCCTCGACTTTTATATAATTCACTAATTTCTATCAAACTTATTTCGTAAACACAACTGACCTTCGCTGAGCTTCGGGTGAAACCCCTATGTGCAACTAGCTATTATCAGCTGATTATTTAAGAATTCCTCCCCTTCTGCGGAGTTATCTTGACGATATCTTGGAGAATGCGCTTCCAGCAGACCGCAATGAAAGATACTCTCAATGCTTTCAAGAATAACCTGTGCAGTCATAATAACTTACAAGCAGAGATACAGTAAACCCTCATGAGCACGAACTCGCTTAACATGAATTTTGACATAACACAAACCAAACTTTTTCTAATAGGTCCCAGCAAGGGATTACAGTATTAAGGTCATTTATAATAATCGGATAATACGAATTTTTACAACATGAACTCCAATTATTTCAGTAGCGTGGAATTCGCGTTAATGAGGGTTACTACATATAATCGTAACTCAAAATTCTTGTAATTGTATGATTGTTACAGACCAAATGATATTACTGTGAAAATTCATGACACTGTTATAAGATATGTGTACATTAACTTGTTATTGCCACCATTAATTAATAATGTCAAAATCACCTGAACATTTAGAATTCTATATGGCATTGGGTACCGGTAGTTGACAATATCAGCATATAATATTTTCTAGTTTTCTATGCTTTACGAGATAGTTCACTTAATTTATTTGGTATGTGAAATGCCGACTTCTTTCCTATAGCATTGTCTCCTGCAAAATGCCAACTTCTCAATTTTGTGATTTAGTCTGAGAAACAATGGCACTGTATCTGCACTATTCAGAGCTGTTAGTAGACATGTGTTGCTGTTATGAATGTCTTCTGCAAAAAAAATCTTACAAAATTGTTTGCAACTAATTGTTAATCTGCCCGAAAGAAGGTCAAGAGATAATTTCATTGTTATGTAGTTATTAACTCATTGGTGGAGAGTTAATGCAGTTGAACGCATGCCCATTTACAAATGAAGTGTAGCTTACAGATGTTATGATGGGGGTATATGATGAAATTTTTTAGATTAGTTTTGGTGAATTTCTACAATAGTTTTCACATTAACAGCAGGATGATTGTTCTTTTAGTTCTAATTTTGTTCAATGATTTAATTTTTTTAAATTTGTTGTTGCAACAATGATTATTCAAAAATTTGTAGCATCTTCTAAATTCTATTTTTATTATAATTTGGTTCATACTTTAAATGTGATATTGTGGTGTATAGTTTCTAAATGTATGGGATTTTGGAGTTATCTGTCCTGTAACTTCATCATTATAAATATTTAGACATATAAACAAATAAGAACAAATAAATTACATCTATATGTTTTCCCAATATTTTCTGTTTGTTTTTTCAGACTGCATTGCATTTGGCAGTGTTATGTCATGACTTGCACATCACTAAAGTTTTATTGAAATTCAAAGCAAGACCTAATATACCAGATGGCGAAGGCAATACACCTGTACATATGGCTATCATATGGGGTAATAATATTGAAATCTTGCAAGAATTGTTGACATATGTAGAAGACAACAGTCCAACTTTGAATATGCCCAACGATGAAGGTAATGATAAGTCCTTTACATTGCAAATTGTATATAACTGTTTAAATAAAAAAATCAATCAAATTTGAGAAATGATTTACTGTTTAGAAATCAAAATGTATTTTAAAATTATTGCACACAAAGAAAACGTATCCTTATTAATTTTTGAAATTAAAAACGGAATCGCATGAAATATTTCTGAATGTTTATGTAGTGTATGCTTGTTAAACCCTTAAGAATCACTTTTAATTACCTCATTATTTGCAACTACATACTATGTCTTTTTAATGGTATAAGGTATCTGAATAAGATGTAGTATTTAAGGATCTGAGTAACATTTTCTACTCATATTTCTCTTAACTTGTTGATTCAGTACAGTATTAGAATATTAAACCAATTCAAGATTTGCACAGTTGGCTCAAAATATTTAGCTTTTATGAAATTATGAATTATTTGTGATTGTTTTGCATCATAGGTATTAGAACTACTGCTTCATTAAAAATTCATTGACCGTTAAAATCCATTGACTGTTAAAAGTACTAAAAGAAAGCTTGTGCTATTTTGTCACTAGTAGTTTTGGATTTGCCCACTTTGTTGCAATATTAAATAAATTAGCTGGAACACTGATTTTTTAATGCAGCAGAGGTTCTTGCTGCTGGTGTGTATGCCTCAACCATGTGTGAATATACAGATCTGTTCAAATTATTACACTCCTTTATAACGAATTTTATTTCTGAAGCAACTTTAACTTATCCTTTATGAATTTTCAAGTTTTTCATGTGGTTCATGTCAGGACTAACCTGCCCACAAAAGCATGCTAATATCGTCATGAGGAAGTTTTTGACCGTTTAAACTTGATGGCAGATTATGCAGTCATACCCAAACATGTACATGTCATTAAACCGCGTTGCTGTCTGTGACAGTAGTTCTTTTTTAAGAAACTTCTAAGTATTGTTTCATTTATTGTTTTCTAAATATTGCTTCATTTTATTGAGTTCTAAATATTGTTTTATCATTCCGTCCATGATGAAGAATCTCCCACGACTCTTGGAAAACCGTACACTCCACGCCAAAACCGATGTTAGATGATTCGCAGTTTGTACACATTCCAAACTGCATGCCTGGTTAAATCGACGTCAAACATATCTGGAACATTCATCAGATGAAACACAGTTGATCACTAAGTTGAGCACTAAAACGGACTTTCTTCCAGTCTTCTCACATCCTTTGTTTCAGATCCTGTTTAACACTTCTTAACTGTTCAATACATCTTTGCCAATGCATGTGTAATTTTTGCATTTTCTGGGGTGTTGTCCTAAATTTTCTGAGCTAAATTTTCAAGTTTTCTAATGCCTCAAGGAAGAGGTTAGGTTTCCTCCCACATACTCCGACCCTCTTTTGTTGATTTTTCATTTTCTTTCATTGCAAAAGTGATTTTTCTTATGGATTTTTGACTTATTGCAAGTCTTTTAACAGTATACTTTTGTGGATAGCTATCTTCTTCCAGAAGAGTTTTGACAACTGGAGCATTCCGGGGGAGTGGGGACACACGGTCCTGGTTCTTTCCGATTATGCACTGCTCACGAGTGATATTAATCATGAAATAACATGAAGTCAACCTGTGAACAAAGCTTTTAACTAATCCATCCAAACATACAAAGTTGATGGATATCTTACTTCTTAACCCTTTGCACTCTTAGGGCATCTGTGACATACCACCAACAGATGCACTGCATTTGGAAGTTTCTATGCACTCCACGGTCCCACAACATCTCGTAAGATGACAATGGAAAATGACAGCACAGATTGTAGCAGTTATATATTCCCCTGTTCCAGCTCGTAACTAATTTCGTCAGTCTTGGGAAACAATTGCCAACCAAAATATTTGTTTTTGTGGACCATTCGTATGGAATTAATACTTTATTAAATACAAATTTCAGAAGTATTGTATTGAAATTAAAATAAGAAAGAAATTCTGTAAATAAGGTTCTTTATTTTAAAAGTCCATAGACATTAGTTTGGAATTAAAGAAAATACGTTCTCTAATTTTTAAAGTGGCTTTTGCTAAATTGCTAATACTCTGCAAACTAGTGTCTTCTCATAGGATCTGTATTTGGTGAATCATCCAAATCACTTATAATTTTAAAACTGCTGCAAAATTACTCGAACAGCGCTAGCTATTTCAAATCAGTAAAATGCAAAGGGTATGATAATCCTATAACATTATTAAATTATTGCATCAACATTATTTAAAAATAGAATAGTAGCCTAGATTGGTTCAACAATGAAAACTTTTTCTGATTTATCAGGAAAATACATTGGAGACTTCCTGTGAGTTATGTGACGTGTCAGTTTACATACTGACAAGAGCTGGAAGCCATTATTCTTGTGTCATCTCGGAAATGCTGTACGAGCGGCAGGATACGTTTTATACTCATAGCGTATGAGTACAAAGGTTTAAGAAGCATCAGACCGTAACAGTATGCCATTAAAAAAATAACACCTGTACTTTATCATTCTGTTACTTTTTGCTGGAATTCAAGATATTACTGCGACCTATTGTTTGTCTATAACATTTTCACTTTAGAAAAGTTATCCATGGGTGGTGGATGTCAGATTTAACTCTTGAAAATGTTTTTTGGTGCTCTAGGAGTCTGTTGTTATATTACAAAATCAGAACTTCTAAATTTTTTGTTGCAAGAGTAATGATTTGAACAGATCTGTGGATATGATAAACAGGATGAGTTTTGCAACTTAATAATCTCTTGACATTTTGAACTTTTGAAGATATTGGAATGCAGGCATGTAAGCATGTCATAACAGAGCTATTAACTTAGCAATTTAATTTTACATTCTTATATGTTTCCCAAACATTCGTAGAGATACTCTCATATGTTCTCTGAATTGTTCCTCCTAATTTTCTCTTTTGTTCACCACAAGTTGCAGACCACTTGTTAATATGAAAATTCAAAAAATTTGTTTAATTGTTTTTTTATATTATTATTATTTAAAGTAAATAGGTAATACTGGGATATGACATTTACTTATTTTGTTGTTTGTTTTTCTTCACAGGTTTTAGTCCTCTTCATCTTTGTGCCGTTCATAACAAACCTTCTGAAGCTGTATTGCTTGTGAGAAAAAATGTAGACGTTAATATAAGAGATAGAAAAAGTGGAAGAACACCTTTGTTTCATGCAGTTGAAAATGGGTACACAGAAATATCACAAGTGCTTCTAAATGCTGGTGCACATACACATATTCCAAACTTTTCAGGCCAAACTGCTCTGAATGCTAGTGAATTGACATTTGTATTGGATGAGTTATCTAGAAACGTAGATCCTCCCAAAACTGTTAAACCTCAGGTTGTTCCATGTGTGTGTCGAGATAAGACCAAAGAAGATAGAACATCGAATGTTTCCCTCAATAGAAATGTTTTGGTGTTTGAAAGGACAGATATAGATGGCTTGAGTTCCAATAATGACATATGTAATATCAATTTATTAGACACTGTCTTGCATAATAGATGACAGTCTAAGTGGAAGAAAGGTTATTTCTTACATTTATCTATTATTAACCATGCTGTAGGAAAGAAAGAGACAAACAAAGCACCCTTGAAACATAGGTATTATTTGTATATTACTTTAGAAATTTTGTTCTTTTCTTAATTTAATAAAACATATTGAGGATTAATGCATTTATGTTTATGATAACAAAATGCTATTGGAAAATTCTTATTTTAAACTGCAATTTGAAATGAACAAATGTTGACAACAATTTGCTTTGCTTTGTCCATTTTTCTGAGAATTGTGCCAGGATGCAATGATTATTTCCTTCCTAGAAAGGCGTTCTGGGAAGGTAGAATCTAGTGGCAGATCTACAGCAATGAATTTTTCATAATGGAGAAACCAGTGAATGAATTTGCAGTTAATTAATGCAATGAATTTGAGCTTTAATCCTTTAGAATATGTTGTAGTACTTGTATAAAATGTTGGTAATGTGATTATAAATTATCAAATAGTCTTGGAATTAATAAAAATGTAAAAAAAATAAATAGCCTCAACATTATTAATGAATTGTGTAAGAAATGAACTACAGTGGGAATCTCATTTGCAGGTTTTTTCAAGGATTTGAAAATTTTGAACTTCATTAGCAGGGAACTGTTATTAAAAAATGCCTTACTTTTCAATTTCACATTTTTTTCTGAACATTAATAGGGAATAGAATTTAATTATTAAAACATAGAAGACAATTATTTTGAAAATAAGAACCAAATAAAAATTAACATACATGCATAGAATACACAAACTCTAAAAAGAATGGAAATTGACAGAAAAAGAAAAATCTGATTTTGGACTATAAAATTTAAAGAAGCAGTTAATAGCAGCATGTAAGAACAAAATACGTAGATGATGAAAGTACAGTAGAATACATATCTCTGGATCTTGGTTCTGTAACATATGGATGACAATTACCCTTCGTACTTTTCTTCTCTGAACTTGTTCCTTCAAATACCTCAAAAGTTTCACGGAAACAATACATAATGAAGACTGCTTCTGTATCAGAAATCTCTTGAATCACAGAATATGTTACTGATCTTTAAACATGCCAAGTTGGATTGTTAAACATTAAGAGTTTTTTAACAATTGGAGCCAGGAATTAAAAATATAGATATGTAGAAAGGAAAATGATGATAAATGGGAATATGCTGATTCCACTGTATGTTCCCAAGATTCCACTGTATGAATGAATAGCAGAAAGTAATAAAGAACCTAATTTATCTGTTAATTTATTAATTTTGTGAAAGTTCAAGAGTATTTAATGTAGTTAATACAATGTGAAATTGCTTGTTCTTTCATCTAGCTATGATGCACCTGAATATTATTAATACAGTACTACATTTTGATTTCTAAAACTGTACCTTCATTGTTAAACTAATGATTATGTACATGTTTTGTTGAATATGATGGAACCTTTTTGTGAACCTTAAACCCAATAAATATTTATTTTCAGAGTATATATTTGTTTCTCTTCATCAGTTCTGTTAGTTATGTGTATCTATTTATTAAGAACTGTACAAAACTGTGCATGAATTTATCCTACATTAAAAAGAACATGTAAAAAGCTGCATGTAGCACATGGGGAGAAGAAACATGTACATGTTTCCTTTAGCTCTCGATACCCTAGAGTACAATCACTCTTAGTATAGTAAGTGGAATTATGAAGAAAGGTACCAAAAAATATTTTTGTGAGACTTTGAGGATCAGAAATATTTGCACCAAAGTTATGACCAATTTAAATATAATGACTTTAACAGATCGTCAGTTGTGATGCAGTTATCGAATCAGGAGCTTCATTACCCCAAATTAAAAGTAACAAAGCTTGATTTGATAACTGCAGTCAGCGTCAAGAATATTGAGGTGCATGAAGTTAGCATCCCCATTTCTCGAAAGATCAAATGACGAAGTTTTGTCCAAGTTACACAATGCCGGAAATCGCAAAGCTAATTTTTGACATAAAAGTGACTAGCAACCCCAATTGCAAATTTCGAAATTTTCAACACACCACCGTGCAGCCAAGTTTTGTTCAAGCCAAAATCGGGAAGATACTAGCCATCATGGTGGAAATAACTTATTTCACTTGCATCACGAATAAATTTAATACCGGGCATCTTCCCCCATACGTAATATACAGTTTTTACTGTTTTTTGACCAAATAAATAAATATCTCACGTATGTCGCCGTCTTGATGTGCTGCATAATTTGGAATTTCTTGTCACAAGAAACTTAGAATTCTTTAAAGCACGCAAATATGTCAGCTGTATCCAATAGAAAAAAAATCAAAATGTGTTTCATTGAAAATTACGTTCCCTGGATTTATTTACATAGTTACATGTTTGTTATATGCTTGAAATAAAACTTTTCCGTCATTTGACAGAGTAACGTCCTTTAAATCCATTTTCGAAGCAAAATGCTTCTGGAGATTTGTTCTTCGCCCCCATGGTGAAACATCCTCATGAAACTGCCAGCACTACTCTAAATACTGCATTTTAAAGGCAATGAAATGAATTAATGATTGATTTTGTTCCCTTCGGCGAGGCTATATCTCCAAATCAACTACTGTGCGTGTCCTTCCGGTATAAAAAAGGGGGAAAAAACAAACAAAAAAAATAGTGGTACTTAAGAATGGCACAAACTTTTCCGTATTAGTTTTCTATTTCCTTGGGTCTAAGCTAGCTATTTGGAATTGCCACATACTTGTGTCAGCAGCCATCTATCGCCGCCCAAAGTAAATTTTTTTTTTTACATTTTCTTAATTTTTCTGTTTCCTAATGGTAGAACGGAAATATTAATTTTAAAATATTAAAGAACAGTAAAACCTTGTCCTAAACGGCAATTTTCTTTGAAAAATTTGGAGCCATTTTTAAAACTAGTGGTGCTACAACAGCACATACTTTCCCGCATTATTGGAAACGGCTATGTAGTATTGAAATATTGCACTTTCTGCGCTATTAATATCTTGGCTATCATTTGAAAACATCCAATTCAACCAAGAAGTGAACAACTCACTGTTTCCATCACACGTCATTGTCAAAACTATGTGAATTCTATAACTGCATAAAAATATAATATGAAAGTTTTGTAAACTTGTATTGGAAAAAGAAGTCTGATAATCCAGACAATATAGAAATGCATTTCATGGGGCCACGATTAGAGAAGAGTATTCTGAAACCATGCAATTTTTGCAACACAGTAACAGTCTTGCTTCCACAGTCCATAAATTGCCCATATTTTGCATTAGTCTCAATTGTCCACTTAAAACTAATGTTTTTCGAGCAAATTATGGACTGTACAAACAAGACTGTTACCAACTGTACTTTATTCATTACAACTGGTACAGTATTAGCTGCAAAAACTAAATATTTGCATGCAAATATCAACTTAAAGACAATTATAACCCCTTTGCGAACAGCTATATCAATCTAAAAATTGCACACATGCTAGAC
This sequence comes from Acheta domesticus, assembly GCA_031308135.1. Taxonomy (NCBI): domain Eukaryota; kingdom Metazoa; phylum Arthropoda; class Insecta; order Orthoptera; family Gryllidae; genus Acheta; species Acheta domesticus. Next base: position 247,131,863 of record JAHLJT010000631.1, read on the forward strand.
AGCTATCATACCAAACTTCAGTAAAAATTTCAACTTTTAGACTTAACTCGAAGTATTTTTCAAAAGATTGAAAACTCACAAAACAAGAAGTGAACAATCACTGTCTCCATTGCAGTGTTGTCAAAACTATGTGAATTCTACAACTGCATAAAAACATAATACAAAAGTTTTGTAAATTTGTGTGGGAAAAGAAGCCTGATATCATACAGCTATAACAAGTCACAACAATGAAACGTAATTCACAGAAATTCGCGACAGTGGAATGGAATTCAATTGTTGCATTCCCTGCATTGTCGGTACTCCCTTAAAGAGCTAGCAATTTTTATTTTCAATATTTGAAAATAAATTATTTCTTTAAAGATTAATGTGCAATCGTATATCAAAAGTTTGAATGTAAAAACGAAAAAAGAAAAAATATACAAAATTGCAAATTCTAATTTACAACACATCCACTGTCTGAAACAGTAAATTTGAAGCGGGCTATTATGTTTTTCAGGAAATTATAGAAAAATTACTCGTACTTTTCAAAAAATATTAATCATGACCTTATTTTAAGATGTAATTTTGATAAATATAGTTCATGGTGAAAACCAGCTGCTATCTATCACTGCCCAAAGTTTATTTTTTTGACATTTTCTTAATTTTTTGGTTTCCTGATGGTAAACGGAAATATTAATTTTAGAATATTAAAGAACACAAAACCTTGTCTTAAATGGCAATTATCTTTTAAACATCTGTAGCCTTATTTTAAAAAATGTCATTTGAGTGTTTCAAAAAATGTGAAATTTGAAGCTCTTTTGCACAGAAAATTTATAAGTTATCAAAAAATCTTCATTTGAAATCATTTGAAGCACTTACACTCACAACTATATTAATGTATACAAATTGCTGTTAATGTGCATATTAAAAATGTGAGAGATCTTTCAAAAAAAATTACATTTGTGTAATTTTTGAAAAAACAAAAAAATACCTCAAAATAAACTTTAAGAAACTTTATTAAAGAGTACAATTAGCACTACCCGTTACAAAATGTTTTTTAAAAAATGAAGCCATTTATGAAAAAATGGCGTTTGAGCGTTTCTGAAATTGCAGAAATTTGAGCTAGTTTTCACAGAAAACCGTTGTGTTTTCGATAAATGTTTCTTAACATTATTTAAAGCACATGTACTCATAAATATAATAATGTGAACAATTCGCCGCGATTGTAAATATTAACGACGTGAGAGACAAGTCAAAAAAATTACATTTTTGCAATTTTTGAAAAAACAAAAGAATACAGCAATATGGCGTTTATGTCATCTCATAGGGTACATTTAGCACCATCCCTACCAAAAGTTCAAATAAAAAATTTGGAGTCATTTTCTGAGAAAATCTTGTTTTTGTAATTTTTTAAAATAGCACACACTGGACGCAATATTGCGCGAAAACTGCTAAAATTTTCAAAAAAATGGACATGACCTTAAAGAAACAATTAACTATGAAGGACAAGTTTTATTCGAAGGAAAAGTTTCTATCTGCAATTTTATAGTTGGAGGAAGACGCCGAATAAAATTCAAACTTTCGCAATTTTCGAAAATTCTGAGTTAACCGTGAAAACGGATCTATGCTACCTTCATTGGTGTGTTTTACTCTATTCTAAGAAAAATTTTGAGCCGTTTTTAAGAAAATTTTGAATATGTCCGGCCGGCTTCATGTAAAGTACCTTCCAAAAATTAGTGAATATCTTTCAAAATCGCAGAGATTTGACTCAGGCCAGATGGACATTTCCTTTTGGAAAACACCATAGGCATAGTTCATGCGCTATTGTTGTTCACATACACGGGACATATGGATGGACGGACGTTTTGCTTTCAATTGTTTTTTCAGTGTCAAAGACCCACAAAACAGGGATGTGCTAGATGATATTTTTCTTAATTTAGCAATTTGATTTATCCACTTTTTCGTTATCAGGGCTCGGCAATGAATTTTGTCGGCCGAAAATCCTCTGTTTTCCTGCGCAACATTACATAACTTTCCCTATACTACGTATAGGGAAATTATACTCCGTATATACGTATATTACTACATACATTACTCCGTAAATACGTGTATATATACGGGGAAGTAAAAATAAAAGTTCCTTTCAGCTGTTTAATGTGGATTCTCTTCATTCTTATGTGATAAATTTAAAGCATTGAAAATGCTGGACTTTTATCAATTTATTTACAATAATAAATCCAGCGGGTAGAACCCACAGGACATTTGTACATTAATTAATGGCGACGGCATTCAAATATCGCATAACTTTTTACATAGTGTCTCAACTGGATCAGCTAATACGTCTATGACACCAGCATACTGTAGCGTCATAGGCTCCACTTCCTGCGCAGAGAGACGGTCTTGCAAGGTATGGCCATGAGGGATCTTAAAATAGCCTCCCCAAACAAAGGCCACCCTCCGGAGGTAAGAAAGAGGGGTGGTGGCGGAGGTGCGTGGTGTCGTGCGCAAGGCAGGTCCAGGCGTGGGAGGGAGAAATGACGTAGGAGGTCATGTGACGCGGCACTATATAAAGCCGTGTCGCGAGGCCTCGGGAGGGAACACAGTGTAGGAGGCTCCCTCGCGGTTATCCGCAAAACTTTATCCGCCCAGGATGGCGCGGAGTGCTCTATGCACGAGTGGATGTTCGATGTGTTCGAACACGGTGGAGTGGTACACCGCCGCTAGGCGCGTGTAGAGAGAGAGGGGGGCTGCAGTGAGTAGCTCTAACAAAACGCCTTAGAGAGATTATGTAAATATCTGTAAATAAATTTGTAAATACTCACTCGTGTCTGTTAATTGGTGGCGTAGATCCCTACCCACGACGTTACAGACGAGGTAGTTTTAAATGGTGGCAGCGGTTCAAACAAACCCACGGGGGTATGTGCGCCATTAGTTAATGGTAGCGGCAGATTAACGGAACATGCACCTAAGTCTATGGTGGTAGCAGTTCTGTCCTAGTGCAACGAACTGGTTCCGGCAGTGCACGAGAATGCGTAGCTGGCATGTGTGTGGGAAATTCACGGGAACTGTGCATTCTAGGAAGTTCGGGAACGTAGAGGGCTGTAAGGCTGTGCGAGCTACACGAGGTAGTTTTAAATTAAATCGCAAGTCAATCTTGGGGGGCGGAAGGCGCCAACGTCAAGAAGAAGGCATCCCTCTGACAGGAAGGACTAATACCAGGCCATCCGGCCGGAAGGAGTATACAAGGATCACCACTCACGTAAGTGTAGCCATCTGCAATTCGAGAACAGTTCAGGCATCATGGCGTATCTCGCGCAGTTTAGTAAAGAGTGCCTTATGCACGTTGCTAGGGAGTTGGGGGAAACGGCAAATGACGATGACAGAATAGCAAAGTTACGCAGCATTATAGTAAATAGCAGCCAATATGATGAGGAATTCGTTAAAGAATTGTGCAAAGCAACGAAAGAACAAATGAAAGAGCGAGAGCGGGACAGATTAGAACGCGAGCGAGAGCGGGACAGATTAGAACGCGCATCTAGGTACGACTAAAAGTAAGGATAGCTTAGCGAAGTATTTTTACTGGCCAAGATGTTTACAGGAAATGGAAACGTACGTCAGATCATGTGATGTATGCCAGAAGGTAGGCCGATCGGGAGACAAAAAGAAAGCACCGTTAGTGATGGTACCACCCGTAGGGAAAATATTTTCGCGTATAAATATCGATGCTTGCGGACCGTTTCAGGAAAGCGAATCGGGTAAGAAATTCATTCTTACTGCGATGTGCATGGCATCTAGATATCCAGAGGCGATTCCCATAACAGATTTGCGATTGACAACTGTAATCAGTGCGCTCTTAGAGCTATTTAGCAGGATAGGGTTCCCGAAGGAACTGCAAACAGACCAGGGCACTTGCTTCACGAGCGTTCTGACCGCGGAATTCGCGAAGAAGTTCGGGATCCGTCTAATTAGAAGTTCTCCATACCACCCACAATCTAATGCTGTGGAAAGAATGCACCGAACAATGAACAGGTTATTGAAGATTCTGTGCTTAGAAGCGGGTACGGAATGGGAGCTTCAATTACCAGCTATTTTATTTGCTTTGCGCACTACTGTGCATGAAAGTTTAGGGTTTACTCCAGCTGAGTTGGTTTATGGGAATAATTTGCGTACTCCCATAACTCTGTTATATGAGCACATTGCCGGAAGCGAGGAGAAGGAGCCCAGTTCAGTTGTAGAATATGTATTCCGTCTCGTGAATCGACTTCGGAAATCTCGTGAACTAGCTCACACCAAGCTTCTAAACGAGCAAGAACGTAGGAAAGTCTGGTACGACCGCAGAGCGGTAAATCGCACGTTTAGTGCCGGAGACAAGGTGCTGGTTTTAGCGCCAAATCGTACTCGGAAACTGGCGGTACAGTGGGTAGGGCCAGGCGAGATTAGAGAAAAAGTCTCCGACACAAACTATGTTGTTTTATTGCCTGGAAAAAAGGACGGACGTGTGTACCATGTGAATATGCTGAAGCAGTACCATCAGCGGACTGAATACATCAGCTATGTGGCAACACCGGTTCAAAGCTGCGAACAGGTAGAAGACGAGATTGACAGATATGCCGTTCACCTCGAAGGAAGCGACTTCAATCTCCAGGAAATGTTGGAAGGTACAAAAATCCCGCCCGAGTTCCGAGACAAACTCGAGCAATTAATTATGAAGTACCATGACATGTTTTCTGAAAAACCTGGACTGACCGATGAGCTTACCATGGACATTGAGCTCACAGATGAGTCAACGCTCGTGCGTAGTGCACCTTACCGTACCTCGCCTAGACAATCAGCTATCTTGTGAGAGGAAATCAGTAAAATGTTACGCGACGGCATTATTGAAGTAGGTGATAGCGAGTACACGTCACCTATGATTCTTGTCGAAGCTCCGGGACGGAAACCTCGCCCATGTATCGATTACAGACGATTAAATAAATTAATCAAGACCGAGTACTTTCCATTACCAAACATGGAAGAGCGAATCGAGACGGTGGCGGCAGCCAAAATAATCACAACTCTTGATTTAGCGAAATGCAATTGGCAAATCAGTTTAACGCCAAGAGCGCAAAGGCTCGCGGCATTTGTCACTAACTTTGGGACATATCGCCCACTGCGATTGCCCTTTGGCCTTAAGAACGCGCCATATCAATGTAGTAGAATGATGGCCGCACTGTTAGCGCCGTGTAGTGAATATGCAGTTCCGTACATAGACGACAGAGCCATATTCAGTAACTCATGGCAAGAGCATCTGCAACCCATGCAAAATGTGTTTTCAATTCTAAAACAGGCAAAACTACATGTGAAGCCTAGTAAATGTATGTTCGCTAGAGAATCTGTAAAATACTTAGGCTACGTAGTAGGAAGCGGGGAAATGCGCCCTGTAGAGGCAAAAGTTCATGCAATTCGTGAGTTTCCAAGACCGCACACGAAAAAACAAGTCAGATGTTTTCTCGGTATGAGCGGGTACTATCGGAAATTTATTCCCAGATTCGGAGAGATTTCAGCTCCGTTATCGGATTTGTTACGGGGGAAGGAACGCCAGGGGACGGTCAATTGGAATCCGGAATGTGAAAGATCATTTAATATTTTGCGTGAAGCTCTATGTTGCGAACCCGTGTTAGGAGCACCTGATTTCGCGAAACCGTTCCAGATACAACGCGATGCAAGTCAGAAAGGAATAGGTGTAGTTTTAGCTCAGACAGACGAGAACGGCGATGAAAAACCCGTTCTGTATTTAAGCAGAAAATTGACAGATGTGGAAAAAAATTTCAGTACGGTGGAAGCCGAGTGTACAGCCATAATTTGGGGATTCCAGAAATTGCGGTATTACCTAGACGGCCAAGTGAGAATTAAGATCGAAACGGATCATAACCCATTGGTATGGTTGCGGAATTGTTCTGGGAATAACCCAAGATTATTGAGATGGTCGTTAATGCTGCAACATTATGACATCGAAATTTGCCATAAAAAGGGTAAAGATAATGGGAATGCCGATGCATTAAGTCGCATGTTTTCATGAACCTGAACTGATCTCGTTAGGTAAATGGTTGCACTTCAGTGACTCATATTTGGATTGTATAGCATCACATCAAGATTTTTAAATTGAATAATCTCATTGCAAAATTTGTACGATGTAAATTGAACAATCTCAGTGCCAGATTTGTGTTATGAAAATTGAATAACTTTATCAAGATTTTACTATGTAAAGAGAATATGTCATTGCAATATATTTATCATGTAAACTATAGAGTATCTTGGTAATATTAATTGTGTAAATATTTCATTGAAAAAAATATTGTTTAAATTGTATAAATTTTACAAGATGTAGGGTAAAAATTGTAGTACGTCACCGCAAGAATTGAGTACATTATTTGTGTCACTTATATTCAAAATTATATAGAGTCACATCAAGAAACAGCAAGGTATACAATTGTTAGAATATTTAAGGTAAAATTGTAATACATCACTGCAAAGATTTTAGAGTACATGTATTGTGTTACTGGCATTTAAAAATTGTATAGAGTCACTTCAAGAAGAAGCAAGATTATTTTTGAGAAAATTGTATATAAGTGTATATTAATGGTTCAAAATTGAGTGTACTTAGGTATGTAATTAGAAAACAGAAGCAGAGTACGAATAAGGGGTAAAGTCAGAGTGTAAATACGATTGTATATAATGTAAAAATGTGAATGCTACGAAGTTAGAGGGAAATTGTTGTTGTAAATAGCTTTATGTTAGACTGGGGCAATAATGTTTTACTCAGACACTTTCACGAGTATATGTGAATCTGCTAAATTGTGAAAATGTAGCTATCTGTATTGCTTCTGTATAAATTTTTTCCTGTGGTTTCTACCTGCGGAAAAAATTCTCCCCGTGGATAGAGGAGTCTGTAGCGTCATAGGCTCCACTTCCTGCGCAGAGAGACGGTCTTGCAAGGTATGGGCATGAGGGATCTTAAAATAGCCTCCCCAAACAACGGCCACCCTCCGGAGGTAAGAAAGAGGGGTGGTGGCGGAGGTGCGTGGTGTCGTGCGCAAGGCAGGTCCAGGCATGTCCAGGCAGGTCCAGGCGTGGGAGGGAGAAATGACGTAGGAGGTCATGTGACGCGGCACTATATAAAGCCGTGTCGCGAGGCCTCGGGAGGGAACACTGTGTAGGAGGCTCCCTCGCGGTTATCCGCAAAACTTTATCCGCCCAGGCTGGCGCGGAGTGCTCTATGCATGAGTGGGTGTTCGATGTGTTCGAACACGGTGGAGTGGTACACCGCCGCTAGGCGCGTGTAGAGAGAGAGGGGGGCTGCAGTGAGTAGCTCTAACAAAACGCCTTAAAGTGATTATGTAAATATCTGTAAATAAATTTGTAAATACTCACTCGTGTCTGTTAATTGGTGGCGTAGATCCCTACCCACGACGTTACAATACCAAGCAGACATAATATGTCTCTTGAATTATATTATAATTCAAGAGTTTAATACCTTGGAACAACTGAGACTTATGTATAAATCAGTTGTTGGTAATTTAACAGGAAACTCACTCAACTTATCCACAATATAGTCAATGGTAATATACATTCTTCGACCAATATGTTCTGCGCAATATTTCTGAGTAGTTGTGTGTGTAATAAAATTATGTGTGTAGAGATTACTAAAGAATACTGCAAAAAAGTTAATAGTCGCCGAATCAGAAGAATGACAATTATAACGAAGCAAAGATGGGATTCGACTAGATCTAGATTTGTCTCGACCTTAAGATCAATGAAGTTAGATTCCGCGTTCTTATCAGACGATCCGTCCGCCTCCGTGTCTGGATGAAGAGAGAGCTCTTTTCACTACACTATCTATGAAAGTGACATACCGTTTTTTTTTCTCCCACTATTCAAAATCAACAACTCCTTGGCAACGCATATGCGCCATGTACAGCGAGCTCCGGTCGAATGTTTGAACCGCCATTTTGTATATCACAATATATATGGAGTAATATACGTAGTATAGGGAAAGTTATGTAATGCTGCGCGAAAAAACGGGGAATTTTCGGCGGAAAAATATTCATTGCCGGGCGCTGATAACGAAAAAGTTGATAAAACCAGTTGCTAAATTAAGAAAAAAATCCCCTAACACGTGGTGTAGCTAGAATCCCTCTGTGGGTCCTTGATGCCGAAAAACCGATTGAAAGGAAAACGTCCTTCCGTCTGTCCGTCCGTTGGTCCGTCTGTCCGTCAGTCGGTGAAAACTACTAGCATATAACCATAGGTACGATTTCTTCCAAAATAGATATTAACTGGTCGATCTGTTATGAGTCAAAGCTTTGAGATTTTTAAAAATATTCTTTAAAATTGGGGGTACTTTACATGAAGCCCTCCGGACATTTTCTAATTTTTCTCAAAAACGGCTCCAAATTTTTTCTTTAAATTTCTTATAAGAATAGAGTAAAATACTCATATATTTTCATGTCATTTGATTCATTTCATAGTCGCACCTTATAAATAATGATAATAACTTTTTAAGACAAAAAAAATTATTGAAAATTTTGTGAAATATCAGACCGCGTCTTATAAAGTTACGATAACGGTTTTCTTGAATTCTAATTTATTTTTCAATTTTTACTTTCTCGTATAGGTACGTATATACGGAGTAATAGACGTAGTATAGGGAAAGTTATGTAATGTTGCGGAAAATCGATTTCGAGATTTCAACGGAAATACACGTTTTGGGGTCCCCTGATACCCAATAATTGTGTATTTTCAAAACGTCCGTCCGTCTATCCATCTGACCATCTGTGAACTACACTAGCGCGTAAATCATACGTGCAATTTCTTCCAAAATGGAAATTCCGTGATCGATCTGCGTCCAGTCGTAGCGCCTCGATTTTGAAAAACTTTCTTCAAAATTTGAGGGTACTTTGCATGAAGCCCCCCGGACATTTTCAAAATTTCCTCAAAAACGGCTCCAAATTTTTTCATTTAATTTCTTGTAAGAATAGAGTAAAATACACTTATTAAAGTGGCGTAGGTCCCATTTTCACGGTTAACTCTAAATTTTCGAAAATTGCAAAAGTTTGAAATTTTTTTCGGCGTTTTGCTAGAACTACAAAACTGAAGAGAGAGATTTTTCCTTCAAATAAAATTTTAGGCTAAAGTGAGTTCTTTCATTAAGGTCATGTACTTTTTTTGAAAATTTTAGTAGTTTTTTGCGCAATATTTCACGCAATATTTGAAATTTTAAAAATTACAAAAACACGATTTTCTCAAAAACGGCTCCAAATTTTTTCTTTAAACTTTTGGTAGGGATAGTGCTAAATGTGCTCTATGAGTTGACATAAACGTCATATTGCTGTATTCTTTTGTTTTTTCAAAAATTACAAAAATTATTTTTTGACTTGTCTCTCACGTCGTTAATATTTATATTAGCGGCGATTTATTGACATTTTATATTAATGAGTACACACGCTTTAAATAATGTCAAATGTTTCTCGGAAATTGAATAGTTTTCTGTGAAAACAAGCTCAAAATTCCTTATTTTCAGAAACGCTCAAACGCCATTTTCTCAAAAATAGCTTCAAATTTTTTGTTCAAACTTTTTTTAATGGGTAGTGCTAATTGCACTCTTCAATACGACGTAAAGTTAAATTGGAGGTATTTTTTGTTTTTTCAAAAATTACACAAATGTAATTTTTTAAAGAACTCTCACACCGTTAAAATGCACATTTCCAGGAATTTGTAAACACTATTGAATTTGTGAGTGTATGTTCTTTAAATGACTTCAAATGAAGTTTTTCGAAAACTCAAAACTTTTTCTGTGAAAAACAGCTTCAAATTTCGGTTTTACAGTAGCGCTTAAAAGCATTTTCTTGAAAACGGCTCCAAATTTTTCAACGAAAATTGCCATTTAGGACAAGGTTTGACTGTTTTTAATATTCTTAAAATAATAGTTTTCTTCTACTAATAGGAAACCGAAAAATTAATAAAAGGTCAAAAAATATATTTTGGGCGGCGATAGATGGCAGCTGTCAAGAGTATTGACAAGTCCGAATAGCTAGCCGAGACCAGACGAAACAGAAAACTTATACGGGAAAGTCTGTGCTATTCTGTACCACCACTAGTTATATTTATGAGTACATGTGCTTTAAATAAAGTCAAGTTTCTCAAAAACACAACCGTTTTGTGTGAAAACCAGCTGAAATTTCCACATTTTCACAAACGCTCAAACGCCATTTTCTCATAAATGACTACAAACTCTCTTCAAACTTTTTGATCGGATAGTGCTAATTGCATTCTTTAATATGACGTAAAGTTTATTTTGAGGTATTTTTTGTTTACATTACACAAATGTATTTTTTTAAGATCTCTCACATCTTTAATATGCACATTACTAGCAATTTGTAAAGATTTTGTGTAGATATTTTTGAGTGTAAGTGCTTCAAATAACTTCATATGAAGTGTTTTGAAAACTCAAAAAATTTCTGTGAAAAAGAGCTTTAAATTTCGCATTTTTAGGAGCGCTAAAACGCAATTTTCTTTAAAACGGCACATTTTTAAAAGAAAAATGCCATTTAGGACTAGGTTTTTGTGTTATTTAATATTATAAAATTAATATTTCCGTTCTACGAATAGGAAACCAAAAAATTAAGAAAATGACAAAAAAATGTACTTTTGGCGATGATAGATGGCAGCTGGGATGAGTATGTGGGAATTCCGAATAGCTGGCGCAGATCCAATGAAATATAAAACTAATACTGGAAAGTCTGTGCCATTCTGTAGCACCACTAGTTGCGCAATTGCGCCAATTTAGAGCAATGGCGCCAATTTAGAGAAGAGGCTGCAGAAAAAAAAATGTGTTTGACAATGCTGAATTGTTAGCCTGGGTGATTCCTTATCAGAAACATAGAATAAATGAAGAATAATACAAAAGAATGCAGGAAAACGGAAATATTTAAAAATGTGTACTTATTGAGTAAAACATGCAAATATCACGTCTAAGATCTTACACCGTGGTAAATATATGTACTTTAGGGTAAAATATGTAAATGTATTACTAAAAAATCAATGTTTTGAGGCACTAACCGATATGAAACGTAAATATATTGTGAATTTGATATGATAGAGTTAACGAAAGTATGTAAAATACATAATGATCCGGACCTTAGTTATAACACTAGTTTATGTTCATCCACGCCAGTTGAATGATTGTTTTCCTTTGCAGTTTTTATAGTACATCCGTACGCTAGTTTAATTATTAGCAATTTTTTTATTCTATTCTACAATTTGTATTCTCAAATTATTGATTTCTTTCTTTCAAGCAAACTGCAAACCTTTATTGAAATTTGCGCAACAATGCCGCAATGGATATTTGAGAAGTACATTGTTGTTGGACTACGAGATGGTGGCAGTGATACGATATAGTTGTTTTATTTAGTAGAGCTTGTGTTAGGCTTTTAGAAATTATTCAAAACCTCTTTGATAATCATAATTTTTGTCTGTGTTACGAGGTAGAGAACATACATATATTCACTGAACGAAAGGCCACTTATCTATGCAAATGATAGCATTTCATCAGTAATACATTCCATATTATAGTCTCAAAATTTCAAAGAATATAAAACAATTACGTAGAACGTCGGTTATCCGTTTGTTTGTTTTTTTAATATAAAATGAGGTTCGCTTTTTGGGAACATTTCAAGAGTTGAAAATTAAACAAGAATTTCCAAAATTTAAGGATTTTTTTAACATAATAAACACGTTTCTGTTTCTCGGCTATAGAACGTTAGAGTAAATTTTACTTTTTTAAATGTTTTTACATTAGATGAGTTTGGCCACGGACACTTTTTAAAATATTGTTGAAATAAAAACACGGAATCACATTAGTATGAGCAGAGAGTATATATATAGTATGTGTATTAGCAACAGTGCGTGGTAAGGCCAAATAGCTAGCCGTGACCAAAGGAAATAAAAAATACGGGAAAGTCCGTGCCATTCTGTAGCACCACTAGTTTTGCAATTCTGATAGCACGCATTTCTGTTTTAACCAAATTGTTAGGGTTTTATAGTGATTTGAAAGAAGCGCTTAAATTTCGGGATCAGTCGGCCTCGCTGTTGCAAGGCTTTCGTTAGAAATCGCCGGCGCTGGTTTCCCGCCTTTTCTCATTGTGTTCGCGCGCGTGTTGCAGAGGGTGCCGCCGTTCCTTGATGCATGCTTGTCAAGCTCATAAGTTATTAAAAAAGCTAGTGCGTGAAATTCGAAACGTTTGAAGAATCATTCTGATTGTATAGATCTGAACTTTTAATAACGTATTTTGTGTAGATTAAGAATGGATGTACCCGACGTGCAAGTGGGACAACTCCGAGTTGTTGATGAAGTTGGGGCCAGGTGTCAGAAATTATTTCAGGACTTCTTGGAAGAGTAAGTTATGAATTTGGTGTTTGTTTTAAGCACATTAATTGTAGTCCATGTGTATTTAATCATTGACATGTTTGTTTAGTATTAAATAAGGTTGGTAAGGTTTGAATAGTTATTTAAATCTTTGATTTAATTCCAATGATTATTTTTAAAAAATGATATAAATCAATATTTATTATTTGTAATTTTTGAAAATATATTTGTATATTAAATAGTTGTAAAAAAAACCTCTGAAAAAAATACTTCATTCAGTTACAAATTTTATATAAAGAATATATTACATTCCTTATAAATTTTTTCACATAATTGAACAATTTTGAGAAAATAAAATGGAATGTAATATACAATAAAATGAACAAACTTATGAAACAAAGAAATAAACAATCTGTAGTAGATTTACATACGGACTTGGGAGATGATCAATTAGTTTTTATCCAGTATAGATTAAAACTAATTTTGCAGCTTTTTCTACTTGAGCGTTTTTTTTGAGTATCCGTAGCCAAGAGTACAAAAGGCTCTCTCAGTACTAGCTGATGACCCAACAACAATTAATCCTGTATTATTATTTGTTCTTCAATGACCCTTCAAGCGTTAGAAGGAAAGTGAACAAGTAACAATCATTCCCCTTATTTTTTGATAACAGGTCCATGTAAAATTTAATATTTCAAAAACTGCCTAACATAGTCATAAGTGTTTCAATGAATTCGTTTGTTTTGAGAATGAGTTAAGAGTATAATGAATGAATTATTTGATTGTAAACATGTTTAGATATTCAGTTGTGATGAATAAGCCAAAAACACGATTTTGTTCAATAGTCACTATTAAGTGGGTAATTTCAGAATGGATATGGAGTTGTAATTGTGAGAGGGTCAAAAATGTTGAAGTTGTATTGTCTGCAAGGTGTGAAATATATAAAAAATTGTAAAATTTAATGTTACATGAATTGTCATTAGTTAAAAAGAATTTGTTTCCCTTGCAGTTCTGTAAGATATCATACTTTTTTTTTTTTTTAACATTGTAACATCATAACTTGCATAGCAATTTTTTAAAAATCAAAGCCAATTTTTTTTTCAATCAATAAACAATTACTTTCAAGCTTTGAAAAATATTTTTGAAAATCTAATTTTATGTAATTAATTGTAATGTTTTGCCATATGTATTCTTTCCTAGTTCTTTTCTTAATGTTTTACCTTCTGGTATCTTCTAGGTTTAAAGATGAAGGAGTGCTCAAGTATGTTGAAGCAGTGAAGGAATGTGCAAGGCCTGAAAGATCTTCTCTTGATGTTAGCCTTGAAGATGTAGAAAAATATAATCAAAGCTTAAACAAAGTCATTATTGAAGATTATTACAGGTGAATCACAATCCAGCTTCTTCCCTCTCTCTCTATCTATCTATTTTTAAAATTTATTTATTTATTTTGCACAAAATGAAGAGAATTTATATATTAATAGGAAGCACAATTTTTCTCTATATTTTGTGAGAATAATTGTCTGGACAGATTGATTTGGAAGTGGTCATAGATTAATAATGGTCCATAAGCAAACACAAATTATTTAAATTAAAAACATTAACGTTCTTAATATTAATAATTTATTCCATAAAAATTCAAATTTGAAATGGCTGCAAGCGCCTAGCCTGTTCTGTGATGGACTGTGTGGTAAGCAGAGCTTAAAAGTTTCCCTTCTATCCTGGGTGGGTTGCATATCAGATGACAACAGGGCTGGTCTGTTCCTGTGCACATGTGGCAGGGTAGGGTCTTCAGAGGTTGAGTCTGGAAGTGACGAAACCAAGCGCACACTGAATTCTGTGCTGATGGGAGTCAGAGGGAGGAATTTAGGGAACGGGGCAATTTCAGTTCAGACACCCCATTAATAGGGGCTGCATTACAGGGCCAGGCAGCATGTGGGTCAGACTGGCAGACGCAATGGCATAGACACTGTTGCCACACTGAAACAATGAGGAAAAAATAGCTCATGGTCAGCCAAATGTAAATGTTCTCTTTAAGTTTAGTAACTTCCAAACCCATTTGATGTCTCCACAAATATGTTCAGTGCAGCCTAACAGTGAATAAAGAAATCAGACTCAGCAGTATGGTTCAAATGTAGACTGTTAACAGTGATGGTGCTTGGTGCAAGTTTAGCCGACTGTTGTGAAATAAACAGTTCAAAGCAAGATTCTTACCTAAATTCTTTAATCTGACCTATATTTCTGTTAATAGAAAAGTATTTTGGATAAAAATTTGCAAAGCTATGTTCATTTGAAATGTGTCTATTTCTAAGGTTTTAAAGTAAAATTGACTAATGTGGCACACTGGTTGAGTCAAATAACTAATGTTTTGTGATCATAAAATTGTTGCGGGATAACGTGGGCACCGCCTCAGCCAGAAATCTGGTGATAAAAATACCAGCAAATAATATTTATTGCAATTTCCTAAAAAGTAGCCAAAAATGGGGGTGTCACCCTTTCAAATGGCATCAGAGGCACCTGTAGAAATCAGTCAGGAAGTGTTCATGTGTCTTTGTATTAGTAGAACTTTTTCCCCACAGTTTTCAGAAGACTGAAGGGACAAAATATACAAGTGAAAAAAATGCATAACTGAAATTGAGTATGAGACCTACACGAAAACCCAACAAATATTTAAGCGCTGATATTTGCACTTTCTGCAGCCAGTCCTTAAATGTCATTATAAATCTTTTATTCCCTCTAGTTCTTAAACAATTTTGAGTAATTTTTCAGCTTCAATGATTGGAAGTTTGAAAGAGTTTATAATTTTATGAAATTTACATGTGTTTTGTGAGTGCACATGCCTATTACTCAGCAATCAGAAAGAATTTGTCATGTCTGTTTGCGAAAGTAGAAAAATCATTAGGAGAGTCCAGTAGTATACTGAATGCATTTTCAGTGAAAAGTTGATTTATTACCGTATTCACCAGACTAAGATAAATGAGAATAATTTGTGAACAAATTAATTTACATGCAACAGATGTTGAGAGAAAATGCTTATTGAGTTTGGAATAAAATTAAATTATTCTTATGTGCATTAATGGGAATATGGCCAAAACATGTTAGTCACCTTATTTGGATTTGTATCAAGTTTGTTAGTTATAATTTTGTAGACATACTTTTCCTTGGAAATAGATGATGATTTTCCATTTCATAAGCATTTTTATTACTAAAGCAAGTTTAATCTTTTTAATGACTTGTAATGAGGAATTAGGTTTGTGTGAAATTAACACAATGTTGTTGATTATTTCTAGAATATATCCATTTCTGTGCCAAGCATTGACTAACTTTGCCAAAGATCATATTGATAAGAAAGATAAGGAATTGTACGTGAGTTTTATTGATGTTGCTACTCTTCATAAAGTTCGAGAACTGACCACGTCAAAAATTGGTACATTACTTCGTATATCTGGACAGGTGGTGAGAACACATCCTGTGCATCCAGAATTGGTGTCGGGTACTTTTGTTTGTCTGGATTGTCAAACCGTTATTAAAGATGTGGAACAGCAATTTAAGGTTAGTTATTCCATTATATGTATAGGTTTTCTAAGGTTTTGTCAGGTTTGCAGAGTAATTTCATGATATTTTCAATTAGGTTTTTCCAATAAGAAAACAGCTAATAGAAAGACATTAAGCCAAAGCAAAATTGTTTTATTTTTATTGAACTTTTCTCTTGCAGTTCACAAATCCAACTATTTGTCGCAATCCTGTGTGCAGTAACAGAAGACGTTTCACTTTGGATGTTGATAAATCTAAATTTGTGGACTTTCAAAAAGTTCGCATTCAAGAAACTCAGGCTGAGTTGCCTCGTGGTGCTATTCCACGCAGGTAATTATTTAAGCATGGGATGGTATGAATTTAGCATGTGTATGTCTCTTACAATGTGAGCTTTTATGCTGTATGAAATAAATAATCACAATTATAAAAACAATGTTAGAAAAATCATGTGTCTAAAACCTTGTCACAAGATTGAATGTTGTGTAAAGTTTTGAAAGTGAACTAGAAAAGTTTGAAGTATTGCTCAAGTGACAATTACTTAAAATTTTCATGCCCTTTTTTGTATGCATATCAATGTTACATTACTTTCAGCGTGGAAATAATTTTGAGGTCAGAATCAGTGGAGTGTGTCCAAGCTGGTGATCGTTATGATTTCACTGGAACACTTGTTGTTGTACCAGATGTTAGTGTGTTGAGCATGCCAGGTGCCAAAGCTATGCCTGGGAGCCGCCATAAACAGGGTGAAAACACAACAGAAGGTGTGCGAGGGCTGAAGGCATTGGGAGTTCGTGATTTAAATTATCGTATGGCGTTCTTGGCCTGTTCTGTACAGTTGACAAATCCTCGAGTAAGTATTTATGAATGGCTACTACATTAAATTTAAGATGTTTATTAGTTTTATGAAAAAAATCCTATAAACAAGTTTTACATGATTAATCAGTTGTGAATATTGATGAAAGGGAATTTTAATTGAATAACAAATAATATTAAACTTAATTTCTTATGATTTCTGACAGCCAAGCATCTAACTTTAAATTATATGTTCATAGTGTAAGCAGTTGTACTAAAAAAAATTGTAAGGTAACAGAATTTTAAGGTAAACAAATTGTTCTGTCTGCATAGAATTGTATTATTGAGGAACTTAACCCCCTCTACTTCTCAAGCACTCCAGTAGTGAAGTGCTGATGTAGAATGAATTGAAATGTGTGTGTGGGGAGGGGGGGATCACTAAGTTCTCACCCATAATGTAATTACAAGCTCGCTTGAAGTATTCTTTAGATATATTGTACACCACAATTAATTTCAATAGAATTACTTCAGGGGATACAATTTGAAGTTGTTCTTGTGTGAATGGATTGTACATTTCTTTAGTAATCTTTGTTGCATTAGCCTATTTAACAGAATCTTTGCTTTACAATTGTGATTATTCTAGTTTGGAGGTGGAGATGTGCTTATTGAAGAACTGTCTGCTGAAAACCTGAAAGAACAGATGACAGATGTTGAATGGAATAAAATTTACAGTATGAGCAGGGATAGAAATTTGTATCAGAACTTGGTGACAAGCCTGTTTCCTTCTATTCATGGGAACGAAGAAGTTAAGAGAGGTATTTATTCTGGCCTCTGTTGGAATAATTTTGCCTTCTTGAATATTACATACCTATTCTTATAACAATTTTCAGGTGTTGTTCTAATGCTTTTCGGCGGTGTACCTAAGACCACTGGGGAAGGCACAACTCTCCGTGGAGACATAAATGTATGCATTGTAGGAGATCCTAGCACTGCGAAATCTCAATTGTTAAAACAGGTACAGAAATTTTGTAATTTGATTTCCAAAATTGTATTTACAAATAAAATAAACTGATCTGTATTGATATTTCTTTTTCACAAAGCTTGAGGAGAGTGTCTGGTAACAGTTCAATAGTTATATTCTAGACAAGTATTGTTGCATGGTAATTGCTTGATGGTAGGTTAATCGTGATGTGAGACAATAAAATCTTATGTAAAATCATAATTTTAATAAGATCCTGAAATACTGTTTTGCTTCTTAGCCATATGAGCTCAAAACTTTGCCAAACTTGGCTTTTGTTGATATCAGTTTAATATATTTAGGGATGTGAAATTTTCCTTTAGTGGGTTTGCAATAATAATTTCAAAATATGCTTCTTGAAAGGAAATAAATGTAATGGATTTGCGACATTCAAGGTTGCGGAATTCTCACCTCGTGCAGTTTACACATCAGGGAAAGCTTCTAGTGCAGCTGGCTTGACTGCTGCTGTGGTACGCGATGAAGAATCTGGTGATTTTGTGATTGAAGCTGGGGCTCTAATGTTAGCTGACAATGGAGTGTGTTGTATTGATGAGTTTGATAAGATGGATCCTAGGGACCAGGTTGCTATTCATGAAGCAATGGAACAACAAACGATATCTCTTGCTAAGGTAAAGTCAGCGTACTCATGCTTTTAGTAATAGCTAGTACATCTTCGGAAATTGGAAATTGAATGGTCCAAAAGATATTAATTATGACTGAAAATAATTGAGAAGTCATCATGTGATTTTTAAAGAGCAAGATTTAGGTCAAGTCATTTAAGTAATTCTTACATTATTATTTTGTGCAATAAATTAACAAATTAATTTTTTCTTGCCCTTCTTCACAATGTGTATTGGATGTGGGCCTTATTTTTGCTTCCTTGTGTGTTATAAGGAAAAAATCATCAAAAAGGAAAAAAATTCAAATGAGGATTTTAGAGAAATATTTTTCTTGTTTTTACTTTCTCGTACATGCACATAGAAGTAATGTAGAAATGGAGTAATATATGTAGTATAGAGAAAGTTATGTATTGCTGCAGAAAATAGATTTGGAGATATCAAAGGAAATACATGTTTTGGTGTCCCCTGATACTGAAAGTGTTGTATTTCTTCTTGTCTTCTTATTCTCTTTGTCTTCTTCTTCTTCTCAAAACATCGATCCGTCTGTCATGTGTGAACAACACTAATCTAAACTATGCATAGGATTTTTCCAAACAGAATCCTTCCCAGTTGATGTGGCGTGACTCTTTAAGTTCTGTGATTTTCAATAATATTCTTTAATTTTGGTGAGTAATTTACGTGAAGCCCGTGGATAATTTTCAAAATTTTCTCAAAAATGGCTCCAAACTTTTTCTTTAAATTTCTTGTGAGAATTGAGTGAAATCCACTTACAAAAAGGGAGCGGGTTTTTATGCCCTTAACCCTTTGCGGTCTTCTGTCCCGTGTGGTGGGACGCAGCGTTTTCCTCGTTGCAGACCGTATAAATCCCCAGGTAGCAGGTTGCACCAGTCCGGCATGCCGCGGCGTAAGAAACTGTACTCAGGTTTCAAATCATTTTTCGTATTGTTACAAACAAAACATTTTAATTTATTTGCCCAATTCATAATACATAATTTTGTAACTTAATGTGTGATGCGGATAGCTTCACCTCATTACCTATAACGCCTGTATATTGCATTACATTAGCAAAGTCCGAGTTATCATTACTGTAATTTTCTTCACACTCCTCGGAATAACTCGAGAAAATTTTCTCAAATTCTTACTTTCCTGAAGATTGTTAACTCTCAGAATTGTTTACCGATTCACTCAGTTCGAGCTGTGACAGTCTCGAATGCTTACTTCTCGATGCCATCAAAAGTTCAACTGCAGCCTCGTAAGCAAACTGGTTTGAAACAACATAAAATGGGTGAAGTCTAGCTACAATGAAGGACAATACTTTCTTAACTCTTCTGAAGATAATTAGTTGGACAGGAAATCAGTGCCATTTACCTGAGTGAAATAATGCAGAGGTAAATATAGGTCCCGCCCCACGGGACAAAGGACCAGAACCAGGAAAAAAGAAAGTCCCGTGACGCGGGACACTGGACCCCCAGACGAAGCAAACAGAAAAGTGAAAGGACCGCAAAGGGTTAAAAATCTTGAAATATACTTTTAAAAATATGTATGACCTAAAAATTCTAAAATATGCACTTTAATATGCAATTAAAATTAACAATATTTAATTTTCTGTATAAATCTTTCTTGATAAAATTCAGGAGAAGCATGCTGGGAATGAAAAGAAATACTTTTGTGCAATCATAATTTTATCTAGCTTACTTCACAAGAGAGAAAAACAAAGTAAAGACAAGATATGAAAAAATGAAGTTAGACAAGTACATTGTATATCTTGTTTCACTTTTCTGTCTGGTTTAACCCATTTCTTCCCAACGTTGCGTAAACGCAACGCTATGTTTGCTATTTTATTTTACCTATACCATTCGTTGAAATCATTTGAAATTTTTTTGTATAGTAAGTACGGTCTTTAATTACTTTAAAAATATTTTTATTTGATAAATATATATTACATGTATACACAATTTTAATTTTTTTCTCCATCATGGCGCATTCTTTATTTTCACGCAACTCCAATATCGGTCTTTTGATCTTCAAATTGGTGATCAATGTGATGTTTTGGTATCACAATGCAAGATATAATATGTACAAATAAAAGTGTTAATGTTTGAGAAGTCTGTGATTTTTAAAACCATTTTTATAGACAAATAAATTTTGTGTTGTGTTTACGCAACGTTGGGAGTTTCCCGGCAGATTTGGGAACGGCCAAATTCCATTACGGCGCCACTATAGACGGTTCATAGGAGCTTAGTATTTTGAAAGAGATGTAATATTATAGGCTCTCTTTGGATTGTTCCAGAAGTTTGGATTGTCGGAAATGCCAGATTACATAATATCTGTCATTTTCTTGGCACTAAAACAAGGCATGGCATGAGTGTGTCTTCCTCTACAAAACAGTTTGTGTGGTCTTTCGAAGATGCCAATTGTGAAAGAAAGAAAATTTTAAAATTGGTTTGAAGAAATAAAAAGATATCTACACATTTAGGCCAGTAACATCTGACGTAAAGATTATAAATATACAAAATTGATTTTTGATCTACAAAATGCCATTTTTTGATGAACGAACAAAATACATTTGCAATCCGAAGTGTTTGGTCAGAATTTATCAGTACTTATGTGCAGATAGTTTCATACTTGAGGAGACGCTTAGCTAAAACAAGCGAGACATGAGAGGTTGGTTTCATGATGTGCGTATTGACAGAGAAAAAATTATTTTTGAAACCATTTCATGTTCAAAGAAGGCACGAATGTTTTTCTTGGATGTACTAATTTGCAATTTGACAAAATTTGGTAAAGAAATTAAGAATAGTTTGCAGTTTCTTAGCAAACTTCTATATGACATTATTTTGGTCATTTATTAGAAAACGAGTTCCATGCAAATATAATTGTGGCAACTGCGAGAAAATGGGATCAGGTCATTCGCTTCTAATAAAAAATATTTCAAAACAAAAGTTGTATCTGCGATTACATGATAGAAAAGCATTAAGGCTTTTTGCTTTGTTAGAGACCCTGCAAAGCGAGGAATATGTACATTCTAACAAACAAAAAATACATTGAATTGTATTGATTTTGACTCTGAAATTGTACTCTCTCTTCTTAGAAGAGAGGGGGACTAATAATAAAAATAGGGATCTGGAAACACAAATTGAATTTTGCCATCTAGCACACAAATTGCAATGATCCATCTGATTCTCACATTGACAGTTAGGGCCTTACAGTGAGAAGGAAATGAGAGAAACACAAAAGGTCCGTGTTGATTATATAAGCTAGTGGTGATAAGAATCCATGCAGACAATGTAATGTTCCTAAGAATTGGCCAATTTCGGAATAAAAAAGTGTCAAAAGCATTTAAATTCCATTTGGAGTTACACATTCATGCATTTCAATTCTGTTTGCATATCAGTAAAATTAGTAGACGTTAACTGACAAAATACCGACATTTCTTTAAAAACCGGTTAGTACTCTTCCTTTCCGGAAAACTCCCAACATTGCGTATACACAACGTTCCATCCAGCTTCAACCAAAAATGAAAATATTTCTAGCAAACTGGTTTTGCTATCTTTGTATACTTCTTATCAATAGTTAACTAAAATTAAGTATTATTAAATAAATTAAGTATTTCAGTGTTTGGGAAGAAATGGGTTATTGTGATATCAAGAAATATCAAACATTTGTACAAGTATTTTATATATAGAAAAGAAAAAAATCTTAAACTGTGACCATCTCTATCTATTCAATGAATGCTCTGAAATAGATTCAATGAAAACATGAAACATTTTAGACATACGTCTCTTTTTTAAGGAAACATGCAAAATATGCTCCTATAATTACATGAAAATGCATCACCAAGTCTTTGTTGGCCATTGAGTGCTTCGTGCCAGTAATCCTCCTAAAGTTAAGGAAGTTTTATTTTTGTCACATGAAGTTGCAGTCAGTCAGTGTCTTATCCTTTCAGCTAGAGACTAGACACCATTAGTAACTAGGGTTCCCAGACGGTCACCCGTCTAGGAACATGCAGTCCTTAAGTGCTTAACTTCCATGACTTCACTGAGCTTAATGAAGCAATTTGGCTGGAGATATTCTCTCCATATTTTGTTGAATGTGTCTATCAGGATGTATAAATTGAGTCCTTTATATTTAATGAGGTCACTGTTTATTTTGTCCATTCCTGGTGTTTTCAATTTTTTGCTTCTCTTAGAAATTGTTGCCATTCTTTCAGTTCAAACAAATGTAATGCTGTATCCATTTAATTGAGGTACACTTCACTTTTTTAGGTGTCACCTTTCTTGGATGGTGGTTTCTGTTTCTTTTTCTTTCCATTGTTTAGATTAGTGTTAAAAGTATTCTTCTTCTGGCATTGTTTGTATCTGGATATGGTTTACAACACATTCTTTGTGGTCTTGTAATGTTTTCTATTGGCTTCACAGGCTTTAATTTATTTTTTAACTTTAAATTTTATGTACAAACTTTTAATTTCGGCTTTGATTTCCTTCCTTTGTGACTACCTGAATTGAAGATCCTAAGGTTCGAGTCCCAACAGAAGTGGATTTTCAACACTAGCTATTTAGCTAGGTTGAATTCAGCTGATGTCTGGAGGAGAATTCTAGTGCCCTGCACTTTTGATAAGTTGTTTCTGCGGTTTCTCTGATCAATACCAGGTGAATGCCAGAGGAGTACCTTAACAAATGAGCCACAAGCCATGTGCAGTCTTTCCTTCCTTTTCCTTATCCTATCCTCTCCTCTTACACACATTTATACTTACATGCTCCACAATACCACATATGTCAGGATCTTAGAGCTTCTCCTCGCTGGGGCAGTGCTTGGAGGGATAAATCCTCTGCAAGCTGTGTTGGTCAGAATTGCAGGGTTCATACAAACCTGGAAAACCTGGAAATGTCAGGGAAAAATTAATTTCTGGAAGAGTCAGGGAATTTATGTAAATACTTGTAATTTTTTTTCAGTCAATAAAAAATTGATGATTGCTAAATTTTTCATATTTTGTGAGAAATGTGTATATGTGGAAAGACAAATATGAATTTTTAATTGTTTTTAATAAATTTTGTTACAAATATTTCATAGTAAACATATGAATTCAAAGTGAAGCCATCTAATAGATTTGGATAGACAAATATGACATCTTTGTCTAAAACTATGAAACTGACAAATAAATAATACTTAGTAGCTTATTTGGATAATATTCACAACAATAGAAACAGTCATATTATTATTTTAAGTGCATTTAGTTATTCAGATTTATAATTACAAAACTTTTAGTTACAAAGTTAACTTGTGAATGACGTTCAATTTAAACTACATTAGCTCTTAATCAGTAAGAAATAGCGTTTGAAACCATAGGCATTTTCCTAAACTAAGAATATTTTGTATTGAAAAGGGACAGACAATTCAGGACAATAAATGTGTCCTTTTTCATTAGAAAATATTCTTAAGCAGATGTCGAAAGTCTAGATTCCTGAAGTTGGTGCCTTGCTTATGGGAGAATGTATTTAGTAAAAAATATTTAGGTATATATATTTTTTTTCTCCCCCTACCAAAAAATAGAAACCATTACAAAATTTCATATCAATATTATTTAATACCACTTTTATTAAAAACACATTAAATATTTGAGAAAATGGTGCTGTGGTCATAAATTGTGTGCAACGCCGTTTATTTCAGAGTATTTAAAAAATCTGTTGTCCATAATTGTGCACTTGACACGGCCTTAACATTGAAACACGGCACATATATGATACAGTATTTGTGAGGCTGTGGTCACAATACAATCATTTAACACTATTCACATCTGTGCCCTTTACTTTCTAATAAGAAGAAAAGTGACAGATATATTTGATTAGTGTTTAGTGATTGCCTGATTGTACAGTGTCCATGGCCTAAAAACTCTGAATGCATAACCCGGGGATGACTTGTTTATATTTGGATTTAAACATAACTGCACGTGACGTAAATCAGCTGTTGCAGTGTCATCCAGTTGGGAGTGTCACCATAGTGATGTCAGTAGTGATTTGTAAGCTCCCGATTGGATGACACCGTAATAGCTGACGACCCGCCAAGTGCAACTTGAAATAAATTGAAGTATACTGCTGGTTGTCGCTGGCTAAATTCATTCTGAAAAAAAATAATAAAATTTGATACATCCAAATCAGTGTTGCCAGACATCCCAGAATCCTCTTTTACCTGGATTTTTATAAAGACACCATCTACCAGGATGAAGACATCCTCGTATGTTTAAATACCAGGATTTTAAGTGTACTGTAATTGATGATGTACAATTTAAGATTAATGTTTTTTATTTGATAATTTAAAACTAACACCAATATTACAAATACCTTATGATAGTGGTGAAAACTGCTGTAGAAACATTAAGGGTCACATAAGATGGTCTCTTTCTTACACATAGTGTAGAAGAGGAAAGAACTTCTTGGTTTTTCATTTAGTTCATTGAATGAATCGATATCGAGTTAAGTTTAACAATCTTCCTGTGCGCGTTAAAAATCTAACTGTTATAATATGAACAATTTCAGAATTTAAATCCATTGTCAGTGATACCAGGAATTTTAGTGAAAGTTTCAAGATGTTAAAAGGTTGGTACTGGGATCTACATTTACTCATGTGGCAACGCTGATCAGAATAGCTGCCCTTTCACTGCTGGCACCTCCCTGCCCACTACTGCGAAAACTGCCACAGGGGATTTTTGAAATATGCAGACACATTTTCAAATCTCTGTTGCAGCCTTATTTTAAAAGTAATTCAAAAATGTTTTGTAGAGAGGAGAAATATAATATACTTTTGAAATGTCTACAATTTAAAGTAGAATAATGTGCATTTTGAAGAAAAAAGAATAAACACAATATGTTTTAAATTGTTTTTTAAAAAAATCAAGTTCAAAATTAATTTTATTGTTATAATTTTTGTTTTAATCTGAAAACTTTAAAAATGGACTCATTACACATCAATGAATAAATCCTTAAATATTCATTGCTTTACACCATTCTATCATTGCAGTCTTCTTGACCATTCTGTTACATTTCTGCTAGTTCAACGCTTCTCGATTCTACCCCACCTGTTGCAGAGCCTGTAGAATCTGCAACTATGTGAAATTATTAATTACTTGGTATTCTATGCGAGTGAAATATACAGGTGTATCTCTTAGCTCAATAATAAAGTTAAATAAGAATAGTTTGTATTGACAAGGATGTATTATATTGTTATCAATTACAAGGTGACATAGAAGTGACGGAGGATAAGAGGATCTTGAAGAATAATATATATTACAGTCTGGGGTATAGCATGTGAGAGTTCTCGCATGGGTGCGCTAGTTATCTATTACGGAAATAATTTATAAACAAAACTGGAAAAAAATTTTATTGTGGCTGGAAAACCTAGAAAGCGTATGAACCCTGGCCTTTGGTCTCACCATTCCAGTGAAGGAGAAACTCCACCACCTCCAGACCTAAAAATATTCACTATTTTAACAGGACTCTTGGCCTTAGCAGTTGACGTGCCCTCAAACATCAGTTGATAAATAAGTCAGTCAACCTTAAGTTTCTTTCTGCTTTAATATTTCATGTGCTTTCTAAAAGATGCCAGTTTCACTACTTCTGGATAATTTTATGCCTTTCACTACGTTTCACAATTTTTTATTAAGAATATTGTAAGTTGGCAGGAAAACATGATAACGGAGAATGTGCTATCGAGATTCCACTGTATTATCTAAAATTGATTTGGAACCTCATCCTTACTAGGTGTGTGTCTGTGTGTTTAAAGTATTTATGTGTTATTTGTAAGTCATTGAAAATGCAAAACTATTAAACTTTTTCATTTGTTTGTGTTCTATCCTTTCCTTTCCTTTGCAGTTAGCCTTTTTTCACTACTCTTGCATTAAACTCTTCTGCTGTTAATAAAGGGAGCTAGTAATAGAAAATTTCTATTGCCTCTTAAGTTTCCTTCTACTAGGGTTTATATTGCTATATTTAATCTTCTCTTAGATATTTCTTAAGCAATTGTTTCTAAAATTTGTTTAATAAGTAGCTTAATTAATGGAAAGAAATTATCAAATGTGTTAAATATAGAAGTATAGAAAGAAAGAAAAAAAGCAGGCATGCGAGAGAGGAAGCGAGAGAGACTACGTCAAATAAATATCTCCAAATTCTACATAAATAAAATTTTCAGGCTGGTGTGAGAGCAACACTGAATGCTCGTACTTCCATTTTGGCTGCAGCCAATCCAGTTGGAGGACGGTATGATAGAGCAAAGTCTTTGCAACAGAACATTGCTTTATCTGCTCCTATTATGTCTCGGTTTGATCTTTTCTTCATTCTGATAGACGAATGTAGCGAGGTAAGTATATTTTAAAATTGTTAATGAGTATTGAATACCCTATTAATATAAAATGACTGATTTGTAATTTAAATTTATTCTCCACAATTAGTTCTTTAATTAAAATCAAATGCTTAACATGACAAACATTATTTTGATGTATTCTCTTCATTTTTCACAAAAGTACACAAATATAATTTAGTTGTATATAAACACCCATAATATTTACATTACAGGTGTTGTCTATACAGTATTGCAATTGTGAGGGCAAGGGCCTCAATTTGAAAACTACATTTTTTTTAATAACTTTCAAATTGTTCATTTTCAGAAATGCTCAAATGACATTTCCTCAAAAAAACTCCAAATTTGTAAATAAATATTTGCATACAGGACCAGGTTTTACTCTTCTATAATGTTCTTAAAGTCCTTTGGAATATTCTACTATTAAGAAAATGTGGAAAAAATGTATTTTAGGCACCGATAGCAGTGGCGAAAAGGGAGGGGGTGGCGAAAAGCTGTCCCGTACTGAAGAGATTAGAATACATATTGCTAAGGTCTTTCAAATATGAACTGGAATTTTGTAAAACAGTGTTATTGGTGATATGTAAAAATACAAATAGTGTCCCTTATTTTTCACCATAATTTCCCTTCAATTGAAATACATTTTCTCCATTGCATAGGAAATTTTCTGATTCCTTCTTGGAAATGAGATGGCTGCTACAGTAGCAAATTGCACATGTTCTGTTTGACCACAGCTTTGTATTCAAATATTTCTCCACCAAATGCCTCGTTTGGTGAAGCATTAGCAAACCTACAGTAGGCACGTGGGAAAGAGTTCAAATAGTAAAGTGTGAATTCTAGTAGTAGTTGTATTCTAGCAATGCACTTCCGTGAATTTGTAATGAGTCAGAGCTACTGCATGTGGCTATGTGTTGTCTTATAGGATGACATTGTGAAACAGTAGCCACCATCTGATCCAGCAACCAGAAGTTGCCAACTGATACAATAGTATGGGCACTTACAAAACCCACCTCTGATGCAATGTGGGCAACAGCAGTGCAGCGATTGCTTGCTCACACACTGCTTGAATAGCCTTCATATGCTGCTGGATACTGTTTATAGCATTCATTTTTCACTTTATCACTACCATGTAGACTCTTTTGGTCCCAATTGATCACTGTTTATTCACAGATGCATAGCTGAACTGTGCTCTAAGTCTCTCCAAAATTTCATTGGTGAGAAGGCGATTAATTATACATTGTGCAACAGATAATATACTATCTCGAGTGATACCGAAATAGCAGATGTGAGTATGAGGGCTGTGCTTGGCGAATTCCTCTCTATGTTTCCATCTCAGATTTCCAGGGATGCCGCGCTGATCATGTAAATATGCAAGACAAATAAATGAAGTTCCAGTTTATATCTGAATGACCCTTTTAGAATGAGAAAGTATGCAATTCTTTTGCAACCTTGGTTGGTTAATCCTTTAGTAAATTTTATCTTTTACGTGGTGTAATCTGAGAATTGACTGATTTTATTTGGAAGAAAAAAGTTCTGAAAAACAATGTTCAGGCACTTGATGTAGAAGGCAAACTTGTTAGTCAGGAGTATGTTGAAGACCAATTGATATGACATTAGGAGAATTAAAGTGTCCGTCCAAGTTCTCTCATGTTTGCAGTGTTTCTGTTCTAGATTCTTTGTTGCATTGAGACTGGTCCTTTTGTTAGCAGTTTTGACACAAGCAGAAGTGAAAATGATTTTAGTTTTTATATTAAGGAAATTCTAAATTCGATGTATTTACTCTTTCCTTACAGGTGGTGGACTATGCCATTGCTCGTAAAATTGTTGAACTGCATAGTAACATTCAAGAAAGTGTAGACTCAGTATATTCTAGGGAGGATGTTCTTAGATATATCACGTTTGCACGGCAGTTCAAACCCTACATAAATGAGGTTAGTGCACCTTTTTCTTTCTTTCATTCTTTCTTTCTGTGTATCTTTCTTTCTGTCTTTTTTTTCTTAATAAATTTTTGCGTAATTGCTTATTGTTTAATCACACAACTGGAAACTATTTGTTATTCTGATTTGATTTTGTATTTAAAAAGTAAGCTCTCCTTTATTTTACAGGATGCAGCAGAACTCCTAGTAAAGCAGTACACTCATTTAAGGCAGCGTGATTGCTCTGGAAATTCAAAATCAACATGGCGGATAACAGTTCGGCAATTGGAAAGTATGATTCGGTTGTCTGAAGCTATGGCTAAAATGGAGTGTTCTGATGAGGTAAAAAGTAATTTCAGTTATGTATTCTGTGACTTTTCTTTCTTTCTTTTTTTGTCTTTATATTATTTTCTTCTGTTCCATTAAAAACCCCTGGAAGAAATAATTACAAATTTACTAGAAATACAGTAAAACTTCAAATTTTCATCGTTAATGTGAAAAAATACTAAAACTAATTTTAGGAAACTGAAGTATTATTCCTTAAATAGTCTTCCTACAACTGGAATATTGAAGATACATTTTTTTCCCTTATTGAAATATGTTTTTTAAAAACAGATTTGGAAATTAGGTTGTATACAATTTTTCAAAAATTTTTTTTTAGTTTTTGCTTAATTTTGCGTAATGTAGAGGTATTTTTAACATTTGAATGACAATGTGCCAGGACTTTTGTCATCTTGTGAGGTATACAGAAAACCAGTAAGAAAGATGAAAGATCTGACTAAAATTACTCTATGATCTTTTGGGGAGAGGGGAATTAATTATAAAATAACAATACAAAATTAATAATAGGAAGATCTGACTAAAATTGCTCTATGATCTTTTGGGGAGAGGGGAATTAATTATAAGATAACAATACAAAATTAATAATAGGAAGTATATGATAAAAACGAAACATAAATTCAACTAGAAGTAAATGCTGTGAAATGAAGATACAATAGCAATAATTGGAAGTATATGGTAACACACTGAAAAATAATAATTACAAGAACTGAAGTAAATATTAGAAAATGAAGATAGTAAGTATACAATAGCAAAAGGAAAAATAGTAACTACAAGGACTAGAAGTACTAAGAAATAAAGATTCAAAAACTAAGAAATAAACTATGCTATTTTCATGCTATGCTATTCAGCTGGATACAGCGAATCGGCTGAACGTGCAATTTTTCATACACAGCGGTAAGCAATTCAAGAGGGCATGAGCGAGAGTGACACGGTGCTTGGCTTCGCACTGCCAAGAATTCTGAAACTGAAATGAATTGCCTTGGTGTTGTGTAATGCATTGTTCTAATGATCTGAAGTAAATCAGGGGATACATATTCTAGAGTAAAATAACTGTCCAGAAGCGTCATGAAACACTTACATTGTAATAGAGTAATGCACTTATTATTATGTGAGAGTAATGCATACTCTCACATAAGTTCCCTTAACTTTACTCGGTTGTTCATGAAACTGGTCCCTAATCACCTGTGAGGAGTAAAAAATGAACAAGAAGCAAATATGGACTTCAAATCATGTGTATACAATACAAATAACAATGCTCCCTGGTGAGAACTTATGGGAACACTTGAAGTTGGATACACATTTCTCAAGTCTCTTAGTGTTTCAAGTTTGGATATGACTTTCAAGGTAGTTTTTTAACTAGGGAACTGTTTTATATGAAAGACCATACAAGACTTGCCCCTAAAGTAGTCAGATTGAATTTTTCATGACAAGGAGGGACAGAGGGTGGTCTCTGTGCATGCCGTGCATGCATGCTGTCCAGGAAGATTAGCAACTGGCATCCAACCCTTTGCAAAGTATAGATTGTGAATCAAGTAATCCACTATTAAGTAGCTTCGTCATACTCCAACAGGATCATTTACTCAATGTGTCATGATTAATTTTTGCCTAAAACATGGCAAACCTGCAAATGAAGCTTTGAAAAGTCTGGAGAGCTTATGGAGATAATTCCATGGGGAGATATAAATTCAGCAGCACAAGTTGTTTTGAGAAGAAAGAGTTTGTTGAAGACAATGATTGCTCAGGTGATTCACAGGGAGTTTGTGCCTGTTGTAGACCATGAATTGAATTTTCTACATGGAAGTCACTGAGCAACTGTGAAAAACAAATCATTTGCAGCCACTGGGCCCTTGTAATGCACTATGCTACATTGCACTCGTTCTGGACAGAGTACAGTACAACATGGGAACACTTCGCTAGCCACCCTATAGGCCAGATGTTTTTCTCCCAGGCTTCTTCCTGTTTCTCAGTCTGAAGTCCATGCTAAAATGTCATTGCTTGGGCACAGTCTAGGCAGTGCGGGAGGCCATGATGAAGGGACTGAATAGAATTCCAGTTTCTGCATTCCTGAAGGCCTCCCAAAAGTTATATTTCTTAAATTGCAAAAGCAGCAGATTGGGCCTGAGAGTATTGCAGTCCTACTGGTGTTGCAAATTTTGAGTTTAAATTTAAATATTTGTGAAGTTGTTGCTCTTAGGAAATTCATTTACCTGAACAATGTGATGAGCATTCAGCATCCCCAAAATAGAAACTGTGCTTTGCACATACTTCAAATTTTCTTAAAAGGTTCTTTTACTATTCATAGAGTCCTTCCTTTCAAACAATAATGTCATTGTAATATACCATGTAAATTTCTAGGTTCTGCCCAAACATGTAACTGAAGCATACCGTTTATTAAATAAATCAATTATCCGGGTAGAACAACCTGATATTCATTTAGAAGAAGGAGCAGATGAGCCCATGGCAGTCGATGAAGCAGAAAAGGAGCAGGGAGAAACTCCTCAAGAAGGTAACTTCCATTGTGTTAAGGGAGATTTACTTGATTTGTGAAATAGGTAGGGAAACTTGTAAAATGTTCTTAAAGGAATGCATATGATATAAAATTACATTTAAACAAAGTCACAGAGTAGAGACGCAAGGACATAAAATATATTTAAAAGAGATTTTGGTCGTCGCCAATGCAGAATTAAATTTCCTTGGAGAAAAACAATTAAGAGAAAACAAACTCATAATTTTGTCTGTGTACTATAGTGGGTTGTGATGAATTGTTTTCCATTTTAATTTAGGTGAAGAGGTTGTTGCAAAGAAAAAATTGACTCTTCCCTTTGAGGAATACAAATCTCTATCAAACATGCTGGTGACCCACATCAGGAACAAAGAAATTGAAGCGGAACAAACACGTAAGTTAAATATGAAATGTTTGATAGTTGATTCATTCACTTTGAATGTCATAAACGTCCTCATCGTTTGCATGTTTTTAAGGTATTCTCTTCTAAAAATTACCTTTTAGTCTTGAGTTTTTATCATACTTTGACCTGAAATTACTACAATTTGTTATGCAATTTTGTTGTATTATTGGAAAAATTATAGGTTCTGGTGTGGAGGGGATGCGGCGCAGTGAAGTTATACATTGGTATTTGGAAAAAATTCAAGAGGTTTTGGAATCAGAAGAAGAGCTTTTGGAACGTAAAGGACTGGTAGAAAAAGTAATCGACCGATTGATCTATGTTGTGAGTATTCTTTTGTATTGTTGGGTGATTACAGTACATAATACAAATTATTGTATGCATACATATCATTTATTTCATCTGTGAAAATGAATTTTAGAAGGGTATAAGATTGTATTAACTGTAAAGTATTGAAGGTGAAAAAGTTGGTTTTTCCTTGTCATTTGGCAATTCCTTCCGAGGCGATTCGCACTAGTCCGTAGCAAATGTGTTTCCCTTTAGATACCTCTACCTTACCTGTGAAATACAAAGGACTCTTGATGGTCAAAACAGTAATCTCATTGATGTTTTAATTAACTGAGCCCCTGAAAAATAGTAATTTTCACATTCAGTAGGGGAGAGTTAGGTTAACAGGTCCACTGTTTTTTAGCTAGTTTTTAAAATGTTATTTAGTTCACCTATACACTTGAAATTTGGCGTTATATTTGAGAGAGGCTTTCTCCTTATATTGTGGAAACAAGCAACGTTGGGCTTACAGTTATTGTCAAATAAGGATTTTTTTTATAAATTTGCAACAGGACCAGTTAACCTAACTAATAAGGTTAAGTGGACTGGAAATTGAAATAAGCTGTGAAAATAAAATTTTCACTTATTAGACTGTTTTAATGAAAATCATTCTTCTTCACATTGCCATAACCTTTTTCACAAATAAATGAGAAAATGGGCTGCGGACTTCGCAGTTTCCCAAAACGTGGCATCCAAAATTAAAATTTGGAAATAACAGTAGTAATGAATTAAATCAGTAAAATAGTGAAAGGCAAATAAACTATGTAACATTCCAGATTTAATAATTGCAAATCTACAAATTCTACTTCTGAAAAGAAAAAAAAAAAAAAAAAATAAAGGGGGGTCATTCCATATTAAATCAACACAGTTTTAATTAAAATTTTACCTCACCATTTTAGATTCAGATGAAATTTGACATATAGGTAGTATGAATGGAGAATAAGAAAACTACAAATTTTCAGTAAAATATTTCACCCGTTTCTGAAATACAGCCATGTAAAATTTTGCAAAATTGGGTTCCTGAAAATTTTTAAATTGATGTAGAACCTCACCAAATTGAGATAGAGAGCTGGAACAGGTGTCATTTTGCAGCTTTCTTTATGGGCTTTTATAAGATACACAACTCAATAGGGGTTGCGTTCAAAACAATTTTCAAATTTGAATTTTAAATTTTGATTTTGAGTTTTTTCAAAATGCTCATCTTCAAAAAAGTTGAAAAAATTCTAAAATAATCCTAGTATATTTCCAAACAGATGGTGCAAGTTTAAAAATGGGACTGCAATGGGTTCATATGGTAATCTTTATTTAAAATGCACAATATTTATTTACTCTACATTTTACTAATTTAAAATGCATTTTATTTCAAATTATAAGCCCTAATATAAATAAAAATGCAAAGCAAAGGAGTGGTAGAAAAAACTTTTGACCTTTCAATATCCAAATTCCGTACTGTACTGAACAAATCAAGGCTTGCGACATATGAATGTGGCTTTGATTATCAGCCCTGTTCTGCAAATGCCATCCAGTGGAAAAGGCAGGAAACTCTTTCCACCAACATTTAAAAACATGGACCAGTTAACCTAACTCTCCCCTACTGTACAGTTGACACAATAATATATTGACTAGAAACACAGAAAAAAACAATTTTTTTTCCCCAATACCTTGTAGTATAGGGGGAAGGGGGGTGAGAAATAGTGTTCTTTAGTGTCAAAATGATAGTAGAGTATAAAATTGTAAATATTGTATTCTTTTTTCATCCATTACAGGATCAAGTTATCATACCTTTGATTAGCACAGGCCTGAAAGGTGCCGAAGAATCTTCTGAAGAGGATCCTATGTTGGTTGTTCACCCGAACTATGTTATTGATTCGTAAAATTAGGACATATTCATGAAGTAAAAATTGTTTAATGGCAATATTATAAACTGTACATTTTTAACTCTTAAATTTTTCTAATAAAATTATTCTTTCCAAAAAACATTATTTTTCTTTCTTCAATAGGTTTCCACGTATCCTTTAAGATTTATTACTTGAATATTACATTTTGTAGTTCTTCAGGATGGTTGCTTTGTAGATTAAGAAAACATGCTCATTCTATTTATAAGTCTTCTTCACTGATGGCTGTTTTTGGTAGTTTTTCTTCTCCCTCTTCAGGGTGTAAAAGGAGGGGATTACGTATTTTTGTTTTGTGACAAAATTTTTTAAGAATATTGCACCGATGCAGAAATTCTTCTTGTGCTTTTGTTAGCATTTCAGTTTGGGCAGCAGATGTGGCAGAGTTTATCACTAAAATTGTAAAATATATGAATTGTAATTGTTAAATGAGAGAATAGTATAGTTTGAATGAAATTTGGGAACTTAAAATAATCTTACATTTTAAATAATATCCTAAGTAAATAGCTGCAGAGAGGTCTAGAGGAAGACCTGGATATTTTGGTCTTTCTGTTCCGACACCAAGGAGAGCAGAATGAAGATGAGTGCTGACTGATTGCTCCAGAAATCCAAGAGTAGGAAATCTAAGAACCTTGAACAAATTAAAAATTAGTCAAGCAAGTTGGTTTATGGTGTGTGCCCTGTATGGAGGAGGAAGAAAGTGCATGTACACGGCATACAATTCTGTGACTGCAGGGTAAGAAGCTAGGTTTTATTAAAAGCATTTATTGTGTGTCTACAGAATTGTATTTGCAAGAAATATGCGTCTGAGTTGAAAATGGATGATTGCATAGATGTTTGAATGACTATGCAGGAGCTCTTTATGTTTTCTCCATCGTGAATGCACAGTGGTGCAACCAGGATTCATCTAGTGGAGGGAAGGGGTCATATGTATAATGTTATTTTTAATGTATTCAATTGAGATCTTGAATGACTTTTGTTACTATAGAAAATTTGTAAAAACCAAGTTTCTGAATAAATGTCAATGGTTTATGGGGAAGGAAAAAGCTTCAGTGATGTGCCACTTGCATTTGCTCTTGCAGATAATGTTTCGAAGTAAAAAAAAAATAATTTTACAAGTTGATTACAACAGTCTTCTACAATTGTGAAATAGAACTGGGAAACAGTATAAGTGTCAAAATAAAAAATCTTGGGAAATTAAAGAAAACGATATTATTTTAAAACTAATGTAATTTGTTGCATTTTGAAAATTTCCAGAAATTATTTAGTCTAAAGGAAATGCAATCATTCCGAATATATGATGCTGACTTCCCCATTTAGTCACAGAAGCATCAAATTTAACACTTTTTGAGGATGATATCAGTGCCATGCAAAATGTCTCTAGAAACTGATGCAAGTGCGAGGTGCAGGGAGCATTTTGTTGACAACAAATGATATTCTGTGTGTCAGGATGTATCTATTGTTCTATCTATCACTCCTCGCACAAACTCTACCAGTGTTGCATCGAAGTCTTTCATTTACACAGTGTTTGAAGTATGACAGATGGGATTTTGGACTTGTACCTCATCTGTGCTACTGGCAAAGGCACATTGAGTATTTTGAATGAAAAAACTGCATTTTTGATGGCATTTACGCCATTTCCCATGTCCACTTAACAATTGCAGACCTGAATTGTTTTAGTTCATTCAAATACCACAATGTATATCCGTAACAAGAAACTTTGTTTGCAATAGCAATTAATTATGTTAATTTTTGCCAATTTTTTTTATATAGTGATTTGTTTCTCAATTTTTATTTACAATGCATCAAAGATGCTCATTAGTTTATGGGAAATGTTACTTTATAAGGTAAGCAAAAAATTGTAAAACAACAGGTAAGTTCTCCATGCTTATCTTTTCAAGTAGTACCTCCCTAGTGAGGCGAAAACATTATTTTAAATTAAATTGGTCCTAACATTATAATGCTCTATAAGTGTGTCTCATTGTGGAGAAATCACTTTGTTTAGGATAATAAGTTGTCCAATAGAAAATAGAATTTGAAAGTGGAAAATAAAAACGTATGTGGTTATATCATGGAACAAAATTGATGGGTGGTTATGTACAATCAATAATGCTTCACTAATAGCTGCAGAGATCTGTTGTGTGCGAGTACATAGTGGTTTAATTGGTTCCATTATGTAAATTTGCTCAATTGTGTTTTTTGGACACATTATTAATTATTGTTTAAAGAATGATTTAATTTTGTTGTCTGTTCATTATTATTATTATATTATTTATTTAATGTTAAAAACTGTTTAAAACTCTGTGACATGCAGAGAAGTATTCTGTGCAAGTTTTCTGAAATACTGGGATACCTACCCTAACCCATAAACAAGTTGAATTCTTAATAGAGATGAAATGAGCATTTTTGGCAAGAATTGATTCGAAAAATTCGCCCCAGTGTAATAACTATTTGCAAAGGCAAATCAGCTACAGAGTTTGGCTATTAGCCTTCTTCATGCCCTTGATGAAGGAATTGTGGAGGACTTCCTGTGTTAGAACATGGAGCACGATAAATAACACAGGCCAACAAAAAAGTTTTCAAAAAACGTTTTAAATTGCGAGAGCTGACTTTTATAGTTTTTTGGGTCCATCACCCCCAGTTTAGTCACAATTTGGTCTAGTAAGATGCGGGAATGTATACTAAATATGCAATAGGAATGAAAATAAACGACTTTTAATATACCTACAGAACTTTATTTAAACATAGATGATGGCTTTATATTCTTTCCATTACATTCTATAGAGGTTTTACATGTCCATTGATGTATATTTTCTTTGTCTCTTTTCTTTAAAGCTCTTGATATAGCTTTATCTCCTATGCGCTGTTTGCTGACTCGGTGAAGTGACCAATGTCCCATCATGTTGGTATTCCAGTGTCCATGGTAACATTTTTCCATTGCTTTCACATCTTGATGAAAACACTCACCTTGTTCTTCACTTACATTCCCTAAATTGTCAGGAAAGAATTGTAAATGACTATTTAAAAAGTGACCTTTGGGGCTCATTAAACATCCCAATTTTTTGAAAGCATCCAGCATTTTCGCAACTATTGCTTGATAGTCTAGATCTTTTTTGTTGCCTAGGATGTTGCTGTATTTACGTATTTAAATGCAATCCTGACTTCTTTTTCTTTTACTGTTATATGTAGCTTACACTGGGGAACAAACATCTAATATCAGGCCCAACGAAGATACCCTCTTTTAATTTTGCTTCATTCATTGAATTGAATTGCCTTATTTTACGATGCGAGACTCAGGTCATGAGGCCTGCTCTTCTGTCTGACCACACAAATTTCACTACGCTCCTTTCACCAACTAGTGGAGAAAGAAGATATTCCGTGGGCAACAAAACAGGCGATTTAAATTTAGCTCAGAGGCTTCATTTAGGCTTGAGGATCCTTTACATGCAGTAAATCTACTAACATGGGTCAGCCGCCTTTACTTCCCTTCCAAAGGAAGGCGGATTGAAGGATTTTTTTGCCTGTTAGGCTTCAATCAGGTTTGAACCCACCAACTTGAGAATAACAGTCGGACCTTGGCTCCCTCCATACCATTGGAATGGCAATGGCTTTTTTAACCATTTTCTAAGGTCTTCGTCACAAAGATAACACATCTTATGTGGCACCCAAAATTTGTCCTGATCAGTAAGTTTCATTCCAAAATAGGAAATATACATTTTTCTAACAAGCCTACAATGTTCTATTGGAGTTTTTAATCACAAATATAACAAAAACTCTGAAGACTGTTCTTACAACCATGACTAGACATGACTGAACACTAACCGCTAAACAAGTATCTTATCTTGAAAACAAAAATGCAAACATGTGCGCCTCTAATAAAACAAATGCAATACTGCTTGTCTAATGCAACTCTGACTGTAAAACTACCATGCCTATATATGCACTGTTTTGGAAGGGATCACGGATCACAATAGAAATATTTTACCAAAGCTTATATTACCATCTTTGTCATCCTAATACTTATTCTGATTTCCTGCATCTCATACATTTCTAGAAACTCATAGCTTCATTTGCCTAACTATACAGAGAAAATGTGCAAATGTGAACAAATGGTGGGTGATACGACATTTTCAATGTTATTTTTGGAAACAGCGCACTTAAAACGAAAAGCATTAGGTGAACACACATAAAGTGTTTTGGTTGATGGCCTGAGTAATTTGAGTTACTATATTACCCACAGAACTCTAAAAGACATGCACAGATAGTGAAGTTACATTTATGTCCAGAAGCAAAACGAGACCATCTCAGCATTTGCTCGAAGGATTGAGGAAATTTGCCAAAAAACCTGACTGCGATGAGGGTCATTGACCCAGAAGCAGACTATGATATTTGTTTCATGTTCTTTAGAAATATACAGTACAAGGATGAGGATAAAACAATATACATCAGTATTAGTTGCAAATATGTTCCCACAGTTAAGTAATTAATTTTTGACGAAAAACACTGATTCGTAAATCAGTGGTTTGAAAATGTACGCTGTTACGAAAACTGTAGGCCAGGGTTGCCTGTCTATTTTTTTTTTTTTTAGTGCTTAACATCTGGTCTGTAGTTACAATAGAAAGCAAAATTATCTTTACTTACATTCATTGCTGGCATTCTAAGAGGTAGCATACATATTTTTTTATCACCATAATATGAGGGGTCACTTAAAAATTTCTCTCTTTGTTCAGCACTTGCAAACATGTATTTCTTATTTCCATATATAACTGAATATTCTGGAGAACCTTTCAGGATTATTCGTTCCCTAAAATGGTACAATTTATGTAAAAACCTAGTTAATTTATAATGCATTAGTCAACATATCTTTTTCAAAAGTACTGGATGAACTGAAGACCAAATTCCCAACAATTGATTTGAGTAACATGTTACTTATAAATTATTCTGTAACAATTACTAGAAGTTCAGTGAACTTGCTGAAGAGTTGAGTATTGAAAAGAAGGTATTATTGAAGTGCATATTTAACTCTTACATTAACAACAAATGCTTATTTGGACTTAATCTTGTCAGTGCTTTCCTTTCAATATTGATTTATTATTTACTTACGGTATGCTGTCAGCATAAGTAACAATGCAGTAACCATCATTCGCTAACTCCAGGTCCTCATCATCTTCCGTTGGGATATGAGGTAAATGATCTGGAAGTACTGATACATTTGTCGGAGGAATGAATTTCAATGGGTTTTTCAGGAAGTCATTGAAGTGTGATTCACAAATCCAATAATAATGAACCTAAAAAGTTCCATTATTTA
The DNA here is from genome assembly GCA_031308135.1 of Acheta domesticus. Classification (NCBI taxonomy): domain Eukaryota; kingdom Metazoa; phylum Arthropoda; class Insecta; order Orthoptera; family Gryllidae; genus Acheta; species Acheta domesticus. Next base: position 247,171,237 of record JAHLJT010000631.1, read on the forward strand.
GAATTGTAAAATAATTTTTTTAATATTCTAGCCATATGTTTCTCTGAAGATAGCATTACAAATTATAATTTAAGCTCTATGCTTTTAAAATTTTTCTTGGGCTCTGTACAGGTAAATTTTAATTCTACATTATCATTGCCAAGCACTGTTTGTTTATCTTGTGCAGTCTGAAGGTTTACATTTTAAGTTATTCTAATACCTTCATCTACTTCGAATTAGGTAGAGAGCTGCGTACCAGTAGTTAAATCAAAATTACAAAATCTTTGAAAATTAAAATTTGTAAAAATAATTTGACATGGGTCACCAATAACCACTGCTATTGACGTGTCTCTAAATTAGTATAATCAATTGACCGATTTCCACTATCAGGAAAAGATAACACTTCAGAGACACACATAGAAAACCATAATTACTTGGATTTTAATTGCTGCTTTAAGGAATGTGTTAGGAATATTATCCCATTCTAAGACCTTGTTACATCCAATAAATTTGTAATAGAATGTGGTAAATTAAATGTCTAGGGGGCAGCTTTTAATGAAATGTCATTTTTTTCTTTTCATTTTAGACAGTGCTGTTTAGTGTAGAAATTAATTTTATATTATCACAAATGGAAATGATCGATTTTTATGTCATTTTTTGTAGATTTTGAATAAAAAGTAATTTTTTGCCTTTTCTCATAATTTTTAATGCATTTTTTGCTTATTTCATCAATTTTAGTGTAATTTTAATGGTACTTGTTTCAAATAATATTTATGAGATGCAACAAATGTTCTCCTCAGAATTTCAAAGTAACCTATTTGATTTCTTTGTTCAGAAATTGTAATGACAGCTGTTGTGGGTATGTAATGTAAGGTTCCTATGATGCCTATCAGCACCGTTGTTGGATGAGCTAATTTCAGAATAACAAGGCAGAACAGTCCAAACCAAAAGTTTGCAAGCTGAGTTCACTTGAATGAATGGAAGAAGCCTAGATTACTTTAGTTAACATATCCAACAGTTTGAGTTGTTCATCTGAACTGTTTTTGATAAATTTTTTTACATCATTTTTCTTTTCTTCTTGATCAACTTTCTTTGGACATATTTATAACATATTAAGAGCTTTTAATTGATTATTTTTTGGCAATTTTTTGGGTCATCAAAATCTGCCCTATAGTGATGTCTATTAAAATTTGGTAGATGAATGTTGGTGCAGTTTTGGTTTTTGAGGGAAATATGACATTTGGCGTATACCACAGAAGGATAGCATGTTTCAGAAATATTTCAATCTTTCCATAATATCTTGTATTTTTTGTGTGGGTTTGAAGTATCTTTTTAATTGAAGACGTACCTTGTATTGCACTAGACCTTTTTTATCTGGAGGCGTTCCTCCACTGATCAGACGACCATTTTGTAAACATCCTGGGCAAAAGTGCAAATACTTGCTCTGTCTATCTTTGAATTCATTTGGTGTGATACACATATACTCCAGTTTTCCTGGTCTGCCTAAAAAAAGGAATTAATTTTGGATTAGAAAATTGTCCAAAATGAAGAAATCCATACATTTTTTAATAGTTACCCATTGTTACATCAGCATAGTAATCATAAATGCTTTTCATTATTTTGTAGAGATGATCTGTTGTTCTGTCATACAGCCACCATATAACATGATTGGCATCAAGAGTTTCCACATTGTGATACTCAGAATTCAGTTGCCTTTTGACTTGTGAAAAGATGGGATACCAGCAGCTATATTTATGCCGGAGTAATTGAGATGAGAAGGTAGGTGTTCGACTGGAGAAAACAAAAATTTGCTCATATTATAATTTGTATTACTATTTGTCTCTTTGCAGATATAATAGCCAAATAGTCTACTTTAGTTTGATATTGGGAACAGACATTTCTGACATGAGAAGTGTCACAACACTTTGCTTTGAAAGACTTGTGAAGTAGAAAAGGAATTATCAGAAATTCTAAAAATATTTTAAGATGTTAATTAAGAAACATTTCCATCTGACACAGATATAAAGTAATCATATTTCTTTGCTTTCAGTTTCATACTGTGTAATAAATAGAATTGAAGTTGCTACCTTCTTTTCACTGTAGTTGAAGTTGTAATTATCCCATTTTAAATTATTTTTTATTGTTCCTCATTTTTAATTGATTTTTTAGTTACCTGCAACTAGATTGTTAAATTACTCTCTTCAAGGAAAAAAGCAAAATGGTTCTCCCTTCTCCTTTCGGTGGACAATTGACATTAGCAATGAGATAATGATTGCCTATTCAATTTGAGTGAACTTTCACCATTAAAGAAAATAAAACATGTTGGAAAAAATTTGTCTGAAATAGCAGTAAAACTTGCTCAAATCAATGCGACACATGTACACTGCAGAAATCTCTCCAGTGTAAACATAAACAGTGGTCCTGGCAAGAACAAATTTTACAGTATTACATTGTATAATGCAGAATCCTTTCTAAAGCAGAGAAAAATACTTAAGATTGAGTTACAAAATCCCTTAAGATTCTGCATTGTGTAGGTTTTACTGCATAAATATAGAACATCAAAATAATACTGAACAGGAAAATAAATATCCTTGATGAAACTGGATGTATAAATTGCAGTCAATTTTTGGAAGGAGTGTCGTGTTTACCTGAAAAAGGTTTCATCTTGTGATTGTAATCTTGACACACATGTTAATAAATTACAATCCAAATTTATAATAAGATACGGGAATAAATTTAGTGAAGCCATTTCATTGATTTGTTCTGTTGTTGCAGGAAAGCCATCAAACACATATCCTTGAGTTGCACTCCTGTAAATTTCACAATTGTATTTTGCAAGTTTGGTCGTGTTTTTTTTTTTTCTTCCCTTTTTTATCGGTTAGAGTGATAGATCCAATAGTTAAAAGGGAAAGAATTACAACATAATTAAAGAAATCAGATGTAGTAAGTACTGAACTGTAGTGAATACTACATATTTCTTCGAAAACAGAATTAAAATTTAAATTCTTATAAGAAGACACTTACTCTCTGAAGAACAGTAGCATTCCAACCCTTGCTTCTCTTATGGATCTACCATTGCAATTGTCATTTTCAATACCTGGGATCCATGGAAGCTGCTTCAACACAACGCATTGCCATTTTTGCTGGAATCACTTCACCTTGTCTCAACACATCGTCTACTGCAAGAGCCAGTTCAGTCCAGCTTAAATCTTCCAAGACATAGCGGATTGCTTGTCCTATTGTTATTACTTTGATATTGAGTTCCTTTGATAGACGTTTAGCTACTGTTTTAAACAAATTTTATTTTTTAATTATTTTTGAATGCATTAATTCAAAAATTCTTAATTTAAATAATTTTTTAGCAGTACGTACAGGATGACTTCCCACTTTTTGGTGGACCAATTATTCCAATTTTTACTGGTATTGAAGGCAACGCTTGAGCATTTGATATGTATTTCAGAGGATCTTTTTGAAACAGAGTTAAATTTTCTTGGCCTCCTGTGATTGATTCACAAAAAAGAAATTAGGCTTGTTAGTAAAGATTTCATATTTTGATATATAAATCATTTCTTTATAAAGATTATTATTGTTTGGGATTAAATGAATTAAACATTTCATTACATTATGATGAAATTTAGTGTAAAATGGGTTTCTAAAATTATTTGACAAATCTATTATAAAATAATTTATTTGAAGGGAAAAAAAAAATCTCCTTTATGTCATTTATAGTACTTCCTGTTTTAATTCATCTTTGGCAGCCCTCTTAGCGTTTCTCTCAAGTCTTAAAATCTGAATGTCCCTTAAAATAAGCTCATTTGCTGTCAATTAATTAAGTTGTATTTGAAGTTATTGTTTCAATGTCAATAATTATGCAAACAACCTAAAAAATAGATGAACCGTCGGTGTATTACTGGAAATACTTGAGCTTTCTGATTCATGGGCTCAAATAATAGAATAGGAATTTCTCTAGCAGCCAACTGGAACATAGGATATTTCTCAATTTAAGATTTTATTCAATAGACTAATTTTCTTTAATTATCAAATATATACACTATCAAATTGCATCTACTTGTACTGGACACCATCTTCCAAATTGGCTCAAAAAGTAGTATCCTGTTTTTAGAAGTTGTTCTGCTTCTTCAAATGTAATAGGAAATGTTTGTTCAAATGTAGATGAGCTGAAATATGTCAATGAATATATTTTCATTTAATGTACCCGAATTTGTACAATGTAAGATTACTTTTGTGGAATTTGAAAGCGATAATACCTTCTCAGTTTCAAAGGATATATTTCATGCACTATACGAAGACAAATATCTTGCATTTCATTCACTGCATTCATTTCAAGCCAGTTAAAACTGTGTTCTTCAGCCAAAGTCTAAAATATAAATTAACGTATGGGAAAAAGTGAATACAAAAATATTTTTTATTTCTATTAGTTATTATACATTTTTATGTTTGTCAAATTGTTATTAATCACATTCAAAAATAAAATTAAAAGTAAGGAATTTGAGTGATTTATCATGTCACATAATTTTATGGTTTTCGGGTCCCCAGAGAATCTATAGTCAGTCCTGCCTGTCTATAGCTTTACCTTGGATAATGCAGAAATAAAAACATTGTTGATTTGTATCAATCTAAACAATGCATTTTGTTCTAAGGTATCTTTGACAAGGATGTATTCTTCTTTGCAGGATAAAGGGGAAAATGGGTTTTAGATGGGATTGATGAGCTTCGAATTGGGTGAGCATGAGGAAAATGAGTAAGCAGGTGAATTATGGAACATATGTTCAATTTGATGCCATCACCTCTTTCCACTTATACAATTAGTTTTGTTCATAGTCTTTTGAGTTTGCTCTATTCAAATTTAAATCATAAATTATCACTGAACATAGCATTACATTGAAAGTTGATTGTATTTCTTTCATCCATGTTGATATTGGTGTCTAAAAATTTATTTGAATACTAATGTTATAAGAATGTTGATAGCTTGTAGATAGATTGGATGAATTGTATCAATTATTGCTGTAAGTTAATTAAATAGTACTCCATTTCTGATTGTTCATTTTCATTAAAGAGAAAGAGCCACTGAAGACTTTCACATTTTCCTCCTTTCGTGAATCATGCAACTTTGCAAGTGTGGTACATGAAACATTATCAGTATCTTTAAATTTTAGCTATCTGAATAAAGTGTATTACCCTAATAGTTTCCAATTTCTCCATATCACTAAAAAACCATTCTTGAATGTCGTCTTCATATTGCATTCGCAGAATTTCTTGTTGGTCTTCCTCTTCCTCACCTTCACCTTCAAATTCATTTTCCCCTGCAGTGATTTCATCATGTTCCCCTACTTGTTCATATGATAATGCCTGTTGTAGGTGTGTTAATAAGAAATCTTGTAACTCCTAGTATTACAAAAGAGGAAGATGCATATGATTAATAGTTTTAAATGTACACCATAAATATTTTCATTATCTATTTATTCTTCCATACCAAATGTAAGGATGATGAATCGTGTACACCTTCAGCAGCAAGTGCTGCTAGTCGTGCTTGTTCTGCATGGTAAGCAAGGGGTAATGTGATCATGCAGTAAGATTAAATGTAATATAAAACTTTTGAGATAATTCAAATACCTTTTTCAGCTTTCCGTTTTTGTTTTGCAATTTCTTTCTCATGAAATTCTTTCATTTCTTTTAGAAGCCGTGATTTGGCAGTTTCTTCATTTGGAATCTAAGTTTGAAACAGGTAGTGATGTAATTTTATTATTGTAGTGCATATAATTATCATTGTATAAATCACACGTTTTTTGTCATGATTTTGTATCATTTTATGCAAAAATATTAAAACTTTGAGAACCCAATATAAATTCTTTTCATGTAATAATAAGTAAGAGATGTAAAATTTTAGAAGTTATGGGATTTATTCAAAATCACAATGTATAATTATTACTTTCTCGACCTTACTTCCTAAGAAGAGAAAGTCATATTTGTTGGTCCTTGATACTGAAAAATGATGCAACTTTGACCAACGACTTTGAAAAAACCAATGACAGCGAAACATCTCTGTCTGTCCATCTGTGGTCAAAGCTAGTGCCAATACCATTCAGCTGATTTTCTCCAAAATTTTCTCAATTAATTTAAATAAACTTGCAACCTTGTGAGTTTGAAACAAATGTTTTGATGTTTGAGATTACTTTATATGAAGCTGCAACATTTTCAAAATTTTCTCAAAAACTGCTCCAATTTTTTTTTATTGATCTTTGTCATCAGATAGTGTAAAGGATGCTTTAGAAAATAGGGGCAGTCCTGATTTTTCGAAAATTGTCAAAGTCCAGATGATGTCATGTTCAATTTCTTGAAAATATAAATAGTTTTTGTTTTAATTTTGTTTGAAATATGGACTATTAAAAAAAATTTCAATGATTATTTTCTCAAAAAGACTCCAAATTTTTTGCTTTGTATTTATTAAAGGACAGTAAAAACATTTATATTAGTCTCTTTTCTGACAAACTCTGTGTATTTTCGAAAATTGCAAAAAGCTAATATTTCAAAATTACAAAGTTGATAAGATAAAGATTTTTAACTTTATCGAAATCTGTTATAAAAAATTAGCTCTTTAAAAAAGGTCAAGGTCAAATTTTTTGAATATGCAAGTAATAATTTGCTAAAAATTAATGCAGTTTGTAAACAACACATTTTCTCAAAAATTGCTTCAAATTTGTTCCACAGATAAAACAAGGGACATGAAAAGAATGATGAATGACTCATTTTTGTTGATCTCTGAATTTTTTAAAATTGTACATTTAAAAATAATGTGAGAAAGTATGTGCTCTTGTAGCTCCAGTAGTTTAAAATATTTTTAAGTATAATGGAATTCTAAATTAAAATTTTCTTTTTACTTTCTTGTGTACTTTACCTCCTAAAGAGAAAATATTGTTACTCTGCAGTGAAGGGGACAATTTTTCAAAAGGAAATCCCATATTGTGGGACCTTAATACAAAAAGAGTAATTGTAGTAAATTATTTCCTCTACAATGTGTAGTCAGAATCCACATTTTGTGAATCCTTGATGCCTGGAAATTGGTTTATGATGAAAAATCTGTTTGTACAATATTATTATATAAATCATTCAAAGGATTTTCACAAAAATTGATATTCCCTGATCAATGCGATCGCACTTAAAGTTCTACAAATGTGAAATAGATATTTTGATTTTCAGGGTACTTTACTTTACTTGAAGCTTCTGAATTTTCAAAGATCGCAAAAATTAAATATTTTTTCAGTATCTTCCTACAACTACAACAAAAAAATGCTGCCAAAATTTTCTAGAAAACAACTTCTTATTTTGTGCACTAGTATAACTCTTTTAATAATAAAGCATTGGTCCTATTCCCATTAAAATTCCCATTGAGTGTTTTTCAACTCCTGCACATCCTAGAAGATATTTTCTCAATTTTTTCTCAAGGTGACAAAAAAGCTCAAATAAATATAGTATTTTGATTTTTTTTTAAAATTTTGTGACCTTTAAAAAATTACAAATTTGAATTTTGCATGCTTCTTTTGCTGATGAGAGTTTGAACAAATGGCTGAAGAATTAATACAATACAATTTCCAACACTATATAAATGGTAAAAATGCCATGAGAAAGTATGTGCACCATTAGTTGTATCTTTTGCCTGTACCTCATTGCCAAAATATATACTTACAGAGAGATGTATTATCACATCTGGAATAAAATAATTTTTCTTCATTATATCAACATCTTCTGGATGCCAGGGAAATCCAGACAAAACAAAACCATTACAAAGAAATGGTTCGTCTTTCCATAATGGAGCTAAAATTTTTGATAACAATGTCTCTGGCATAGGAGTTCCATCTGTTAAATATTGTTGAATTGACTCTCTTAATTTTCTGTTTTCTACATCAACATTCATTTCATTCTCTGATTCATTCATTTGAGATTGTTCACCATCATTTCCTTCGATTTGTGGTTGTTCTCCTTGAAATGTCTCTTCTGATGGTCTCACATTAGATTCATTCTTCCTGCAAAAAGAGAAAAATGTATGATCAGAATATGTGAAATTAATCTCTCATATATGTAACTTCTTCTTGGGTTTCTTACATATATCTTCCTTCTAAATATTGCACCTTCCTTCCCAGAGGTTTGCATTTTGGAATTAAGGTACGATTTATTTCTAATGCCAAATCTTTGTGAAATAATCCAAGGCTTCGACCTAATAATTTTCCCACTGAAGTTTTTCCACTGCCCGCAGGTCCTTTCAAATGAAATAGGTGAGATGTTAAAACCAGAAGAGCTTTATATTATGTTGCTTCTAATTAACAGAAATTCATTTTTGGTCTACAAACCAACGATACATATACGAAGAGGAGATGAGAATTTTTCTGGTTTGTGACGCTTCACATAATTCCATGGTTCAATCATAAACTTTTCCATTGCTTCTTCCTCAGAAAATGTATACACCTGTGAATAAAGATAATTATCACACATTTTGACATTAGAAGAGTTCCTAATTTATTTTATACTTACTTTGCCTTTGTACTTTGCTAGAAGATCATCCTTTCCTTTCCAAAGCACATGATTCATCCCATAAGCCACAGGACAATAAGTCATTGTTTCTCCCATTCTCCTGTTCTTTAAAATATTTTCAGTTTCCTGAGAACAATTATGTCAATTACCTTGTATCTTTTATACATCATCTTGCATAAAATAATATTTCTATGAAAATGAAAATTATGGAAGCTTGCTGTTGTAATTTAAATATAACCCTTCTGGTTTTTGGATGTTTTGAGGAAAAATATAAAATTTGTGAAATGATACCTATAAGGAAATTTACTTCAATAGAGTTTAAAGCAACACATCCTTATAAACTAAGTGAATATGAATAAAGTCACTGAAGAATTAACCACCTTTCCTCCTCTTGTGTGTTAATAGTTCATATCTCAGAGGGATCCTGCAATTGGCAGAGTAAGATTTCTTTAATGTAGTACAGAGCATCAAGGGACATTCTCCTCCTTTATTAAATTACTAACTATAGGCATTTCTATCAACTAGATCAACATGTCACAGGACGGGCGAGGAATCATTTGCCCTTTCACCAAAGGCCATGAAGTGTCCAGACATGGACAGAGCAGCTGGGGATCTGACAGTGTAATCATGAGCTGGCAAAAGATTGTGCTTTTCCAGATTCTCAGCAGGGAATTAGAAGATCAAAATCTACAGAAATCACCATATTTTCTATTTTTAAATATGTCACTTTGTCAATGAATAAAAATGAAGGCCATGTTGGAATATTGTTATATTTTGTAAAAGCATCTTGGCATCACTGATCATAACATTTTAATTTCAGAAAATTACATTTTTATGGAATTTGCAATATTGCTCTAGGTTGGTTGTGATTGTTCCTTAAATAGTCTTAGAGACTTAATCTGCACTGTACTGGATTGAAGGGCCATTATTTACTCTGTTCCAATTCATTGTCAATTGCACATGGAGTACCACAGGTTTCAGTATTAACCTCTATTCTCTCCCTACTATAAGTAAATGATATGCCTTCATTGATTCAAAATGGAAGAGCAGATCTCTTTGCTGATTAAACGAATATTCTGTGCAATAAAGGAGCAGTTGGTAGTGCAATATCAGATGTTTTAAATCAGTTTTGTTACAACAAATTAACAGTAAACAGAGAGAAAGTGAATTCAATGTAATTTCCATTTGAAATAAACAAAATTTTTGGGTTTCACAATTCTGACAACACTCAAATTTAATATCAATAGAAATGAACTAAACACAAAATTAAGTTCATTACACTCTGCATTAAAAATTCTTTAACATTTATACAGGCTTCATACTGCTCAATATGTATATTTCACAGGTGTTCACTTCTGCCTGAGATATGTCATTATATTCTGGTGAAACACATCCTATAGCTCCAGAGTTTTAGATTACAGAAAAGTATTGTTTAAATAATAAGCAAATCCTGCCCTCATGATTCTTGTAAGCCTCACTTTATTAAGCTAACATATTGACTTGCCTCTTGATTTACAAATCAGTGATGTTATTTTTTGTCCAAAATGATGTACTCAAGGCTGAGAACATATTTTCCATCAAACTATAACCCTTGACATAGTAATCATTCATCAAGTTTCAGTATCAATAGCTCTCTACCAAAAATTCACATACATGCAAATTGTTTTACAGCACATTGTCAGTGACATTAAAAGATAAAATTCAATACAAAAATGTATGCACCAAGTAAAATCTTTTCTGCTGCATAACAGATTCTACACAATTAGTCTATATTGAGCATCAAAAAAGAAAATAATATTTATTCAAGGGCAATCACCCAATTCACACAAAATGCAACAGTTTACTTACTTAAGGTAACAAAAAGAGAAAATTCTTACTGTGAGAACAAGACAATACAGTTCTATTTGGTAGTTATGTATAACAAGTCTGTCAATCTATTTATATTTTTGAAGAGAAATTATTATTTTATAATAAACAATTGCTCAATTATAAGCTTTTACATAAAACTATGAGCCAAATACCAATAAATAAAACTCTCTGACAGAACAAGGCAATACAGTTGTATTTAATAGTTGAATATAAACAAGTCTACTAACCTGTTTATATTTTTGAAGAGAATTATTAAATTGTAATAACAGGCAGTTGCTCAATTATAAGCTTTTACATATATAATGAGGCACCGCAACCGTGAATCATAAGTCTATTAACAGATAATTTTTAATCAGTTGTACAGTATTTTGCTCTGTAATAAAAGGGAATTCAATGTCTACTATAAATTTATTTGCAAGTTTGCACATTCTCCATGTTGGGGCACTACACCAAATGTCCGTTCAAATAGTTTACTGAAAAAGGTATAATGATTTCCTCTCAGTTGATGCATGGGTAACTTTGAAAATAACTCAGTACAATTAATTGTGTTGTTATCCAATCTAGGGCAATACCACGAATTCCACATGAAGGAAATTTTGAAAGCAAGGTCTTATGATCAATGGCATTAAAAGCTCTCAAAAGGTCTAAAAATATTCCAGTAGGTGCTTCTTTTGGTCCATTGATGAAGCAATGAAAAAATAGAAGTTTCTGTAGATTTTGATTTTCAAATTTTTTTTCCTTTCCTTTCAGGATTTTCAAAGTCCTGAAAAAATTTTCAAAATTTGCAAGTCTGAAAACGATTTATTTTTCCAGAGAAAAGTTTCCATTTGCACATAGAAAAGTCTTTCTAATATTTTTGAGAAACAGACAAAAGAGAAAGTTGCTGGTAATTTTGAATTTAATTTTTGTTGCTTTTTTAAAAAGTGTCTTAGTTTGTACTGTTTTGAAAATATCTGGAAATATTCCAGTTCATAAAGAAAAATAAATGCGAGTTAAGTGTGTGTAAAGGCAGGTCTACAAGTTTTTAATAAACAATATGGACATTCATCTACACCTGATAAATATTTATTTTTTAGTTTCCTGACTATTCTGAGGATTTTGTGTGAAGAAGTTTTGAAAACAAACATCATGTTGAAAATTTTTGAGGAAGCATATGATGATGAATTTTGTGATTTTAGTCCCTTTGTGTGATCAACCACAATTCTAGATAAGTGTTGGTAAAAGAGATTTGCAACTTTTACTGGATTCCTTACTTCTGTCATTATACTTTAAACACATTCTTTCCAATGTAGCAAAATAATGTGGTCATATTTTTTATGATATTCCACATTGCTTTAGTTTTGTAACTGACATCCAAAATATTTTTGCCTTTACTATTACTTTCCTTAAAATGCTTTTGTATTTTCAGAAGTAGACATGAAAACCTTATGATACAGTAAAGTAATAAAATAAAATGAACATTTGCTTTTACGTGATGTTACAATTCCATGTGTGATCCACGTATTGCTTTTCCATGAAATGATTAATTTTCTCTTTTAAGATGAAAGCACGTGCTAAAATGATTGCAATCCAGCCCTGAGGAAGACCACAATATGATGGTCGAAAGGTCGGCAACCCAGCCTTTGACGCAGCGTCACCCAGACAGCCAAGACCATCCACATGACTCCGGCCACGAAAGCCTACAACTTCAAATAATTATTCTCCAAGTTCTCTTGGCTCTAAGTTGATTTCTTCGTGAAGGGTATGATGAAGGAGAAGAGCCCAAATCTACTTGAATTCCTTTTGCAAATAGTATTTATTACAGAGGAGCAAACATTTTCAAAACTATTGTTGCCAAAAATTCTCATTACTACTCTTAATTCTACTTAATATGTATGAGTTAGGGCAGCAATCTCAGAGCTCAAGGAACTGTGCACCAAACAGTTTATACATCTCACACTTTTTCACTGTTTTCTGACATTAAATTAATTAATTAATTAATTAATGGCTGGCACTTAAGCTGATACAGATGGTGGAAGAATGCATTTCACAAAGCAGTGCAGTCTTTGGCTAAGTTGAATTGTTTTAACACTTGTCAAAAGAAAACAATATTCTTATACTGGCCTGAATAACATTAGGCCTGTTTCTCATTTTGAAAAAATTCCCAAATACTTTTACTACCATAGAAATACTGATGCTAAAAAAATTAGACCAATTTTGTAGAAAATTTTATCGATTTATTTTTAGAACATTGACTTTTTGAGCTGAACCCAACAGTTTCTGAAATAGTTGCAAAACAATGGAAAAATGGAACTTTAAAACCACCACCCCATATTTTTGCTCTCCCTCATCCAAGATAATTTATAGAATGTTGCATAACATGCCTAAAGAAACAACTGTGCCAATTTCCAATACTGAAAACAATTTTCAATACAACTTTTTCCCATTTTATGATCACTTTTTTCCTAATTTTTCTGAATAAATATGGAGCAATGCTACTAGACAGCATAAAGTAAAAAGCCAAATTTACTGGCTGAACCAACTTCCAGATGGGGCATGGAAAGTGGGCGCATACAAACTGTTTCTTTGTATCATGGGTGACAGGTGAAGGCATTAGTATTGGTGAATGCCCCACTGAGTGTGAGGAAGACTCTATTACTAATCTACATATTGTAACAGGATGTGGTGTGACTTTTTCAGTGGAAGCAGAAAAAAACTATTTCATCAAACTGTACTTAATTCAGCAAACAACTTTTTTGATCGTATTGTGATCATTCTCGATGCAAGTAAGTGGAAGATGTGGGCAATTAGATGAAGAAGAGTCCTTTCAATTTCATACTGGCACTAATAATGGCCATAGAAGAATTGAAGAAACTGTATTAGACTGTACTATATTAAATATAGGTATGATAAGCATGTATCTTTTTTTTCTTTGAACATAGAATGTGTAAATGTATCTCAGATTGTTCAAAACATGAAAGCATGAACTGAAGATGTGTTGTAATTTTGTAAAACATTATAAGTAAAAATAAGTTATCCTTTTTGGGGTAATAAGCTCCAATGTAAATATTCAAATCTGTGCTAACTTCATCTATTTGTTCTTCTTCTGGTTCCATTTCATCTAAATTTTGATTCTGATTTCTCTCGTCATCCCTGTCTTCTTCTGTGAATGGCTCCGCAGAAACATTATACAAGGCTGTAATCAAAGATTGGTGAAACTCATAAGATCTGCAGATTGTAGCATTTCATGTTGTAAGTTTTATTCAGTGCACTGTAATTGGAAACATTTAATTATTCTGTGAAAATAATCAAGAAAAATAACATTTTTCAGTGAATAACCAAAGAAATTGTCAGTTTACAATTTTGTCAGTTTCAATACATAGAAATAATTCATCATATTAATCATTTGAAATGACTGGATACAAAATAACCGTATATAAAGTAGTAATATACAAGAAACGAAATAAGAAAAAAGTTTGCTTGTTTTGCCTGCGAAAGTGGAAAAGTCAATGAATGATTAAATAATATTTCACTTTCATGGAAGTTGATTTTAATGAGATACAACTGTTCAATTGAAATAAAAAACTATTCTTTGCAAATGAGGCTGTACTTTCAAATATCTGAATTCTGTAGAAATATTAATAAATAACATTAAAAATTAATTTATAAGTAGAATTAAAAATCAATGTACCTTGAATTTTATGACCCACTTCCAATAGCAGATTACTCAATGTCTTGTTAGCAACATCTACATTTATTGGAGTGTGAATCGAGGTTATTGAGTCTTTGAGTGAATTCCATTTCTCATCAAATTGTTTCAACTGCTCTGCATACTTAATCATATCTTCAGAATCAGGTCCAGTTTCTGTACATTGAAAACAAAAGGAAAAGAGAGGGAAAACTCATTGTCATTAAATTCATTATCATTATGTCAGTTATAGATATAAGGGGCCTTTTAAAAATTATGTTATATTATGTTATGTATAAAATTTTGCTTTTCTTATCCTCCATCTTTTCTAAAAATTTGAAAGCCATACAAACTTACTTTAGTAAGCAGAACTGCCTATTAGACTCAAATTTGGCAGATAATTTTTTAAAATAATCAAAAACACAATTAAATTGTTTGTGTATTAAGAAGCAAATTATTCAAGTACAGCAAGTTTTGAATTTATATAATAATTATCAACATACAGAGCCATGTCTGCAACCAAGAATCTTCATAATTCCTACAAACAAAACATTATAATGGCATATATGTACAGTTCAAACATTTATTAGTGGTTACTAAATACTTTCACAAAATTAGTACCGTAGTATTAAATTATATTGTGAGTACATTCATTTGTTATTAACTCCTTCCTTTCCTCATTTTCCTTACAATGTGGGAACCCTGTCCCATCATAAAAGCAAACATATATTTTTAATGCCCCTAATCACATAAATGCAAATCAGTAAGAATATGTGTGTAAGTATCCAAAAAGAGGAAATTCATTTGTACCAGTAAATGACATTCATTCAAGAAATATTTCCAACAAAAAATTTTGGGGTAACCTTTTAATTAAGAACACAACTATTTTGAAATATGCTGATTTTGAAATGAATTTTGAAGTCTCCTGATTGTTTTGCTGAATTACAGTACCCAGTCACACATTGTGTTTTGTGTTTTCCAGAATTAAAATATTGTTAAAATACAATAGGTTGCTTTTTAACATCTTGGTCATATAGCAACCACTGTGATTGTTTTAACTATAGGGAGAATTGTAGGAACAATACGTAAGGACAATAAACACACACAAACATCCATGCCCAAGATAGCACCCTTCAAGCTGAGGCAGCTTCAGGCCTTAAGCCTCAGCGACTTTGGCTTTCTAGGCTGGCTTAAATTAGTTTGTTGATTAGTAAAATGAAAATACTAATTGTGAAAAACTGGTAACATTTTTATATTGTTGAAATACAGATATCCCAGAATAAATGTTACAAACTTCTACATCATGAAGGAGTTTGAAGATTATCACTCAAGGAACATATGGTGGGACGTCTCGTATAATGAAATTACACACATGATATGTGCCACTTATAGGTAAGCATTGTGCACTGGTGTTTGGCTCAGGCAAATAAATAACTTATTCTTGCTAAAAACATGTGCAAGATGAGTTATTTTCTAATCATGGGCAAATGTCACACATTTAACTTTTTTTAATGAGGTTTCTCACATGTTCATTGGCAAAAATTGATTATCTTTGCACTCCCTACAAATTCTCCTAGGAGTTTGTAATATTTATTCCAAGATATTCCATATGATTTTGAAGCTATAATACAATGAAATGTTCACACCCTGTCTGGAATACTTTTGGAGGCCTTGTTTTTAAAATTACATTCAAATGCTTATGAAAGTAGTGTCTTTACCATTAGGACTTCTGAAAATAAGAAAGGGTTTTATCTTGGAAAATTTTGTTTAAATTTGAATGGATGAAAATCAAGAATGCTAATTAAAATATTTAAATGCCAAATAGTGTAATACAATAACCATAGATGCCTCTGTGCTGTATTTTCTTGAACAGAAACTCAATTATTAGAAATTAAAACATATTTATTTGATTTTCTAATGTGTTTTTGAAAAAGATTAACATTTCAGAAACATGTTTATTGTCATTTTTTGTTCTTTACTTGAAACAGAAAAATACAAAACAAATATAATATTATTTGATAAAGTTCCAAGTTCTTTGCCATTGTTCTACATGAGTAAAAGCCAGTTCTTACAATTAAGCAATATTTAACTGTCCTATTCACCAACATTTCTGAACTGATTTGGATTTTCATCAGGACTAAACATCATAAGCACAAAACTCGTATTTAAAATAACTCATTGCCACTCAAGCTGTACCATACAGTGAATTTACAAACAATTATATGGAGTTACACTGGGGCAAGTGAAACCTATAAAACAGAATGACTGAGTTGCAACTATTTGTACTTGAACTTTTGAACTTTATTTGATGTTATAATAAGCATAAAATTGAAAAAAAATCTTAAGTTGCCTGCTTAACTACCACTTACATCACTTTTGGGGGTAAGGGGAACTCAGGTACAATATTCTCATTCAAACATCACCCACACAATTGAGGCAAGTGGAAAATAATCATCATTATATACTGCAAGTTGCTGGGCATGTCATCTGTTTCTATTTTCCAGTAGACCTGGTAAGATTAGTCCTCCAAGTGTTCCTGATCTCACCAATTTTTTTTGTGGTCTCTATTGGTTGATAATTCAATGCTGCCTTTCAGAACCACTCTTGCTTCATTCTGTTGATGTCAGAAAACCATTTCTTCTGACCTTCCTTTACTGATTCCTATCATGACTCCTGCAATACGTCATTTGTCTGGTCTCTAGTTTGTGTTAATCTCCTAATTTTCACTGTCCAAACTTATTCAATACATGAGTATTGGTTTTGAAGTCATATTATTTATTCATAATTTAGTCCCTGGAGTCATATTTCTTCTAAAATTTTGTTTGGTTAGTCCTCTGCTTCTGTTGTATTTCGGTTTTGTGTTTTTTATAACCTGTGATCTCTGTTTAGTGACATTGCCTAAATAATTAAACGTGGATACTAGTTCTGGTATTTGCCCATTAATGATAATTTTGACTCTTCTTAGGTTTTTCCTTGATATGCCATTGATTTTGTCTTTCTTGTGGAAACTTTCATGTTATGTTTCAGTGCTATTTTATATAAGTCATTTGTTTCAATCTTCTAATTCTGCTATTATAAATACATCATCTACATAAAGAATTTTTGGATCTACTGTCTTTTAGTGTGGTTTAGTGTTTGATGGACTTGTTCCAGCGATCCTGCATTCGCAGTGTTGTCAAGCAGTCTGGGTTCTCCTCTTCTTTTTAATATCACCTCCATCTCTCCTGTGCCAAGATACTGACAGGAGGCATCCCGGCGATGACGCACACTGCATTGTTTGACGCAGTGCAGAATGCACAAGCTACCCGCAATGCTGATAACTTGTACACGGATGTCATCCCTCGGACATAGCTACTTGTTCACATGGAGTTAGCCCATACTGGGGCTTCATAGAGCTCTGTGCGTGCGTGCGTGCGTGTGCGTGCGCGTGCATGTGCGTGCGTGTGCGTGTGCGTGCGCGCGTGCGTGTGCGTGCGTGCGCGCGCGCGTGCGTGTGTGTTTTTCCCACTCAGCTCTCACTCCCAGCTTCCACTCACTGCTCCTACTCAGCTCTCAGCCACTCAGCAAAAATAAGGTCTAATGCAAGTTTTATCTTTTGTTTTAAGATGTAATGAGAGGTTAAATTGAGGTACCTATCAATGGAGATGCCTATAATTTTTAAATATTTTTTTGTTTGTTATTAATTTGTTTTTTGTTCATTGGGGTTTATAGGGCTCTTTAACTACTAAGGTCACTGAGATCCACGATGGATTTGATTCCCAGGGCTATTTTTTTCCTTACATACTTTCAACATATTCCTCATAT
The DNA here is from genome assembly GCA_031308135.1 of Acheta domesticus. Lineage (NCBI taxonomy): Eukaryota > Metazoa > Arthropoda > Insecta > Orthoptera > Gryllidae > Acheta > Acheta domesticus. The sequence goes on from JAHLJT010000631.1 coordinate 247,189,103, forward strand.
AGAAAGAAGTGCAGTTGTAAGTATGGAATAAGTTTAATTTTCATTGAAAGCTAGAAAATTTTGTAAATGCAAATCTGAATCTCAGGAGCTTCTTTTGCTGAAGAGTTTTTCACAAGATGGTTGAAGAATTATTAGTTGCAAAATTACATGATTACAAAACTGTTTTAATTCATACAAGAAAGTATACAAATTACAATAAAAAAGTTCAAAATATATTTTTTTTTACCTGGTAATAATTTATCTTCTATTCCAAATTCATATCTTTCTCCCTCTCCATGTTCTTCCATTTCTCCTTCTCCTTCCATTTCCCCTTTAATTTTTGCTTCTGCAATTTCTAAGCAAAAAGTAAAAAATTACTTCAATGTTACCATTACAACTGATTCTTCTGTTTCAAATGCAGCAGATCTTTGGTAAATTGCTAGCCAGTGCAATGTGATTTTTTGCATGATCAAAAAGTTGATACTTTTACAGAAATGGCGAAATTATTGGACTAGAGATCTTAAGAGAAAGAAATATATATTTTGGAAAAAATAAATAATATAAACTATGACCACAATTACATAATATTTTGTGAACATTCCCTTACTCCTAATTGACATATCCTGTCTACGTTGCTAAAATTCCCATTGGCCTTTTCTTAGATTTGTCAAAAGCCTTTGACATTATTGACCATCATATACTTTTAACAAAACTAGAAATGCTAGGGATTCAAGGCATTGCAGGCCAGGGGATCAAATCATATTTATCAAACTGTAGCCAAGTAGTTACCCTCCAGCACATTAAAGAAAACAAAATCTCCTCATATTACTCCTGCCCTCAGAAGATAAATTGTGGAGTCCCACAAGGATCCATCATTGGACCAATTCTTTTCCTTATACACATAAATAACATGCCTTTGGCTTTAAGGAATAACAAAATAATTTTTTTGCAGATGACACAAACATAATTATCAAAGCAAAAACACAACAATCATTAGAAAAAGAAACTCGGAAAACTCTGCATGCATTAGTAAAATAGTTTCAAGACAACAATCTCATCATAAACACCAGCAAAGCAGTCTCTCTAAATTTTATGAATCCCCGAACCAAAGAAAAATTCCCACAGCAGTTGTTCATAAATAATAACCCTGTAACAATAACTCATGAAACTGTCTTCCTAGGTCTAACAATCCAAGAAAACCTAAAATGGAATGCTCACATCTCACATCTTAACAAGAAGCTCACCAAATCTTGCTACATAGTATACACCCTCAGGTCAAACTCCAACATTGAGACACTTCGGACAATGTATTTTGCAAATGTGCACTCACACCTAAAATATGGAATAATTTTCTGGGGAATGCCCCTGAAAGCACTTGCACATTTATTATCCAAAAAAGAACACTGCAAACAATGACCATCACTCATAAGCTGGAGTCTTGCAAACCCCTATTCAATAAACTAAAGATTCTTCCTCTACCATGCATGTACATATTTGAAATAGTGGTATTCCCAAAGAAGATTCTCATGGAAAACAAAGACACTTTTACTCTAAATTCTGATGTACACAACTACAACACTCGTCAAAAGGATAACCTACATGTTCCCCACTCTGAAACTTTATCAAAAAACACACTTTATTAAAAAAGTACCCTAATAGAGGGCATTACACTTTACAACAAGCTAGGCCATGATATTAAAGACATAAACACAATATGTACGTTCAAAAGTAAATTGAAAGCTTTCCTGCTTAACAACATGTTCTACAGTGTGAAGGAATACACAAATCACAACTCTACTTCCCTTAACAACATATAAATAAACAAAATTTCTTAACCCATTTGACTTTCTGTTTCATGTTGACTGTTCAAGCTGAAGCAAAGAAAAAAGAACTGGCTTATCCTGTCCTGCCTCCTGTTGTATTAAATTGCAGGTGGATTGATGTAGAAGGAGAATGCTTGATCAAAATTCTATTCCTTCACCCTTAATTTGACAGATACATTAGGCTCTGTTAACAATAATGTTATTAAATCATTTCTCAACGAATACTATTATATTATATTGTTATTATAAATATCATCATCATCATTGACTGCAAGGATTAGACCGTTTGATCTGTTCCGTCTCATTGCTCATGCCATTTCTTTAAGGGACTTCCTACACTTCTTTTTCCTTTTGCTGCATATTGAAGGATCGTGAACCCTATTTGTACAGTTAAATTTGAAAATGAGAACTCCAGGGAGCTGAATGGTCATACCGAAGAACTGCAGACCAAGTGGGACAAGACATGTCAGCAGTGCACCAATGAAGGTGAAGTCAGTTCCAGTTCTGTCTTAGACCCAATGGTGGTCATGTGCTGTGGTCTGATAAATGGCCCTCATACACTATGTGTGGTAGGGGCACACAAGTCACATTCCTGGAAAAATGGTTTGGAGAACCTAGTCTGATGATCTCCATTTACATCTGGTGTTAATAGAGATACATTGGCCAGTGCACCTTCGTACTATCTACTTTCTTGCAAGGTAAAGAGAATGTGCTGTTACAGCAGGACATTTCATGTCCACATTGCACTTGTGAAAGAAACCTAACATGCTCTATAATACATTCTTCAACTTCCCAGTCTAGCCTGATCACTAAATCTTCCCCCATGAAATATGCATCATAGGCCTTCTAGGTTGCACATTCCATGGACCAATTTGCTCTATCATTTGCCCACCAGTGCCTCTGTTTGAAACATTTTTAGAATTCCATTCTACTGATTGATATTTGAATCTACATTGATCATTTCCACACACAAATTGCTATCTGCATTGCTTCTCAAGGAGGGACATGAAATACTGAACAAAACGTAGAGCCTGACACACCTCAAGAGAGGGAATAGAAGTAAAAATCCCTCCAAAAAAAGTAACTATGAACATGATAAAAGACAAATGGGGTCATGTAGCCTCCCTTTTACTAGATGAGACAATGCAATTACTTAACTTCATTAAAACATGGTTGTGGTTCTACATTGTCAATTACTGCAGGGCAAGCTGCATTTGAGAAGTCTGAAAGAAATTGATCACATGACAGTATTCAAGATGACAGAAAATCTCATATCTACTCTATCCGTCACCTTCCAGTTTCCTTCTATCATGTTTTCTTGATTTGCCAGGCTCTACATGTGATGATGAATTGTCAAAATGATTAGGTCCAATGCTCAAGAACAAGTGTGAGCACCATTTTCTTGCCCACTTTTGTCACCTGTGATAAACATTAGCTTCTTGTTGGTAAGTTGGTAAGGCCATCAATGAAGCATGATGAGTGTCCCTACTTTCCTATGGAAATCTATTGATGTTCCTCTATGCTCCATTCTTTAGCTGAAGCAAGATAATGTCTCAGTGAAGAGTGGCTGTCCACAACTATCAATTGTGAGGACTAATAGGATATCACTCTTTGCTGGGATATTTGATGTGATGTAAATGCTATAAATGAAGATAAGCCCTAAGCAGAAGCAAAACATGTATGCCCAGAGGCATCACTGCCTTTTTCTCAAATTGTGTTATCTCTTTTCAGAACAGAAATGCAGACCAAAATGATAGGAGATAGGTTGATTTCTTTTTATTTTCATGATACATCCCTTGCCCTTTTTTACAACACTACCAGTTAGTTTAAGTTTCTCAGGCATGTATCTACTTCATCAAAGTTATAACTTAAAGTAAGTGAATGTCACCACAACCTGAGTGGTTTGATATTCAAAATTTCAGGTATTTTTCCTCTTCATTCTTTTAGAGACTCTATGGTCATCTGTAGATAATGTTAAGTTGTACAAGAATGGAGGATGTCATGTCTAGTTTCCTGTCTATAAATTAGACCATGATTATGATTTTTATGTTGATTCTATCAATCCTACCTTGAAGTTGAGCCATCTTCTTGGTTTTAAGAAAAGTGTATTCAGAACTGCAATCTTGAAGTGATATTACTGTTTCAGGTGTTATCCCTTCATTTGTAAGATATTCCCAAATTTGTGGATCAAGAGGCATATCATCAATTACCCAACCCCCATCTCTGTGCAAAATAATATTTTGAATGTATCAGATCATTGCAAAAATTGAAAAAACAATTATTTTAAAAAACGTGACATCTCACATTTTTTGCCCCTTAGTTTTTGCTGCAAATTCTTTCTCTGCTTCTCTTATTCCTTCTACTAATATTTCTCCATCACGTTTGAAAGCAGGTTCTGGGTCTTCCTCTTCCATTGCTGACTTCACTATTAAAAATAACAAACAATTATTTACTTTCATTTAATTCTGAAGTTAATGAAAAAAATTAATTTAGGTAATCAAAACACCTAATATTGCATCTACTTTGAATTAATTACCTGCTGCCTCAACATATTCTACAATAGTTGGAGCCCTTTCATTTGCTGGTTTTGGTTTTGGAGTTGGGAAGAAAAGTTGGGGAGGTGAGTATTTTATAAGCTCTTCAGGGTGTTTGTGCAACCAACGACAGCGGGCATAACTTAACTGAGGTATCAATGGTTCTTCAAAATTTATTGGAGCACGTAACTTTTCCAAATCTTCATACAGCTCAGGAAACATAGGATCCATCACTTCCACATCTGTTAAAAGAGGAACATTGCAATACATGTAATACTTTAAAAGTGTCAATATTACTCATGAAAACATTACTTTCATCATATTCTGGTATAGTTCGCTGAATAGCATCGAGGTGGGCCTGTTTCCATGACTCAAGGTCATTTTTTCGCTTGTTTTCAGCTTCTTCATACTGTTTAAGTCTTTCATTGTTGGTTTCATTAATTTTTGTCACAGTTGCAGCCTTTCGAGTGCTCTTTTCTTTCATTTCTTTTCTTTTTATTTTAACATCTTCAGTGTATGTTGAAAAGTGGATAACCTTGATGAGCCAAAGGAAATAATGCATTTAATTTATATTGGCATGAGAATGATAACACATTTTCTTATTAATTTACCTTTCCTTGATAAGCATGTGCTAAATAAGATGCAGCAGTACTTTTTCCAGAATATTCATGGCCTACTATTATAAATTTGCAAGCAGGCCTGGGATTAGGTGGTAGTAAGTAGATTCGAGGATTCTTGAGAAATGCATTGAGAGTCTCCAATGAAGATAAGAAATAAAGCTTATTTAGAAACCTGCCAACAATTTTATTTTCTTTAAATGTTTCCCATCATTGTTCTGTTGCTTAATTTTTAATCTTCTTATAATACCGGGTCCAACTAACTCACAACCCATATCTGAGAGCACAACTTCTTGTTTCGGCAATTTGGCAACGCGTGAAATACCTTTGGCTTCCCTTTCACTTTTCATGACCCACCCCTGCCACAGATTTTGGGGTAGGAGAATGGGGCTATTTTAGTTGAAAGAAAGAGCAAGCACTTATTCTGTGCTTGGGCAGTCATTCATTCACGTGCCATTCATAATCGTAGGAACTCACGTTTAAGAAAGAAGAATCACTTTGAAAATGTTGATGAAGGATCAACGTGTATTTTTGATGGAAGTTTACTTCGGCACTAAATCTTCCTTAGTCAAAAAATGATTCAATATAAATTTCTGGAAATGCCAGTTCCCAACAAAAGGAGAAAGGAGGAGAAAGTATTAGAAATCTAGAAATTCAGGTTTATTTTATTAATATTTATTAATTTTATTAAGATTTCCCTAATTTCCAGCTTGCTAATAACATTTGTAGTTGATGCGACTTAAATAAAAAAAAGTAAATAATTTCCTGGTTCCATATTAATAAATAATTATTGCTATAAATAATTAACAGCTTGATGGTGATGTTTCACAAGATAGCTTTGTGATTTCTCCATGAGCCAGCGTTCATTAAATAATAATTATTGTTATATTGCTGTTAAGAAATTGATAAATCAGTCATAACTTCCCTCCCCATCTTCAGTATTACTGTTCTGTTTCTTTAGCATACTGGACTGAATCACCTGAAAAGATATTTTGTTTGCTGGCTCATGCCTCAGCCCAGCCCAGCCTGCCCCACCCCACCCACCCTGTGCAGCGTGAAAAGATTCTGGTGTGTGAGCCGGGTACCTGCCCACCGAAGCCAGGTACCGCTGCAGATTATGATGCGCAGATCACTTCCTCCTCTGGTGTCTCGACGTGTCAGCCATGGCAGTATTGAAAGGAGGCAGACATGCAGTTTCCAAATTGCCAAAACAAGAACAGGTGCGTCATGGGTTGCGAGATAAGGTAAAGACTCTGTATTCTACGTACAGTCAACTCCAGTTATACTGAACTTCTGGAGACTAATATTTTTGATTCACTATATCCGATGTCAAAATTAAATAGAATTTCTCCACAATGATTGATTTTATTAATTAGAGGTACAGCAAAATACATCAGCAGCACAAACTGAAAATTTCAATATCTTAACTGTCCTTACAAAATCAATTATTTTGAATTCTTTGCTTCGTACATTTTTCATCAGTAATTCCTTTATATCCTTCTCCAGAGTTTGTGCTTTCTCCATTCTTGACTCTACATTGTGCAGTGTCTCTTTTAATGTAGACTTTACACCCTTCAATGCTTCTTGCACTGTTGACACACTGTTACCTAAGGCCCTTTTACTCACCTAATAACTGAGCTTTTATTCCCCCCTTCAATGGAAAATTTTTACTGTCACCACAGTGCAGGTACTTCGAATCACAACATGTGCAAAATCACTGATAGAGAATTAGTTTTTACTTTGAATTATAACAATGTTTTTCTCTATAAGGGCTCCAAAACGTTTTCTTAAAATTTTCTCCTCGTATGAATCAAAGGGCAGTATGTCCTATTCTTGAGTGAACACTATTTATATTCAAAAATTGAGAAAAATTAACATTGCAAAAGTACAATATTGAATATATAGATTTTTGCCTTAAATGAAATCTGTTCTAAAACATCAGATCTTAAAAAAAGATTATGTACAATTTTAAAAGAAAGTGTTTTTTGTATAATTTCTGCTTGAAATGAATGAAAGTTATAAAAAAATCTCAATAACCACTACAATATTCTTCTATTTTTTTCCCATGAATAGAACAAAGATTGCTTAAAAGAATGGCAAAAGTCTCATTTGTGTTGATGTCTCTGAATTTTTAAAATTGCAAATTTTAAAATATTTTTAGAAATAATGCAAGAAAATATGTACTGTTGTAGCACCACTAGTTACGTTTGTGTTATGCATGGCAATATAAAAAAATCATACAATGTTTTCAATTATGTTTAAATTAAAAGTGAGCAAAAAGATATGTGTAGCATCAGCATACATTTAATGAACAGCTAAAAGGTAGCAATTGCAATTCACCCTTTTTTGTCAAAATTTACCTGACAAGAAAGGATTTTTTACAAGGATTTGCCAGAATAATGGTGAAAGCAAACATTTCATGAAGATAAGGTATTGCGTTTCCTTCAGAAACTTTATACACAAGCACATAAATAAGGATAAGAAAAATTTGTAGTACCTATTTAAATGCCTATTTTTACAGTTTTACATGCCTATAAATCTGCAGCTTACTAATCACTTAAGAGATTCCTTCAGTAGTGGGATGGTGCAAGCAGCTAATGAAACTGCTTTTCTATGCAGCAAGGTGGATATTGCCAGGCTGCTCAGATGCTTCCTATCACCTACATGGAGCTCAACGCTCAGGACATGGCTTTTATTTCTGATGTGAAACTGAGTGGCATAAATTTATCAGTAAGTTTCTCATTCCAGGTCCACTACTTCCATCTAATTCCTCTTCAATTATTACCTTCAGCAGCAATATTTTCTTCATGCTGCGTAGTGTTGGAATTTGTAGCAATGAGGTGATATTTTTTTGCAGGAGGGAATTAATTTCCAAAACATCGTATTTCCTATGTTCACTCTATCCGAAGTTCAGGTTCACTGTAACCAAATCTTCTTATGCTTATTTGTAATGTATGAAACTGGACCAATGATAAGTTCACTATAACCAGAGTTGACTGTATCTGTCACTCTCTCACCTTGCTGAAAACTTAGCTTCTCCTTGTACTATTTTGCCTGAATGAAGAGAAACAGGGCACCAAAATCCCCAGTTGGATTTTTGCCATCTGTGAAGAAAAGAGAAATTAGCTAGATAGAATATGTGAGAATTTCTATTTCTTTAGATATTTACAACCTGAAAGTCTTACTTAAATCTATTTCCGATTGTATCTCTTGAACACAGTTCTTGATATGCTTCATCAAGGTTTGCAAACTCTAATGGAAACTCATCCTCTTCCCCCTCCATTCCTACTTCTTCTTCCTCCTGTTCTTCAAGCTCAACATCTGTTTCTGCAGTTTCATCTCCTGTTTGATCTTTGGAATGCTGCTTTTTCTGTTTGAATATTGATGCTGGTTGGCAGACAGGTTGAAGAGGAAGAGCTTCCAATCGCGCCTTTACAATCTATGACATTTAATGATAGCTTAATAGAATCCTCCTATAGGAAGTGTTCTGTAAATGTATTCTGGCATAATTTTCTACAGTTTGAGAGATTAACATGCACATTTGGAAAATATTATGAAATTCAGTTTGGTAGCATGAGCATACAACCATTAAAAAAAAACAAGGAGTAAGATACTGGATGTACTCTCTCATGGAGTCCCCATGATGTCCCCATGGTTTGAGGGAGATGGTTGGGAATGTTAAGATTGCATATGGTTTTGAGATTGTTCAATCTGAAAGTGATCTGGGAATTAACCAATCAGAGCAGTTGATTGAGCGATTCAATCCTGGCAGTTGCCTCAACCATGCTGATGTTCAACACATCAAGCAAGTTGTTGGTACCCTGCTGGGATAAAACCCACAGTCTTTCAGTTTGTGCCTCCACTCTCAAGCACAGCCTTTACATTCCCAGCCTGCAATGCTGTTTACATGCATGAACGATGATAGATTTTGCTGAAAACACAGAACCAAGCAGCAATACATCTTGGTATAAGTTCACATTACATAATATTTTCCACTGCCATTTTCTTTCAATGTGATATCAAGGGGGGTTGTAGATTTAATTTTTTTTTAACAACAATCGGTTTCATTTTAACCTGGCCCTTCTTACACAGACCTCTTTCAAAGAAATAATATGTAAAACTTGAAAGCTCTGAAAGCTCTTTTTTTGTGAGGAAACTTTTGATGCATAATATTCATGAAAAATTTAGGAAAAGTGGCCCTCATGGGAAGCTTATAATAATGTTGCCTCAAAGGTTTTATTTACGTAAATAATGTTACATAAAGATATGCAGGCACGTCAAAGTATTTTCAATGGGCAAGGGGGCAAAATCTCTACTTTTCTGGCAGCTGCCAGCAGATATGCCAAAACCAGGGCAGGATGAATTGAATACAGGGGCATGATGTTGAAAATTGCAAACATGTAACTTCATTACATGAGATTTTTCACTACATACTCAATGGCAAAAAGTGATCGTTGTTGACCTTCTGCATGCCCTAGAAGTTTACAGCAATTATTATGAGACATTATCTATATAAAATTACAGAAACTATCATCCATTTCACAGGGTGTGTATTTAACACTATAATTCCAACTTATAAATAAGTAATATGATTGAACCTGTGAACATTGACAGAGAGAGTTCCTTTGAAAATATCTGATGTACAGAAACTTTGTTATATATTAAAAACATAAGAAATTTTTGCAACGTAAATTTTTGCTTTTAAACAGTGTTGGAGAAAAAGCACAAGAATACAGAGCAAAGTAAAGCAAACAATCCATTTTCTGTGGGTAGGTGGTTGTTTTGTTGTAGTGACTTGTTCTGAGCGTTGAGGGATAAAGCTGATACACATTCCACTGTGTCATCAAAGGGTTCCATGAAGCTTCAATGAAAGAATATCAAACATATTAACTCTTCTGTAAATAATATTTTCCATTTTAGTAATAAATACATTTCATTGTGCAATATTAGGAAATATCAATTAGAGTGTTTCTTGTTAATATTAATACAAATCCTTAACCATATTCTTATTATTTTTAATCATAAATCCCATTTCTCTATTTTAAAATTGTTATTTGTAGGATAGTTGCAGTAAATGAAAGTGTGAAAGAACAAATAGTAGTGTTTAAGTCAAAAAACAAGGACTGTGCCTCATTAAAATGTTCAGCTTACAATTTCAATTGTTTTACATGGAAATTTGCACTACTAGTATAAAACTGTTTGCATTTTCCTAATTGTTTTCCTCTTTCTAATTTCAGGAAGGTGTTGCCATTCCAGATCAAATTGGGGGACAGGGAGCACATTTCCCTGATGTCCCTGAAGATACAATATTCATTTTGTTAAACATGGAAATTTAAAGTTATAATGATGTACAGAATTATTTTCTGAACCCAATCAAGGGATGTTCTCCTAATTCCCAGTTATCTGGACATGATGAGAGTTCCTCAACCTATTAAATAAAATCAACCAGGTTTTTATTGGCTATTGGATCCTTCTAAGAATAAAATATTGAAGAGATTGGCCACATTCCCTACATCCAAAGCTAATGATCAACTTTTACTACCGTTAATCATAGAAAAATTCTTTGAAACTTCCTTTAGGATATTTTAACAATGTACACACTCTGAGCATGTGTGCTGGAGTAGTTCTTCCATCCACTCTTATCACAAATTGAGGATGAACTTGGGCAATGTACAATTCAACTGGTGGTAAAGCTGCTTGTTGGAAACGAGGAAGAATATATTCCAAGTTAGGATTTGGCATTACTACCAAATGGTTTACATCCTTTTCTGCTACAAGCTTTTTTTCCTAAAGAAAAAAAAGTTTCTAGTTTAATGAAGAGTTTGTCTTTCACATAAGATAATCAGAAATACACACATATACATATATTTGTTTTTAGGCAAAAAATGTAGTTAAGTAAAAAAGTATAAAATAATAACATAAGAGTGACCCATATTTCAATGTCTGTGAAAGGTGGCAGGACCCTACATTATGTCATTCTAACAATGTTCTTCCTCTATTTAATTTTGAGAAGGTTTGTCTCAGTCTCAAGTCTTTATAAAAATGATATTTTTATTGTTCTTTGATATTCTGGATATTCTGGAATTCTGGAAAATTAATAAGAAAAAAAACTTTTCTAATATTCACTACAATAGAAAGTCAATGAATTTTGATTTTTTGGGACGAGACCCCTACCAGATTATCCAACAATCTGGATGTTTTAAGTGAATCAGAAAAAGGGCTGGTGGACGCACAAAGAACAACACAAGTTGTTTGAATTGTTCTGATTAATTCTCAAGAAAATCAAATTTAATTGGACCTGTGAAAGGTCTTTGCTCTGGGTCAAAGTTAAATTCCAGTCTGCAGTTTCTGCAAAATTCCTCCTACATGCATTTTACATATAGGCTATACCGGGGCTTTCCAACTTAGAAGGGCTTATGAGCCACGTATGAAATTCTAATTAAGCCGCGGGCTGCACCATAATTTAAGATGGGTTTTACGCTAACTACCGAGTTGAAACTGAAACAAATATATATTAGATACAACTTTTATTCAATATACTTAATGATTAATGTACATACAATGAGAAAATTAATATATTATTAAATAAAAATAAGATGAATTGTGCAATTGTACTGTATTTGGTTGGTATATTAAAATTTTTAAAATCAATCGTGGGCTGCACAAAAGATTCAGTGAGCCACATGCAGCCCATGAGCCACCAGTTGGAAAGCCCTGGGCTATACTGTTATACTGAACACTTATACTACTACATACAGTATCAAATTCAAATTATCAAGAGTCCAAATTTTTGACATGTGAAATTTTATTGTATTAATGTTTTACTGTATTTACATTTACATTAACATTTACATTACTCAGAACTCTGTTCAGTGTTTCAATTTTCCTAGTAATTATGAGAAAAACTTAACAATACCTGTTCAATTTCCTTGTAGACATCATCGGTGACGCTGCCAATTGTGGAAATTCGTGGTTCATGACTAAACACTAATAGAACTTCTTTATGAATTGAAAATACATTTTTATTTATATAATTTCCAGTTATACTATCATAGTACATTTGTTTATTTTTTGTAACAACATCAGCATTAGGACACTGAAACAGTTCAAAAGCATGTATAACATTTTCATTTATAGTTATTGTGAAATATATAACTGATAATTGATTGAAGGTACAATTTGGAATCCATGTATATCCAAGCTAAAATCTCACCTTGAACATCTACAACTTTAGGTTTTTAGCACACAAAGTGAGAAGGGCCATGGATAAATTTTCACATTACTATTTGTTCTTGCTGGAGACTTTGGGCAAAAACTGTCAAGCAGAAGTGGGCAGAAACTCTCAAGCAAACAATCTAATGATCTTTTGACTATTATCCAAGGGCTTATACATTGCCCCCAAATTCTTGAAAAGATACATCTGAATGTGCCTACAAGATCCTCGAGAACTCATGTAATGACGAGAGTTGTACTATCTAGGACTGAGTATTTGAAAAAATTTACACCTTCCTTAGGCTGCCAAAACTGGTAAATGAGTATGCCACCATATAGATTTCTTCGAGGTCTCATTGAATTCTTTTAAAACTAAGTTGTTGGGCCAGATGGAATAGGACAATATGTTATGTGAATATTTTTTACTGTTTTCAGTGCATGTAAATTCTAATTTATAATGTAATTTGGTCTCTGTGTTATCATATGTTATTTAATTGTTTATAATACTTTTGTAAAAGGGAGAAAATCCCATGTATTTCAATAATAAATAATTTCTAAATTTTTTATTAATTTACAATGACAATTAAATAACAATATTGAAGTAATTTACATAATATTTTCATTACAATATTCATCATCGGTGTAGACAAATCTGAGAAATAGGGTTATGTACAGAAGTTTCATTTTAACAAAACTGGAAATAATTCAGCTGAGAATTTCTGATAAAGAGATAGATAGGTTAAAGAAATGTGAAATGTTGAAAAATGCTGAAATACTGCTCTGTTGGACAACATTACCTGAATACTTTCCTTACATCAGCATTTTGTAGATAAATTAAAAAAAAAATCTTAATTTCAATTTTCAAATATTAGGTAATCAAATGTATATAATTTAAAAAGACTTACTGTGACATAAATAAAAATTTTTGGTTCCATAGGCCAACTGAAAATCATATGCATTTGTTCCTGAGCACTTGGTTCTCCATTTTGTTGGGCAAATGGAAGGCCGCAAATTACAAATCCTCTGTGCATGGCCTGTAAATTTTTAAAATTAATAAAGTGAGAATGTTATTCTACAGATGAGTTAAACTTTCTCAGATGTGTAAAATGCTGCAAAATAAATTGATCAATAAAATTTGACAGAAAAACACATTTTAGAGAGGGTCCTCAATACCTGAAAAGTTTTCCTTTTAAAACCATGCCCGTCTTTCCTTGTGTTCAGCTATTTATGAACAATACTTGCACCTAAATCACACCCAGGAATTTCTTCAAAATGGAGGTGGATGAGACTCAACGTCAACAAATCTGTTGATTTTAAAGTGAACTTTTTATGATTCGTATAAAACACTTTCCCAAAAATTCATATCATAGAAAATTTCTTCAAAAACATCAATTTTTACTTTAAATTTTTAGTGTACTTGTAAATAAATAAATAAATAACTATTTGAAAAAGCAACGTCAAAAGCAGAGGTTATCTTAATCAATATAACATGTCAAGGTGGCCAGCAATTTGTCTTCTTGGAATTCAAGGTTTTTCCTGGTTTTCCAGGTCTGAGAATATAAATTTTCCAGGTTCTGTTTCGTGTATTACAATACATTTTATTGCGCATTACTTAACTGTACTATGTTACTCACACACTTTTCTCTCACAACCCAGTATTAAAGTGTAGAATTTTGTACAAAAACGAGTTTTAAAGAAATCACCTAGGGAGCATGTTACTAATTAATATTCAGAGTCCTCAATGTTTAAGAAAGTATTTTTTGAGAGGGAAAATCGACTGATGTCAATGCAGGGTTTGAAGTATTGTATTCCTTACATCAGTTAACGTGAATGACTTAAGTTTTCAACATGCAAGAAGGAATATTTATTCAAATTAATATTGTGCTGTCGACATTACTAAACAGAGCTCATGAATTTAGGGAATAACTGTAGATTACTGGATGTCCATTGTCCATTTTCCCATTTTCAAGATTACCCAAAAATGCTGATCTTCTTTTGATTAACTACAAAGAAATAGGGAAAAGTACACTACATTACATTGTAAGATTTCCATTTTAATAATACCTTTAACATTTTGGAATTAATAAATCTTCATATTTGCTTGAATCATCCCAGATATCTCAGTTAATGGAATTTTGAAGATCACATAATCAATTTTGCAATAAAACAATTTTAAAAAGATGTACAGTAGTATTTACGATCATAACAGTTTTCACATCAATTAAAAATTAATTTACAAGATATCATGACTTTTCAAAACATGGATTTCGATTTCACTTTCTCACCTTAAGAAGGTACTTCTTAAGAAGAGAAAGTTATAATAAAGCTCGAATGTAAGAAACGAACCTATTAAATAATTCTAACTTATGAAGCATCCTGCTGGAACAATCTCTATTATGTTGGCAAAACACAGTCAATTGGGAGCAAGCTACTATGTTTGTCATGAAAATACCCAAAAAATTCTCATATTTTCAAAAAATTCAACATGATCTTATTTCAAGATTTGTTATTAATGAACACCTTTCATTAAGAAAAAAAGTATCTTCATAATTTAGAGTTGTAAAAAGATGCAGAAAAATTTTTAATTTTTTAAAATGTTCACAACATTGGGCATTTTAACGACACAAGTTAATTAAAAAAGGTTGTGCAGTTTTTAAGCAAAAATGGTTAAAGAAAATAAAACTTGCCTATGTTTGACACTAATATTTTTGAAAAATTGAACATGACCTTATTTGAAGATCTGTTTTTGATGAAAACATTTTATTAAGAAAAAAATAAATCTTCATAACTGTAATTTAGAAAGACACCTAACAAATTTTGAATTTCTTTAATTTTTGAAAAATGAGTGTTTTCATCCAAGATGAGACCCACACCATTTTCTTAAGTGTATTTCAGACTATGCAACATCAAAATTTCATCAAAAGAATGGAGTCTTCTTTTGAGAAAAAATCTTTAAAAAAAAAATTGCTTATACATTACTCAAAATTAAACGAAATATACTCAAATTTTCGAAAAATTGTACATGACAATATTTCAAAATCTATTTTTAAGGAACAGATTTTATAAAGAGAAAAAATCTCAATCTTTAATATTTTAGTTGTCTGGAACACGGCGAAAAAACATCAGTTTTTGGAATTTTCAAAAAAACAAGTTTTTAACGAACATGAGACCTGCATCATTATCTTAAACGTTCTTTACACTTCCCAACAAAAAAAATTAATCAAAATCAATGGCGTCATTTTTTTGAAAATTTTGAAAATGTCCTAGGGATGATGTACCCCCAATATTAAAATATCGGTTACAAATTCAAGATCCCCGACATCAGCCGAATGGATTGTAGAATATCAATTTTAGAGAAAATCGGCTGAACGGTTTAGTCGCTAGTGTTGTTGACAGACGGACAGACGTTTGGCCATCAATCAATTTTTCGGTATCAAGGACCCACAAATTATTCTGACTACACCACTGGTAGAGGATTGTTTTCTAAATTTAGCAACTGAATTTATCCACTTTTTCGTTACCAGGGACTTGTAATAAGAGTAGGCTCTATTGCCGAAAATTCACCGTTTTTGCGCGACTTCGTATTTGGAAGTTGTAGGAAGCCGCCAAATCTAGGATTGTAACGAGACCTATACCATTCTCGTAAACGTCCTTCACATTATCCAACAATAAAATTTAATTAAAATCAGTGGAGCTGTTTTAGAGAAAAAATTGTTTCAACAAAATTTTAACATACCCATATTTCACGCAAAATTACGCGAAAAATACTCAAGTTTTCGAAAAATTGTACATGTTCTTATTTCAAAAGCTATCTTTAAGGAACGTATTTCTTTGAGGGGGAAAAATCTCTACGTTCATTATCGCAGTTGTACGAAGACACTGAACATTTTTTGAATTTTTTCATTTTTCGAAAAACCAGGGTTGTCAACGATCATTCAACTTCCATCATTTTCTTAAAGTTCTTTACACTATCAAACAAAATTTAATAAAAAAAGGTGGCGCTTTTTAAAATTTTTTTAAAACGTCTCAGCAGTTTCATGTAAAGTACCCCCCAATATTAAAATATCGGTTTGATATTCAAGGGGCTGGGAAATCAACCAGGTCGATTGCGGAATATCAGTTTTGGAGAAAATCGGCTGAACGGTTTAGCGTTGGTGATAGAAGTTTGGCCGTCAATCGATTTTTTGGTATCAAGGACTCACAGAGAATTTTTTTTTTCTAAAATTAACAATTGGATTTACCCACTTTTTCGTTACCAGGGCCATGTAATAAGAGTTTTTTCTGCTGAAAATTCGCCTTTTTTACGCGCAGCATTACGCAACTTTTTCTACCGCGTAAGCGGTAGCGAGAAAGTAACAATAGCAATGTGGTACCGCCAATGTCATCATTAGGAGGCACGACAACTCGAAACTCAGCTATTGAATACCCAATGAGATGTAACATTCAATTGTTCATTGACGTCACTTTGTGCTATTGAGATTATTCCCAAATACCATGAAATTCTACCATTGTAGTTCTCGTTTATACCTCACTTAAAATTAACTATTTTATTTACGTTGGCTAGCTCGGACTACGCTAAATTACGTGATATTTTCGTCATAATATACACAGTTCCGACGCCATTGCACTGTCTTTTGTCACTGCAACAATACCATAGCTTCCATTTATGGAAATTATGTTCGTAAATATGTTTTCTTAATTAAAACACTTGTGAACTGTCACATTACGGATAGAAACAATCTTATATCAACACATAGGCCTACTGCTTATGACAAATACGGGTTTTCAATCCTTTAGTAATACAAAAAATATGAAAATGCGGAAGGATGGAAAGCAGAGTTCAGGAATAAAACTGCAATAGTTTTGTGAATATTTGGAATGTTTCATATCTATAAATACTAAGATCATTCTCTTCTCTTCACCGAGCGCGCGTTTGCTGGTGGGGCGCTGCGTGACCTTGTGTATAGGACTGTTACATTGAAAATACGAGGGACATTCAATAATTAAAGAGACAAATTGGTCTGGAGAAATAAATGTTTATTTTTACAAAACAGGACTTCTCCTACTTTTTAATATATTTCTCACCAACATTTATGCACTTGTTACAAAGGGCTACCAGCTTTTGTATGACGGCTGCAAAGTACTTTTTATCTTGGTGTTTGAACCAATTTCCCACAAATTTTTTTGACAACCTCGTTATCTTGGGACTTCTCCCAACGTAATGCCTCCTTCAGTGGGCCAAACAAATGGAAATCACATGGTGCTAAATTGAGGCTGTAAGGGGGATGAGGCAGTACCTCCCAACCCATTTTGTCAATGGTTTCACGGGTTTGTTGTGGAGTGTGAGGACGTGCGTTGTTTTGCTGGAGAATCACATCTCTCCTCTGAGATCCATGACTTTTCTCTCTCATGACTGGCTTCACCTTCTTCAAAAACATATCTAAACAATATTGGCTGTTTACTAAAGACTGTTCTTCATGATAATCACAAAAAACGCACCTACAGCGTCCCCAATTTCAGTCAACATGACTTTTCTTGCCGATGTGGCGAGAACGATGTTTGTCAGTCACTGAGCTTCGACCATTTTTGAACTGTTCCACCAAATTGTAAAAATTCTCACAGTTCTTACAACTTTCAGCATACATTATGATCATTCTAGAATATATATTAGCTTGTTTGTCACCTTCAGCACGTTGAAAACGAATCAAAGAATGTTCTTCAATCAATGTGGAATTTTCAAGTGGACTCGCCATCGTTCATCTTAATTTTGAGGTTATGAACACAACAATGTTGATCCTTCAGATGGTCAGGGTTCATCCTAGTGATGCCAACGCAAAGTCCTAAAATTACCAAACTCGTCCTACCCACTGTTTTCTCTCCAGACCAATTTGTCTCTTTAATTATTGAATGACCTACGTATAAGTTAAACACTAGTCGCTAAAAAAATCCAAATTACTCAAAAAAATGTTTATCTAACACATGACAATATTTTTATCATTGGATTCATCATTTTACACTCGTCATGGTAGACTGAAAAAATATATAGAGTGTTGAAGCGTGAGAACAAAGTTGCAAGAGCGAATCAGTTTTCGATGCAGGCGGTCCTTGAGTTCAACTGAGCTCCCCTCGGGAATGGTGGGGGCTTATTTCAACACGCCTCTTGAGGTAAGTGCCGCCTTAATGTTTTTTCGTATTTGTCGACAATAGCTACCTAGCCACTGTCAAAAATCTGCCACCATCGGGACTAGTAGGGGGACTTGAGAGGCAAAAGTAAGAAAAATCGCACTATATAATAGAGATGAGCATAGAGATTACAATTTCTTATGCTATTTGTGATTTAGGTCTTCCAATAATAAAATATTTTCCAACTAGAATAAAAACTAGTGGTGCAACAGAATGGCACAGACTTTCCCGTATTAGTTTTCTATTTCCTTGGGTCTTCGCTAGCTATTCCGAATTGCCACAAACTCTTGCCAGGGAAACATTAATTTGGAAACATTAATTTTAAAATACGAAGTAGGGTCAAAAAGTTCCCGGAATTGGTTATTAAAAATTTATTAAAAATATTTATAACATTCTTACATTATTTCCCTTCAAAATACACTCCTCCTGCATCTACACATTTATTCCACCGTTCATATAATTGTTGGAAACACTCTTGAAAGCCGTTTTTTGAAAGTTCCTTCAGCCGCTCCGTCGCATTTTCATTCACCTCTGACGAATCAGCAAAACGATGTCCCTTCAATGCCATTTTTAACCTTGGAAACAGGTAGAAATCTGGTGGTGCGAGATGGGGAGAATATGGAGGATGTTCCAGAGTGGGAACATTATTCTTGGCAAGGTATTGTTTCACCATTAGGGATCGATGTGCTGGGGCATTGTCGTGCAACAAACACCAGTCATTCTCTGCCCATTTTTCAGGTCGTTTTCGTCGAATTGCATGTCGTAGCCGTTTTAAGATCTCTGTGTACAATTCTTTATTTACTGTTCTCCCTTCAGGAATAAATTCATAATGAATCACTCCACGGTAATCAACAAACACCTCCAACATCACCTTACCCCGGCTTCTGTCCAAGCGAAATTTTTGTTTTCTTGGTGAAGTTTTTGACTTCCATTCAGCGGACTGCCGTATTGTCTGAGGGTCGTAAAGAAAGCACCATGTCTCATCACCTGTAACAATTTTGCGCAGGAAGCTGTCATCTGCATCAGCCATTTCAATCAAGTCCCTGGACATGGTCACTCTCATTTCCTTTTGCTCAGGGGATAACATTTTTGGAACAATGTGCAAGCAAACACGATGCATGTTCAAGTCATTATGAAGAATGCTGTGAACACTCCCATGTGAAATACCAACTTCAGAGGCAATAGTATTGATGGTTGTTCGCCTGTCCTCATGCACAATTTGTCGAACGCGCTCAACATTGTCGTCTGTAGTGGAAGTGGAAGGCCGCCCAGTCCGAACGTCATCTTCAATTGTTGTGCGACCGTCGCGAAAACGCTTATGCCACTCGTAAACTGCTGTTTTCTTCATCGCAGAATTTCCATATGATTTTTTTAGCATCTCAAGAGTCTCCGAGGGTGATTTCTCCAGCAACACACAGAATTTAATATTGCCACGCTGCTCTAATAACGACATTGCACAATCCGACGAAAGAAAGAAACTACGATCTACAATATTAAACACCGAACGCACGGAACCAACTACAACTGCCTGCTAACCTCAAAAGCACATTCACTACCAGTTATGCCAACCTCACAAACAAAAATTTCCCTTTCAGCTAACAAATACTTGACTGTAAGCGACCATTCCGGGAACTTTTTGACCCTACCTCGTATTAAAGAACAATAAACCCTAGTCATAAATGGCAATTTTCTTTTAAAAAAGATGTGCCGTTCAAGAGAAAATGGCGTTTTAGCGCTAATAAAAGTGCGAAATTTGAAGCTCATTTTCACAGAAAATGTTTGAGTTTTCAAAATACTTTATTTGAAGTTATTTGAAGCACTTACACTCACAAATATAATAATGTTTACAAATTGCTGGTAATGTGCATATTAAAGATGTGCGAGATCTTTCAAAAAAATTACAATTATGTAATTTTTGAAAAAAACAAAAAAATAACTCAAAATAAACTATACTAAAGAGAGCAATTAGCACTATCCGTTACAAAAGTTTGAAGAAAAAAATTGCAGTCATATACGAGAAAATGGCGTTTGAACATTTCTGAAAATGCCGAAATTTGAGCTACTTTTCACAGAAAACGGTAGTGTTTTCGAGAAACTTTACTTGACATTATTTAAAGCATATATACTCGTAAATATAATAATGTGAAAAAATCGCCGATAATGTAAATATTAACGACGTGAGAGACAAGTAAAAAAATTACATTTTTGTAATTTTTGAAAAAAAACAACAGATAGATCAAAATGGCTTTTAAGTCATTGACAGAGTACATTTACCACTATCCCTACCAAAAGTTTAAAGAAAAACTTTGGAGCCGTTTTTGAGAAAATCTTGTTTTTGTAATTTTTTAAAATTGCACATATTGCACGCAATATTGCTCGAAAACTACCAAAATTTTGAAAAACATTTGCATGACCTTTATTAAAGAACTCAATATGCAGAACAAATTTTATTTGAAGAAAAAAATCTCTATCTTCAATTTTGTAGTTGGAGAAAGACGCCGAAAAAAATTCAAACTTTCACAATTTTCGAAAATTCAGAGCTGTACGTGAAAATCGGACCTATGCCATGTTAATAAGTGTATTTTCCTCTATTCATACAAGAAATTTAAAGAAAAAATTTGGAGCCGTTTTTGAGAAAATTTTGAAAATCCCCGGGGAGGCTATATATAAAGTACCCCAAATTTTGAAGAATCTTTTTCAAAATCTCAAAGCTTCGACCAGAATCAGATCGACCGGGTAATATCCATTTTGGAAGAAATCGTACGTATGGTTTAGGCGCTAACAGTTTTCACAGACGGACAGACAGACGGACGGACGGACAGACGGACGTTTTCCTTTCAATTGGGTTTTCGGTATCAAGGACCTAGAAAACAGGGTTTCTGGCTACACCACGTGATAGGGGATTTTTTTTTCTTAATTTAGCAACTGGTTTTATCCACTTATTCGTTTTCACGGCCCGGCAATTAATTTTTTTCCGCCGAAAATTTGCCATTTTTTCGCGCAGCATTACATAACTTTCCCTATACTACGTATATCACTCCGTGTATACGTACGTATACGGGAAAGTAATAAGTGGATTTTGCAACAACTGTTCCTGTCTTGGAGAAACAGCAAGAACGTGTTTTGTTGTTTTTTTTCTGGCCATTAATGCAATTTTCATGAGTGAAGATTCATACATAATAATAACCCAAATTTTTAAAGAACTTACCTCATTAGAGAGGGCACGTTGTTCCATTACACGCATTACTATCTCGCTGGGTATCTTTCTTCCTTCAGAAAGATGCTTACGACACCAGAGTAATACTGGTGAATCTGCCTCCTCAGGTTCCATATTGAAACATGTAATTGCTAATAAATGAAAATTCTCAGTAGCTTGTACTTCAATTAATTCACATTTTTTGTGAGATATTAAACTTATGTAATTTAATAATTTAACATATTTTCAATTTATTCTTTCTTCTCCACTGAATTATCCACAGTTATAAAGGAAATTCTAGAAAGTTCTAGTAAATTATAGTAATTCATGTAAAAGTGCTTTGCACCCACAGATTTCTTTTCTTCTAATTCAAAGGACAATACTGAATATTCTTGAATAATCCCTGCATTTTTTTAAAAAAAATTGGTAACTGAAAATTAAAGTGGGGGTATTATTTACGTCAAGGTTGGTATACCACAAATTTGAAGCTTGATTTTTCACCATGAAGGAAAAATTACACATGTTAGAAAATGTATAATGAATTGATTAAAATGTAGAAAATGCAGCCCTAACATTCGACATGAAACTCTCGACAAATAAGACTAAAGCTATGGCATTCCAAGGCAAAGAAATGAGAAGGATTAAAATTGTTTATCAATGGAAAAATAATAGAACAAGTAGCAAAATTTATGTCTAGGAAACGTCATTGGACAATATTCAGAAGATCACGAAAGAGAAATTCAAAAATATAATGGGATAAATGGAACAATCAAGAAAAACTTTGGAAGAGATATGATAGCAGAGACAAAACTAAGAATACACAACATAACATCTAAGTCAATATTAATATATGGATCAGAAATATGGACCCTGAAATAGACTGTCAGAGATTAGAAGCCACCCAAATGAGATTTTTCCAGCACCAGGTAGGAATTACGTGTTTAGATCGACAAAGAAACACTGAAATCAGAAAAAAATCTCAAAGCAAAAAATATAGTGGATGAAACAAAGAGAACCAGAGGAGAAGGCTTTCACATGTGCACAGAATGCAAGTGGAAAGATTTCCTAAAGCAATTATAAACTATAAACCTATAGGGCAAAGAAATCAAGGAAGACCCAACAAAAGATGGATGGCTCAGGAAGATCTGAAGGAGTAATCACCAGATCTACTGTCTTTTAACAGGAACAGGCACCAGACCTACTATCCTGTTGTTCATGATGATGATGATGTTGATAACAATTAAAATTTTTTTTAACGCCATTGTGTTTACATGTCAAAACTGATCTGGAAAGATCAACCATCAACTTTTCTTTGATATCTCTTAATCCTAAACTACATATCAGCTAAATTCAGTCCAATGACATCCTTTAGTTAGTTTGGTTATTTAAACTAGACACTATCACTTGCACAATCTTTGGAACAGATGTTCTGCATGATGATAAAATGTAAAACGTATTGGAAGGAAATACGATGCGGACGAAAGTTGATATGATTGGCGCAAGAAAAAAACGTGATTTGAAGAAATTAATGTTAATCAGCTAGGAAAACAAATTTAAAGTTATTTTTGTTAATTGCAAGTGTACGATTATGTTCCAACCGTAGTAATTTAATAAATTAATGGAACTATTTTCTTACCCCCCCAAAAAATTCCCACCAAGATTCCTTTCCGTAACATTAGGATGCGGGGTGTTATTTGAGGGTGGGGGGTGAGATAGAGATATATTTGATGTACTTAAGGTGTAACACCCGGTGGTAGATTTCATGAAGTATAACAATGTACATAAAACAAATATTGTTATATTAAGGCATTAATATAAAAACTAGTGGTGCTTCCAACGCACATACTTTCTCGCACTGCTCTTATACGTTCCTAAATGCTACTCCACTACTTCATAAACCAGCAAAAGTGTTTTCTACCGGCAAATTTTTTCCGTTCCGAGACCCGAAATACGATCCTCAAAGTTAACGAACCGGCACTTATATCACTACGCCAAACTAGCACCGTATGAGTCGAACAGAGCCATAAAAAGAATCGACCCGAGCTATAAAATGGTAAATGCATGATAAACAAACAATTGATGCGATGGTAAAAGACGATTTACAAATCCAAGAAGAGACGTGAAAAATTGTTGAAAGTTATAAACTCGAAAAATATACACAGACACATCCAGTTCATTTATCGTAATTATCAATATTTGTGATTCAAATGGCTTCGTATGGTTTTCAGTGAAGTTTTTAGAATTTTTAATTATTTTCTGTGACAATAGAGAACTTTGACAAATAATATGCCCCGACCAGGACTCCAGAAGCGGCGCAACTTCCCTCCGAAACGTGCCAATGCTCGCTGATTAACGGCTGCGACCTCAATGGCTCTGCGTGACGTTTACACTTGCATAATAGTAATAGTGTAGGATGGTTTCATTTCTAGCATTAGGAAGCCGAAAAATCCGGAGAATGTGGAACAGAATGTCCTTTAGGCGCCTAAAGAAGGTATCTCGGAAGATTATGATTCATAACAGACAAACTGGTTCAAACTATAGAGATTAGAAAACTAAGTTCTGCGAGACAGTCTGTTTCATTCCATAGCACCATTAGTTTCCTAAATTTAGCAACACGTTTTATCCACTTTTTCCTCACCAAACTTCAGCTATGAGAGTTTTTCTGGCGAAAATTAGCCGTTTTCCGGCGCACGATTACATAACTTTCTCTTCTTACGAAGTATTCGTAAGGCGAAAAAGTAACTAGCGGTGCTACAGAATGGCACAGACTTTCCCGTATTAGTTTTCTATTTCCTTAGGTCTTCGCTAGCTATTCCGAATTGCCACGTACTCTTTCTTGCCAGCTACCATCTATCACCGCCAAAAGTACATTTTTTTAGTCATTTTCTTAATTTTTCGGTTTCCTATAGGTAGAACGGAAATATTAATTTTAGAATATTAAAGAACATAAAAACCTATTCATAAATGGCAATTTTCTTTTAAAAATTATGTGCCGTTTAAGAGAAAATGGCGTTTTAGCGCTACTAAAAATGCGAAATTTGAAGCTCATTTTCACAGAAAATGTTTGAGTTTTCAAAATACTTTATTTGAAGTTATTTGAAGCACTTACACTCACAAATATAATAATGTTTACAAATTGCTGGTAATGTGCATATTAAAGATGTGAGAGATCTTTCAAAAAAATTACAATTATGTAATTTTTGAAAAAACAAAAAAAACTCAAAATAAACTTTACGCTATACTAAAGAGTGTAATTAGCACTATCCGGTACAAAAGTTTGAAGAAAATATTTGCAACGATATCTGAGAAAATGGCGTTTGAGCGTTTCTGAAAATGCGAAATTTTGAGCTACGTTTCATAGAAAACGGTTGTGTTTTCGAGAAACTTTACTTGACATTATTTAAAGCACATGTACACGTAAATATAATAATGTGAAAAAATCGCCGCTAATGTAAATATTATCAACGTGAGAAACATGTGAAAAAAATTTACATTTTTTTTAATTTTTGAAAAAACCAACCTAGAGAGCAATATGGCTTTTATGTTATCTGATAGATTACATTTACCACTATCCCTACCAAACTTTAAAGAAAAAATTTGGAGCCGTTTTTGAGAAAATCTTATTGCACGAAAACTACTAAAATTTTGAAAAACATTTACATGACCTTTGTGAAAGAACTCAGTATGCAGAACAAATGTTATTTGAAGAAAAAACTCTGTCTTCAATTTTGTAGTTGGAGAAAGACGCCGAAAAAAATTCAAACTTTCACAATTTTCGAAAATTCAGAGTTATTCGTGAAAATCGGACCTATGCCATGTTAATAAGTGAATTTTACTCTATTCATACAAGAAATTTAAAGAAAAAAATTGGAACCGTTTTTGAGAAAATTTTGAAAATCCCCGGGGGGCTTCATATAAAGTACCCCCAAATTTTGAAGAATCGTTTTAAAAATCTCAAAGCTTCTACTAGAATCAGATTGACCGGGGAATATCCATTTTGGAAGAAATCGTACGTATAGTTTAGGCGCTAGCAGTGTTCACACACGGACAGACGGACAGACGGACGTTTTCCTTTCAATTGGGTTTTCGGTATCAAGGACCTAGAAAACAGGGTTTCTGGCTACACCACGTGTTAGGGGATTTTTTTCCCTTAATTCAGCAACTGGTTTTATCCACTTATTCGTTTTCACGGCCCGGCAATTAATTTTTTTCCGCCGAAAATTGGCCATTTTTTCGCGCAGCATTACATAACTTTCCCTATACTACGTATATCACTCCGTGTATACGTACGTATACGGGAAAGTAAAAAGCAAGTTAATAACGATTTTGGAACTATTAGGGATATCTAACTTGTTCTTATGCGTAATTATTATATTATGTTTACATTTAATGTTGTTATATTCCTTTTGTACTGAAATTGGTTTATACCAGGGGCGTGCGGTGATTACTTGGTATACCCCAGCTGCTCGCGGCCAACCAGATTCCCCCACTCCAACCCATACAAAGTAGTCTCGCAACAGAAGATTTTTTAGCACAACCGTGAAACAATATTTAAAAAATAAAAAATTCCAACATTCAATTCATCACTCTTACACAAGATATATTTTCATGCAAGAAAAAGTAAATTATCGTAACTTACATCACAGGAAAATGAAGTCTGCTTTCTGCAAATGATGCTGCAATCAACGAAATGTAAAATCCATTCTTCTTTCATGACTAGCAAAATGCTGCATAGTTTTTTCAAAAAATGAATGTGTGTGTCTTATGTCCTCCAGTAGAGATGTTTCGATAGAGAGAAAGGCTAAATTGGATAATCTCTTTTCACTTGTTCTGTTTCGAGCATACGTTTTTATTCTTTTCAGAGCCAACAACGATCTTTCTACCGATGCTGTTGATACAGGAATAGAACAAATCAGTGATACAAGGCGCGTAAGTTGTGGAAAGCATGTGGATAGCGACATGGAATTCAAAGATTTCAGTAGTGCATATGGGCTTTTCTCTTTAAACTCTTCGGTGCTATAAAATACAGTAAGTTCATTGAGTAATCTTACTTCATCAAAATTACTCCCATAAGCTACAAGCAAGCTAGAAAATTCCTTCTGGGGAAATTGTTTCATATATGTGTTATACTTGCTAATATCATTTGATATTAATTCCAAGAACTGCAAATTTCCATAGTCTTGAAATCTAATCTCCAACTGCTTGTCCACATTATCAAAGATTTCGTAATATAGTCGCTTGTAATTTACATTGACTCTCTTAGATTCTTCGCCAACTTCTCTTATGGTTTCACAATGTACATTTTCATACTTGCTTCTAATATCAGCTATATTTCTTCGTGTTTCTTTAATATTTTGTCTACAGTAACCAATGTCATGTGCTTTTGTTTGGAGAATGTTGTACAATATTCCCGAGAACGAAAATATTTTATCAAAAGTTCTCAACAAAAAGCAAAACAAAAAGTCAGATAAAATTGACAAATAACCACTAACAGGAGCCAATATATAATTTTCAACCTCGTCTTGGTTATTGAGCATAATAGTGAATATATTCTGAAGATCATTTCTGTGCATATACACAGTGTTGACAAGTCGCTCTATAAAGTTCCATCTAGTTGGGCAAACAGATGGCAATCGTCTTTGTAGAAAATTGTCAAGAAATTTTGCTCGTTTTGGTGACCGCGAGAAGAAGGCAACAATACCACTCAAATTACTAAGGAAAATTTTACATTCTCTGATGTTATTAACACTACGTGAAAGTACTACATTCAATACATGTGCGTAGCAATGAATATAAACTGCCTGAGGATGAGTCTGTCTTATGAGGGCTTGGACATCGTTCACATTTCCAGACATGGACGCTGCGCTGTCGTACGACTAAGCTATAAGCTTGTTATTGCAGTCAAATTCTGTCAAGTACTCTCTTATAACCTCTGCTATCGCCGCGGCGCTTCGGTTCGCACTTACATCACAAAATCCGATAAACCGTCCTTTTGTTTCACCACCGTAAACATATCGGAACACAATTGAAAACTGAACATTATCGGAAACATATGTTGTTTCATCTACCAACACAGAGACAAAATTAGCATTCGCTATTTCAGATTTAATTTCTTGCAACAGCGAATGAGATATGGAATCTATGAGATAATTTTGTATCCGATTGGATAACCCGCGGAATACTGTCGAAGTTTCCAAATCAGTCCTCAGGAGAGAATCATACTCTGCTGTGTAGTGCAGTAGTTCCACATAATTACCACGATTAAGTGACAATCTAGATTCGTCATGTCCTCTGAATGCTAATTCCTGTCTACTTAAGAAATATACGGCGTTTATGAACCTTTTGAGAAGCTCGCGATTTTGTTGCACTTTCTTATTGTGGAGAGATATTAGATTTGAAGTTGCTGGTCCAATTGCGTTTCAATACGAGCATGCCCGAATGATGCCAAACGATACGAAGCTCTGATGTGTCCTACTGATAGTTCGTGTGCAGTTGCTGCTTTTGTGAAACTTCCTAAATTTTTATATACCGATTTTGTCCATAGGGTATTCTGATCTTGACCAAAGAGCAAATAGACCAACAAAACAAACAATTCAGTCTTTCACTGCCAGCTAGCCATTGATATTTTTCGTAGGCACAGCAAGTGAAAAGTCTCGTGAATGTTTTTGTTATCTGTTGTAATTGTGCTAAGGCTGGTGTTGGCCTACCGTTTTCAATTACCTGCTTCTCCTCATGGAACTGCCTCGTTGAAAATGGTCTCCTCAAAATATCATCAATTACACACTCACTGGAACACATACTACACACAAGTGTTCCAGAATACCTGTTAGATTACACAAATCACGTATTACTACACAGCGTAATTTGTACAAATCTTCACGAAATACGAGAAAACACGACAATACGTCACTGCAATGGATCACCACTACGTCACACACTGCTCTGTCACGCACACTGATTCTCTAAGAAGAGTAACCTGAGCTATTCAAAAATTCGGGGATTTTTTGGGTTTTGATCACGTGTGTACGAACTACCTTCCTCAAAAAATTAATAAAATCTCTACTTAAATTTTTGTTCACTGTTATTAACGAGGGAGAGAAATATGTGCTCTATAATAATTTTATAAGTTACAAATTTCACGACAAATGAAACGGTAATTTATATTAACAAAATATGTCATTTAAAATAATTTTGCTTCGTGGTAGCACTGGCAGTAATGTGACTGGGTTGCTCTCATCTGGCCTCTAGCGGGGAATACTGCAATCACGTTCGCCAGGAGACGTCTGGCCACGAAGCAAAGGGAAGGGGAGAAACGTCATCAATCCCCAGCTAGCTGAACAGGAGCATAGTATCGGCACGGTTCCCCCCTGCCCGTCGCGTGCCCCGGGCCCAGTGAAGTAGATGCGCGCGCAGCTATCTTTCCCAGCGACGATGTCAGAGCTGGGACAGAGCCGAGAGGGCCCTTACAGCGCTCTTGAAGAAGAGCAATGGGCCGACCGAAAGATCGCAGTAGAGTATACAGTAGGTGCAATATTTTGACCACATGACATGCAGTACATTCTCAAGATTCATTTAATTCTCATTATTGCTTACCCCAGCAGTGCTGGGGTTGCTGGGGTTCAATGCACGCCACTGGTTTATACAGATGCACAGAACGACGAACAATTGATATGGTACATACGCTTTACAACTCGAAGAAGAGATGTGAAAAATTGTTAAAAGTTGAAAATTGGAAAATTACATACGGACACTTCCAGTTCATTTATCGTAATTATCAATATTCGTGTTTCGAATGGTTTCTAATCATGTTTCTGGATTTCTCAATTATTTCCTTTAACAGAGACTTTTGATAAATAGTATTCCTCGACCAGGACTCGAACCAGCGAAGCTTCCCTCGGAAGCGCTGGGCCGATGCCCCCATATTAACGAGTGCCGCTACCTTCCCCCTTCATGGCTCTTACTCTGGTATAATTGTAATAATGTATTGTGTTTTCATTTCTAGCATTAGGAAGTCGAAAAATCCAGAGAATGTGAAACAAAATGTCCTTTGGGCTCCCAAAGAAGGTATCTCGGAAGATTATCATTGATAACAGAAAAACTGGTTCAAACTATAGAGATTAGAAAACTAAGTTCTACGAGAAAGGCTGTGCCATTCTATAGCACCACTAGTTTTTATTTACCGTCCCTTATTACACACGTGGAGAAAATTTAAAGAAAAAAATTGAAGCGGTTTTTGAGAAATTTCTTTTTGTAATTTTGAAATGAAGATTACGCAAAAACGACTAGTTTTTCCAGAAAAGTCTACATAACCTTTTTTAAAGACTCTTATTTTCTACAAGAGACTTTGTCTGAAGTAAAAATCGCTATCTACAATTTGGCAGTTTTAAAAATATTGTTTTGCAATTTTCAAAAAATCAAGTATTTCCCAGAAGTAGGACTAAGTCCGTATTTTTTATCGTTCCTCATTACATAAGTGAAGAAAATTTAAAGGAAAAATTTGGAGCGGTTTTTGAGAAACATTTTTTTTGTAAATTTGAATCGCAATTTTCGCAAAAACTACTCGTTTATTCAAAAAATGGTACATGACCTTATTTAAAGTGCTAATTTTGTTCAACCGACTTTGTTTGAGGTAAAAATCTCTATCTTCAATTTTGCAGTTTTTAAATAGTTTTTTGCAATTTTCGAAAAATTGGGGATATCAACAAAAATGATACCTACATCATTTCTTTAAACGTCCTTTGCACTATTCAACAAAAAAAATATAATTAAAAAATTTGGAGCCATTTTCTTTTAACATTGAAAATTTCCGACGGGCTTCATGTAAAGTACCTCCCAAATATTAAAATATCGTTTTCAAATTCCAGAGGCCTTGAGAGGAGTAAAGACGATCGGGGAATATCAATTTTGAAGAAAATCGGCTGAACGGTTTAGGCGCTAGCGTTGACCACAGACGGACAGACGGACAGACGGACAGACGGACGTTTTGCTGTGAATCGATTTTGCAGTATTAAGAAGCAACAAAACATGGATTTTGACTACACCTCGAGATAGAGGATTTTTTTCCTAAATTTACCAACAGGTTTTATTTACTCTTTCCTCACCAGACTCCAGCTATAAGAATTTTTCGGGCGAAAATTAGCCGTTTTCCGGCGTACGATTACATAACTTTCTCTTCTTACGAAGTATTCGTAAGGCGAGAAAGTAAAATAACAATACAACGCAAGGCACGCAACACAAATACATTACATTTATATTTTACATCACTTTTTTTTTTAAATCTATTTACAGTTGCATGGATTATTGGAGTTTACGGGGTATTCTGACAAATAGTACATAATGAATGCATGGGAAAACACTTTTATTGTAGCATCCTATTTCTTAGCTATTGTCATGAAGTTCAAAGTAATGATTCCAAAAAATTCCTAATGTGCAATTTTGTGGATGAATATAAAGCGATTAATTTAGATAATTTCTGAATATGTTCAGAATGATATTGTACTTCACTTTTTTTGTCGTTTTAAAATTTTAATGAAAGACAAAAAGGGAAAAGGAAAAAGTATTGGATTATGATAGTTAATGTATATTTGTTTAGAATTATTTTATTGCATACTTAGTTATGTTTCACATTTACAGCAATGATTTTGGTTATTCTAAAGGTTTCACCAAGATGTTCAACAATTCTGTGTCTCAACCAGACTACATGACATTTAATTACGATATATTCCTTCTTATAATTTTCTGAAATTCTTTTATGTGTCTTTGTTTTTAAATTTATTTTTATTTTAAGAATGATGTATTGAAGTTTTTCCATCAAAGAATCAAAGGAGTTAAATTTAACAATTCCTTCCAAGAATACAGAATTTTTTACGTTAATTGTGCTTTACAGTAATTCCTTACGATCAATATAGAGGCAACCCCAGTATGCTGCCAACTTCTGTCCAAGTTTCATGTTGTCAGGAGATGGTTTACCTATTATGATAAATGCCACTGGCTTAGAATAGAGATATTTTACTTCTGCCATGTCTTCATCATATGGATCTTTGGTACTATTACATTCCTAGAAAGAAATAAGATAAGTTCATTAACCTTTGTTGCTATAAAAAATGAGAATTAATTAAAGAACACAGATTTTAATATTTTCTTGAAATAATACTTGTAATAATTTTTCAAATATCATGAAGGTGTTTGGAAACAAATCCATTTGCCTGCCCCTGATATATGCATTATTTCAGCAGTTTTTAAGAATTTTAACACATGGACTTCCTGAAAATCTTATTAATTTTCACTCTCATATGCTCTGCAACACTGCTATCAAGTCATGGGTTTATTGATTCATTACTTGAGTTATTCTCATAATCGACTTGGTTTGAGAAGAAATATTTATATTAAAATTTTCTGAATATGCATCTACCATTGATTTGCAGTACCTATGTATTACTGAATTTCTTTGTGATATATTATTAGTATTTCAATATTGTGTTGCCGTAGTCAACGGCTTTCTTTGTCACTGCTGATTACATTACATGAAATGTTGAAATATTGTTCAAGCATCTGGCAGACAGAAAATATAGAACTGCAATGTATAAAAAAAGTTATATCATTTTCTCTCTTATAAACAATTTCTACATGAATTTTAATAATAAATGGTACATCTTTGAACATCGAGGCTATCTATGGTATGGCAGACATGGCATGTGCAATGG
Source organism: Acheta domesticus (assembly GCA_031308135.1). Lineage (NCBI taxonomy): Eukaryota > Metazoa > Arthropoda > Insecta > Orthoptera > Gryllidae > Acheta > Acheta domesticus. The sequence goes on from JAHLJT010000631.1 coordinate 247,221,350, forward strand.
GCGCCACTCACTAGGGACGCTATTTAGAGTGCACCTGCTAAACCAAATAATAACAACCCTAATTTGAAGTATCCTGACTGGGGTGCAAATTCTATGCTTGCCATGGGTGCCTGAATACCTAGATATGCCTGTGTTTGAACTAAAGATGATTAAGAAGCTACATCAAAAGCTTTATCTTCTGTTAAAAATCTCAGCTAGTTCTGAGGTAAATATTTATTTATATTTTATTTATTCATTTATTTAAGGGAATATTCCTTACTAAGGTTGTCGTAAGTAAATAAATTTATATAAGTATATAATTTGTAAATTGATTAGAGTATCACAGAATAATAGTAGTGTATATCAGAGTCAATAACAAATTTTGCATTGTGTAATATGCTCTCATGATCTAAAATATAAAAGAAATCAATGAATATCAAGTAAAGTAAGAATAAACTATCAACAAATACCTTGGTTAAAACAGTAATGACACAAGTATGTCATGAAATGTAAGAGAAATTTTTTGTAGCAGGAAATAAAGAATATCAAATAACTTTCAGTTATATGTCTAAGACAATTTTTAAGAATTCGTGGAATTGTGTAGAGTCACTGTTGAAAAAACATCTTTGTCACAGATTTCGTTGACTTCTGTTGAAAATCTGTCTGTTGAAAAAGTCAAAGTACAAATAATTTTTCCTGTTGTTTATATGTAGAACCAGTAAAAAAGCCTAACTGAGACTGGCGGATTAGGAACAGTTCTAAACTGGTCAGTATGCCAAAACAAAAACATGTTGAATTTCATCAAAGCCATGAGATTCAGTTGGCTTCGTCATCTTAATAGGATGCTGCATGACTGAATAATGAACCAGTTCTTTAGCTGTAATCCAGTGAGCACCAGGAGAAGAGGATGGCCTAAAAATAGATGGAAAGTTGATGATGTAAAAGACATCAGGGAAATGAAAATTGAGTACTCAAAGAATCGGGAAAAATGGAAAAGGATAGTTGAGCAGGCCAAGACCTTCATTTGAAGATCATAGAGCCTAAGAAGCAAAAGACATTTATATTTAGCATGACTTGTGAAGTCTGTTGCTGTGTTGAGAAATGCTGAACAGTAGTTGAAACAGGATATCAGGATATGTAATATTTGCCATGATGGAATGCAAGAAAATAAGGTCATGAAACAATCTTCTTACAGTTAGTGTGGGAAGATGTGTCTGTGTGTGGTGGCCAAACTACTGTTGCGTATTCCAAGATAGACCTAACGAAGGCAGAAATAACAGCTTATGAGTGTGGATATAACAAAAATTTTGAGAATTCCTCTGCACAAATCCAAGCATCCTTCTGCCTTATGCATGTTAACTCAATGTGCAGGTTGAAGTTAAAGTGTGCATTACAGGTCACTCACTCCAAGTTCAACTATATTATAGATGAATTGAAAGGGATGCCTGTTTGTTGTGTCGGGGTAATGTATGGGATGCTTTTTTCTGGTGTATCTCATGATGTAGCACTTTTCAATGCTTAGCTGGATATTGGTGTCTGAGCACCAAGCAAGTAGTGATGATAGTTCTGATTGTAGATTACAAGCTTCAGCTACAGATTCTGGAGTACATTTTTGTGTCATCAGAAAAGAGTAGAATTCTACCACATTTAATAATTGATGTTAGATTGTTAATGAAGACGTTGAAAAGTAAAGGGCCCAGATGAGACCCTTGTGGTAAGCCAGAGGAAAAAGTATGAGTTGCCACCTTTGAAATGCCACCTTCTTCCAGTGAGGTAGGTCAACAACTTTGAAAATAATGGGTCTCTGAAATCCATCCAAGTTTGAAGAGTTTGAATAAGAGGATGGTCCACTTGATGGAAGGCTTTGGCAAAATCAATGTAAATAACATTGACCTGGTTCCCCATGGTCCAGGCATTCAGATATGAAGTGACATATCTCTCTCTCTCTCTATCTATCCATCCATCTCTCCATCTCTCCCCCCCCCCCTCTCTCTCTCTCTCTCTCTCTCTCTCTCTCTCTCTCTCTCTATATATATATATATATATATATATATATATATATATATATATATATATATATATATAGGTTGGTAATATTGGTTGTGATTGATTTTGATTTCCTGAAGCCATGTTGGTAGTCAGATAGTATGATATCAATGCTAGGAGAAATAATCAACATAACAAGTCTCTTGAACAACTTTGGAATGGAATGGTTCAGAATAGATAGTGGTCTGTAGTTAGATCTGGTTTGTCCTTTTGCTTGTGTATTTGTATTACTTTGTCTATCTTTTGAAACAATTAATGAGAAAATTTAATTACAAGAACAATCTTACAATCTTACACATCATCAATCACAATCCAAAACAACACAATCTACAACAACAATCTTACCTGTACTACAACTCGTGGATTAATTGTATAATTAATGGAATGTTCAAAAAACATCTTCAGATCTTGATTTTTTTCAATTTCTTCTAAGGATTCTGTGTTTTCATTTTCATCTTCAACTTGCTCAATAATGTCAGAACTTTCTTCTACATTACACACTGGTATTTCACAACCTACTTTCATTATAACACCATCTCCATATGGAAATCCTCTCTTTCCATTTATTCCTTTCCCAATTTCTTGCTTAACCACCATTGTGAATACTTATATCCTATTTGTTGGAATAGTTCTGAAATTAATTATTTATAAAGACTATTTTACCACTTTTTTGACATTCATACATTAGTGACAGTTCATTGAATTAAAATATAACAGAAATGAAAGTACTATTTTAGTGCCATACATTAATCAAGTGAATAAATTGTTCAAGTCAAATTGTTTTGTAAATTTAAGACAGTACCATATTAACACACACAATTTTAATATAATTTTATATTTCCTTCATGTTATTACAATAAATCTTCAATTTCCAAAGTGTTTCCAATCTACAAAATCAATTTCCAATGTGTTTTACTAAACAAAGTGTTTTACTAAACAAAGATGTTTTATTAACTTTGATGGAAAGATGACATTGACTTAAGTTGTTAAAGGTATTTATCATTACCAAGATTGATATGAAAACAAAATTTCAAGAATGAAAAATTGAATTGGATAGGACCCTAAAAACACTAGAAAATAAGATGTGCTCTAACCAATCTGTTATCATGAAGCATTTTATAGGATGTATACATAGGTACCAAAGAATGTAGAAAGATCAGAGAATTTAAAAAAATCACAAAGGTATTAGTCTCCATTGATAAAAAGATCTTTTTCAGAATATTTTGTACCTATTTTCAAATATTGTAATTTGTTTTCTTTCAATGCTTTTATATTATAAAAACATAAGTTGTTTTACTAAATCTGTGTGATTTTCTGTTATGCATGACAAGGCTGCTGGCAATTTTAATGTTCTGAATGAAAATAAATATTTTTTGGTGGAGATTTAGAGTATATACTCTAAGTCTACTGTAAAGAATACTGCTTTGAAACTAGAGAAAGGCTTTCAAATTCTTTACAATTTTTACTCTATACAATTGTGCTAATGACAATGGGCAAGAGTTTCTGAGTAAAAAAGTTTTTCAAAATTACAGCGCCTCGAGGGTGCCCGACCAACTAGGGAATATAAATTTTGAAGAAAACACTTTTTCGGTACCAGGGGACCCCAAAACGTGTATTTCTGTTGAAATATCGAAATCGAGTTTCCGCAGCATTATGTAACTTTCCCTGCACTAATGAAAAAAATGTCAAAATAAAAATTAGAGTGGGCGGCGATAGATGGCAGCTGGCAACAGTATGTCTCAAGTCCGAAGAGCTAGCCGAGACCAAATGAAATAGAAAACTAATACGAGAAAGTCTGTGCAATTCTGTAGCACCATTAGTATTTTTTAACTATTTTCATTTTCTTGCTAGCAGTATCAACAACAATGCTAATCGGCAAAATGTGTTTCCCATTCAAATTAGCGGTCATTGATGCTCGTAACTCATTGTTGTAACGCCGCACTGAGAAGGCCATAATGACAGCTGCCGTTTCTTTCGCATTAATTTAAACTAATAGGTTTGTTTACGGCTAAAACATGTATAGTGCATCGTTGGATTCGCGTAATTTTCGGGCAATTTTGCTTGAAAATATTGGCGAGAAAGTACTATAAGCGCAATTTTTCTTGATACTCCACAGCAGGGGGTGCGAGGGGAGGCGGGTTCTGTTTACGTCACGGCAGTTCAGTTCTGTCAACCTCTACAGAAAACTCAGCGTAAACGCGCGTCTTGGATTAGATAGCAGTGAGAAAAAACGTAATGTTTTTTAAAAATTCTGAAGAAATAATTAGCAATTGTAGAAATTATTGGGTAACAAAAAGGAGCACGGTAAGCAGAGGTCGTTAGAAAGAGAGAGCGAAAACAGAGAAGTCCGAATTGTAAAGGAAGAAGGTGAGCAGCACTGCAAACTGAGCCGTGACGTTCCGAGTGGGGCTCATGTTTTCTGCCGAGCCGTGCTGTGCCGGGCTAAGCAAAAACTAGGGAGCTGGAGGATCAAGAAAAAGTGCGAGCATAGTACTTGCTGTTTTTGCACCACTATTTTTCAATTTTCCCAATTTTCTGGTTTCCTAATAGTATGATGTAAATATTACTTTAAGTATATTAAAGAAGATTAAAACCTTGTCCCATTAGGAAATTTTCGTTTAACATTTTGGAGCTGTTTTTAACCTTTCGACTCTGTGGTCCTTTTTGACCCTACGGGCAACTAATGCTTTGCAACACACTGAAAATTTTTCCCATGAACGTCTCGTTTTAGATATGCTATTTATGTCCAATTTTACTTCAGTTGTAAACTTTTCAGTTTTTTAAGTTCTTTTTGGAAAAAGAAAATTATGCGTCTGGGTTCAGAAATGCCACAAATTGACATTTAAATCACAAAAAGGAAAATTCTTGAAACACGTCTTTTTCCGTTTTGTAGTATTATGTTGCGGTTTCTGGATGATAATTTGGGCAGGGGCGGTTCTTTATAAGGTTCACAGGTTCACACAACACCCCAAAATATGAGAGAAAATAGAATATACACTTCGTTATTACATTATCATTAATAGTATGAGTTTTTTCTGCTTCTTTGTATAATTTTCATACCAGTATTACATTGACGAACCAATGTGTCTACATGGCTGTTCACGTTCTCGAAACAACACCTTGCTCAGACTTCGTTTCATAAGGAACATTGGATACCACGTGACTTCGCTTCTGTGTTGTCATAGGGTGCTTTCATCGTATCATGTTCACACTTACGCCGTGAACTCCGCTTGGCGCAGCACTCGGGCATCACGTAGAGTCCCTAGCATCACGCCGTCCTACTCGAGACGAAGTCTCCGGCGCGATGTCAGTAAAACAGTGTCCCCAATACGTTACTCCGAAACGCAAGTTTTGCGTCTGATGTGGATGGTGGAGGACGTCTTAAAATCAGTGTAAAACTGTGTTTTACATCTCGACTTCAAATAGTATTTAAGTTACGGTGTCTGTGCATCCTGGTATTCAATTATTTCTCTAAAATGAACAAAGTTGTTAATCTTATTGGAAAAAAGTTTAGCTACGATGATATTCTTAAAATCACGAATGAAATGATAACTTGGTCCGGATCAGCCTGTTCTGAAAATTGAAATAACTGTGAAATCAGCAAAACGAGAGTTTCGTCGACGATTCAGCCCTAATATTTGTTCGACATATAAGCTGAGCGATCATTTTTAACAATGAAGCGGATAAAAACATTTCTTAGGAATATAATGACAACAGCGAGTGTGCGCTCTAACAATGCTGTCAAAAGAGAACCAACTTATCCGTGAATCCAGTAACTTCAATGAATTAGTGATGGAAAAATTTGTGCATAGGCAATTGGATTTTCTATTCGAGTAAACAAGGTAAGTTTATAATTTCCACATTTCTAGGTAGATTGATTAAATATTTGATAAATGTTTCGTTCTGATTGTTGCTTAATGAAACTTGTAACATTGAGGCTATGTATAGAAGCGCAAGGGTCAAAATTAATATATAGCAATAAGCGAGAAATTAAGCTTTATTTGAAGATTAGTTATTAATGTTATAAATAAGTTAGCATTAATTTTTTTTTTCACAAGCTGGTCAGGTCACTGCTATAGCATAGTAGACAGCGTGCTCCTTGACCGCAGAAAAGCAGTCGCCCAACGTCCACATATCAGTCGTTGTGTGTATTGAAAGGAATGCGATACGCGGACGTGGTGCGTGGGCCGACCTGTCGCCGGCAACGGATGTTGCGCTGACTTCAGCTCGATTTCGGAGCGGCTGCGCGACCTCACGGCGCAGTCACACGTGGGGGGCGCGTCCGAGGAAAGTTTATAATCAGTTTCTTGGAATGGAAACGATTGTTTTTCATGTCATTCCTTCTTTATATACTGCGATTTTTGTAGGAAGAGCTCTGAAGATAACTCAAATCCCATCTTCGCGATGGAATATGTCACGGCATTTCGCGTCTTTTCTCGGTCTTGCCGGTAAAAGTCGCATGATCGCAAGCACTGCTTCATACGGTCGCGATCGTGCGAAATCTAGCGGAACGACTGTGAATGATACGAAATGCCGTGACATATTCCATCGCGAAGATGGGATTTGAGTTATCTTGAGAGCTCTTCCTACAAAAATCGCAGTATAGTAGTTTTTAGTTTTTACATTCATTTAAAATTATTCGTCAAATATTTTAAAACATATTTGAAATTTAAGGTGAAATGTTCTTAAACAATCTAAATAGTAGTTGTGTCTGTTAATCAATAATTGTGTCCATTAATCGGGAAATATTCGAAAGACCCACCTCACGACCATTGCGAATGCAACACCCTTAAATTTAACTCACCCACCGCCACTGAATTCGGGGTATTTTTCTATGACTATTTGGTATATGTTTCAAGTATTTTCATGCAGGTAAGATAGACACCATGTACAGTCTAGTATAGTTATGAGGATATGCTAATTGTTTTTGTGGAAACATTTTTCTTTATTTTGTGTAATGTAGTAAATAAAGCAAATAATTATCATATCTTTCTTAATTAATAATCCAAAATAATATCCGTGCATCAAATGCTTATAAACTATTGTGTAAAACGTTTGGGGTAAAAAAGACCCCAAACGGAATCCATTTGGAAAAACAGTCAGAGGGTTAAGAAAAAATCTTTTAAGCTCTAGTGTAAATGTGAAATTTGAAGCTCTTTTTCACAGGAAACTCGTGTGTTTTCGAAAAACTTCATTTCAGATCATTTGAAACACTTTTACTCATAAATGCAATAATGTATGCATATCTCTGGAAATGTCCATATTAATGGTGTGAGAGATATTAATAAAAATACATGTAAGTAAATTTTGAAGAAAAAAACAACGAAGAATATAACAAAATGAATTTTATGTCGTCTTAGAGAGTGCAATTACCATACAAAAAAGTTGAAGAAAAAATTTGGAGTCGTTTTTGAGGAAATGGCATTTGAGCATTTCTGAAATGGCAGAATTTTAAGCTTGTTTTTACAGAAAAGCTTTGTTTGTGTGAAAACTATAGAAGACATCATTTAAAGCACATGTACCAGTAAATGCAAAAATGTGAACAAAAAGCTGCTAATATCAATATTAACGATGTGAGAGGATAGTCAAAAAAATATATTTATGTTATTTTTTAAATAACAAAAGGATAGATAAATGTGGCATTTACGTTACTCTTTTACAGAAGTTCTTTTAACGTCATCCTATTTTTTATATAAATATGAAATTACTTTTAAAATGTGATAGTACAAAACAAGTTACTACAATAAAAAAATATCAATGTGAAGTACAAAAAACTTACAATCCAAATATGAAAGATCGCGTTTCGCAGCTCCAAGAGAGTTTTAAGCAATCCGCCATCAAAACAATAAGTAAAACGAAACGTGATTGGCTCCCGAAAAGGCGGGTAAGTCAGCAAACCATTGCGACCAATCCACTTGACTATGACCAACTGCTTCAAATCAGGAACGTAAACAATCATAAGATAGTTATCATAAACTGGCATAAAAAGACATTATTTTCTTCGCCAGTAATGAAAAGTAATTCTTATGCACATAATAATTTCATCTTATTTACAGAGCTATTTTTTTATGTCAAGGCAGTGCTTTTTTAACATTTCTTTTAATGCTTGGGCACTTCATATATTTTGTGATAAAGTTGTATAAACTGTATTTTCTTTCAAAGAATTTAGGTATATTGAGGTTCACTCTAATTTATGTGGAAAAATAAGTTATTCTGTGAGGTGTATCGGCTTCGACGATAGGGAATTGTAGGCGGGGGGTGTTGCGGTGTTGTTACAAAATGGTTTGACAAGTGAAATTATTACTCCTTATAAGTGCGGGTGTTTATTTTTGACATTTGTGGTTAGGAGTAGCATTGACGACCAATTGAAAAGTGTAAAAAAGTGTTATCAAATCTTCTCTTATGTAGTGCTTGTGTCAGAAAAGGTACTGTGTGGCAGTGGCGTTTCAGAGACTGTTTAACAACTGTGAACCAAAATGCCTGCGGTTTTAAATTTTATAGAAGTGGAAAACTTCAAATCATATCGAGGAAGCTTGGCTATTGGTCCGTTAAAATCATTTACAGCAGTAATTGGCCCCAATGGCTCAGGTAAATCGACGAACGCATACATTTGTGTTTGCATGACGAATGTGTGTTACAAAAATTTAGTAGTTTGATTTGTATTTCATGAGAATTTGAAATAAAAATTCATGTTACTTAATATTGTGATATTGTTCTCTTCCTTTTGGCGGATCATATTTTTAAATGTTTTGTAATTGTCAATATCTGTTTTGGAAAACAATTTTCTTGTTTGAGAGAAACAGTAGGGTGAAAGGCATAACATGATGTGTCAAAAAGTCGACTTTTTTAAATCGAGTCTTGGAAGTTTTCATTATCCAATGAAGTTAAGCAGTATCAGGAATGAAGAGGATGTTATTTGTGCAATACTTTAACTGACTTACCATATTATTAAAAATAAAGTCTGACTTATGGTGAGCCCATGAACTTTATAATGCCTCCAGAAAAATCAACTTTTTGACACATTGACTTCTGCCTTGGTATCACAGTAATAATATCTGTTGTTGGCAGTAGTGATAATTTTTTAGTGCACAAGTGTGTGAATGACATTGTAATATTGCATTTTAGGAAAGTCAAATTTTATGGATGCTGTCAGTTTTGTCATGGGAGAGAAAACAACCAGCTTACGTGTGAAAAGACTAAGTGACTTAATTCATGGAGCTTCAATTGGACAACCAATCTCAAGGAGGTGAATTTGATTTAAGTTTTTTAAAATAAAATATTTAAAAGTGGTTGATACAGGGTTTACGGTGCACTTCAGCCTTGCTGCCCATTGCTGTCATGGCCTTCTTAATACTACTGTAAAACTCGTTCACTTCTGATTTTTGTCATGAATGATAAATGCTGTACATTTACACAAAAGTTATAGAAAAATATTTTCATTCCGTGAACTATTTTTATTTTTCATGCTAGAAATGTAATTTTATATCCAACATATTTTTATTGCCAACACAGTTTTATAACCAACACAATTCTTTAACCAGCACATTTTGACACCAAGTGGTCCATGACTGATTTAACATGCTTCATTCATGAGGGCCTCGGTTCGAGGGCACAGGTCCTCGGCTCTCGAGACCTGGTTTCTCTGCTGTTGCTCTGGCTCTCATGCTGTTTTATGTTCCCCCATTTTTAACAGAATTTATTTGAAAGGGATCACTCACTTTTAAGAGAATGTCTTTCAAGGGAATAGTAAATAATTGCTGTTTTACGTTCCCTCATTTTTATGAGAATTTATTTTAAAGGAAACACTCGCTTTTAAGAGTGTATTTTAAAGAGAATAGTAAATAAATAGATATTTAAAAAAGTAACTTACCAATTAATTCCAACCTCTCCTTAAAAAACCTCTTTAATGTTATGAATCAGAAAATCAGTGATAATATCATGACTTGCATTAAAAGCGTCTATGATGTTATAAATCGTAAATTCAGTATAATATTGTCAACTGATACATAAGTGTTCATTTAAATGTTTATCTAAATAATATAAACAATTCCTCTCTGGTTAACAATAATATTCATGCACACTAATTGGAAGAGAATCAAATCATGTCAGGGCACAGTAATTGAGGAAGGTGCACCATAAACCCGGGATCAGCCTTAAAAGTTTTTATTGTTGATCTCAAGTCAAAACGAAAAATATAGGTAAGTCAGATGTTTCATCTATTTGAATTGTAGATCTCTTCAGAGGTACAAAAATATAAAAATTAACATGCACACAGAAAACAACCACCATGAAATATTCAATTAAAGTTGACTTTTTTATATTGTTATTTAAGGTCGCGTCAACTATTAGGGCATTAGCAACCACTATTAGATATAACGTTATGGTATGAGGATGAAATGATATAGTGATGATAGAGGGGGAAGGATGAACACATACAACCATGCCTGACCCGGGTCTTGGAAACCGTGACCCCTCGGTCTGAGATCACTACTGCACTACTGACTTAGCAATCTCAGCCATGGGGCTGACTAAAGTTGACACTTGTTAGCTGTGAGGCTGTCTTCCAATTGGGAGATTAAATGTCACTGTAGTGATCTACATCCAGGCTCCTGATTGGATGTCAGTGTCACAGCTGATCAAGTGTCAATGGACTTAAATATTTTAATCTAAATATTGTTAGAATAACATTTACCTGTTTAAAAATTAATACTTGAATACAACAGTTTTAATGAAGCTTCATTATAGAACTTGATATATATCACTTGAAAAATCTATTTTTTTAAAAAATATATTTAGTTTTTACCAAAATATAGTTCAAAATTATTATGTGATGTGAGGTTTGTGTACCTTGTTTGCTTCAAATTTTACCTCTCGCCTGCTTTGTTCTCTTTTATGGATGTTCCATGCTTCTTCTTTTCCTTCTTCTCCTTCTTCTTTTTCTTCTTCTTCTCCTTCTCCTTCTTCTTCTTCTTCTCCTTCTTCTTCTCCTTCTTCTTCTCCTTCTCCTCCTTCTCCTCCTCCTCCTTCTTCTTCTTCTTCTTCTTCTCCTTCTTCTTCTTCTCCTTCTCCTTCTCCTTCTTCTTCTTCTCCTTCTCCTTCTCCTTCTTCACTGTCAGGAATTAGGCCTACAGCCTGTTCCATCTTCACTCCAACCATCTCTTCCTAGGACGTCCTATTTCTCGTCTTCCTACAGGTTTATAAGATAGTATTGATTTTATTATTCTCGTGTTACCCATTCTATTTATAAGTTGAATCCAACGTTGTTTATTTTCTTTAATACGGTCATTCATGGAATATATATTTGGATTTATATTTTTATTTATTATATGTGGATCAATTTGAATATTGGATATGCCAGAGCCAAAAATAGATGCATTGTATTGCATTAAACAAACTTTAGTAAAAAAAAAAACACATTTTTTACACAACTTCTTTTTCTCTTGGTTCCTGAAAAGTGTTCATGCAAAATTTGGGATCAATTTCTTCAGTTGTTCAGAAGATTTTGTCTAACATACTTTTATTATATACACATTTATGTAAAGTGTATATTTGTTTAACTTAAATTAATATTTCGTTGTGGTAACCTCAATAGGTCATATGTCAAAAAAGAAAAATCACTTTTTTGTTTATTTCACCATTGATCAATCTAGAGAACTGTAGCAGTTGCAATAGGTTGTTAGATGACAGTATAATGAAAAACTGAATATAATGCTTGTACATTTGGGAAAGCGTCTGCCAAGACAGTGAGTGGTAGAGAACGTTTTTTGTTTTTCCTTAAAATTTCAGTAGATTTGACATACGAATTATTGCGGTTACCATGATGATTTATTGTTTAAATTGAATATTGAAAATAGATTTGTAAGTGATATATATAAAGTTCTATGAATTTGCCGGATGTTTATTGTTTATTTTCGATATTTTAATTTTTCATCCCCCCCAAGAAATAGTAAATATTGTCATTTTGATTATTCATTTAATTTTGTTTGTGTGTGTGTGTTCTACACTCTATTACTTACTATTATACTTTTTGTAAGACCAAAGGGGTCTCCATATCAAAAAGATAAAATGGTTGTCACTCCTGTATTTTTTGTGGTTTTAACTTGGTGAGATAGAGAAGAAAAACTTTTAATAGATGTATGATTGACTATTATGTTTTGCTTTGTACACTAATAAATATTAATTTTTGCTCCCAGTGCTTCTGTGACTGCTGTGTTCTTATTGGAAGATGGAACTGAGAAGCGTTTCACTCGTGCAGTTCAAGGTTCCACATCAGAGCATCGTATTAATGGAGAGGTAGAGGTTATTTTGCAAATTAAATAAATAGTTTCTTGATGTGCTCCAAGTGATGTTTTCTTTGTAATTTTTCAATCTCAGATTTAATTTTTACTTTCTTGCCCTTACTTTATAAGAAGAGAAAGTATTTGTGTGCCAGGAAAAGGCAAATTTTGGACAAATAAGAAAAATTCGTATTGCTGGCCCTGGTAAAGAAAAAATTGTTAAATCTAGTATCCGAACATATATTAAATTACTTCCTCTGATGTGTTATATAGTCAGAATCCATGTTTTGTGGGTCCTTGGTACTTTAAAATCGATTGACGGCAAACTGTCTGTCTGTGGTCAATGCTAACACCAAATCCACAGCTGATTTTCTCCAACATTGATATTCCTTGATTGTTTTAAAGGAAATCCAGACCCTGTCAGTTTGAAATGGATATTTTGATTTTTGGGAGTATTTTACATACTACCTCAATGTTTTCAAAATGTTCTCAAAAATGGCTCCAAATTTTTAGATGAAACTTTGTGCTTGGATAGCTTAAAGAATGCTTAAGAAAGGTGCAGGTTTCATTTTCGTTCAAATCCTGATTTTCAGAAAATTGTAAAAGTTCAATTTGTTGTTGGCATCTTCCTACTACTACAATGTTGAAGACAGAGATTTTTTCCCCTTAATGAAATCTGTTCTTTGAAGACAGATCTAGAAGTACGGTGATGTACAATTTTTTAAAGATATGAATATTTGTAATTTTGTGTGAAATACAGGCAATTTTAAAAATTCTTTCAACAATTATTTTCTCAAAAATGGCTACAGATGTTTACTTTAAATTTTCTCTTCATATGAATTAAAGGATAGTAAAATAATTGGTGCTAATATCATTTCTGTCAAACTGTCTGTATTTTCAAAAAATTGCAAAAACATTTCAAAACTACAAAGTTGAAGATGGAAATTTTTGCCTTTAATTTTTTCATGGATGAAACAAGGAATGCTTAAAGGATTGGCAGGTCTCGTTTTCATTGAGCTTTGTGAATTTTCGAAAATTGAAAATTTAGAAATAATGCATGGAAGTATGTGCTGTTGTAGCACTAGTAGTTTATAATGAAATCAGACCTGATGTGTGTAAGAGGAAGTAAGTAAAGTACTTCAAACAGGATGTGGGAATATGAAGGTCTGACATTCCTTCACCCTTTCTATAGAGCCTTCAAGCATCTGATTGCAGTACAGTGCTTATGGAGGACAGCATTGCCACTTCTTGCACAGCACTTACGTGCAACACTCACAATACTGGATACTCAGATTGACTTGGAATGTCGTAGCTGCCCATGACCACTCATCCTTCTCTATCAATTTCTTGCATAGGATGAGGCTCCGGTATGAGTAAATCGCCCTCGCACAGCGTATCATCATCAGTAAGCGAGAGATAAGAGCTGTCTCACGCCTTGGAGGTCAGGAGAGAAACGTCCTGTTCTTACCGCTGGGTTGAAAAATATATTGAAGGATAAATTATAACAAAAAACTTTAAATGAAAATTATAACTGAAATATCTGTAGCAAACAAAGTCCAACTCCTGGTGAAACAGGTTCTTTATCCTTCAAACACTAATGGGACTTGAATTGCTGTTTAGCATGAAAGACATGGATATCGAGATCAGTCATTTTACACCTGCAGTTTATTCACATATTTATTTTTAAGTAAAATAAAGGGAAAACACCAATTCATGAAGGTGAGATGACATGGATGGTATCAGATACTGTAATGGACAATACCTAATGTTCTTTTTGAACATTCAGCTACAAATTCGCCACATCTTTGGATTTGAAAGCACATTATAAGACATACTGATTGAATGACTTTGGAATTAACATTGTTAATTGTGGAGCATTCATACAAATAACATGTCCATCGAATCAGATTTTTCAGAAACTGCACAAAACTTATTGTTGACAAGTTATCACCTTTTCAAGCAGTGTAATACGCTCTGCTGCTTACTAGTATTGTTACAAAAGTCTATGAATACTGCTGTCAAATCAGTTACCTATAATTATGACGATATTCCAGGTTAAAAGTTAGACATGTTTGCATTTGCTTGGAAATTTTTGATGTGCTTGCTTTTGGCTGTGGCATCTAAGGACTTGTTGGCTTTTGCATAAAATAGGACTACTATTATCCCATTTGATTGGGATTATTTTACTGCAGTTTGTATGTAGATATTTTATTTCTCCAAACAGACAAATCTACTAAAATTTCTGTAGCTAATGTAAGCATTTTTTTACCTCTGAAGAAATTATGAAGAACAAATTTCGATGGACATGTTTGTTTTTGCTTGAATGCTCCTGAATTTAAAATTTTAAACTCATTTTGTAGATAGGTTTATTTGTATTTCACTTTTTGTAATAAGTGAAATTCAAAAATAAATTCTCTATTTTTCCTTTCTCCGTCGCCTGTTTAGAATCGCATATGCATTAAGATCTCCAAACGACATGAGATGTTCGTTCGGAGTGCACTAAATGATCACCATTATCACCGTCTAACTCAACAACCATGATTGATACAGAAACGTGGTTGGCCTCGTATCAAAATTTGGATTTCTCGTGTCATTTCATCTGCCGGATGTTTGGGCTTTTCTTCAATAATAAAAAAGTTTCTCGCATGGGGAAAATTTAAGGACGTCAAAATGTAGAAATAAACACATGGCTAAATGTAAAAGTAAATGCTTACTTTCTTCAAAACTAAACCATTAAACTCAGTTATGAAATAACCATCACATTCGTAAGAGTTCTGGGAATAGCTGGTAAAAAACTCTGTTTATGATCAACACAATTGAAGCTATTGTTCAGTAAACATGTTAAATATTTGCGCGTGAAACAGAATGGACGGGTGAATGCCTTGTGAATTGGCAACACAGCCTGCGATAGGAAGAGAGAGTCTTATGTAAAATTGTATTAGATAGAAAAAGAGGGCAATACTCCAATAAGGCTCCGTACTGCAATCAAATGCTTGGATGCTCTATAATGTAGCAGTTTTTTCTGAAACGTTGAAGTTTGCTCACGAGGCAACCTTATTGTATTTTGCTGGAGAGGGAAGAGGGCAGGAGCTTTCTGTGCTGAATGAAATGGGATCTCTCCTGTTCAGGATGCTGTCTCTGTAAAATAAAAAATGCACAGGCAATGAAATGAATATCCCTAATTTTATAAACGAGATGGGAATAGTATCATTCCATGATATATGTATTACATAATTCTATCCTCCTTGGTTGGATTTTTTTAGGGATGCACTATCTCATGTATAGTGTGAAGTAACTAGTTTTGGTCAGAGATGGGTTACTATAGCTCTTCTAACTTAATGATATGTGACCTTTGTTTGGTTTCACTCAGCAGGAACTTAATATTCACAATCAGTCATTTCAATAGACCTGAGCAACATTCATTTGAATATCCCTGTGGGTACTGTAATTTGGGATATCTTGTAATGCTGTTGGAGTGCTCAAATTTCACGGGAGCAAAAGAGAGCAACAGAAGAAAATTGATCTTGGGAAGGGAACGAGACTCTTTGGAGGATGTACTCAAATAAGATTTGCAGTGATTTCTGAAAGTCACACTTGAAGGTGGTTCCTCTAAAAGTATTGTTGGGATCACTAATAGGTAGTTAGGTGACAAAAGGGTATGGTATTGAAATTCAAATGCTGTTCACTCTTATGTTCTGTTTTTCTTTCTTTTTTACTCTCTTGCATTCTGCTTACACAGAAAGTATTATAATGCTGCAGAAAAGATGGAGATTTTATGACAGAAAAATCGTATTGCTTGGCCCTGGTACAGAAAAATGAACAAAACTTCTTCCTGTGTGTAGTAAATTATTTCCTCTAACATGTTGTGTAGTCAGAATCGATGTTTGATGGGACCTTGATACTGAAAAATTGGTTTGTGGCAAAATGCCTGTCTGTCTGAACAGTGCTGGTGGCTAAACCATAAGCAGGTTTTTTGGCAAAATTGATATTCCCCAAATGATATTACTGATGTTGTGGCCCCTTAAATTTGAAATGGATTTTTTGATTTTTGGGGTTACTTTACATTAAGCCTGAATATTTTAAAAATTTTGTCAAAAATAACCCCAATTTTTTTCCGTTTGATCGAGCAAAAGACGGCAATAAAGAAATGGCATATGTCATGTTTTTATTGAATTTATATATTTTCAAAAACTGCCAAAGCTAAAAATTTTTACAACTATAATATTGAAGGAAAAAAACACCCTTCAAATTTTTCTTCAAATTAAAACAACAACAACAACAACAACAACCCGCAAAGAAAATGGTGCTGGTCCTATTTTCAATGAACTCTCTAATTTTAAAAATTTCACAAAATTAACATTGCAAAAGTACAATATTGATGAAGGAAAATTTTTGGTACTTGAAATCTGTTCTGAAAAGTCTATTGTGTAAAGAAGGTCATGTTAAAAAAAAATTGCAGATTCGAATTTCCTGCCCCTCTTTTGCTGGAATCTTTCTAGGTTTGTTAGGTTGCAACGATTGGAATGCTATGACAGGGCAGTTTGAAGTTCTCAGAGTAACTTGTCATTGTTGGTTTATATTTCGGGGGCATTGGAAGAGTGTTTTGAATTATTGAATTTGTGTTGATATATTAGCTTAAGTTTTCATGTTATTCGATTGGTAATGAATTTTACAAGTGATGGCTGTAATGTATTAATGAGTGTTGAATGTGAGTTGAGAAAGTGCATGCTATTTTAGTACCACTAGTTAAATTTAAAATTTTCATTTATTATTATGATTTTTTATTTTCAATATATTGTTTACATTGAATACACTGTTTTCAAAAGAAATTTAATTTTGTATTTTTGTTATAACAGCCAGTAAGCAGTCAAGTGTACTTAGCAGACCTTGAAAAACTTGGTATTAATGCCAGAGCCAAGAACTTCTTGGTTTTCCAAGGTGCAGTTGAATCCATTGCTATGAAAAATCCTAAAGAAAGAACTGCCTTATTTGAAGAAATCAGTGGGTAAGTTTAATTATCTATCTAGGCTTAAATTATTCCATTATGAAGGAATAGTAGATTTCAACTCACTATTTCTATTTTTTTTTTTTTTTTTTGATTATTAATTTTATTAGTAACAAAATAATGCTCTTTGCCGATTAATATGCTAGGTGTTACATTGGTTAATAGTATTTTTTCTTTTATTTAGTTTATTAACTTACAGAAGCTGTATACAAAATAATAATTGAAACCAAACAATTTCTCTCATTTCTTAAAACATTTAAATTGTACAGTTCTTGGGTCGTTATGTCCTGGAGAGAGCATTCATTTTTTGGTTCACAAACTAGCTAACCCCAGTCACATGATGGATCTTCATTATAACTTCATTTATTCAAATGATAAATTGTTTTGGATTGTTTAATGTGGATATGAGTTTTTTTTCCATGCAATATTCCTCTTGAAATCTTGAACAGGAAAGGTTAGTGAAGAACTGTGGAGGAAAAGTAAAATTGGTGATTGATGAAATTATCGACAATATGTTGACATTTACAAATGAAATTAGGAAACAAATGTAGTATTGAATATTCAGTTACATTAGATTCCTAGATCAATTATTGGACATAAACAGTGATTCAGTTAAAGTTTTAAAGACATGATTTTTATCTTTAAAGTACTGGCATATTTACATGTAATTTCTGTTGAAGGATGTAACAATTTCAAGATTATTGTTTTATATTATAGAAATATCTCTGTAAATTTTTGAAGATTATTTGGGAAGATTATGCAGTAAATTTTTGTTACACTTAATTTGTGAAATACATTTTTTCTATGTCTGACATTTTTTTTTACTTATTTTCTTAGCTTTAATCAATCATTTGAATTTCTGTCTGAAAAATCTGATCAAATCCTCGTTTAATTCAGATAATTAGAGTTCTACTGTGTTGTTATTCAAACATTCAATTTAAAGATTTTATTTTTTGTGTATATGAATTCAAATAAAATATTTTTTATTTAAATGTGGCTTTAAAGGTCAGGTTCTCTAAAGATGAATACGAAAGGTTGAGAAATGAGATGTTAAAAGCTGAAGAGGAGACACAGTATACTTATCAAAAGAAGAAAGGTATTGCTGCTGAGCGTAAAGAAGCCAAGATAGAAAAGGAGGAGGCAGAAAAATACCAACGATTGAAAGAAGATCTGGTAAGAATAAAGCTATCTCATTAAGTGCTGCTATGTTCATATTTTCATTCATTCATTGCTGCATTCAGTGCTGCTATGTTCATTTTTTGCAAAGGAATAAATATTGAAGGCGTTTAATGTTATCAGAATCTGTTGTCCAGAGAGCATTTATGAGAAGAGGGACAGGTTTTAGAAAATAAATCGCAGTATGAACTGTGTGTTTTTGAGGTTCTTAAAATATTTTAAATATCTAATAGGTCGTGGAGTACAATGAAAGATTAGTGTATTGGGATTATGGATTTCATATATATTTGCAATCACTTTGAAAGTTCCCATTTGTGATCCACAGTATTTCATCTTGAAAAAAACTCATTATTCAGATCTGTTTCTTTATTATGGAGTAAAATGAAGGGGTTGTTATTTTGTTTTCCTTTGTCATATACAGAGAATAGAAAAAGTAAAGCTGCAAAAATTTGTCTTTTAGATTGTGAAAGAAATAGGTCTCCAATACTGAAAAATATTAATATCTTTTTCTCATATAAGTAGTCTTAGAGAAAGTTTTGTAATGTTAAAAATATCAGGGAAAAAGTTATTTATTGGGGGATTTTAATTAAAATATGTTTTGTGGATTCCTGAAATTGAAAGAGTCTTGAAACACAAAAGCACCTCCTTCTGACTATCTGTAACCAACAATAGTGCCAAACCAGGATTTCCCTCAAAATTATTAATCTCCCAATTGATCAGGTACAACTTGAGGCTCTACATGTTTGGTACAGAACTTAATTTTTTGTTGCTTTTGTGAAGTTCCTAGAACATTTTCAGAATTTTCTCAAATATTCTTTTCTTTAAATATTTTGCTCAAGTGGAGCAAAATTCTTTTATAAAAATTGTGCAAGTTTGATTTTCATTTGAAGATTTGAATTTTTAAAATTGTGTAATTTGAAAAGGTTTTGGATCTTCTTTTTATTGAAGATAAATCTCTTTCCTGAAAGAAATTGTTGCTTTAAAAAATTAGATTGTAAAAAAATTTCATAAGCAGTTTTTTTTTCTTCAAAATACAAGTTGTCTTTTTGTAAAATAATTTAGTCAAATTGTGACTACTTTCCTAATATATGTAGGCAAAATTTTCTGAAAAAATGGTTCCAAATGTTTTTTTTCTTAGGGGTTGTCCATAAATTACGTAACGCTAAAAGGGGAGGGAGGGGGTCTGAGGCAGCATAATGCTGTGTTACATTGAGATAGTGAAGTGCATTACAAGGGGGAGGGGAGGTATTGAAAATATTCAAAATTTGAGTTAAGTAATTTATGGACGGCCCCTTAGAAAGTTTGAAACTGTGGATAAAACAAAACAAGTGAAATCACAAGACATCAGCACAATTTTGATAGAAGCTGTTAATTTTTCAAAAATTAATATGTATTTTTTTAATAATTGCATCATAGATGCATCTAGGCATTTCAAAATAAGTTATCTTTACCTATTACAAAGTCACTTCCTCTGAAATGTTAACTTTGTCACAGCCATGACCATTGATTTCTTTTTTAAAGAGTGCCCCAAATACAACCATCAAACATAGTTATTTGTATACAAACTTGATGCAATTCTACTTTCATCAAAAATCTAAATAACATAATGACCTTTTGTAAAGCTGTCAGTATATTTACTGACATTTAACCTCACTGTTAAATGTAAATTGACCCTTCTGAAAATATTGAGTTAATATTAGTTATTAAGTTAATTGTATTATGTATTAATTGTATAAGAAAAAGATTTCTTGAAAATTTGCTCAGGGGAAATGGGGGACAGTGGGGAATAGTAAAAATACAATGTTCATTTTCGTAATATTGTATACCCGCTACAAATAAAACAAGACAGCATGTGATATTGGAGCTCCTGGTTTGTTCAAGTGAAAATGGATGGAAATTATATCATTTTTACCAGATGATGATCTTTCTTAAAGGTAGTGAATAGGTGTTACTTGCTGAAATGTTAACCAGTCTCCTCTTAACATAGTGCAGGGAGCAAATTTACTTCGGGAAGAGGGGATGCCTCCCCCTGGAGAGTTTGATTATTCTGGGAAATTATATTTAGTCCATCCCAAGGACACAATTCATTTTATAGTGTCTCACTTATGATTTTCAGTTTGAAATGTTAAAATAAAGGAAATTGGTAAAGAAAACTTTCCCAAGAGCAATCTTGGGATTCATTTTTACTACTGAGAAGCAAAGAGCCTTTGTATCACTTGTCACTGCTACACCATTGAAATAAAAAAATGACTGTAGGTAGTTATCTTTGTTTCCTTATTAGTATGCTTCGTTGGCTTCCTAGTGGATGTTAGTGTTGATATAGATCGTAACAGAAGATACAGAACTGTTGTTGGACTTTAAAAAGGGTGAATTGCATTGTTTTACTCTCTTGTGTAGTGTATTATAAATGCAAAATAATCTTCTTTGAGATTTTCATGGAAATACACATTTAATAAGTTCCTCTGTTTATTGTTAATGGGTATAAGTATGAACAGTTAATTTGCTACTTTCATTTTCTCGATTTTAGTAATCTGTTTGATTTTTATTGGAAAATATTTTCTTGAGTTCTCATTGAATTGAAATGTATCACCACTGCAATTTTATTTTATATCTATGAAAAAGTACATCAGAAATAATTTTATAAATGATTAATTTGCCATTGAGGAACAATACATTTATTAGGAACAATTTTCTCTTAAATGCCTGTTTGCATGCACAATGTTTTCAGTTGGGTATATTTTGGTGAAATTATTATTTCTAGGCTGACAAACAAGTGGAATTACAACTATTTCGCCTTTATCATAACGAAAGAGATATTGCTTCTCTGGAGCGAGAATTAGAAAAAAAACAACATGAAGTGCATAAGGTGGAAAAGCGTAAGGAGAAAGCAGAAGAGCAACTTAAAGAAAAAAAGAAAGAGTGTGGAAAATTATCAAGAGATTTGGCGAAAACGGAGCAGGATATACGCGAGATGGTAAGTTTGAATTGGTGAAATACTGGGTTTTGAAGAGTCACTGGAAACTACATTACATTATGATTCTTAATCCATTGTACTTTAATTTAACAGGAAACAGAAATAAACAAAAAACGACCTACATTCATTAAATCTAAAGAACGTGTGGCACACATTCAAAAGAAATTGGAATCTGCTCGGAAATCATTAACACAGGCAAAGAAAGCTGATGCAGCTCATGAACAAGATATTCGTGAACTGGAAACAGAATTGGCAGAAGTTGAAGGAAAGAAGAAAGAATACGAAGATATGGTTGCTGGAGAATCTCAGAGCCAAGGCCGTGATGTTCATCTGGAGGACGCTCAGGTGGGAGATAATCTTTCTTAGCTCTAATCTTTATGTAGTTTATGCAATTTAATGCAACACTATAGAAGACCACTTTGTTACACTAATTGTAATTAACTAAGTATTGGATGTGAACTTCTTGGGTGAAATAAGTTGTCAAAAGCCAAAAGTCGATATTTGCAACAACAACAACAACAACAACAACTTCAAACAATGGCAATTTATGTGGCTTCCACTTTTTTAACAATTGAAGATTAACACCCTGATTAACACCCTGGTCTGACCTCCCTGTGTGATTTTTCCATAGTGTGTGTTGATTTTTTCTCTTCATGTAGGTAAATTATATAGTATATGTGTTTACACTGCACAAATATTAGTCTGTTATACCATTAAATCAGCAGTTTTATTATTGAAAAACAATTCAAAATAGTCCACTTTTGTTAACCATACGTAATTTGCAAACTTTTTGAATTTTATTAATTTTTCTCCACTCAATCAGTATCACCTTTACTTTCCTTACTTAATATCACTTGAATTAATGATAAAATCTTCATCACTATAACCCTAGCATCTGAATTTCATTGTTATTAAGGAACTAAATGGTACGAAGTGCGATACAGCAGAACTAATATCTCAAAAATTGTCACACAACATACTAGCAATATATAATAAAAACCCATACTAGCAATATATCATTACACTCATAACAGTGCAGACACACAGTCAAATAATTCAGAGTAAGAAAACTCCCTATATAGGGGAACACGTCTCAACTACTTTCATTGCTTTAGAAATCACATTAGACAACTGTGAGTGAGATATGTCCTACCACACTCTGAGAAGGAGTTTGTTCTTGGCAGAGTTTTGCTCATGTCACAGATGCCAAAATGATTAAACTCTTCTCCTTTGTCAGTTATTCTGTAGGTTGTTAAATTTTGTTCAAACTTATAACTGTTTCACCTTCTGCTTCTCTGGGTATTGTCAGGTAAGGACCTGCTTAATGAAGAATTTTGCCTTCAATGTGAGTAATTACTCCTTACAGTGTCGCAATACTGAGAGCATGCTGTGCCTTTGTACAGGTCCAAGAGTACCATCAGCTAAAGGAGGAAGCAGGGAAGAGGTCAGCCATGTACTTGCAACAGCTGGATTCTGTTAACAGAGAGCAAAAGGCAGATCAAGACCGTTTGGATAATGAAGGGCGTAAGAAAACTGACATAGAAAATAGGCTAAGACAAAAGGGCCATGAGAAGCAAGAAGCTCAGAAACGTGTGGAGAAACTGATAGAACACATAAAGTGAGATTTTATGCAAACTTTATGTAGTAGTGTGATTTATTAATGTGTGCAAACCTCATATTGAATGCTTGTTTGTTGTAGATCTAGTGAATCTGCTTTGGAAGATCAGCGGAGATTAAGAGAAGATCTACAGAGTGATGTTGGCACTTCAAAAGAACGTGTTCAAGAACTTCAGAAAGAACTGGAAAGTGTAGTAGAACAGCTAGGAGATGCTCGTGTTGATAAACATGAAGATTCCCGTCGCAAAAAGAAGCAAGAAATTGTTGAAAATTTTAAGAGGCTTTACCCTGGTGTGGTTAGTAAAATGAAATGTTTTCTTTAAGCTCTCGTTTTTCAAGCAATAATGCCACATTTATACCAACCTTATACATGGCACATTCTTCAAGATTATTTAGTAATTAAATTAAATTGATATTTTTGCAAAGAGATTAGCTTCAAAATAAATCATTTTATTATTTGTTTCAGTTTGATCGTATGATCAACATGTGTCAACCTATTCACAAGAGATACAATGTTGCAATTACTAAAGTTCTTGGCAAGTATATGGAAGCTATAGTGGTAGATACAGAGAAAACTGCTAGGCAGTGCATTCAGTATCTAAAGGAGCAAATGCTTGAACCTGAGACCTTTCTTCCTTTAGATTACATTCAGACCAAGCCTTTGAAAGAACGCCTTCGGTGAGTTCCTTAAAATGTTTTATGGAACTTTAAATATTACTTGTTCAATTTGAGTAAGCCGATGGTAGAACTACTATATTTTACACCAGGACACCACCTTCAGCTTCCTTCACATTCTTCTGCTTTCCAGAAAGAAGATTAGAAAGTAGGGAAAAGGAAACAAGTAATGTTGATTTGAACATGCATGTCCCGACACTTTCAGAAGTCTTGGATATTGATGAAACTTTTTGGTTATTGATCACAAGTTATTTGTGAGTTTCATAGTTTATTGTAGCCTACTGTTCCCTACTCTGCCCAAATGTTTGCATTACATACAAGGATCTAGAAGGCAGTGTCCTGCTGTAAGGGGACAGGATCACTTTCTTCACCTTTGCCAAATTTAGCAATGCAAATCGGTGATTTACACCCTTCTTTTGATGAAAGATTCCAGAGTTTTCGTGAGTGTGGGCATGTGCAGTTTGACTTCTGGAATCCTAGGAGTGATTATAAAATGAACTCATGAAAGAGGAATGCATTGATCCTCCTTGAATATTATATATTTTGCATTGTAATTGAACATCAATTGCGAGGAAAATGTTTACTTTTTGTATAACCTGATGTTGGGTTTTTCTGATAATGAGTTTTATAGCCTTGCTAAATTATTTTCTTACTAGGAATATAAAGGAACCAAAGAATGTTCGCCTTTTGTTTGATGTTCTGCATTATCAACCAACTGACATAAAACGAGCTGTTTTGTTTGCAACAAATAACGCTCTGGTATGTGAAACTCCAGAGGATGCTATGAAAGTGGCATATGAAATGGATAAAAATCGATATGATGTAAGTTGTTGCACAGAGTTAAAAATGTTAAAATGAGCTAAGAGATTTAATCTTGTTTGCAATTTCTTCACTGTAGGTCATTTGGATGGAAAAATAAAGTTTGTTCATGACAAGGTTTCTATGTGATATTTCACTTTAGGGTTATTGTGTGTTATTTCTTGTCAGAGCTACAATATTAGACAATAGTATAAGAGTTTCATTAATTTTCTTTGTTATTCTATGAATATAAGTCAAAACAGGATTTATTTATAAAACTTCTTATTTTTTAATAGGCTGTTGCATTGGATGGTACATTTTATCAAAAATCTGGCATTATATCTGGTGGTAGTCTTGATCTTGCTCGTAAAGCGAAACGTTGGGATGAAAAGCACATGTCACAATTGAAAGCTCAAAAGGTATGTCCATAACCCATTTTATTTTAATTTAGACAGTTCTTTATGCAGTTAATTGAGACCATTACCTGCAAGTTAATTTATCATTTGAGAGTTGTATACCGCAAGTGTATAATTACCAAGAAGCACGTAATGATCTTCTAGTCCAGGGCCGTCAGACGAAGGAGCACGCGAATGGCCTTCGCAAAGGTTTGGGGCACGCGGCGATATCAGCGTAGCGAAGTAACTCGAGTCACAGGCGGGAAGCAGGGGTGAGAAAACATCGTGCGAATGTGGCGAGTTGGGTAAAACACATCGGTTGGTATATCGTAAAGAGACATTTATTAATTTTTACGAACTAAGTGGAAATTGACATGTAAACAAAAATTGCAGTTATACAAGCATTGATCATTACACCACTGAAGTATTAACGCACGTTTCTACTTAGTGTTAGAGAATGCAATATAACAGAATTATTAATTCTAATGAATATTTGTGAGAAAATAAATATAAACCAAAATATATATTAAATCAAGATAAATATTGTATATCATAATTTCAAAAAATACTGACACTATTATTGAAAATAAACATTTAAAGAAATACTATGTGCATATCTTTCTTTCTTTGGAAAAAATATGTAGAATGAAACGTCAAAAAACGTTCATAAATATGTAATGAAAACAGTAAAAATATGTAATAAGTATGTAAAATATGTAAAATCGGATACATTATGGAATATTAAAATACACTAACTTTTAAACACTTCCAAAATTGCATTTATGAAAACTTTCTTAAAAACATTTTAAAATAATACAAATGTTTTAAAAATAATTTGGAGGGCACAAGTTGATGTACATTTTGCACCTTGTAAGAGCCCACTCGCACAAATTTTTTATACGAGTTCTTGCGCCCCGCCACGACTGCCTTCTGTGCATCCCTGAGAAATCGGAGCGCGAGCTTCCCTCGGCCGCGGGCCCTGCGTGCTCTAGCTGAGCGCAAGCGCACTCCGAGCATGTACGTGCTCCGTTTGACAGCCCTGTTCTAGTCAATGTAATATACAGTGAAGTGTCATTTTAACAAAAGTGAATGCAATGAAAATTTTGGTTTAATGAAATTATTGCACCTTGGAAAATAATTCCATTAAAACAAAATTCTCTCTGTGTTATTAGTAAAACAATGTTATGTTAATGAAATTCAAACTATCACTTTAATTAATAAAAGTTTGGCTCAAAAAATATGGATCTTATCTACTCTGATCTCTTACACAATGGCTTTATTCCTTATCCTAACAAAACTACTGTGTGAAATCGTTGGACGAAAGTGAAGAACTTGGATGTTGTTTCGAAGCTCAGATGAGATTGTTGTAATTTATAATTAAAGTATTTGGCCTAAAACGAGTTAGACAGACTCAAGGATGTTTGTGTAAAGTTCAGGGAATGAGGTAAATCAAAGGCCAGAGCCTGGGCATGAAATTGGGCAACTGTAATAGATTAAGGTTATAAATTTAACACTATTCTGCTTGCCACTACCGGCTTTTGTTTGCCAAGTTGACATGATTCCTTTATGGCAGTTACATTAAAGGAGAAGAGCCAAAAATAATTATTCAATTCAATTTGTAAATAAGTGAAAAAACCTGCAGTACCTACATTTAATTATTTCTTATTCCCTTCATCGAACAAATATCAAGCTTTTTCATTTGTGAGTTCAAATTGAAGTAATGTAGATCCTGAGATGGATATACAGTACTTGATGTTTGTAAGAATTTACTTCGTTCAATATAGCAAAATTTTGCCTTAAAAAATAATTACTTTCATCCCCATAATTTTGTTTTAGTGGTATTTTACTCTGCAATGTTTTATCTCATTCAATTGCCTTTTTAACATATTGATATGTTTCTGATTGTCTGCATGTTTGATTAATGTTATATATTGACTGTAGTACCTTTTATTACATTGAATATTATAAACAGAAAAAGGGCTGTGGCAACGTAGTGGTTAGGACACGTTTGCTAACTTGAGGTTCAAATCTAAGCATAGCTGCGTCCTATTTTGGGGTGGTCCTATGGTCCTGTTAGCTGTCTTTCTAAATGAGTTCCAACATTTACTATTTATTTTATCATCATTATTAATAGTAAATATTGACAAATATGTGGATGAAGCGTGGTGCTTGCCTCACCATCATCTCCTAACTTCCAAAACCATCAGTAAGATCTCCTATGACAAGTTACTTATGTAGAGGGCCCTGGACATGAGAAACATGCCAACAAAAGGCTAATATAGAGGATCTGTTGTGCTCCAAAGCAGATCGAACATGCAGTACATGAATGAAATTAGAGAGACGTAAAAGCAGGTGAATAAAATAAAAAAAATATTAGTGCAGATAAGTTATACTTATTATAAGTTATATAATTATTAAATTTCCTTACAATATCTGTCAAATTAGTATCTGAAATATTTGGAATTTGAAGAATTCAGAACTTTTGAGGACTTGAAATAAAGAAAATTTTTTGTATTTATTATTTTCTTCAAAATTTCATGTTTGTAACAGTTTAGAAGTGAGTAGCATTTATTCATTTATGGACTTATCCTTGGTTAAAAAAGTGATAGTGAAAGTCCCCACATCTCAAGAAACAGAAAAAAAGTAGTGGTGCTACAACAGCATGTACTTTCCTGCTTGTAATAGTTATGTAATATTATTATATCACAATTTCTATCCATATTGACACATTGTTGTCACTTGTAAAACTTATTACAAATCATAGGACATTAGTGAACACTAATTTTTTTAAAAGTAATATCAATACAAATTTGACAATTAAAACTGTGTTTCATGCAGCTGTAACCTCCTTTAATGAATTCACTATTTAAAATGATCCGAGTGTCTTGTAAGTTAAAATGTGTAAACCAATTTCAGCAGGTCATGCTTCAGTGAAAATGATAATACCAAAATCCATAATAAAAGACTTGGTCTATGATTAATTCCAATTTCAATTGTAACTTCTGTACATTTTTAAAATAAAAAGTAATACAACAGGTTCCACAATCTATTTTTTGTTATTTCTTTATTTTTCTGTTTTTATCTAAGTCTACAAACTTCAGAACATCATGATGGTGAATGGACATTGATTGTTTAGCCTTAAATTGAAATATGTTTTTTTTCTTGTTTTTAGGAAAAATTGACAGAAGAACTGAGGGAATCCATGAAAAAATCTCGCCAAGAATCTGAATTAAATACTGTGGATTCTCAAATCAGGGGTTTGGAAACACGTTTGAAGTACTCAAAATCAGATAAAGAAAATACAGTTAGTATCATTGAACTCTGTACATTTAGAATAACATTGATTGATCTTATAATTTCACATTGCACACTACTGTTAATGTCAACCTGTCACACTGGTTTATTTAATGTATCTTCAAAAAAAAAATCGTAATAAAATTTTGAAATGGAAATTGTCTTACAGTTGAAACAGATTAAACAACTTGAAGGTGAATTGGAGACTCTGAAGACACAATTGGAGAACTTTGGGGTAAATACGTGTAACAAGTTTTTGCTATATAAAATTCAGTTTTGTTATTTCTTTAATGTTTTATTTGGAAAAATGTTTTATCTTTGCAGCCCACAATTTCTGAAATTGAAAGGACTATGCGCAACCGTGATCAGCAAATCCAGGAAATTAAAGAGAATATGAATAATGTGGAGGATGATGTTTTTCAAAGTTTCTGTTCCCAAATAGGTGTGGCAAATATCAGACAGTATGAGGAGCGTGAGTTACGGTAATTAATTTTTGTGTTAAAAATGAAATTTAGAAAATGTCAATAACTCGGTAAAACTGTACATTCATTTGGCATCTCAACTACTGTTATCTTTTATGTATATAAAAAAAGTAACCAAAAGCAATGTTTCATTACTTCTGAATCTAATATAGATTGAGTGAGCCTTGTTTTAAAGATATATCAGTAAGTATCTGCACTGTTTTTCATAATAATCAGTAGGTTAACTCTACAGCTTTGTGCACTTACCATCCTTAAGATGATGTTCACTTTGCTTATGATAAGATTCAGAGTTATCATCTACTGTTTACTATAGAAGTTACGACCTAAACATGGCTGCAATGCTCTTCTGTTTATACCAAAAAAGAACAGGGTTTTCTAATCCTCTTTTTGTGATCTGAAAGTGCGCCTAATGTTGAAATCCATAGAAGGTATTCAGCACTATGTGGATGTAATGTTTTTCTTGGTGAAGAGGTTAACAGTGGTTGAACTTTTTAAAAGCAGTCGAACAAGCAAGCAGGATGAGAAAAGAACAATATGTTCTGCCTCATCAGCTACTGATCCCAATGTTGAGTGAGGCCATACCCTAATTCTGAGTAACCAATGAGCGACTACACTGGCCGACCTTTTCAAACTTTTGAAAAGTTACAGAAACAAAACTCACTGATTCTGACCAATTTTGGGTCGCTGAATGTTGCTGAATTTGGGGTCGCTGAAATACGTTAGCCATTTTACTAGATTAGCTCGTATTTTTGTGTAATGCATAGTTTACCGTTATAGGCGTAATGAGGTATCTTGAAGGTACCGGAGAATGAGCTGTTTGACTGCAAAAAGGGAATGAACTTCATTTTAACATGTGTCAAAGACAATCAATTTTAAAATTTCTATAAATGAATTTATTAAATCTAAACAATTAAAAAACTATTAAGTTGCTGTACTTCAGCATTTATATACTCAGAATAGTTTATAAAGTATAATGTTCACAGATATATACAGATCATCACTTAGTTTTTAAACACTTTATCTAATGTAATTAAATCCTTCACCTACTTTGTCTATTCCTTTAACGAAATTCATGAGGTCCAATTTCATGTGCAGAGGTGGAAGCAGTACCTTGCCTGGATCGACCAGAAACTCATACTTGACATTGTTGGTACCGGGCTTAAATGACTCTCTGGGGGGCCACTCCTTTCGTGAGAAATTTTTCTTGTATTTCTTGAGTCCCAAAGACACAAAAAACAAAAAAAAGTGCTTTGTAAATCCACCTTCCAGACAAATATATAATTTTGCAAATAGTTTTAGATCTCCATAAATTTGCCAACCATGATCTTTGTATTTGATACGATTTAAAATGAGTGCGAGATTCTTGTAAGTCTCTTTCATAGGAACAGTGTGCTACAGGAATAGATGGCAGCTTATTTCCATTATGAAGCAAAACTGCTTTCAGACTGTACTTACATGAATCTACGAAAGGACACCAATAAGATGGATTGTGTTGGATTCCTAACTCATTCATCAGACCATTGATGTCCGTGCATACGCAAAGGGAATCTTTCATTCTCTAATATTCTGAAAGAGGCTCGTTCCTTTTCCAGTGTGTAAGTAGCTCCGGGAGCCAGTAAACACCATTCTTGGAGTCTAGCACCCAAGAATTGAGCTATCTCTTTTGTAAGTTGTAAGTCTCTCGCCAAATCGTTCAATGTTGAAGGATGAAATAAGTCTCATCTTTTAAATGGAAGGGACTATCAGATCATCATCAAATATTTAATGTCCTCATCGGTTCTCGTAGGTGCTGCAATATCGATAGTTTCCTAATCGTTCGGAAAGGTAGGTGCAGGTAAATTTTCTCCATGAGGCACTGGTCTGATCACGGATTGCAAGTTTGGATATTCGAGGGCACGCTGGTCCTTCTTGCTACTTCCTGCTGTATTGGTCATTTAGAAATAAGTTACTATAGAGATTCTGGAGTTCTCTCCATATCATCGGAACAGCAAAAGGCATACTTTTCTTGGTTCCTTTAAGCTAGGCCGTCAGACGCATCAGACAACGCACAAGACGGGTCCAGCTCGAATAACATTGTGGACATGGTTCCTTTGGAGATAATTGAAGCTATCCCTACTAAATGGTAGAAACTGGCAACTATGCGTTACTCAATAATATGAACTAATCTAGAAAAATGGGTGTCCATTTCAAATGCAGCATCCTGAAATTAATCGGAATCAGTGGTTTTCCTTTTTGTAACTAAACTGACGTCGGCCTGTGCTATTGATGTAATGGCAAAACATATGCAGGTTAGTGAGATTCTGTATATGAGAATCCCGAGATGGTTTGTCAAAAGACCTTCTTTTGTTGCAAGACAATGTGCTCCGTATTCTGCTGCTGAAGTTTTTGGAAATCTGTATTTCAAGATGTCAGAGCTTCTGGGATACAGTTCCAATCTTGCCAGTCTAATTACTATCTGTTTGGTCCACATAAAGATGCTTTAAGTGGTCAAAAATTTGCCTTCAACCTACAGGTGAGGAAGCTGTGTGTACATGGAATGGTTCTCATTCAAAAATAAATTTTTCTGGGAGTATCGGAAAACTCAGCTAAGGTGGACCAAGTACATTGAAAAGCATTGCACATGTGGTCAAAAATGATCTCATTGTAAATTTTACACTGTTGTAATCCGTTACAAATGGTGAGTGCAGGTACTTATTGGCTTAACCTTGAATATGTGTGAAATCATTAAAAACATCAAATGTACATTTCATTTATTAACTTTATTGTAATTTGTGTTTATAAATTATTTTTTAAACAGCCACTTCTAAAAGTGGGGAACTTGAGAGCATACAGAGCGTTACAATGCTAAAAGTTCAATTTTTAGCACTAGTGCTAAAAGTGATGCTCAAATGCTCAGATAAAACTCTGAATGCAACCAAGAAAACAATATACTTTCATCTGACTGCATTAACTACTACTGACTGTAATGTAACAGAGTACCCAATTAAGTGATTTGTATACTTAAATTAGTATGAAAGTCAGTAAGGCTAAAAAACAAAACAAAACAGTGTATGAAATGCAAGATTAAAGTGATTTTATTTTGCATATTGGCCACTCACTTTATGTCCCAATCTTTCCTACTTGCAAAACGAAATGTCACTTTTACCACTCATGTCATAAAACACTATTTTACTTATTTAATAGTACACAGCAAGAACGTATGAAAAAGAGAATGGAATTTGAAAACCAAAAAAACAGAATTCTCAACCAACTAGAATTTGAGAAAACGAGAGAAGTGAGCATTCAAAGTGAGTATATACGGAATACTACTGGTAATTCTTCGATACTTTATAATCAATTGACATGAATGATGTCACTAAAACTTGCTCTTGCACTATTACTAGACAATGTCTTGCGTTGGGAGCGAGCTGTTCAAGATGATGAAGATGCTTTAGAAACAGCTAAACAGGCAGAACAGAAGCAAATGGGGGAGATCGATCGTGATATGCGTGAATTGGATGGCCTGAAATCGGAGCGTCTCAATAAAAAGACTGAAGTAGATGCAATGGAGGATCAAATTGGAAAGGTGGCGTCTTTTTTATTTGTAGAAGTAAAATGTGTGTTTCACAATTGATAAGGGGTATTATACAATGGATAATGGTATGTTATTCATTCATATGATGGTTACTGATTCTATTTTACAGGCTAGGCGAGAAATGGGATTAATTGCAAAAGACATTCAGGCTGCTCAAAAGCAAGTGACTGCTCTGGAAAGTCGAATAGAACAGCGGAAGGCAGATAGGCACGGCATTCTTATGCAGTGCAAGGTGTGTTTTGATTGTTTTCATTATTGAAAAATATTTTGTGAGTATATTTATACTTGTGAGTGTAAATATATTTAAGCTTGTGATGGCATATATTTATATTACATTTCTGCTTACTGTTTGGATTATTTTTGATGTTTCCAATTTTCTTGGAGGAAAGAACGAATGTTAAAAAAAACCATTGTGCATTTTAATTTCTTTGAATAGAACACAGGAACACAGGATGTTATTCAATACAGAAGTTTTTAAGTGACAGAATTAGATATTGATATGTACTTTAGAACATACATTGTATTCACATAATGTACAGTTGGTTGGTTCAGCCACATGGGCAATGATTTTGATGCTCGTTGCCAAAGAAAATTTATGGTTGTGGGTTGGTGAGGAACATTTACTAATGATTGCTTTCATTTCACGAATGGCAGTGACAGTTGTAGTACTCCCTGTTATTTTTGTTGTTCTACCGAATGGAGAATGTTCAGATGAAAACTATTTATATTGCTTCTTGCTAGAATTCAAGAAAACTTCAAGACTTATGTTTAACCCATTAAGGATTAAGCGTTGAACTAATATATTTTTAATAATATTTTGTATTTACTCTAATATTACACTAGAAATAATTAAAAAATTATTTATAGTTTTTTTGAACGAATAGTCATTGTACAACAAAATGTTGCGAATACGCAACTTTGGGACCTTAGGGTATCAATTTATCTTGACAAGAGACGACTGAATACAGTTGGAATGGAGATGAACATTCCATTTTTTTATATTTGTAAATTAAAATGGTATTCCACAATCTGCACCTCTTTCTGGCTTTGGTGTCACCCCTAATTACATGCTCTACATCATGATTGATTGACGGATGATTCCAGGCATGTCAACTTCTATGTTCATTAGTCTCGTAAATGTAGTGCGTGTTTTTTAGCATGAGAATTGGCTGTGATTTTCCCGTTGGAAAGCCAACCTACCTGTCGGCTTGCCGATTTTCCCAATGCAGGTATCTCCCATTAGTGGGGCAGCACCTCAGCCGGGACCAACCCTAAATCCCTGATCTGTCTCCTGGGAAGTGTGGTAGTGAATTGCAAGTAAGTGTGAGGAGTGCAAGTAATGGGTGATAACAGGACAAGAATGAGGAAGAAATGATTGCGGTCCGTGGCCCGTTTGTTGGGATACTGCTCCTGCATTTGCCTAGTATTAATTGGAAAAACCAAGGAAAATCGCTGATAAGAGCAGCTGGCTGCACTAATGTTTCTCCAGATGTAGCTAGTGTCGAAAATCCTGTCGTTGTTAGGACTCGAACACTAGGACCTCACTGTCAGAGGCACTGCTGTGACAAATATATGCCCTAAGCCACCTCTGTCAGTATCCTTACATTGTAATTAGTAAAGACCGGATTTTCATGCAGTAAAACTCTAAAACTTGCTGTAAAAACACCAAAATGTGCAAAAACCTGCAATTAAAAAGATCAGAACTTTGCAAACCAGTGTTATGTAGCCTAAAAACTCCAGTTAATCCATTTATCGACTTATTTTATTTTTGGGTTGTGATAGTTAAGGGGATTGAAATATTATGATTTTAGTGTTTTTATTATAATTTTGTACATATTGTTTAATCAAATCATATTTGATATTTTAAATGTTATGCGCACAAAAAAATTAATTTAGCATAAAAGTACAAGAAAGTAAATACAAAAATTGAAAAATAAACCTTCAGAAATCAAAAATAATTAAGTTACAGAAGAAATGTTCTTAATTGTTTTCATTATAATTTGCAATTATGTTTGTACTTGACGTGACAGCCTGCATACGGGCCATGGCCTTCCAGCAGCTTCCTGGCCTCGTGGTCGTGGGTTAAAGGGGCACATATGGTTAGCATGAATACATCCCTATGCCACATTCTGATCTTCTCAACCTGAGAAGTGAGTTTTCCCATCGTCACACAGCAACATATACTGCGACATTGCAAGGAAAACACACTCTATAAACTTGTCCAACCGGGAATGGAACCCGGGGTCGCGTCATGGAAAGCAAGCCCGATGACCAATAAGCTAAGCCGCCTGGCACAATTTTGTATATTTCCAAATTATTTTCAAAGTAATTATTAGGGAGCGGATTTCTATGATTTTGCATATTTTTGTCCATTGCTTTAGGTCATAGCTAAATGAAATGTGTTGTCATTTGGTTAGAATTGGATGCTATGAAAATTAATATTTTAGGGCATATTTGTGCATATTTGGCCAAATTTTCTTGTTGGTGCATATTTGCGTAATTATGTGAGCATATTTTGTTAAAATAGAGAAAATGTTTTGTGTTTTCATAGAATTCATTTATTTGTGAGCGATCACTGATTAGAAAAGGTTGTCATAATTTTTTTTCTTTCTGTAGGTGATAAAATACTTATGCAAATGTAAGATATTTCTTGTTATATTTTTTAAATTAGGCCAAAAAAGTGAAAGAAGACATACAATGTGTACTTCACTAGGTGCATATTGACTTCAATTATTTCTCCCGAGAAGTAAGACAGATTATATTATGTTTGCACAATTTTTTTTTCATTCCAAGCATGCTTCTCCTGAATGTTATCAAGAAAGGTTTATATGGGAAATTAAATATTGTTGATTTTAATTGCATATTCATGGGCATATTTCAGAATGTTTAGGTCATAGGTCATAAATGCATATTAAAGAGCATATTTCAGGATTTTGAGGTCATCAGTGCATATTTTAAAAAGCATATTTCAAGATATTTTAGGGCATAAAAATCCGCTCCCCAGTAATTATTATACATTTTATTAATCTATGTTTCAGACAGGGAAAGTTTTGTTTTACATTTACATTTGTCTGGGTGCCGAGCCTCACTCTAGCATACATGTGCACGCAGCTAAAAGTGGTCAGAACTGCGTTCTTGATTTCTCAGGGCTTAATCTGTTCCAAGAATTTCGATGAATTTGATACGCAGAGCGTTTGCCACCAAGCTTCGTGGCTGAACTTAAGGTCAAATGTGACTCGCGCATGCAGTCTCGTGTTGGTTAGTTCAGCGACGACTGACACAATTGGGAAGATAGACCCCAAACATAGTGTTGGCTGAACGGCCGCAACCAAAGGTTGCGGACCTAGTTCATGGTAACACCGCATATCGGTGCTGCAGTAGCTCACTGTCAAATATTTTAATTAGACAATAGGCATCATGAAATGTATAGACGATCAATTCATAGGGCAACAAAAAGCAGAATTAATACATTTTAAATGGTTTCACAGACCATCCGACTGCATTACTGGGTTAAGTCATTAAAACATTTTCTTAAATAAAACATTTAAAAAAGGTACATTAAAACAAGTTGATAACATAAAAATTATATTTTAAGCAATAAATTATAAATCTTGCAAATTCGTCCAGTAAAATCCCATAATTTGCAATTTTGTGGCAGTATTACCTAAAATGTGCAATATTGTGCAGTAACCCCCAAAACGTGCGATTTCGTGCAAAATAAAACTAGTGCTAAAATAATGTCCGTTTCATAATTCAAATTTCTGTCAAGGTTTCATTCACTTTTAAGTTAGCAAACAAAAGATGCAACTGCACAGGAATCCGGTCTTTAATAATAATGTATTTCTTTACATTAGAAATTGTTTGTGGATCGACCAAAATAAGATTTTTTTAGTCTCCTATATGCATTGACTCATTATTGCATTCACTTCTTTTTGCAGTCACAGATTTCATTAGAGTCATGGCTAAGTAAGAGCAAAATTATGGTTGTGACATCTGCTGTTAATTCACAATATTGTATATTTTCAATGAGTTGACATTTTCACAGTCAATCAATTTTTCTTTTTCTACTTCTTTTTTTCCTCCAGAAGATCATCTATATTTTCCTTCCATTTCATCAATATGAGGAGGAATGTGCAAAGCATCAATCATATTTGCAGAAATAAGGTCATCTCCTTCAAGAAATAAGTTCAGCGGTTGACAGATCCCTTTATTTTCTTCTGTTATTCCTAAAATAATCAGAATTGTTGTAGAAAATAAATAATTACGCTTAAGCATTGTTTATGCAATGACGCAACAATACAGGATAAGACACTATCTTCAAGATGAGATACTTATATCAGGAATGGAAATATGAAACAGTAGTTACATGTCTATTACTCAACGATTACATTCCTATTGAATATGTTCTATAATGTTCGCACCATATACTCACTAATCCCAAAGTTGCGTAAATGCAACATTATTTTAAATTATCAGTAATAAGCAATGTAAGGACTCATCTGCATAATAAATATTCTGGAACGATTAAAGAAGGTTCAGGCAAGTTTGGCAAGGAGTAATCAATAAAAAAAGTATTGTGTAATAATTAAATTAAAAATTGAAAATCAGTAGTACAATCCATTAAATTATTTCCAAGTTTCAAAATTCAACGAAGCCAAATTTACGCTTGGGTATGAATGAAATGTACAAAAGGTGATCAAATAGCATTTCTTCTAGTATGATAATGGAACAGACAAATTTGTATCGAATCATTTTTCTTAAAAAATATATTAAATGTATTTACGCAACTTTGGGACTTTATGGGTTAAAGAAATATTATACAATTAAATGTGGGGTATTGAAATTGTGAGTTTATGGAAAATGTGATGAAAAGAAGTGTGTGGGTTCTTTGATATTATAATTATCTGTAACCTCCAAATGCATTCACTGAACTAGTACTCCGTAGGCATTCTCAGTTGTCTCTGGTCATCTTGGTTGCACATGTTTTGTGGAGCAACATGATTTTTAGTGATGCTCATCTGCTTTATAATCTGTGAAAATAACTTATATGCTGGCTCAAATCGAATACAAAACTTGTTTTTATTTAACATCTTGGTGAGGCATTTATAGTGTACATATATGTAACCAGTTGCAGAAAGGGCCTCAAAGTCAGCAATGGAAATGTTGAAACAGCGAACTAATGCAGAATTGAATTTCAGTGTTTTTTTAAATTTTTTATTTTCCAATGTTTTTTTTGATAATGTATAATTGTGAACTATTAAACTTTCTTTTTAAATACTTAAAAAAATTGCACTCTTTAGGTAGAAAATAAGTGAAAGCATGTTTTCAAAAAGTATGCTTTGTAAAAGTCATAATTTAGTAAGTAATATCTTCTGAGATGTTTCGTGAAGCGTGAATAATCACAAAAATTCCCTGAATCTTATGATAATTTTATAACCACAAAAACGGGAAATTGAAAAAATCTTACTAAGCTTCTTTATCCTCTACTAGTGTCTGTTATATTATAACTATAACTTAATGTTAATTATATCAAACCATGGGAATAGGGCCAAGGAAAGCATAAGAAGTGTTGATTGAGCAGCGAGCTTTTCTAGGAAAAATAAAACTTTTGCTTCATTTTATGAACAGTTATGTGATAAATTGTATTTCTTATCAGTGACTATTTTGTATTGGTGTTGTCTCCAGATGGAAGACATTGCTATTCCTATGCAAAGGGGCAATATGGAAGACATAGCCCAAGAATCTTCTATCGCAGAGACATCAGAAGCAACAGACACAACTTCTATGACTCAGATTTATGATCGAGAAAGCAGGTAATTTAAAATGCATAAATGAAAAAATATATGCAAGCAGAGAAGTGTTTCTGCTTACATATTTCTGCTTCTTTTGTTTCTATGTGTACTATCTGTCTTCTCGTTTCTGCTTCTATCTGTCTTATCTTTTAGAACCACCACTTATACACTTATACAGAGCTTTTTTACTGCCTTTGTGGTATTTTATTACATTAGCATTAGAATTTCTTGACGGGAGAAGATAATTTTCAAATCTCTGATCCCATCCGACTAGCTTAGGCTGTGAATGTAAGATGTTCTTGTACATTTTTACGAGATATTTTGGAAAATACCTCATCTTAGATTTAGGTAAAAATGATAATTAGCTGTAAAAGAAACTTGAATAAGTCTTATTAAAATATATATCTGATAGAATTTGTCATTGTTTCCTGACCAATTTCCTGTGAGAATTAGACAATATTTGTTACATACTGTTAAGAGTTTATTTTCCAAGTTTAACATAATTTGTTTTATTTTGTTTTCCAGGATAGCAATGGATTACTCGTCATTGAGTGAACATCTCAAAGAACTTGATGAAGCGGATGATGTGAAGAAAATGGGAGACAAACTTAACAAAGCTATAAATGATCTTCAGAATACAATTCAAAGAATACAAGCACCTAATATGAGGGTATTTTTTATTTTAGAATTATGTATTATTTATTCGTTCTTCTAGATGAATATAGCAAATAATCAACTACTGTTTTGTAACTACTTTTGTTGTGCAGGCAATGCAAAAGTTAGATATGGCTCGTGAAAAGTTGCAAGAAACCAATGAAGAATTTGAATTGGCTAGACGACATGCTCGAAAAGCAAAATTGAACTTTGAAAAAGTGAAAAAAGATAGACATGATCGTTTTATGAATTGCTTTGAGCATGTAGCCAATGAAATTGATACTATTTATAAGGTAGATTGACTTTTACAAATTTAATGACTCAAGCTTAATAATGGATCAATAAGGATTTATGACTATCTGAATTATTTCAGTCTTTAGCTAAGAACCAATCTGCACAAGCAATTCTTTGTTCTGAAAACCCTGAAGAACCCTATTTAGATGGCATAAATTACAATTGTGTTGCACCTGGAAAGCGTTTCCAGCCAATGTCAAACTTGTCGGGAGGAGAGAAGACGGTTGCAGCTCTTGCACTGTTATTCGCCATTCACAGGTAAAGATTTTTGAAAAGTAAGATGAAGGTAATTAATTTCTTTGAAACTTAGTTCTCATACAATATTTTTTAACAATACACCTACATTTTGATTTTTCCAACATTCAAAGAGGAGGTTTAATAAATACCGTGAAACTTCTTTGTTACGTTCCTCCACGTAATGTTTTCATCTATATGTCAATTTTTTTCTGGTTCTTATCAAAATCCCATTTACACAGTCTTCATGGTGTTTTCCTCTAAACTGTGTTCAGAATCCATGGTCCTTTATATAGAAGTTTCACTGTATCTGTCAATGCAATTTCCTTTATTTATATATATCTAGCACCTTTTATTTTATCTGAATGATGTTAACTATTGCCTTGTTTATTTATGGACTGGCCTACCTTAACAGTGTGCTCAGACCCTTTTTGAACTTTTTATTAGGCGCTCCTGGAAACTGTACTGGGACTCTGTTTCCAGTGCAGTTTAGCTGGGTCAAGACACGCTCTGGGCGTACCATTCCCTCCCCGACCATATCCTCCGAGGTAGACATGGAACTCATTTCAGCTAGAACCTGTAATGCCTGATGTAGCCCACGGGCCATTCTTCATGCTTAATGCTTTTCCATGGGTTTAGTAGAGCCATTGCCATAGCCTGTAAATCCACAACATAGCTTATTATTGTTGGCCTTTGAAAATGGCTATATGAAGTGAATATCATTTTATAGGACTTGAGAAACTGTCAAATAATTATCATATTTATCTGATTATAAATAAGTTGACTATGAATAGAGGATGACCCCCCCCTGCCCTTAATTTTGATGAGGCCTTCTGATTTTTTTATTTTGAACTTATTAACAATTATTAAATTTATTAAAATCAGAAGGCCTCATCAAAATTAAGGGCAGGGGGGGTCATCTTATATTCATAGTCAACTTATTTAAATTCAGGTAAATATGATAATAACTTACTAGTATATAGTCAGACAAAAAGTGCAAATTGTCTAATTGACTGGCAAATTGTCTTATTTTGGAGAATGTTAAAACTAGTATTTCCTGACTTATTTTGTTGTTCCTGAATATCATGAGTAGAGACCGAATTTTCATGTAATTACATATTTTTTGTCTTTCTACTTACCATTCTCAAAATTGAAATCCTTGCGAATCGTCCCTCTCCTAATACAATATCCAATTTTTTCATATTTAGTACTATATTACATATTTTACATATTTTGCTATTTTTACAAACTATTTTTTTATTCTATCGATTTTCTTCAATTTTATTATATATTTTGTATGAAAAGAAGTATTTTTTAAAAAATCAGCATTTTCTCCCTATGTGATTGATGAAATCTAGGTGTGATAAGTATCATTGACGCTGTTTTGTGACCTTTAACCTTAATTTCTGAGAAATTTTGGCAATCGCTGACATTTAATACTTTCATGAAAATGTTGCACACTGCAGTGTTTGTTTGCTGAATATAGATATCACCAGTTTGTACGATGGCTTGTATTGCTCAAGGTGCATTTAAATTTGCTTATTTACTCCTTGGTCTGGCTGCTAAACTATGGTCCTGGAAAACAATAGATCAAGTTTTTACTAATGATGGGAAAGTTGTATAATACATGGTGTGCTTCAACTTGTGCTCTCCAAATGATTTTTATAACATTTGTATTATTTTCAAAATTTGTTTAGGAATTCTTTTTATTAATGTTATTTCATATCATATAAAAGGGGTTTGTACTTTAATATTAGTATTAATGTAAGTATTAGTTTTATACTTAAATATGCGTATTTTAATATTACATATTAGACCCGATTTTACATATTTATTACATATTCTTACTGTTTTCATTACATATTTTTGTACATATTTTGACGTTTGATACTACATATTTTTCTGGTCTCTAATTATGAGAACCATCTAAATCATAGTTTCTGACACATACATCATTCTTTCTATATTCATTCACATACATCATTCATTCATCAATCTTCACATACATCATTTTTTCTTTCTCTTTTTTTGGTCCTGCCATACTGTATGGTCCTCAAAATTCTTACCGTTTCTCCACCCCCCCTCCACACACGCACACGCACACGCGCACTCTCGCACTCGCACTCACGCACTCGCACTCTCGCACTCGCACTCGCACTCTCGCACTCGCACTCTCGCACTCGCACTCACGCACTCGCACTCACGCACTCTCGCACTCGCACTCACGCACTCCCACTCACGCACTCCCATTCACGCACTCGCGCGCACATACTCTCACTCACTCACACCCTCTCTCTCACTCACACACTCTCTCACTCACTCACACACACAACTAAGGTTTTGAGCATTGAATTTGTGTTTGTCTTTCATTGAATGCCACCTAAGTATAATTCCTTCTGTCACCAGATTTTCTTCCTTTCACACTGATTGTTCACAGCCTCTGACTCTTAAACAGTTTGTACATGTTCTTTAACAGAATGAAGTGGAAATTTGAATTGTTTAATGTTCATGTGATCAAATTGTGAACTGCGGACTTACACATGACAAATAATGTGAGAGAGTGCGGCAAGCTTCCAAGTTGAGAAATTTTTTCTAAGAAAATATTTTGTAAATTTGTCTCTATGGTCATATGTAGAATGAATGCATACTTGTATCGAAGATATTTTTTTAAAATTTCTGTCTCTTGCAAACCATGAATTCACATTCTTTAGCCTTCGAACCAAGAGTTTGCACAGCCGTGTTGATCAGTGCATTGTTTAAAAAAAATCTTGGCAATGATTTTCATTCATTGTATATTATTCATTGTGTATTATTTCATATTTCATTTTATTATTATTATTTATTATTTATATCACATTTTATGTTATTTTGCTTTGAATTGTGTCCTTTAGTTGTGTTAAATGTGAAAACGAATAGTTGAGCAGTCATTGCTTGTAACCCATTGTTGTATTGCTGATGCTGATAACCGATGGCTATTATGACAGATGCCTTTCATTTGCGAAAATGTAAATTATAGTGTGTAGCCGTCCACTACTGACACACACATACTAGCTTGCCCGGCTAGTGCTCATCTAGGAACGTGGATGTGATAAGGATCTCTTGAAATTACTCTCTAAGGGGACAGTGCTTTTATCATTATCCACATACACACTCCACCAATATGCGATGACTAGGAATCAAGGGGAAATGAAACATGCTTAGTTGGTAAAATGCTAAATTAAGTTTTCTAATGAAACATTTTGATACTATTTAAAAGGCTGAAAATCGCTAAGCACTTTTTTTTACATTTGTAGAATATTACGAGCATAGTGTTTACTAATTACTATTATATATTTTTTGATCTATTTGCATTTGTCAATGCTATCAGTATCATATTATTTATTAACTTTTAATTATTTTACTTTCGTACTGCTTACGAAGAATATTGTAAGGCTAAAAATCTCATCCGATATGTTCGTACATACCTTATACAATGAATTCAATGCCAGAAATAAATTTTTATTTAAAGTTTTGAATAACATATCTATTGCTTGAAACTGTTCAATTTTCACACCAAATGTTCTACGATTTCAAATGAGGTTTACAAACAGTGATGATTGTGATGTGTTAATTCAAGGAGAAATTGTGAGATAAATAGTATTACATAACCACTACTAAAGATGAGAAAGTATGTGATGTTTCGCATCACTAGTTTTTCGAATGAGAGATGTAGGAAAAAACCTCATTATATATCTGGATAAATATGGCAATTTTCTGTGTTTCATATGTGTTTATTATTTTCATATAGTTGATTATATTCTTAGGCTCCCATTTCTAAGTTAAATTCCAAGAAATTTCTGGTTTCTTAGTGATCATTAACTAATTTTCACAAAAAAATGCTTATGGTTGGTTTTGAATTATGACGGTATATTGTTAGTGGGTAAGGGCAGGATAAGGGTGGGGAACAATTGAAAACATGTATGCTTTTCATAGTATTTGAGCTCATAGCCTTGATGTGAAACAAGAAATCAGAAAACAGTGTCATACCACCAAAGACATGTACTGAAACCATGTGGAAGCTTGTAATGGTAGGCAACACTCTAGTCAATCTTCTAGGAACAACTGCCAAACAGTCCACCGCTTTGATCTAGGTTTAAGGTCTACCAGGTATATCCTGTGTCAGTGGTCAGGGAGATTTTGGCGTAAAAGAGGTCTCTTTCACTGCATGTTATCCAAAGACAGCAGCAGTCTTGTACTTAACAAATTGCATCAATTGAGCTAGCCCTCAAGGTTTTAAATTTCCTTCTACAAAAACATGTTGTATAGACTTCTGCGTAATTTATCACTTCCTTAATAATCCAGAGATTTTCTTATTGAGTCACTAGTTTCTCTTTGTAGACAACAGATAATTCCTTGGACTTGTCAGAGGTCCCTAATAAGGCATAATCACCTCTGTAGACTGCAGGCTGGATGCGTTTCTCCACTAAACCTCTTCCGCACCTTTATTATGATCTCATGATGACCTGTGACTTAGATGATTTCTGGGATTTTCTCATTCTCCATTTGATTTTTTATTTCAACAGCAGTTTTCCAATTTCATGGATTTTCCTTAAAACTCGTAATTTTCGAAAATTGGGAAATTTTTGAATATATTTTGTACCCAAATCTACTACTACATTACTGAAGATAGATTTTTATAAATATATTTATTTTTAATTTTTTGCCCATACTTCAAAAGAAGAGAAAATTATGTAATCTTGTGCCAGAAAACATGAATTTTCAACAGAAAATCTCTTATTGCTAGGCCTTGGTAATAAAAGAAGA
Organism: Acheta domesticus; assembly: GCA_031308135.1. NCBI lineage: Eukaryota > Metazoa > Arthropoda > Insecta > Orthoptera > Gryllidae > Acheta > Acheta domesticus. The sequence goes on from JAHLJT010000631.1 coordinate 247,265,419, forward strand.
GGATAAATCTTGTTCACAAATATAGTAAATTACTTCCTCTAACACTAGTTATCAGAATCTATATTATATGGAATCTTCATATCAAAATATCGATTGACAACAAAACGTCTGTCTGCCCATGGTCAAAGCTAACATCTAAGCAGCTCAGTTAATTTTCTCCAAAATTTATGTTCCTTGTATGCTTTAAACAAACTTGAGGTCCTCTAGATTTGCATCAGATATTTTGAATTTTGGGGGTACTTTACAAGTAGCCTCAAAAACATTTTCACTATTTCCTCAAAAATGGCTCCAAATTTTTAGATTAATTTTGTCCTTGGATATATGTAAAGGATGCTTAAAAGAATGGCGCATGTCTCACTTTCATTGAAATCCCTAAACTTTCTAAAATTGCAAAAGTTCAAAATTTTTTTGGCATCTTCCTGAACTTACAATATTGAAGATAGAGATTGTTTTTCTTAATGAAATATATTGTTGAAAGACAGATGTGAAATAAGGTCATGTACAATTTCCCAAAAATATGCATAGTTTTTTCATAATTTTACATGAAATAAAAGCAATTTTTAAACAATTTTTTTTCTCAAAAATGGCTCAATATTTTCTTTAAATTTTCTCATATATATCAAGGGATGGTTAAAAAAGTGGTGCTGGTCTCATTTCTGGTCAACTACCTGCACTTTCAAAAATTGCAAAATTTTAACATTTCATCATCACCTCTTCAGGGATTACGAGTGTCCTGTTCAAACTGCAGCATGCCATCTTAATCTTGGGTGGCCAACATCCCTTTTACCACGAGGTCTGTAGTGATATATTGATTTTGGTATGCGGTCACTACTCATTCTATGCAGATGTTGTGACCATGGGGTCCTGTGTTTTTGTACTTTATTAATCGGTGTACTAATTCTTCTCTGATTATCTCACTTTTTATTTTGTCTAATACAGTGCAGCCTTTGACTTGTCTCATCTCAGGTGTCTGAATCCTGAGAAAATCTTTCTTTTTCAGGGTTCATGTCTCGCATCAATAAAAAAGTGTGGGAATAGCCATTGTTTTGCAAAATTTAAGTTGTGTTTCCTTTCTTGTTTTGTTTCCGAGGTATTTTATTATTGTACCACAGATGTTGGTACAATAATCTTATCTTCATTGTATTCAAAAGTAATGATACACCCTATATTTAACATTTAAAAACTACAAAATTGAAGACGGTTATTTGTCTTGAACAAAATGCCCTAAAATATCAACTCTTTAAAAATGGTCAAGTGCAGTTTTTTTGAAATGTCTTAAAGAATGGCATGGGGCAGGTTTCATTTTTGTTATACTCTATGAATTTTTGAGATTCTTAAATAATTACAATTTTGTTGATCCTATTCCACCAACTACAGTATTGAAAATGAATTTTCTACTTAGTGAAATCTTGTTAGATTTTAAAATTATGTCATGTATGATTAAAAAGAAAATAGAGTAATTTTTCCGTGATAAAGAGTGAATTGTGATGTAATAAAAAATGCAAACAGGGTTTTCTCAAGAACCGCTGCAGTTTTTTCTGTTTAACTTTTTTCAAGTAGAGTGAAGTCTTAATAATATGGTGTAGGTACTATTTTCATTGAAACTTGTCAAATTTTGAAAAATTTAAATTTTTCAAATTTTTTAGAACTCTTTATACCCCTTGAATATTAAAGCTAGAGATTTTTTGTATAATGTAATGTGAATGTTGAATATTAGTTCTTTAAATTATTTATGTATGATATTTTTAAATTATAAATCAATTTCAGATAATTTTGATTTATATGATGGTGAAGTTGAAATGTTTTTTTAACGAATCCTATGCTTTAAAGACTGAAACTAGAGATTTCCTTCTTAATGTGACCTATTTCTCTATATCAGATCTTTAAATCATTTCAGGAACAATTTTTTCAAAATAGGAATGTTCTTCACGATTTTGTATGAGAGAATTTTCTGAAATGTGAAAGCAAACAAAGCATTAAGATTAAAGCAGGTGAACTGGCTCAGTCAGTCAAGATGGTGCCTGCAGAATCTAAGTGCCTAGGTTCGCCTCCTGCCCTGTCAAATATTTTTGTGGGTTGGACAATTTTTTGGGTTCAACTAGTATTATTATTACGTAAAAGTTACAAATATTTTAAAAAAGTATGTGGTGTTGTAGCACTTTATTTATTTGTTAAATGGGTTGGAGAGAAGGGCTGAAAATTTGGAAGTCTTGGTTCTTTGTTCCAGACATATTTCTCTTGGAATGAATATTGATTGCTAGATTCAGCTAATTAAGTCATTGGACCTGTAAGTGAATGTATATTATATCCTAGGAGGTGGTGGCATTCCTCCCTTGTTAGAACGTTAGATCCAGCGCTGACCGCGTCAGCTTGTGGTTTTTTCCACATTCAGGTATCCCATCCCTCAGTGGGACACTTTCCATTCAAGATGTGTTTAAACTTTGTATTGGTCTTCTGACATTTTGAAGTGTAGTGCATGAAACTTTTATGTGTGAAAAGAGGAAAAGGAGAGGACAATAATGTGGAAGAAAAGACCCAGCATAGTCCATGTCCGGTTTGTTAGGGTCATGCTCCGGCATTCCCCTTTTATTAATTGGAGAAACCATGTAAAACTACCAACCAGAGCAACGGGCTGCTAGAATTCTCTTGCAAATTGTGGTTGAGTTCAACTCTACTATGTAGTAGTTAGTATCCAAATCTGCCATTGTGGAGACCTAAATTCTAGAATCTCCTGGTCAACGATGTTTCAGAGGCAACAATATTGTCATTGAACTATGGCAGTCTGTTTCTGTATGGAGTTTCAAAATGTGTTGGGGTTGCATTCATATTCCGCAAAATTCTTCACTTGGTGGCAGTGGTAAATATTAGTATTTTGGCTATTTTGATTCTTGTAGGCTGTAGTAAAAGCATTGTCAAAACACTTTATAATATGTGTATTATCTTTTGGTTTGTTCCTTCACCAAAAAAACGTACTTGTGTACAAAATTCCCTTTTCCTGTCTTTCATCCTTCTTATTGCTTTAGCTTACTGAATATGCATCAGATACTTGAGAACAAAGTAAATACAACAACATAATGAAAAAACTTACTTGTTCCAGTTATCATCCTTCCCCGTTTTTTGTCTTGGATGAAATAGATGCTGCATTGGATAATACAAATATTGGCAAAGTTGCAAGTTATATTCGAGAACGAACTTCTTCTCTTCAAACCATTGTTATTTCATTAAAAGAAGAGTTCTATGGTCATGCTGATGCTCTTATTGGAATTTGTCCAGATGTGAGTATTAATGTAGTAGTCAATAACTGACATAATTCTCAAAAGATGTCTCTAATCCTTTTTCCTGTTTTAAATTTTGAAAGATGTATGTGAGTGTGGTAATAGTTTAAAATCTATAGCAAGGATTCTTGCCAAGTTCTTGCCAAGTTCTTGCCATGTTCTTGCCTAAAGAATTCAGAAAATCTCACTAGTTTTTATTGAATGTCGAAAATTTAATTTACAATATAAATTCAGAGGTCATAAATTGCAAAAACATTTTACTGAAGATCTGTTGTTGTATTTTAATTGATTTTTTAAATTTTTTGTTTTGAGAGTATTTTAATTGCAGTTTTCTCATTTTTAGACTGGAGAATGTTTGATTAGTAAAGTGCTTACATTGGATCTTACTCAGCATCCTTCTCATGTTGAACAAGGTAACTTCAGATGTCCTCTAATATATATCCCATGTTTACTCTATAAGCAGTAGCGGATAAAATATTTGGGCATGAGTAGTTTTCTTTAGCCAAAATAATATTTACATGAGGTCAGACACATTCCCTTCAACAAAGGAAAATTTCTTTAAATGATGAATAGCGGAAGTGATGACAACAGGGCCACTGTGTAGTGAAAGTGAAATTACAGTTATTTAAAGAATTTAATTTGATGAATTTCCTTGAGTTTCTCCACTTTGAGAACTTAAAGGTGGGGAATAAAATTTATGAACATTAATTTTTAAAGCCTTCCAAAGTATTATTTATTACACCTGGATTACATAAATGTAATGTATGGTTTTAACAACGTCAGTGAGCATTTGTAGCAAGACTGTGTGTCCCGAGAACTCACCTAAGAGAATTTAATCTCTCTCACTGTCATGTTGCTGTGCAAATTTGAAATTTTTTCAGTATCTTCCTACAACTACAACATTGAAAATAGAAATTTTTCTTTTAAATGAAATTTGTTCCTCATAATTAGTTCTTTCATTAAGGCCATGCGCATTTTTTTGAAAATCTTAATAGTATACACGTAATATTGCATGAAATATGTGCAATATTTTAAAATGTCGAAAACAGGAATTTTTCAAAAACAACTGAATTTTTTAAAAAACATTGGTAGGGATAGTGCTGAATGTACTGCAACAGGTAACATAAATGCCATTTTGCGGTATTTTCAGAAATATATGTGCGTTTTTTTCCAAAAGTACAAAATTGATTTTTTTTTTTTTTTTGACATTTCTCTGACGTTAATAGTTCTTATTATCAGCGAATAGTTTTCATTCTCAGCAATTTATATACATTACTGCATTTATGTAGTACATGTCAAATGATGTTTTATGAAGTTTCTCAGCAAGTCAGAAGTTTTCCCTGAAATAAAGCTTAATATTGCACTCAGTTTCTGACATGTTCAAATAACATTTTCTCAAAAATGACACCAAATTTTTTCTTTAAATTTTTTGAACAAGTCTTGCTAAATGAATCAAACAACATGACATCAATGCCACTTCGATGTTTTCGTTTGTTTTTTCAAACATTACACAAATGTTTTTTTTTAAATCTCCCATGCCATTAATTTTTGTATTACCAGCAATTTGTGTACATTATTGCAGTTGTGAATCAATGTTCTTTAAATGATTTCTCAGAGTTCTCAAAAACATGTGAAAATAAACTTTTCTTAACATTTTCTCAAAAGTCTCTCTAAGTTTTTAACTGAAAATTTCCTTACAAGAAGAGGTTTTACTCTTCTAGTATAATATCCTTATAGTAGTGTATCAGTTCTACTATTAAACGACCAAAAATTGAGCAAATATGAAAAAGTGTTAATTGGGCTGCAGTTGATTGCAGCTGGGAAGAAGGTAAGGCAAAACCAAAATGATACCCCAAAGCAAAGAAATTAGAAAACTAACTAGTACAAGTCTGTGCCATTCTGTAGCACCACTAGTTCCGTTTTTTCCTCCTTCCTTTTGTTGGATGATTATATTGTTGAAGCAATCACAGATAGTGGGTGCCATTATTTCTAGGTACTGTAACATGTTCTTTGATGGTGTGTGTGTGAGAGCTTTTTCCTGATAAAGTATTAGTATTCATTCAATCATAAAATAACTTCAATTTTGGAGACTTTGTATTCTAGAAAAATAACTTTCAAAACAGTAAAATGAATAATTTTGAAGTGCAGTGCTTGAGAAACCCAATGCTTTAGTTTTAAAGGTTAATGTTATTAATAAATGGTGAGAGTCAGCGTGCTAGTACCTTTTGTAAAAGCAAAAGTAATTTCTAGCCATATATACTTTCATGGGATTTACACCATTTTTCTCGAACCCTTGAACAATGTTAGAGAGGCTCGTATCACTTGCAGATATGTGCATGACATTGTAGATGTTTGAAATTATACTGCATGGAAGATAGATACTTGTGAAAAATGAAATATGCAACTAATACATGCTGTGTTTACTTCCAGAGAAAGACCAATATGGTAGACACATTGGACAATGAGTACAGTTGTTTGAAAACTTGCTTTAGAAGAGAACAAATGGTGTAGAAGTGAATACTTGCTTTAGACTGATATGGTCAGATGATGTTCTTTGGAGACATTGATCTATTTTTTATATATTGAAAATTTTTCAGGGCATTCCTGTGGTTTGTTTTGTTAATAATTTGAAAATTAGTGCTATTTGATGTATGTTGTATTGTAAAATATAAATATTAATGTTTATTTAAAAACTAATGCTTGTAGACATAAAAAACTCTGCTTTCAAAACAGATGAAAAGAATTTTGTTATCAAAAAATAAAGGCATTCTTTTTTAATGAACTTGTGTTGGTTTGTGTGTTGGTGGCAGTTACATCCCATAGACCTCTTGTAGTCCTCAGGCCATATTTTCAGGAAAATATAGTTTTTACTTTCTCATATACATACATGTTTACAGAATAATACACATAATATACAGAAAGTTATGTAACACTGCGAAAAATCCATTTCGAGAAGTTTCAAATTGGTTTCGTAATAACAAATTAATTATTAACGGAAGAAAATCTGTTTCATTGCATTTTTGCATTTCAAATCGGCAATCTCATATTCCATTGAAAATGAACAATTAGCTGATGTTGAGGTAACAAAATTTCTAGGTCTCTCAATTCAATCAAACCTCAAATGGAATGTACATATAACAGAATTAAATGCTAAATTAAGTTCATTATGTTACGCACTCAGAATTCTTTCAAATTGTGACAGCCTTCATGCAGCTCGTTGCGTTTATTTTGCAAATGTACATTCCCGCCTAAGATATGGAATGTTATTCTTGGGAAGCTCATCCCGTAGTTCTCAAACCTTCAGATTGCAGAAGAAAATTATTCAAATAATGAAAAAATGCCTTCCATGTGATCCTTGCAAGCCTCTTCATTGAGCTTGGAATCTTACCATTGCCTCGCCTATTTATTTACAAATCTGTAATATTTGTCAAAAGTGACGTACTTAACGGAGGGAACATATTTTCATGCAATATTGATTTTTATAGTTACAACGCACGTCGTAGAAATCACATGCATCAAGTGTCAGAATCAACAACTCAGTACAAGAAATCCACATACAATACATGTACTTTACAATGCATTGCCAGATGACATTCAACAATTAAAGTCGGTACACAAATTTAAGTTAGAAGTAAAATCTTTTCTGCTGCATAACTGTTTCTATACAATTAGAGACTATACTGATCGTCAAAAAGAAAAAGAATGTTTATTTTAACAAACAATGATATATAATGAATTAGTTTGCATTTGTATTGTATACAATAAAAAAAAAAGATTTAATACGATTGTAAGAAGTAATGTACTTCAGTTTCCAGGTCAATGACCCTCATCTCGATCAGGTTTTTGTCCAGTTTCCGTGATCCATTGAGCAAATGCTGAGATGGCCCCTTGTTTTGCTTCTGGGCGTAAATGTAGCTACACTGTGAGCACGTTTTGTTGAGCACTCCTTTTGCTTGTAGTGGTATGAGTAGAACTGATGTTCGTTACTATTTTGTTAGCAATGCATAAAAATCAAATCAGCAGTTCATTTACTGTTGAAATTGTTTTTCTATAACTCGGGAACGAAACTGTCTAGCTTTTCAAATGTTACTAATCTCGCTTTTTAAAAAAAAATTTATTTATTTATTCTGGGCCTCAAGAAAATGTGCGCGGATAATCTCTTCCCCCATACGTCATATACAGTAAAAGCGGTTTTTACTTTCTCGACACTTTACGCAATATAAAGTGTTGTAATGCTGCGGGAAAAAAAACCCGGCGACTTTTCCTTATTGCTGAGCCGTGGTAATGAAAAAGTGGATAAATCTTGCCCCTACATACAGTAAAGTGCTTCCTCTAACACGTGATGTAGCTAGAATCTGTTTTGTGGATCCTTGATACCGAAAAATCGGCGGTCGGCAAACCGTCCGTCCGTCTGTGAACGATGCTTCAGAGAATGGTGCGGGTCTGATTTTCATTAAAATATATAATTTTTCGAAAATTGCATAAATTCAGTTTTTTCGGCATCTTCCTGCAACTATAATATTGAAGACATATTTTCCGTAATGATTTTTTTCTTTAAAGACAATTTTGAAATAGTCATGTACAATTTTTCGAAAATAGCAGTTTTTGCGTAATTTTACTTGAAATGTAGGCAATTTTATTTTTTAAACATTTTTTTCTCAAAAACAGGAGCAAATTTTTTGAATAAATTTTGACCTCAGATACCGTAAAAGACACTTATGATAACGGTGCGGGTCATATGTTCGTGAAACTCCCCGATTTTTCGAAAATTGGAAAACTCCGTTTTGTAGTTACGAAAACTATTCCATTGATGGTTATCGTTTCTTGTAGCTTTACGCCAGAACAGTTTCACATATTAGAAACCATATGTGGAGCGCAGCAGAGTTGGGCAAAATACTTGAAAAAATATTTCAGATACAAAATACTTCGTAGAAAGTATTTTCAGTTGGCAGCAATAATGAAACGTTTTAGTGAGTTTTGTTACCGCCAACCTCTCGTACGTCAATGACGCGTTATCATTTCGCAAAATGGCAACACAGTGGTTAAAAAAATCTTTGAATTCATTCCAGTGTTATCTGTCATGATGACTATGGTGTAGCTAACATTGTTTTGTACATTTTTTGTACATATTTAGTTTAGTATTTTCCCCAAAATATTGAGTAAAATATGTTCACTTGCAAAAAATATAAAAAACTAAAATTTCTCAAAAGCAGCTCCAAAATTTTTCTTTAAATTTTTCGTTGGGATAGTGCTAAATGTCGTGAATAAGATGAGATAAACGCCGTTTTGTTATATTCTCTTATTGTTTTTACTATACTTTAATGTTTGAGAGAAGTTATGTAATGCTGCGGAAAATCGATTTCCAGGTATCAATGGAAATACAGGTTTTGGGGTCCCCTGATACCGAAAAAGTGTCGAAACGTCCGTACGACTGTCCGTTTGTCTGTCCGTCTGTGAACACCACTAGCACCTAAACCATACGTAAGATTTTTCCAAAATGGATATTCCCCGGCCGATCCGGCTCGACTTGAGGAGCTACGATTTTGAAAATCATTCTTTAATATTTTGGGGTACTTAACATGAAGTTCCTGGGACATTTTCAAAATTTTGTCAAAAATGGCTCCAAATGTGTTTGAAAAGAATAGAGGAAAATACACTTATAAAGATGTCGTAGATCTGTTTTTCACCGTTAAATAACGAACTAGTATATTCTAACTCTTTGCCTGCTTGTGGATCCAAAAGATAAGGCAGAAGGCTCGAGAAAACTTCAGAAGGGCATTATCAGAGAGCTTAGAAACTAAGTCAAACTAAAGCTCTTTCATCTTTTGACGTCAAAAAGAAGAAAGAAACGATTTCGGCAAATAATACACGATTGTGTACAGTGCAGAGTGAAGATTATGTCTTGTTAGGAGTGGATTCTGTTTTAACTGTGCCAATGTTTTCTTTATCAGCAATGATTGAGTGAAATTTTCAAGTCAGCGTGTTCAGTCATGATATTGCATTGAAAATGCTGGAATATACCTTCCGTAGAATGATTAGTAATTTCTACAAGTTAATTTATATCTTGGACAAGTTGAAGCATTTGCAAGAAAATTAGAACTATTCTCGAAGTCCATTTAGTACTGCAAATGTTCTTTTGAGCAGGTTAGTAAAATATCTAGATCTAAATTTATTATTAAACATATTGATATATTTCAAATCATTGAAAATAGGTTGAAGTATAGATGGTACAACTTATGATAGTCCAGATGCTGCTACGTCAACTCAGGTTTTATTGTTTATATTATTTAAAAATCCTCTCCTATATTATTTCAGTAGTAATAGATGAGTTTTGCGCACACGCAACCCATCTTCATAAATGAGATCTTCACGGATAAATGAGAAAGAGAACTTCACGGAGACACGACGATTTGCACTTTGACTTGACTTGACTTTGAAAATATGAAGGATTTGTTGAAAAAATTAATCTAAATATTCACGTCAAAAGTATCACGCAACACTCGGGCAGCTTTATTAAAATCTATTTAGTTGAATAATTCCTAGACGAAGCGTTCTTGGCCATTCAAATTTTTAAAGCCGAAGGCCAAAAAGAAACTTTTCTCGTGCCGAAATATGTAGGACGAGAGCTTCTTGAACATTCCATTTTGCTGGTCCGGCGCTTCTCTATACTACCCCACCTGTTCAGAGACGGACAGAATCTCCAAGTGTATGTGAAATGAAACTAATTACTTGATAGACGATTAAATTGCACATCAGTTCGGTAACAAAATTAAATAATATTCCAAAGAGTAGGGTTATGCTTGCCCTATCCCGTATTTTTGCATGGACAACTTTAAGTTGCTTTCTCGAGAATAAAAAAGCTTTTATAATATTTCTGTGACTATCAAGGAAAGCGAAATGATAATGTCAAAGAAGATTGTACAAATAATTACTTCAAATGTTTGCTTTCAAATGTTACTTTCAAATGTTACTTTCAAATGTTTACTTCAAATACTGAATAAACCTTTATTCAAAATTTGTTTCAAACATCAATTTCACTGTTTTTATTTTAAATTCTGTAAGTACGTTGGAAGTTAACTTTTTAATTTTTTACACAAATATACACGTTTCGTTCACAACTTCCCCTCTTAATACGGAAAAGGAAAGGTAGGGAATTTAACATGCGAGAATTCTCGCGCGGGTACGCCAGTAAAAGTGTAATACAAAAGTTTTGTAAACCTGGACTGGAAAAGGAAGCCTGATACCCCAGACAATATAGAAACGTATTTCATAGGGCCATGATGAGAGAAGAGTATTCTAAAACCATGCAACAAATACTCTACTCACTACAAATGGCACAGCATTTGTTGTGAAAACTAAATATTTTTATGCAAATATCAACATAAATTTGACTCCTTTTCACACAGCTACATCAAGGCACAACAATGACACACAATTTACAGAAATTCGCGAGCGCGAAACGGAATTCCATTGTTTCATTCCCTGCATTGTCGCTATTCTCTGAGAGCTAGTAGTTTTTATTTCAAATATTTCAAAAATAAATAATTTCTAAAAGATTAATGTGAAAATGTAACAAAAGGTAGAATGTAAGAAACGAACAAAGAAATAATATACAAAATTGCAAATTCTAATTTACGACGCATCCAGCTGTATGAAGGGCAGTAAATTTGCAGCGGGAAATTATATTAATCACGAAATTATAGAAAAGCTACTCGTATTTTCAAAAAATTAAGAATGACCTTATTTGAAGATTTAGTTTTGATAAGTACATTTTATTGAGAAAAAATGTATTTTTACTGTAGTTGTAAGAAGACGCCGAAATGAAGCGCAGTCAATTCCGAGCGGGCTATTATGTTTGACAGGAAATTATAGAAAAACTACTCTCATTTTCAAAAAATTCAATATGACTTTATTTGAAGATCTATTTATGATGAGCGTATTTCATTAAGAAAAACAATTATATCTTCACAATTGTAGTTGTAGAAAGACGCCGATTATTTTTTTAAATTTTTGTAAAATCAGGCATTTAAATGAACATGAAACCTGCACCATTTTCTTAAGCTTCTTTTATGCTATCTCAAGTCCCAATTTAATGACAAAACGTTTGTGCGTTTTTTCAGAAAAAATGGTTTAAATAAAATAAAATAATATGTTTGACACAAATTTTCGCAAAAAGACTTGTTGTTGAAAAATTGAACATAATCTTATTTGAAGACCTGTTTTTTATGAACACATTTCATTAAGAAACAAATATATCTTCATAATTGTAGTTGTAGGAAGACGCCGAAAAAGTTTTGAATTTTTTCAATTTTCGAAAAATCAGTTTTCAACCAACATGAGACCTACGTCATTCTCTTAAATGACTTTCAGACTATTCAACAACAAAATTTATTCAAAATTGGCGCCATTTTTTTGAAAATGTTCCAGGGGCTTCATGTAAAGTACCTCCCAAAATTAAAATATCGGTTTCAAATTCAAGGGGCCATAAGATCAGTCAGCTCGATCGATGAGTATCAATTTTGGAGAAAATCGTCTGAACGGTTTAGTTGCTAGCGTTGTTCACAGACAGACGGACAGACGTTTTGCTTTCAATTGTTTTTTCGGTAAATCAAAACAGGGATTCTGGCTGCACCACGTGTTAGGAGATTTTTTTTCTTAATTAAGCAACTGGATATATCCACTTTTTCGTTACTAGGGCCCTGTAAGAAGAGTTCTTCTGCTGAAAATCCGCCGTTTTTTAGCGCAGCATAACATAACTTTCTCTATACTATATGTACATATAGTATATGTGAAAGTAAAAATCGATTAGAAAAATCTGCAGATCCTATTTGCAGATGGCTGAGCTCCTGTCCGAGTTTCTACCAACGGACATTAAAAACCGTCAGAAAACTGAGACTGAACTGGCCCTATACTGAAAAAGATTTAAGGGCTTGTAAGAAGAAATGCGCCGATGACGAGGTAGCCGCTTGGGAGAAGCTGGGATCTCAAGGGAGAGCGATTAAGGTGCAAATAAACGATCCAATTGAAAATGCCTTTTTGAAAGATTATGGTCTTCTGAAACCTGGAATTTTTATCACTACACTCCAATTGAGATCAAGTACCGCTGCCAATATAACTACTCTTAGTAGAAGGAGGCCCAGGGTATATGTATACTGCAGGAAGTGCAATACAGCGGTAGAAACCATGAATCACATCCTCGGTCAATGCATTTTTACGAAGCCAGCAAGAATAAAGCGTCATGACGAGATCAAGAATTTCATAGAGGGGAAGATGCTCCGGAAATCGGACACTGTGGGGCCCACGGAAGCCACTTTCACTGTTGCCGAAGGGGTTAGACTCAAACCTTATCTGGTAATAAAGAGCCGGGAAGGGGGTCACGTGGTCGAGGTGACTGTCCGCCACGAAGATGGGTCTAGCCTTCTAAAAGCAGGAGAGGAAAAGATCGTAAAATATCATCCAGTCATTCCCCTGGCAGCCCAACTTCATGGAGTGCCTGACGCCAGAATCCCGCCAATGGTGGTTGGAACCTCTGGGGTTATGCCAAGATCCACAGTCAGTGCCCTCAAGATGTTGGAGATCACATCTCGAGGCGATCTACTGACTGTCCCGTTAATTGCTCTCAGAAGCCCTAGTAGGCTCTACACACATTTTGCAAATTATGATGGAGCAATTTAGCATTGCTGGTAGTAAATGCAGAAATGGAACGTCTTGGTCCCGTGCGGAAGTCTAGGGAACCCAGGGGATCCTAAAATGCCTAGGAATTAGTTACCACGACTTTACGTGGGAAGTGTATATTATTTAATGTAGCATATAGAAAATTGAGTAGAGAGATTTCAGAAATTGTGGGCCCTTGATTCCGAAAAAGTGTTTTTACTTTCCCGCATACGTACGTATATACGGAATAATATACGTAGTATTGTCACTACCGTGCGGGCCCTAGCGCAGGCGACGTCGGGGATCGATCGGGCGATCGAGATCTCCCCCCTTTTCTCACTCACCTGATTCAGTTGCCGGCTAACTCAGGCGCAGAGATTCTCTACAAGAAATGGGAGCCCATGGACGGATGCTACTTGTTACCAAATAAAATTCATTGAGGTTTTGAGGAACACTTAAAATTTAATTAACTGAAATGATGAAATATACAAAAAATTAAAAAAATCCTATTACTAATACCCTTTCCCTTTTAGACCCAAAGACACCCCCCCTTTTTTCCCAGATTCCCTGTTCACTTAAATAGCTTCCTTACTTACTACAAGACAATACAAATGAAAGTACAATTTACCGAGGAAGAAGCAACATACAATTTAGGAAGTTTATCCTCAAAAAACAGCCACAGCGCGGCTCGCTTATGACGAGGCACGGGTCTGTGATCCGGGCCATTCACCAGAGTCTAAGGGGACAACAGACCGTGTTTTCGGAAGACTCCGCAGGGTCGATGTCCGACCTTCGGGATGAGGTCATCAGGGCGTCGTCTTCTGCGGTGAAAGGCCGGCAGGTCACAGCTGGCGGCAGGCGTCTGGCCGGGGAGGCGAAACGCAGGTACTCGCACTCGAAGTCGGCGAAGGGAGGTGGGCGGAGACTTCAGCATGAAAGACAGCTCTGCAGCGGTCGCGGGCGTAGTGATGCAAGCCGAATTGAATAGTTTTTTTTTGACTCGCGCGCGGCACAAGATCGCACCGCACAATCAGCGAAAGTCTTTGTCAGGCGACCGGACGAGATTGCTCTGCGTACTTCGGAGGCGTCCACGCCGGCGGCGTTTGTACCCGGACGACGCACCGCTGAGGTGCTCGCTCCTGCCCGAACCTACCCTCAAGACCGTCTCCTCACTTCTCCTTCATGTTTCACTTCGTCACATCTCGCGAAGCCTCTGTAACCCCCCTCTCCTTACTTATTTGCCGAAAGTTCTGGAAAGATTTTTGTTTGAATTTTAGAAGGTTCTTCTCTATTGGTAAAAGGCAACTGCGTCTTAATTTTGTTTCGGCCAATGTTCGGAAGCGTCTCCTGGCCGAAGTCGGTGGAAAAATTCCACTCAACCCTCTCTCTCTAACGTCGGGGGGGGGGGGGGGCGCAGGTCGCCTGGGGATGTGGCGGCGCCAGAGAGGCGACGATCGAGTCATAATTCTTGTGTACCCTAGCTGCCCGGTGGACAGGGGGCTGCGAGGGGACCTCGCAGCGCACGTGTCCGGAGCAAATTGCTACGTCCATGGCGCACACAAAGAGACGTTGCGTAGGCCCGTGACAGGCTACTATGTCGTGTGTTTAAAATCAATTTTTTTTCTTCTATTAACTATTCGGTATCGTCACAGTATAGAGAAAGCTATGAAATGTATCGAAAAATAGATTTCAAGGTCCCCTGATAACGAAAAAGAGTTTTTTCAAAACGACCTTCTGTCTATCCTTCCGTCCGTGAACAACAATAGCACCTACACTATTCGTACGATGTTTTCCGAAATGGATATTCCCAGATCGATCTGGCTCCACTCAAAGCTCTGTGATTTTGAAAAATATTCTATAAATTTTGGAGGTACTTTACAAGAAGTCCTTTGGACATTTTCAAAATTTTGAATCATACTTGTTCTTTCGTTAACGTCATGTATATTTAAAAAAAAAAGATTCTTGTTTTTAAAATGTTGGGTGAAATAGGTGCAATATTAAAAATATCAGGAACAAGAATTTCTCAAAAAAGATTCCAAATTTTTTCTTCAAATTTTTGGCACAGTGCTATATGTACAGTAATAATCACAATAAACGCATTTGTTCAGTTTTCTTTTGTTTCTCAAAATTTTTACAATTGTAATTTTTGTACTGTTTCTCACGTCATTTGTCCATTGTATTGCATTTATGAGTAAGCGTTCTTTGAATGATGGCTTATGAAGTTTCTCGAAAACTCAAAAGTTTTCTGTCTAAAGAACTTCAAATTTCCCATTTACAATTACGCTTAAAAGACGTTTTCTTAAAAACGACTTCAAATTTTTCAACGAAAGTTTCCATATATGATGAAGTTTTACTCTTTTTTAATATTCTTAAAGTAATATTTCGGTTCTGCCATTAAGAAACCGAAAAAATTGAGAAATTTTTAAAAAAGTGTACTTAAGACAGCGATAGATGGCAGCTGACAAGACGATGGGGCAAGACCGAAAAGCTGGCCCAGACCAAAGTCGTTAGATAACGTCTGTCAAAAAGGGTCTTTACTTTTTCGAATACGAATGTAGTATATACCTAGTAAAATTAATAGTTCATGCAATTAGTTTATAAAGTTAGGTTTTATTGCATGAGTAGCCTACATGTTTTGAAAACGTGCTACTTTAGAAGCGAGTTTGCAAATTTTTGCGAATATAATAAAGCAACATTATAAACGCGAAGCATACACTTTTGTTTTGAAAAACAGCATTATAAATTTATAAGAGAATCAAACATAATTTTGCGAAGCAACTTTCGTGGCTTCTCGGGTATTTGACATCTGGTTGAGAAAACGGTGACGGGCAATTCCGTTTGCCACTACCTCCCTTTGATTCTCTCGCTGCGATTGGCTGAATTTGTGATAACGCGATCATTCCTGTCGTAAAATGCTAATATGTCATTTGTGTTGTAAAATGTCCTTTTATGAAAGATTCTTGCAGCAAAAAAGGTCATTATAATGTTGGAATACAAAAAAGGAGTATATAGAAGATTATGTAATGCTGGGGAAAATCAATTTCGAGATTTCAATAGAAATACACGTTTTCAGGCCCCCGGATGCCGAAAAAGTTTTTTTTCAGAACGTCCTTCTTTCTGAAGTCGTAGGCTTCCGCGGCCGGAGTAATTTGAATGATCTTGGCTGTCCGGGTGACGCCGCGTCTAAGACTGAGTTGCAGACGTTTCGACCATCTTATCGTGGTCTTCCTCAGGGCCGGTTTGCTTCTTTCTGTTCGTCCGTATGTGAACAACGTTAGGGCAACAACATATTTTTCAAAATTGGATATACCAAAGCATTTTTTTCCAAATTGGATATTCCACAGCATTTTTTTCCAAATTGGATATACCCCAGTCGATCTGGACTCACTCGAAGCTCTGCGATTTAGAATATCATTCTTTAATTTTTGGGGGTTCTTTACAGGAAGCCCTTGGCAAATCTTCAAATTGACTTTTCATACTACTGGCGAAATTGTAGAACTTAGTAATTGTTTAGTCGGGGAATACGGTTCGCACAGTAAGCTACTCAGTATTTGTAAACTACATTGCTTGTGTTGGTGCAACATCTTCATGACTCCTACATTTTATTCTATGTTTGTACATCATGGTCTATTTAGCGGGCCATGAAAAACAACAGAAAGAAAAATCAATATATAGTTTATGCACGCCTGTAACAGTTAATGCTGTAGGTTATCCGATTTTAAGTGACTACCTCGCCAGCTGGGGGAGAATTTTTATAACTTATAAGTGTCTTCTTGATCTGTCAAAATGGGGGACCAACCTTGGGTAAGAATAAACGTACCAAACTGTATAAATTATATTTTTGTCTCTAAGTTCACGTAATGTTTTAACTCTGTGTGTGTGTGTATGTGTGTGTGTGTGTGTGTGTGTGTGTGTGTGTGTGTGTGATGTGTAACGGACTTACAGACCACTTCATTGTGGAAATAATGAAACAAAACACAAGTACTTCTTTAAAAATTGTGCAGTTCTAAACTGAACAATGTTTTAAAGAAAATTAATTGTCCCTGTTTACGTATGCGTAACAAGCGATTTAAGTACGGATAAGGATCTGAAAAAGTTACAGGTTAACCACTTTTGATGATAAAATTAACTTAAATTTAACAAACAATTAACGCCACAATCGTAAGCGCATTAGTTTCCTTACTAAAGAAACGTGAGAAGAGTGACTGTTAAATTCCTGAACATTATATTTTGTCAAGTTTACACATGCAGTCAGGTTTGCACCTCCAGTCACATGGGAATCATCACTATGTGAACAAATATATACGTTTGGGTAATGAGGTGAATACCAGAGTATAATGAAATTTAGAAAAAACAAAATGATTTCATGTAGTCTCTACGAAGGAAATTGGTGCAGAAATGTAGGATTTATGAACTCTTTCAAAGAGGACACTTGTTGCTAGGCAACGACCAGAATCTTGAACTAATTTGATGTAGACCCTCTCACGTCATCTGAATGTATCACGATATGTATGTATATCATGTATGTACATTTTTTCTTTATCGCATACTACATAGATAGTAAAGGGAAAGTTAAATCCTGCTGCAGCGAAAACTGTGATTTTTTGGCAGAAAATTGGTATTGTAGATTCCTGTTACCAAAAAAGTGGAAACATAATAAATAAATAGTAATATATTTGTTCCTGAATATAATAAATTACTTCCTCTAACGCTTTGTACTGTTAGAATCCAAGTTTTGTTGGTACTTGATACCGCAAAATTGGTATATTATGGCAAAACGTCTGTCAATGTGAACAACGCTAGCGAATAAACCGTAAGTAGGATTTTCACCAGTACTAATATTCCCTGATTGATGTGGATATTACATTTGAAACGGATATTTTAATTTTCGGGGGTACTTTACCTCAAGGACATTTTTTCTCAAAAACAGCTCCAAATTTTTGGATTAATTCTTTTTATGGAGTAGAACAAAGTACGACAATACTGAAGATAAATTTCTCAATGAAATCTATTCTTCAAAATTAGATCTGTAAATTAATTTGTATTCAATTATTACTTTCTCGCTACGAAGTAGAGAGAATGTTATGTAATGCTGCGCGAAAAAACAGCGAATTTTCACCAGAAAAACTCTTGTTACAGGGCCCTGATAACGAAAAAGTGGATAAATCCAGTTGCCAAATTTAGAAAGAAAAAAATTCTCTAACACGTGGTGTAGCCAGAATCCATGATTTGCGGGTCCTTGATGCCGAAAAATGGAATGACGGCAAAATGTCTGTCCGTTTGTCTGTTCGTCTGACTGTGCGTGTGTCCGTCCGTCCGTCTGTGAACAACATTAGTGCTAAAACATCAAGCCGATTTTATCCAAAAATGATATTCTTCAATCGATCTGACTGGTATCGTCTACCGTTGAATTTGAAACGGATATTTTAATTTTTTTGGGGGGGGGTCGATTAATTTTTTTTGTTTGAAAGTGCGAAGGACGCTTAAGAGAATGGTACAAATCTCATGATCGTTGAAAACTCTGATTTTTCGGAAATTGCAAAAATTCAAAATGTTTTCGAAGTCTTCCTACATCTAAATTATTAAATAATATGATTTTTTCTCTTGATAGAATCTGTTTCTTTAAAGATAGATTTAAAAAAATCATGTACAATTTTTAGAAAATTTAAGTACTTTTTACATAATTTTGCGTGAAAGTACGGACAGGAAAGTACGTGATATTTTAGCACCATTAGTTTCAAAATGTGAATAGTTTTAGCGTATTTTTGCCTGAAAGAAAGGCAATTTTTAAAAGATTTCCCCAAAATATTTTCTTTAAATTTTGTGTAGTATAATGAAAAGTAAGCGCAAGTCTGACTTATATTGAACTCCGAAAACCGAATTTTTGAAAATGCCAAAGTTACTAATCATGCGAGAAAGTATCTGCTGTTGGAGCACAACTAATACTTGTATTTTTATTGCATCTGTTTGCTGCTCTGATATTCATGAATGCTCAGTTACACTCAGATGCACTGCCAGATCGGAAATGATTGCTGAAATATTACTCGAAATACTTACTGCATTACATATCACGAAAACTTTCATGTGTTGGAAATAATTTTTTTCTGTGTAAATGAACACGAACCTTGTAGGTGTTCATATATTATAAGGCAAAACATTTTTGCTTGAGTTGTTCGTAGAAGCGATGTTGTTCAGCTTTGTTGACCTAACACAATTTTTTCTTCCGAAACGGGGACCATAGGATTTTTGTGGTTGACAATATTTGAGGCAAATTTTCTATGGATTGCCAATTTCAGAGAAACCACAAGAAGATAAAAATACGAATGTCAACACACCTATGGGATTTGTGGAAAACAAAGGAGGTTCACAGCTAAATTTCATAGAATTTCATGTTCATAATCATATCTTAATTCATTTCATGGTAATCACCATACCCTCTTAATTTCTGATACATAGTTAAACGAATTACAAAACTCAATTAAAAAATTTAAATATCTATGACTTATCATCACCGTTTCGGCACACAATTTTACCAGCTGTTGTTTATGATTATCTAATATATTCTGATTATTATTAATTACTTCCAAAAACGTCCTTGAAACAAAATGAAGGTCTTGAGTCATGTTTTATTTTCAGGCCACTGCACAAGATCCGTCCATGCTGACCAAACAACAACTGAAAGCTGCCTACGCGGACACACTCCTTGAGCATAACGCTGGTCTCGATTACTTGTCGGAGCCTAAAGTCCAGAGAAATACGGGGATCATTTGCACCATCGGTGGATATTTCTAAATCATCTCTCAAATTCATTTGCACCACTCTATTCTAATTCACGTTGATTGATTACTGCAGGTCCTGCGTCTCGTGAACCGGAAACCCTAGTCAAGATGTTCGAAGCGGGGATGCGAGTAGCTCGGCTGAATTTCTCTCATGGTACCCATGAGTACCATCAGGAGACTATCGACAATGTGCGGAAGGCTGTTCAGGATTACAGCCAGCAGCTTGGTTACGTCTATCCATTGGCCATAGCTCTGGACACTCGCGGACCCGAAATTCGTACTGGGTTGTTGCAAGGAGTGAGTACTAGTTTTCATTTACAGAAAACCTGAAACAGCAACCGATTTCTATCCGTTTTATTTATAACATGCTAATGTTCTGCTCATATTAAACTAATTACTTTTAATTCTATCCATTAAGGAGAAAAAAGAAGGTACCCAGAAAGCAAAAAGAAACTGTACTGACTCTACGTATATGTACACTGTCAGAAATTACTTTAAATTTAATGTAGCTTAATGCACTGTTTCACATTAAATTTAATGTAGAGTGTACATTAAAAGGGTTTTAACGTACATGTGCATTAAATTTAATGTTTAAATTAAAATAAATGTACATTTAATGTACTGCAGTACATTAAATTTAATGCAGCGTGTACGTTAAAACGAGATTAATGTGTTTGTACATTAAATTTAATATTAAAATTAAAATCAATGTAGATTTAATGTAGAAGTACATTAAACTTAATGTACCTTGAAAAACTAAACAGAAATTAATGTGTTGTACATTAAATGTAATATTTAAATTAAAATTAATGTAGATTTAATACACATCGGTACATAAAACTTAATAAACTTTCCCTACATTAAAGCGCTATTAATATAATTCGTCGTTAAATTTAATGTTTAAATTAAAATTCTCGGAGATTTGATAAATAATTATGGCATGTGTGGAACACAAATACTGTTTAAAAACTTAGAAATATTTTCTTCCTCTATTTGAACTTACGTATAATAAATTTAAAATGTATTTTCAACATATATACAAAATATATACATTTTTAAAATTCGGATTTACATTCAAATTAGTTACAAATAAAATTGTAAAAATCTAATAATACAATTGTAGGGACCTACATAGCACGGTAATTCTTTAGTTAACAATTTTTTCAAATTCACCGGAAATATTAAAATTTTTTCAAAGAATATTCACTGTAACAAGATCAGAATTTAGTATTCTTTACGGCTAAGAAACATATTTCCGAGCGTAAACGCGTCCAAAATATGTGAAGAAGTAGTGACAATTATATATAATCTGTTGACTTGTTATATATATATATATATATATATATATATATATATATATATATATTGTATATTACGTCTAAAGAAATATATTCCATAGACGTAAATAATATATCATAGCGGGCAATACATCAGGCCTAAGAACCTGCCGAAGCAATTAGACGTCGCAATAGCTCAGTGGTTAGAGCACCTGCGCGTAAACTAGAAGTCCCGGGTTCGAATCCCGGTCGGGGTGACTATTCGTTGAACAAATTTAAATATTAAGGTACATTTGCTACTCAGTAACTAGGTCAGAACGTAGTATTCTTTACGACTGCGGGGCATATTTCCGAGCGTAAGCGCATCCTAAAAGGCGACAATTACATAAATCCCAATGGGCAATTCATCAGACCTAAGAACATGTTCAAAGAATTGGTTAGAATCGATATGATAGTGGTTAGAGCAACTGTGCGTAAATCAGGTGACCCGGGTTTGAATCACGGTCGGGGTGACAATTCTTTGAACAAATTTTAAATATTGAAGTTAGTACATGTACAGTAAATTTTATGCACTCATACAGTAATTTTAATGTAAAAGTACATTAAAGTAAGGATCATGTACGTAAATTAAATTTAATGTGCACGTTCAGTAAATTTAATGTAAGTGTTCAGCTTCTGAAAATGTGAAGCCAGAGGGGCACCTCGGAAATAAGGGGAGAGTGAGCCAGTGAGGCCGTCGCGTAGCGGGTTCGACGCTCCGACTTGTGTACAGTCGACTCCGGTTACAGCGAATCCACTGTTGTAGTGAACTGGTCACTGGTCCCTTTTCACTTACATTACAAATAAGCATAAGAAGATTCGTTTTTATAGTGTACCTGAACTTCGGTTATAGTGAATGTAGGAAATACAACGACCTGGAAATTCTTGGAAAAGAATATATCGCCTCAGTGCCGCAAATTACAACACTAGGCAGCTTGATAAAAATACCTTCGGCCATCTCGTATGTTATTAGGTGAGTAAAAGTGTCTTCAGAAAGTGGAACTTCCCACAGTGCAAGAGGAATTGAAGGTTGTCAAGACTGCATTACGATACTTACAGGCAATGGACAATGCAGAATCAATAATGGAGAGAGCACGAACTCTGGAAAAGGATCTATAGAAATTTACTAATGAAAAATGAGCAACGCAAACAATTAAAAATAATTAATATTTTAAGGACAAGTAAAGATATTGAAATTTTCAGTTCCTGCTGTTCATGTATTTTTCGTATCTCTATATTAATAAAATCAATCATTGAGGGGAAATTCTATTTAATTTTGACATCGTCGGATATAGTGAACAACAAAGGTTAGTCACCAGAAGTTCACTTTAACCGGAGTCGACTGTGTTTCTCATAGCACTTACCACCGGAATTACAGATTTTCTCCACCTCTACGACCGCCTTCCGAGAGCCAGAATTTTTTGTCTAATAGTCACCAAAATATATAATTTGAAGTGACTATTATAATTATTACTCTTATATAACATTATAAGTTTTACATAACCTGTTCATGTAAAGAAAAAAGTAGTTTTGTTCAACTAATAGATGATTTTCAGGGACAAGATGTTGAGTTAAAAGATGGAGCTCAGTTCGTACTGTCAATTGACGACTCAATGAAAGAATGTGGCACTGTTGATAGAGTCTATTGTGACTATATGAACATAACGAAAGTCGTGAAACAAGGAGACAGAATGTTTATTGACGATGGTCTCATGTCCGTTATTGTACAACAAGTTAGTAAGTATCAAAACAAAAGTTTGCTTGTGTACTAGAAATATTTGTGTTCTTCCATTGCAACACAATAATATTGTTTTTAGCGGATAAAGAAGTAATAACGAAGGTGGAGGCAGGTGGGATGTTGGGCAGCCGTAAGGGTTGCAATCTGCCTGGTGTTGCCACTGATTTGCCAGGCATCACCGAAAAGGACAAAGCGGATCTTATTTTCGGCGCGGAGAACAGCGTAGACATGGTTTTTGCTTCGTTTATTCGGGATGCCGCCACAGTTCATGAGATGCGTGATATAATGGGTGAGTAATCATTAGGTGAATGGATTCACTTGATTTTGTAACTTTTTCCAGTAGTCTGGAGGGCCGAAAAAAATGTAGATTAAATAAAATGTTGATTGAAAATTGTAATTGAAGATAATACCAGTTAAGCGGAGAAGATTGTACGGAAGATAATTCTGGTTGATTGGGAAATCTAGAGCCATAACTTCAAATGCATTGGTTTAAAAAATAATTCTGTTGAATGTCATTCAGATAAATAAATTAAGTGTTGCTAAGCACATTACTGGCTGTGTAGGCACGAAAAGGTCAAATATAAATTAGATTTTAGAAGACACTAAGAAATGGGCACGAATTGCTTCAAGTAATTGTTTCAAGTAATATGAAGAGGATTTTGCACATGATACTAGGGCAATCGCTGCAGTGTGGGATGTTACTAACTACTGCAGTGTCTCACCTCCTGAGGCTCGAGTCCCGACGGTGACAGACTTTCGGCGGTGCTAGATAGCTATACTGCTATTTTTCTAATTTTCCCCCTCAAAGCCACTCAAATCCCATCTTCGCGATGGAATATGCCATGGCATTTCGCGTCTTCCTCGGTCTTGCTGGTAGAAGTCCCATGATCGCAAGCACTGTTTGATAGGGTCGCGATTCATGCGAAATCTAGCGGAACGACTGAGAAAGATACGAAATACTGTGACATATTCCATCCCGAAGATGGGATTTGAGTGGCCTTGAGGGGCAAAGTTAGAAAAATCGCAGTATAGATTGAATTCAGCAGGTCTGCAGGAGAATACTCGCGAGAAGCTCTGTTAGGTATTTTCCGAACTTTCTCAGATCAACACCAGGGAAAAGCCGGAGCAGTTCCTTAACGGTATAGTTTCCTATCCTCTTACACACACACACACACACACACACACACACACACACACACACACACACACACAAAGGCGCGCTCGTTCGCCGTACTTACATTTAAGTCCATGGGTCGTAGTAGTCCATGGGTAGGGAAGTAGATACGTTCGAGCGAGTCCGAGCGAGCAGAGCACCACCAACTCCTGAGATGTAACATGCACTACAATTAGGGGACTAATGATCGTATTAGTTGCACCGGGAAACACGAAATAATCACGTGACGTTACAAATAATACAATATGCTATCTGTTTATGTTTAATTTTTTCATTACACACAGATTCAAATTAAAATTATTAAATATAAAAATGTTGTTCTCCAGGCGAAAAAGGAAAAGGTATAATGATAATTCCCAAAATAGAGTGCACACAAGGTATGGACAACATCGATGAAATTATTGCCGCCTCCGATGGAATAATGATAGCTCGAGGCGACCTTGGTATCGAGATTCCCCCACAGAAAGTGTTCCTGGCACAGAAGATGATATTCGCCAAATGCAATATGGTGAGTTATCACAATTAAACAAAAATGTGTTGATCTTATGTTTTATTTTGTTACTTAAGGTCGCATCAGCTACTAGGTCATTAGCGGCCACTATTGGATGTAACGTTATGATAAGAGGATGAAACGATACGGTGATGATAGGGGGTGAAAGGACGAACACATACAACCATGTCCAAGGCGGTACTCGAACCCGCAACCCCTCGGTCCGAGATCACTACGGCACTGTTACTTAGCGATCTCGGCCACGGGGCCGACGAGCGTATGTTTTGTTTCCTGCAAGTGGGCCAGTGTACGTTTGGCACATAGAGAGAAACATAACTTCGAAAGCTTAAGAAGCTGCCTTTTTCAATTCGGATATACTGTACAAAAAATTAAAACTTTTGTTCACATCTTGAGTTTGGAAAGTTCGGTTAAGTCGCCACTTCATGTAAAGTCGTAAGATTCACAGATATTTCGGACTAACAAATATTTTGGGCTCCGAAGTTTTCGTGACACATAGATGGAATTTTTGTACTTTAATTGTATGTAGGTAGAATAGGCTTGAGTACTCAACACGTTGTTATTGTTGCCTTGTACATTATACCCCTGACGACGAGAATGTCAGTGCAGTACTCTAATGAACGGACTCCGCCCTGTGCGCCATCTTTATTTCCATTTCTTGGTCCTTTCTTTTCTCCTTACTCTCTCACACACACACAGCTTCAAAAATTGAAACTCCTGATTTGATAATAGTGCCCCTTCTCATAATTCACTAAGTACTTAGAAATTTTAATCGGGCTTCAATTGGTTTGTAAAAGACCAATCCCAAAAGACAATCCTAATATATCAAAAGACCATGATATCCTCAGAAATGACCGGCGTAGGTACCTGGTTGGGGAAAACCCCGCTAGTCGGCGCCGGATCTCGCCATCCAGCGGGGAAAAATCACCGCCACCAACACCTCCGCCGATAAAAACACGCACAACACTTACGGTACATGTGACCTTAGCCATTGATGCGTCCGTCGTGGGCAACGCGCAGGTGGGTAAGCCGTGCATCTGCGCGACGCAAATGCTGGAGTCGATGACGTACCACCCGCGGCCGACGCGCGCCGAGGCGAACGACGTGGCCAACGCCGTGCTGGACGGCGCCGACTGCACCATGCTGTCGGGCGAGTCGGCCAAGGGCAAGTACCCGCTGCAGTGCGTGCAGACCATGGCCAACATCGCCCTGGAGGCCGAGAGCGCGGTGTGGCAGAAGCAGTACTTCACCGAACTTTGCTTCAGTGTGAGTAACGACTTTTTTGTTTTGGCTCTTTCCTTCCTTGGATGAATCGACTCACGACACCGACAAAAGTGAATGACGTCTTCTAAGCTGACACTTTAGGGCTGTGTTCACACTTATCATGTCCAAGTTAATCGTGAGTGAGAAACGAATTTATTGTAATAAAGAAACAAATATGTACAGATGAATGTGCATATTTGCTTATACATGTAGTATATGTACACATGCGTTTATATTTTTAATATTTAAAAAGTAGAAAATACATGAAATTGTTTAAAATTGCGCCAAACAATATTTTTTTTATTTTGAAACACAAAATTCCGCATATTAGGCCTTGGAATGTGTGAATGAACGTTCTACCTGTAAAGAAGTAATTGGATACTATCCTTCACTACTCAAAACGAGGTATACGATATACAGGGTGGAACAGCTAAGTGTTAACACCCCTTGTATCTTCTCAACCGCGCAAGATACGAAGATGCCGATTGGACAGTCGATTGATTGAACAGGAGCTACTTGATTACAACACACTTCGTCATTGGGCTATTTTTTACTATGAAGATATAAGGTCAACTTTGTTTTTTTAAATGGAACCCTATGCTAAATTTTAGCGTTTCGTAATGCGCTTATAAAGACGATTTGAAATATGTGTATATCTTTGTATTTTAGCGAATAGTTTTTTAGCAATTGATGTGCTTTTGTAACATATTTTTCCACTGAGGCGGCGATTTTCTGTTCGACCTTCCTGCTAACTAACCGTCACGTACAAAGAATACACATTGATAAAAATAGAAATACAAACATATCAAATACATTGTTAAAGAACAATGCTTTACTTAAGCATGTGCTCGGAGTGTTGTCCATCTGCTGCAATGCACATTTGCAGTCGCCGTTCGAAGGACAAATGAACAGATGTGAGGGTGTCACTTGATATACTCGAAAGAGCTTCGGTGATACGTCGCTTCATATCCTCTGGCGTTGTTGGAACTTCTGCATAAACCTTATTTTTGACTGCCCCCCCCCAAAGAAAAAAATCAAAGAGGAGTCAAATCAGGAGACCGGGCAGGCCACTTTACTTCAGCATGCCGTCCTACCCAACAATTCAAGAACTTCTCATTTAATGCTTCTGTTGCCACACGTGAAGAGTGAACTGGACAGCCGTCATGTTGAAACCACATGCACTGACGCGTATCCAGTGGTATCTCTTATAATAATGTGGGTAGAACATTTCGAAGAAAATGTTCGTACATAATACCATTTAACATCTCTGGAATGAAGTAAGGTCCCACAATGAAATTTCCCACGATGCCACACCACACGTTAACACTCCAAGGTTTCTGGTGTTGTACTTGCCGAATCCAGTGAGGATTCTCTGATGACCAGTAATGCATATTTCGTAAATTCACATTACCGTGTTTAGTGAAAGTCGCTTCATCCGTAAAGAGCACTCGTTTAAAAAATGGATCATCATTCAGTTGTTGCAAGGCAAACCGACAAAATTCCATGCGCCGTTCGAAATCCCGACCTCCGAGTGCTTGATGCAATGGCAAGTGATACGGATGGAATTTGTTTCTACGCAATATGCGAAGGACACTCATGTGACTCACATCACATTCCTAGGCTACATGTCGCGAACTAGCATGTGGATTGCACTGCCTCAATGCCAGAATAACCTCTTCATGTTTTTCGTCAGTTGCAGTTTTCTGCCTTGTCCTCTGTTTGGTGTTCCAACTTCCCGATTCCGATAGTTTCGTGCACATACATGCAAAAAGCTGGCGTGAAGGAAGCTGACGATCAGGATACAGCTCTCCATATCGTCGCACTGCTCTAAAGGCATTTCTTCCGCATTCACCATACACTAGTAGCATATCTAACTTGTCTTCATTGGTGTGCATGGTGTGACTGCTCTAAGAAACTGGTAGAAGTGCGCTGTCATAACCCCACCGGCGCAGTTTATACTTCTGGCCTCCACCCTGTTATCTACGTAGTACATGGCCTTCGATCGTTTTCGGAAAGTAGGCAAAACCATTCACGAGACATTTTCCTTTAGTTTCTCAGCGGAGAGCACGGAAGATCGAGTGGAAAAGTGCCATTTCAGTACAAAAATGTGTTACAAAAGCACATCAATTGCTAAAAAACTATTCGCTAAAATACAAAGATATACACATATTTCAAATCGTCTTTTTAAGCGCATTACGATAGGCTAAAATTTAGCATAGGGTTCCATTTAAAAAAACGAAGTTGACCTTATATCTTTATAGTAAAAAATTGTGCAATGACAAAGTGTGCTGTAATCAAATAGCCCCTGTTCAATCAATCGACTGTTCAATCGGCATCTTCGTATCTTGCGCGGTTGAGGAGATACAAGGTGTGTTAATACTTAGCTGTTCCACCCTGTATAAAATACGAAGTGTGTACTAATGTGCTGGTTAAGAAGACTCAATTTATTGAAAACAATTACCATATATAAATCGCATCACTTTCAAAAGAGCATTTCCATGAAACCCAAGCGGCCGGCATTGCATGAATAGGTACCGATTTCTGCCTACCGGCCATAGGAGTGTAAGTTTTTCGACGGAGTGCGCGATAGACAATGATCTGTATGAAGACCGGATTTCGATCGAATTACACATGGGCTGTATGAAATATGAGCAAGGATATGGCTGCGATGACTTCCGTTTCGCCAACATCCGCTCATCCTTGTTTTTAAATCAGCCATCTTCGACAAGCGATTTGGGAGGGGAGGTAAGTTTGACAATTCTCAGCGAATGGTCTGGACCTCTTTGAAGCGCGGTTTTAGATTGTTGCGTTTCGACTAAAAGGCGTTGTCATTGCCAACATTTTTCTTTTTTCTTCATTAGATATCTAATATTTACATGGAAATCCGTTTCCTAGTCGTGAGGCTTCGGCCTTTGGCCTCGTGATGAACATAAACCTTCTTGAGTAAGTGGAACACTCAGTTTTTTACGCACAATATGCCAAAATACCTTGTCCTCCGATCACCTGATTTTCCGCTTTGGTTCTCCGATCTCGCGGCATACGGAATAGATTTGTTCGGGGGTGGGGGTGGGAGATGGGGTCAAAGGATAAGAACCTTATTATTTTTTTCATTTATCGGCAAACCAAGCACCATGATACATTTTATTTTATATTCGAACCTTATTCTTCCGTTTTCTTTCTTACGTTTCTGCGTTGCCCCGGGCCCAAAATCGTTAACGCAGCAAATGGCGTCTGTATCTGATCACTTATCACTATTATTTCAAATATATTTATAATTTTTTCTAGCTTAATCGTTGTAAAGTTTGATTGTTGAAATAAAATAACTCCTATATTTCTTGAAACAACTTTCACATTTTAACTTTTTTTTCGGGGGGGTGGGGATGGGGGCTACGTTTCTGCGTTGCCCCGGGCCCAAAATCGTTCGGCTAACGCAGCGAATGGCGTGGCGTGCGCGCAGATCAAGCCGCCGCTGGACCCGGCGCACGCGGTGGCCATCGCCGCCGAACTCCTATATTTCTTGATATAACTTTCACATTTTAACTTTTTTTTTCGGGGCGGGGTGGGGATGGGGGCTACGTTTCTGCGTTGCCCCGGGCCCAAAATCGTTCGGCTAACGCAGCGAATGGCGTGGCGTGCGCGCAGATCAAGCCGCCGCTGGACCCGGCGCACGCGGTGGCCATCGCCGCCGTGGACGCGTCGCTCAAGTGCCTGGCGGCGGCCATCGTGGTGGTGACGACGTCGGGCCGCTCGGCGCGCCTCATCTCGCGCTACCGCCCGCGCTGCCCCATCCTGACGGTGACGCGCCACGGCAAGGTGGCGCGCCAGAACATGCTCTACCGCGGCCTCGTCTCCCTGCAGTACGTCGGTAAGAAGGCTGTCTTCGACTGTCGACTGTCTTCCGGGACCCCGCAGGGGGGGCGTGTCTGCGTAGGTGGCCACGCCCTCTGATGGAAGTCAGACGACCACCCGGACCTCGAGTTTTGCGGCCCCATCTCAGGTCGTTAGCCTAAAGGTGTAGGCAGTGAGTAGGAAAGCCAAGCTCCGGGCCGTCGGTTCAACCCGGCGGTCCCTCAGTCGGGCCCCTGGCGCGTTGACCTAGAGTCCGTCCGACCTCACGGCAGGATCGGGTGAAGGAAGCCCCTCGGGGTGCTCTGGAATCCACAAATAAAAGTCCGGCTGTTAAACGACCATCAGCCAGGTTGCCTTGGTCACGGCCCCACCCAGGTCGATAGCCTTAAGTGTTGGCAGTGGGAAGGCGGGTTGGGGGCCCCTGGACCTCCGGGCTTCGGCCCGGGTGGTCCCCAGTTGGGCACTTGGCTTAGTCGTGGCAGTGGCCCGATACTCTGGGCAAAGAGGAGGGACGTGGTGTCCTGGGCGCATGTGAGGCGTGGTGTGCTGGCGCGTTGTCATACAGGCAATATTGACTCCAGTACTAGCAGGGATAGCTGGTAGCTCTGAGCTGGCAGAGCGGCCTTAGACCAAGGCATTGAATGGGCAGGTTGCCGTGAGGGCTAACTGGGTACCGGCCGGGTCCGGTTACCTGCCCGGCGGCGTTCTTGTACGCAACTGGGGGGGGTGAGGATAAAGGTCAAAGAGCCCTAGATGCCCACCCAGGGGAATTGTACCCCAGGTAGAACAAGGCCAGCGGAAGTTGTAGGCCCGCGAGACTCAATGTCTTCTGGGAAAGGGCCGTTTACGGATCTATTAAATGTTCAACGGGCACGTGTTAGGGACGGCGGCGGTAGAAGTTGATCGATTGGTGACTCCGGGTGCGTCAACTGTTGTGGTCATCGTAAGTGTAGTGCATGCTTTTTATTGGAAACGGAATTGATTTGCTGTCAAAAAATAGTTTTCTGATATTTTTTAAATACATTTTGATAATTTTCTCTTTAAATTGGCATTTTAATTATGTTAATATTATTCTTACAAGTATTATTATTATTATTATTATTATTATTATTATTATTATTATTATTATTTATATGTGAAGACCTCCTCTCATTGGGCTTCGGTGCTCTCTCCAGTGCTTTTAGGTAGGTACACAATACAGCGCGTTAATACTGAAAGATTTATTTAGGCAGAAAGTAAATTAAACACTTTGTTGTAAAGCTAACCAACATAAAAAAGTCTCAAAGGGAAGTATTTATTAGAAAACATTTATTCTGATGAGGCAAGTTATCGAGCTGGCGTGTTCGGAGGGTTGCATCTTTAAAGCCTATTTCCTGAAAGTTGATATTTTTAGTACTAAATATATCTTTTTTCACTTACATGTGTAATAGGAAACTGAAAATTTCAGGAATTGTTAATAAAGCCCTTCTACATTTACTGAAACAACGTTTTTCTTATTATCATAAACTGCCGCACCAGACGAGGTACATTTCGAACAGAAAAAATGATGCATGCTTAATTTTCGGGGCAAATTTCATGCAGTTTGACTACCGTGCTCATGACGTCACTTTCCGGAACTTTTTCTCGTTTGCGATGGTCGCAAGGTCCTAAGGTTGTAGTCCCGACGCTGACAGGATTTTCGAACAATGGCTCGACAGCTGGGTCGAATTTAGCAGCTATCTGGAGGAGAATTCTAGCTCTGATCGGTAGTTATTTGTGTATTTTCCGATCATCAACAGGCGAATGTCAGAACAATACCCTAACAAAGGGGCGACGGATCGCGCACGATCTTTCCTTTCTCTTCCTTATCCTATCCTCACCCCTTACTTACATCCACTTACACACACACACACACACACACACACACACACACACCTTCATCCACTACATTACCACGTATGTCGGGCGACCAGTCGGGAGTTTAGAGCTTGTGTCGACTGGGGCAGTACACAGCTGGTGGGAGATTGGAAACTGTGGGGGTTGGGGGAAAACCACAATTGCATACCACAATAAACCACAATTGACGCATAGGTCGGCATCGGATTTCGCCATCTAGCATGAGAAGCACTACCTTCACCTTCCCGCGATAAAAGTGTGCACTACACTTGGGTGACTAACGACCCGAGCAGTTGACTCGCCGGGAATCAGTAATCGACACATGCGCGGGGACGGTCGTTGACGCTGTCGCACTGTCGGCAGCGGTGCCGGGCAACGACTGGATCAAGGACGTGGACCTGCGCATCCAGTTCGCCATCGCGTTCGGCAAGAGCCGCGGCTTCATCCAGCGCGGGGACGCCCTGGTGCTGGTGTCCGGCTGGCGCGAGGGCTCCGGCTTCACCAACACGCTGCGCATCGTGTACGCGTCGGGCACCGAGGGCAAGTGAGCCCCGCCCCGCCCGCTTCCCCGGCTGGCGAGTGCCGGCCGGCCGCCAACACCTGCTCGCCCGGCCCTCCGTCACATTTTCATCCAGTTGCAATAAACTATCGGATAACGAAACTGCACAGAATTTATTTCCCATAGAAGAAATGGTATTGCACAGTACACACATGTAGTTTGTTGTTTGTGCGCTGCAGTAGGGGCACAACCGAAAACTAGTGGTGCTACAGAATGGCACGGCATTCTCGTATTTGTTTTCTATTTCCTTGGGTCTGGGCTAGCTATGCGGAATTGCCACGTACTCTAGCCAGCTGCCATTTATCGTCGCCCCACGTTTTTTGACATTTTCTTCATTCTCCGGTTTCCTAACCGTAGGACGGAAATATTAAATAGAAAATATTAAACAACACAAAAACCTCGTTCTAAATGGCAATTTTCTTTTAAAAATTTGGAGCGGTTTTTGAGAAAATGGCGTTTAAGCGCTACTGTAAATGCAAAATTTGAAGCTCTTTTTCACTCAAGTTTTGAGTTTTCAAAAAATTTCATTTGAAGCAATTTGAAGGACATACACTCACAAATACTATAATGTTTACAAATTGCTGGTAATGTGCATAATTAAGTTGTGAGAGATCTTTTAAAAAATTACATTTGTGTAATTTTTGAAAAAACAAAAATATACCCCAAATTGAACTTAACGTCATATTAAAGAGTGCAATTAGCATTATCTACTAGAAAATTTTGAAGAAAAAAATTGGAGCCATTTTTGAGAAAATGGACTTTGAGTGTTTCTGAAAATGCGGAATTTTGAACTAGTTTTCACAGAAAACGGCTGAGGTTTCGAGAAACTTTACCTGACATTATTTAATGCACATGTACTCATTAATACAATAATGTGAAGAAATCGCCGCTAATGTAAAAATTAACGACGTGAGAAATAAGTCAAAAAATTACATTTTTGTAATTTTTGCAAAAACAAAAGAATAAATCAATATGCCGTTTATGTCATCATAGAGTGCGTGTTGTAATATCCCTACCAAAAGTGTAAAGAAAAAAATTGGAGCTGTTTTTGAGAAAATTTTGAAAATGTTCGAGGGGATTCATGTAAAGTACCCCGTAAAATTAATGAATGTTTTTCCAAATCGCAGAGCTTCGACTCAGGTCAGATGGACAGGGGTCCTTCAATTTGGAAAAAATCCTACGCATGGTTTAGGCGCTAGTGTTGTTCACAAACACCGGACAGACAGACAGACAGACGTACGGACATATTGCTTTCAGTTGGTTTTTCGGTATCAAGGATCCACAAAACAGGGGTTCTGGGCTACACCACGTGTTAGGGGATTTTTTCTCTCTTAATTTAGCAGCTGGGTATATCCACTTTTTCGTTATCACGGCCCGGCAACGAATTTTTTCCGGCGAAAATTCGCCATTTTTTCCCGCAGCACTACATAACTTCCCTGTACTACGTATATTACTCCTTATATACGTACGTATACGGGAAAGTAAAAATCAGGTGTTGAGATAAATGAATTTGAAGTTTTCATCTTGTATTTAAAAGCATCATTTTTGCATTCGCACTACTGCCACTTGTTGGTGGATTACTGTATTCTAAGGTCTTTTGTCACACAAGCGTTGTATTGACACGCGTTTAAGTAACGCGCCTCGTAGATTAACACTATCTTATGGGAAACGGCCAAAGCGCTCGTGTGTCGTTTCGCTACGACGCCCGTTACTTACGCGTCAAGCAACGCTCGTTTGCAGGGACCCTAAGAAGTGCTGCTGGAAGGTAGACCAATCTGCATTTCTGTGAAGTGCATTAACTAAAAATTCGTATTTTTTCATTTGTGCCACTATTGCAGCCCATGAGCGAAATAGATGCTTAAGAAACTCTGAAGAAATGGACGGTGTTATTTCCAAATTGATGCTAGATTGAACTGTTTTGGCGTGAAACATAACCCATTTTTTCAGTTGGTTTAAAATTCGTGTGACTAAAACACGATTTATACTATTAACGCATTTAAATCGAAAAACATTTGGCGTTAATTAGATTTCGAATTTTGTGGCTCTAAAATCGGATATTTATACGCATAAAATAGGTTTTTTAAAATACGAAAATATTATGTATAATTTCTTCAGTAAGCAGAGCAAGTTGACATAAAAATACCCTATCCCCACACTTTTTCGTTTACCCCAGACTATTTTATTACAATCCGAATTTAGGTTATTAAAAGGAACACAGATACCTAAATATAGGTCCAACAAATAAGCTCCAACTCTCGCAACATCTCACAATCATGTCTGACTCGGGAAACAATATTTCTAAAACAGCAGATATGACTGGTGAATACTTTAATGTTATAATAAGAGTGACAATAGACATAATTGTGGCTTTATCTTTGCATGCAGAGTGTTACCAGAATAATTTAGAGTTTTTATTTTGAACTATTTCAGCTCCAGCCTTTATTTTGTTCAGGAAAGCTCTCTAGATTTTCAGCCAGTTTCATTCTCACCAACATATATTTTTAGAATATTACAGGATGAATAGGTATTTTTGATCTAATGATGAAATAGGTAATTTTGGCCTCTATACCATGAAGTTATTAAATGGATTGTTACTTAATTCTGCATGCTCTCGTCAAAAGACGAAAGTTACGACATTGTATTAAACGCAGTTCTTCCAAGTCAACTACTGTGCAGATTTCAGAAGACGTAAATAACTTCTTAATTAGCGGTACTACAAAATGGCTAAGACTTTCTCGTATTAGTTTTCTATTTCCTTCGGTCTCGGCTAGCTATTCGGAATTGCCACTTACTCGTGCTGCAATCTATCGCCGCCCAAAGTACTTTTTTTGACATTTTCTTTAATTTTTCGGTTTCTTAATGGTAGAACGGAAATATTAATTTTAGAATATTAAATAACAGTAAAACCTCGTCCTAAATGACAATTTTCATTGAAAAATTTGGAGCCGCTTTTAACAAAAATGGAGTTCGATCGGTACTGAAAATGCGAAATCTGAAGCTCATTCCCACAGAATTTTTTTGAGTTTTTGAAAAACTTAATTTGGAGTCATTAGAAGCACTTACACTCACAAATATAATAATATTTACAAATTTCTTGTAATGTGCATAATAAGATGTGAAAGATCTTTCACAACAGTTACATTTGTGTAATTTTTGAAAAAATATCCCAAATTGAACTTTACGTCATATTAAAGAGTGCAATTGCCCCTATTCGTTCGAAAAGTTTGGAGAAAACATTTTGAGCCATTTTTGAGAAAATGGCCTTTGAGCGTTTCTGAAAATGCGGAATTTGAGCTAGTTTTCACAGAAAAAGATTGTTTTCGAGAAACTTTACATGATATTATTTAAAGTACAGTTAGTCATAAATATATTATTGTGAACAAATCGTCGATAATGCGATTAACGACGTGAGTGACAAGTCAAAAAATTACATATTTGTAATTTTTGAAACAACAAAAGAGAAGGAATAAGGGAATTTATTCAAGAGTACAAACAAGATGTTTCGCTAAATAGAAAGAACTTGGTGATTTTTAATGAGGTGATTTTTGTGAGGTTCTCATGCTTCTTTTTATAAATTATGGATTTGTTACTACTTTTTAAAATTTTATCAATATACATTCGTGGCAAATAATTAAGTAAAATATTAAGAGTATTTTCTATGAAATAATCCATGCATTTCCTATAACATTTACATTGTACAAATAAAACTGTTATGCACTGTATATACAGGTGTCCCATCAATAATGAGCCACGAGAAAAAATATTGGAGAACAGGAATGGATCAAAAGGATATTGAAATAATTAATTTAATTACAATTATAAATTACTATTGAAAATCCTAATATTAGTTCGATTTTCACTCTATTCTACAATTTGTATTCTCAGTGTATTTATGTATTTTTTTTCAAAAAATCCAAAAACCTAATTGAAATTACCCCAGTTAGGTTTTCTGTCTTAAAAATACGATTTAAGTGTAATTTTATTGAAGTTTAGAAAATATTATGTGATTAGGCCTATTACTATTGAATTAAAATTTGAAGGAAGAAAAAAGTTACACATGGTTTCAATTAGTCCTTGGGAAAACAGAAACGTAAATTCAAATTACTAGAAACAAGAACTTGATGACAAAGAAATAATATAGTGACCACGATGCACAAATTCTTTTCATTACAATCAATGCGAACACTGACACAATAAAGAATGCACGTATGAGTAGATTATTTATTAAAAGTAAAATAAAAATATTCATTGGTTACTTGCTGCAGGAATCGTGGGTAGTGGTTTACAATACTGCGATAAATATAATTCTTTTTCTTCAACGCTTTCATTTATTTTTAACACTTGTTTTCCTCTTCAAAAAAGAAAATTAAACATTTCATGGAAAAGCAAATCTTAGATAACATAAGAGATTAGGATATCATGTAAAAACAAACTTTTTCTTACATTTCTAGGTATCATAACGCATCTCAAGATTTCCACCTCTACTTTAAAAAAAATACAAATCATTGTTATCAGGCAGGCTAAAATCGTGAAACACGATCAGGATATTTTGAACTCAACAAAATAAAAGCAATGTAAAATGTAGTAAAAAAATAAAAACAAATCAATTGGAAACTTGTAGATGAAGCTAGTGCCTTTAACCCATACTTTTCCGGAATTGCTAACGATCTCACTCAGTCTTCAGCCACAAAATTCAACATCAGACGTTTCTCCCAAAAACCTAGACGTTTACTTCAACTCTGAAGTAGTAAAATCATTTATCTTTATTATTATTATTATTATTCCATTACATCACGACTAAAGATGTTATGAGTCGGCTGAATATAAAATCTACTCCAGGTTGCAACCAGCTACCTAAGGAGCAGATCCGGTGACTATCAGTGCCTCTACAATACTTTACGCAAAATGTGGGCTGTTCCAAATAAAGCTATTTCTTGCACTTCCCAGTCTTTTGAATTACCTGGGAGTTTCGACAAGTTCTTACTCAAATTTTGCGGAACAAATCCCAGAGCTCCGATAACTATCGGGACGACCTGTACTTTTACGCCCCACATTCGGCTGATCTCGATTTCCAAACTCTTGTATTTAAGACGTTTCTCTGCCTCCTTGGTAACGACGTTTTGATCGCAAGGTACAGCAACATCGATAAGTAAACACGATTTTTTCGACAAATCCCGGATAACTATATCCGGTTTGTTTGCCGCTATCGTGCGATCAGTTTGAATTTGTTGGTCGTACAATATCGTACACATTCCAACAGACGTCACCGGTTTTGGTGAGTGTTCGTACCATTTGGGGCATGTGTTTGGAACTTCGAGGGCGGTACAGATCTGCCAGTGGAGGTAGCTACACACCCTGTCATGTCTTTTCAGGTATTCCGTCTTTGCTAGAATTGGACAAGCTGAGACAATATGATCAATGGTTTCTACTTGCTCCAGGCAAATGCGGCATTTATCATCTTGGGAAATTTTGAGAACCGCTTTATCATAATGTCGTGTTCTCAAGGCCTGATCTTGGGCAGCTATTACAAGTGCTTCCGATTCTGGCTTCATTCTTCCCCTTTTAAGCCACATAAATGATTGATCTTTATTGATGTGCACCTTGTCCATTCTTTTTAGGTATTGTCCGTGGAGTGGTTTGTCTCTCCACGATTTCTTTAACATTTTTTGTGTTTCACACTTCATGTTTAGCAGCATCAGAAGTTCAGTGTCTGTGTTATTCGACGTGTCTTGCCTAGTTTTCTTCGCAATGCTTCTAGCTACACTAACAATGCCTCTGTTTCCCATTCTTCGGTCAGATTTCATGACCTGCCTCATTAGAGGGTCATCTTGATGGCTGACTACATACTTTCCCATCCCGGCTATTGCGTTGTGCCAGGAGGCCTCAATTTGTCTGAGGCCTCTTCCTCCTTCCTTACGTGACACATAAAGTCTATGTATATCAGCTCGAGGGTGGGCAACATGATGCATTGTTAGCAGTTTTCTGGTTTTTCGATCCATGGTGCGAATTTCCTGCTCAGTCCAGTCCACTAGTCCAAAACTGTATTCGGCTACAGGTACCGCCAAACTACCTATTGCAGAAATTTTATTCCTGGAATTCAGAGCGGACTGCAGGACCAGTCTCACTCTCCTATAATACTCCCTACGAATTCTCTCTTTCATTCTGTCATTCGAGATGGTTTCACATTCTTCAATGCCCAGATATTTGTAAGTTTTACCTGGCTCAAGATCTTGAATCACAGTGTGCGTATCAATTTCAATGTTCTCAGACGTTGTGAGTTTCCCTCTTTTTAAATTGATTTTTGCACACTTGTCAAGACCAAACTTCATGCAGATGTCATTGCTAAAGTCATTCACGACAGACAGCATTTGGGAGAGAATCGCTTCATTCTTAGCAAACAGTTTAAGATCATCCATGTAAAACAAATGTGATACTGGCCTTTCATCACCATGGAGTTTAAAACCAAAGTTAGCTTGCGACAACTGTCTCGATAGTGGGATCAAACTAATGCAAAACAGCAGAGGGGATAGTGAATCTCCTTGAAAAATACCCCTGTTGATCTGAATACTTCTGGTTTCTACTGCTTCCTTTCCGCTGTGGATTAGTAACCTGGTACTCCACGACTTCATACTAGCCTTGCAAAATTCAATAAGTCTAGGATGAAATCGATAGATCTCCAGGGTCTTCAAAATCCAATCGTGTGGTACACTATCAAAGGCCTTTTGGTAGTCAATCCAAGCCATGCTCAAATTACGTTTGCGTTTCTTTACATCATTCAAGATGACTTTATTCAGGAGCAAGATTTCCTTACAGCCATAAGAGCCTTTACGACATTCTTTTTGTTCAGCTGGCATTAGATGATTCTTATCTAGATGTCTGTACATTTTGTCAGCTATGGCTGAAGTTATAACTTTGTACAGTACTGGCAGACAAGTAATTGGCCTGTAGTTCTTCGCCAAAGAGCTGTCTCCCGCTTTGGGTAGCAAATACGTGATGCCGCGTGCGAGCCATTCCGGGATTTCCTTTGGGTTTTCAAAAATTTTATTAACAGCCTTTGCTAGATGAGAATGTATTGCTGTTAATTTCTTAATCCAATAAATCTGGATCTTATCAATCCCGGGGGACATCCAGTTTCCCATGTTCTTAATTGCTTGGAAGAGGTCCTCTTCCGAGAATTGGTGAACATCTTCCACTGTTTCTACAAGTTCATTGGCAGCATCAACTTCAGATTGAAGCCAAGATGCGTCTTTGTTGTAGGATCTGCTCTCCTCCCAGATTCCTGCCCAAAACGCTTCGACGTCTTCTTTTGAAGGTGTGACAGCTTTGCAATTCGGTTTTTGAGTCAGATTGCGATAGAATCTCTTCGCGTCTGTTTCAAACAACCGGTTCTGTACACGGAAATCTATTCTACGTTTGTAACGTCTAATTCTTTGAGCCCATGCTTGAATTTTCTCTTTTAGCTTTTCAACTACCATTAGCCTGCTGGTGTCATTTTCAATTTGGTATTTTTGTTCAACATTGAATATTTTTCGTTGAACTTTAGAGGTGTGCGTTGATTTAGAAGATGCCTCAGCTAAGAGTGATATTTCGCGCCGGGTGTCGGCTATCCGTTTCGTAATTCTGTTCAACCATGGGGGTACAGAGCTGTTTACTCTGTTTTGCTGTCGGCCGTCGGTGTTCTTGGCTGGCCCCAACATTATCTGAGATACTAGATATCCAGTTGCATATATGATGTGATTGATTTCAGTAATATCTAGATCTCTGCCTGGGGTCTCCACCACCTCATTTAAGACAGAATTCACTGTTTCTATCACTCTTTTAGCTTTGGCAGTTTCGTATATTCTCCTCAACGGTTCGCGAGATTCAAACAGAAGTTGACTAACTCTTTCTATCTCGCGCCGAAGGAGATTTCGCATCATGTCCTTATCGTGTAATTCATTGCCAGATGAGTTGTCACCACTGACGTGTGTTTCACTGGAAAGAGATGAACCTTCCACGGGATCATCATTTTCAAGTTCTACATGTTCGTCATGTGGGTTGTTCGAGCGAAGTACATACTCCGCATTTCTCTCAATGTCAGCAAGTTGTTCTGCTGTGAATTTTCCACTGCTGAGTATGTATCGTCGTTGACTGGCAAGCTTCTTTGAGTCTAGGGTAGGTCTGATATCTGGGTTCCGCTCTCTCCATACCTTGAAAACTTCTATTTCAGAGCCCCCATTTTTCGCTTTTGCATAGTAAAAGCACCACATCACCTCCTTTAATTCATCCCGGGTCCATCTCTGACGATGGCTTCGAGCTACTGCCGGCTCTGAGTCCCTGGGACTAACATCCGTGGGATGGCCAGACGTCGACAAGGTGACATTAGCTCGGTTTCTGAGCAGGTATGGGACATTGGTAGAACAAGGCACGTTAAGGTTCATTACATTGCTTGTTCTATCCATTTTGCTCATTGGTTTGAATTGAAGATTCGCAGGATGCAAGTTCGAGTTCACAGATCACACTTAACCTTCGGGTTGTTTCCTGCCATCCGTTACTGCGACCCACAGTGGCCTCGGGGCATCCCCCCGCAGGGTCCAGCAAGGGGTCCCTCCGATCGCCAGTCGGCATTACTAAACCCTACGGGATTTTCACTGACTGCTGAAGGCAGCCTCCTTCGCTGGCTAATGCAAGGTTCGGGCCTCCACTCTAATCAGTGGCCTGGTGTGCCAACCCAGTTTCTCTCCTGTACCCTCTATGGGCCGACAACAGGAAGTCCAATGGTTCATGACCCTTCCCTCTCTACTTACTTCCCACTCTCCTCAAAATGGAGTACTTCTTCGTGTGACCCCTCACCTTCAACCTATTCAGCAAGGGAGGCCCTACCGGTAGGTAGGCTACCACTGACATAGCTTTAAGGCTCATGGGGGTACTCAATCCCCACCACCAACTGCAAGGTCGTGTACTCCCTAGGTGGAGTTATTATTATTATTATTATTATTATTATTATTATTATTATTATTATTATTATTATTATCTAAAACATTTACTTAATTTGATGTGAATAACCTTTTACTGTTTACTATGAAGTAAATGATGGGAAAATAAGAAAAAAACTATCGTGAAGAGCGATTTGCGAGGTTAGGTTGCTCAGATGGTTCACTTTATTAGTGCGTTAAACGAAAGAAATAAGTTCCTCAGATGAGATATCGGAGAAATAGTACTGTTTCTCAAATGAGATTCGTGAAAATCATTGAAAAATATAACATTGGTTTATATAATTATGATCTAGTGTTAAATCGAAGTTTCCAAACATTAAGGCCAGAAAGAAGCTGCATACTCCGCGATTATTACTTAGTATGAACAGGTTGTGGAAAAAGCAGTGATAATGCCGCAAATCAAAAAGATAAATAATATGATAACAGAGGTGAAGAAAAACGCAGATATGAAAGCAACACGAAGCAGAAAAAATGTTTTGTAGACTTGGTGGGGGGATGGATCTAATTGCAGGAGAACAATACCGTATTTGACCAAGTGTCCGGTTCGTCAAGGCGAAAAGCTGACATATTTTATTTGAATTTAAATTTATTTTATTAATTACATTCCTAAATATAATCATAAATATTTTTCGTAGGGTTCTTCACCACAGGCCTAAGCGACGACAATTCATTGAAGTAAATCCCTTGCGGTTGAGATATTCATCCCCACGAACACGTGGTTTCACAATCCGTACATAAGTGGTCTACAGTACAGATTGCGCTTGGAAAGTGAAATCAATGAGCCCATTCTGCAATCAAAGTGCAATATCTACATCAACGCTTTTTCGAAATTGTATCCAGATATGGGATTTTCCAATTATTTTTGCCTAACATTTGGTGTAGTTTTCGATACCGTGGAACGATGAACACCGATGTCTTATGCTATTCATCACTTAGTAAAAAACATAGGGAAGTTTCTAAGGTCCGTTCGCTCTAACTTGACTCAGCAAGTAAACAAATGCACGTGGTCGTCATTTGTTCTCATTGGCTGACGGACACCACACTCCTTCAGGGCGACGTGCGCTATAGGAGTTAGGTCCCTTTCAAAATAGATTTATTTCCTGACTCTCTACACAAACAGTCGAAATAATTTTCTCCTTTGCCTTGAAGTAAAATCAGGCACCGAGCGTGACCTTAACTGCGAACCTTCAGCTACCAACGGACCTCTTTGAGGTAACGTTCGTTCGCCATGTCGTCGGCGCCGCTCCTGCCAAATTTTATTAGTTCTGTTCTCGAATGAGAAAGATATAAAAGAATGCTGTGTTTTTGTTTGGTTAGTGAAAGGTATGTTTGCTCATTGTGTTGATTTTTTCCCCCATATCGAACACAGTAAGTGAAGCAGTGAAGTGGAGGAAATGACTGCTGAATTGCAGATGTCAGAAGTGTTTGAAAACTGAATTAAGTCTTTGGAAAGGTTCTCCACGTAAGAAGAGATGCAGAGCAAAACAGGTGGAAGGCGAGTGCGATGTACTTGTTAATCTGCCATTCGTGTTCATGTGCACATTTTTTCGTAGAAACGAATAAATGACATAAAGATAAATAAAATAAAATTCTTGATGTGGTTAATGAAGATTCGGGACTGCCAATTTTTAAAAGAACGTCACTATATGTTCTACTGAAGTTCGTACTTCGGGCGGGATTTCACTGTTACCTTGCAAGAACACACGTAAATGCAAGTTCTGTGATATTTAAGAAAAATGTTTGCAAATTTTGGCTGGTATTTTGAGCGTATTAAAGAAGTACTAGAGAAAATAATATGCTATGACAGTTCTGGCTGTGACATATGCTGGCATTTGAGTACGGTTGTGGCGCGAATGGCGTAGCCAATCACGAACTACAGAGCGGAGGGACACACTCAAAGCTTGTTTACATGCGGAGTGAAGTTACAGTGAACGGACCTTAGTCTTTGAACGTTTATCAGAGCACCACTTTTTGATTCCGTTGATTTGCCTACTAGCAGTAGTTCTGCTAATCACTCTACCGTCTCTCTATCAAATAGAAACAATTCCCAGTAATCAGTCCCGCAAGTCTCGCGACTGCAGCAGCTTTTTCGTGCTCGTATATTCAAGAATTCCGCCATTATTGCATAATTAATACACAAATTATGTTATTACAAGTACACTCCCCGGACTTGGGAGTAAAAACTCACTTAGAAAAGATTAATCTTACTTACAAAAGCTTAAACTGGCATATGAAAGATTTCTTGAGCGGGCCGTACCGCGAAGAATGTACTTATGAAGTAAAAGCTTAGTTTTATTCATGTTATTTTA
The DNA here is from genome assembly GCA_031308135.1 of Acheta domesticus. NCBI lineage: Eukaryota > Metazoa > Arthropoda > Insecta > Orthoptera > Gryllidae > Acheta > Acheta domesticus. Next base: position 247,308,693 of record JAHLJT010000631.1, read on the forward strand.
AGTAAGTTTTGGAAAAATAAGTTATTGCTAAGAGGTTAAGTATTTCCTATAACAAAGTAGCATTTACTAGTAAGTAAAAGATGGTACTTAATTTTTATTCACCGAAACGTATTTGCTTCAAAAGCTTATAGTATCATTTACTTAGTTTTATTCACATGATCCAATAATTACTTAGAGGAGCGGAGTAGATAAGCACAGAAATGGCGTAAAGTCGTATTTGTTACGTGTCCTTGTCTAATTGAAGTATGTAAACTAATATTATTGGCGAAAGTTTTCTTTACGTCATTGTCAGTCGAATACTCTGATCACTTCGAATGAGACAATGTTCACGACCTATTTCAGTGTAAGACCAGCTACAAACATAATGAAAGGAATGCTGTGAGCTTCAGTCCACAAGAGATACGATCCAGAAGAAAATCAAATTGAGTTAACCGTCGATTAAAAATAATAATTTAAGACAAATTCGAAATTTGCCATGGCTTTTTGCCTTTAAAAATATCTCACATTTTGCAAATATTTTTATGATTATTTTTATACACTTACGTAGTACATGATGTTCCATTTGTTTTGCAATATTTATATTAAGAATTCTGTTTATATATTTTTTGTTATTGGTTTCGATGCACATTTATTTCAGTACGATTCATCAATTAATCTGTTTTCTTAATTACATTTCATTGTACAAAAATGAAGTTGTAGAAAAGAAGCAGTTTTATCACATTTATCCTGCCCAATCTCTTGTGGCTCAGTTAAATCAATCTTCTGAATTCAGGGGCAACGGGTAGGTCTGGCAACAGGTAAGTGGTAGGTCAATGGGAGTAGTTAGGTAAATGTTTTTGGTAATGTAAGTAGAAAGAGAACTAATTAACAAATACACATTTTTACCTTGACTGATTGTTCTACAAAAATTGAATGCCACAGAATTGCGTTACAAAAAATGTTCCGTTATCGCTCCTCTGTAAAACTGTGGTTTTGTAGTTACATTGGGGTTGTTACGGATAGCGATTATCATAAGTAAAATGTTCACTTATTCGCCCCGGACGGAAATCAAACCCAAGTCTTCGCTTTAAAACGAATAGTTTTACTTGACATAGAATGTTTTCATATATTTACGCTCTTGAAAACTTACAGAACGTTCAAAAACTTTCGAATCAAATAAGGGAAGTATTATTATGCATTGTGCAAATTACGCAGGTAAATAATGTCGTCTAGAGACTAATAGTTTTTCTCATGCTTGAATGGAAGTGACCTTTGGTCGATTTTCATTCGACAAGATAGATCGATAAGACCTGAAGTCTCGCTGAGTCTGAAATCTTCTACATTCCGACGGGTTTGTGCCAAGCGTTAACACTTCGTCGAGGACTGGAGAACCGGCAAAAGTATTAACACCTCAACGGGAAGCAGGTAGGCTGCTAGCAACGTTTCCCACGTTTACACTGCGATTTTTCTAACTTTGCCTCTCAAGGTGCGCTTTCACAATGGAATATGTCACGGTATTTCGCGTCTTTCTCAGTCGTGTCGCTAGGTATCGCATGATCGTAACCGTATCAATCAGTGCTTGCGATCATTCTGGCGATACGACCGAAAAAACGCGAAATTTGTTAACGAAAGAAAAACTGTTTCAATGCATTTTTGCATTTCAAATCGGCAATTGCATGTTCCATTGAAAATCAACAATATGCAATTAGCTGATGTTGGGGTAACAAAATTGCAGAAAGACGCGAAATTCCATGTGATATTCCATCGTGGCCGTAGGGACTCGAGAGGCAGAGTTAGAAAAATCGCACTATAACTTGTATGAAGGGCCCAGCGCTACCTCGGCGGCGCTTGCTGCAGTCTCTTCAGTGTTGTGGCAACTACTGCGACAGTCATCTTTTTATTTGGGTGACTTGATGGATGCACAATGGCGAATCCTGTTACTCGAAATAAGGGCAGGCCAAGAAAACCTCTGATTATGAGTCATGTGGAACCAGGTGAGTGGCATCCAACTGTAAAACTTAGCATGAAAATAATATTGCAGGTGGTCTGTTCCCGTATGCCTTCTTGATTCAAAACAAGAAACTTACTGTGACAGTGCCTGAGAAGCGTAAAAAAGTGGATACTTTGAGTGAAAATTTTGATGTTATACTTTACCGGACACTTGGATCCTTGCCTTTGTGCGGCAATTGAGAAACAGATGTGGGAGTTTGCTTAAAGTATTATCATTCGTCGTGTTTTCCATTGTGAGACTTCCTACACAACCAGTACTTCTTAACTGTTTTAGAACACAAACTCCAAAGTACAAACTGTATCCACTGTTGTCTTAATTCAGTGCAATAATATGCTAGTGGCTTCGGGTTCACACGATTGTGTTATAAACAACATTCACCAGTTGATGTATTCACCAACTGTACTTCGGCAAATTTTGCGTTGTTTTTTACAAATTATTTCACCGCAGCAAACCTTTTACGAGATTTAGAAGAAATTATAATCAACGAAAAAAATATTTCTCCATATCTGTTTCGATCTCTCAGCAGCATTTGTTTGCATTACGTCATTTACAGTTCTGGAGAGCAATCTTGAAATCATTGCCATGACTTGTGTACATTACTTTATACTTTTCACTTCATTTAATGTAAGCTACAATGTCTATTGACAGGCGTCTGTAGAGTTAAGCCTATGGATGTTAAGATGTTGAAATCCTCAGTAAAGTAATCAAGTTATTTTAATGTAATGTAATAATTTCGTAGTTCAGAAACGTTACTTGTAGTTGGCAAAAAAACTCTCGAAAACCAATTGGTCAGCGCATGTGACAAAGCAAATCTCTCACGGGCACTTCCCCTGCAGGAGTCGCCATACCGCGATCACCTTGGGAAGATTTGGACATCGGCAATGAATCTCTCCGCGCATCGGCCACAGTAAGTGCTATTTTTCCAGTGGTGGAAATTAAATCAATCTCTAGAATAATTATTTATGATTCGAGTTGTAAAAGAGGTAAACATATACTTTGTGAGTAGGAAAGGTTGCGGGCAATATGAAATCACTTTTACCACGTGTCATATAATATATTTTGGACAGCCTTACTGACTTTTATTTTATTTTTATTCACGTATACAAATAACTCTTAATGTTCCTTAAATTTAGAAGTATTTGATTAGGCCAGACGAAATTATAGTACGAAAGTTGTTTTCTTTGATGAATTTACAGATTTATCTGAATACTTTAGCATCGTTTCACTTTTAGCACTAGTGCGAAAAGTTGAATCTTTAGCACGCTGCGAGTACCCTGAAAGAACTGCTTTTACTAGTGGCTGCCTAAAAATATATTTTATGGTTTACTAGTTCATTGCTGTGTGTTTACAGACCTGAAACAAAACACGTAACGGTATACTTAATACCCTTGCGGGCCTTTTCGCTTCTTTATGCCCTAGGGCCTTTTGAATACTTTATGGCCCGCTCTTATACCAACACAACACACAGAACTTAGTTATGAATTCGATTTTGTAAAGTTAAGATGCAAGCAAATACAATAAATAAATGGCATAATGCTTAAATAAATAAAATAAATTGTTATAAACCTTATTTTGCTTATTTGATATGAAAATTGAAATTTTGAAATGTTTCCGTGAACTTATAATTGCCATCATTCACTCGCATTTCACTGTTACGTACCATCTTTTTTAGTGACATAATTATATTCTTCTTTAGTGGCGGTACTCGTAATAGTAATAAGATATATAAGGCACATCGGCTAACATCCTCGAAATGTTATTTTTTGGTGTTTTGACATATTCTAAATAACGTTTGACAACAGGCGCTAATAACCTAAAAGTACCGTTTCATCAGCGCAATTTACACTGTTATTCACGCTGGTAAATCTCAAATACACCATAAAGAGTTTTATATATTTCTCAAGATTTTAATGGAAACCACTGTCCATAGTTTTGTTAGCTTTTGCGAGAATTTCCACAGGAACTTCACAATATTCTTTCATTTTGTACGAACAAATCAGTCCAATAACGATTATGCAATAGAAATTAGATATACCCTCTGTTTTGTTTATCTGACGTCATATTGACAAATGACTATCACAATGCGTCTTTTCACTTTAGACGCAAGAAATATTATAAAATGTTTCGAATTCTTGTTTTATTCAGCAACGAACTAGTAAACCATAAAGTTTTGTATGCACCACGGGCGTTACTAGATGTTTTTGCCCCTCAGGCGACTTCGGGGCAAAAACATCTACTTAACGCCCTTGATACATAAATAACTATTGATATATAGTTATCCTACTTGGCAAAATTACTGTTTCTTCTATAGACAACTTTTTGAGTTCTTCCGAATTCACCGCATTATATTGGAGAATCTGTTATAATATTATTTTATTTTCAAATTTAAAACAAGCAATTTTGAAAGATTGCTTACTTTAACAAGAATGAGCATGCTAAATAGTTTCTTCTATTTAGTATAATGTTAATAATTTTTCTAATGAGAAAAATAACAGTATCATAGAAACAAGGTTTTGAAGAATGAGTGTCAGGTGTTTTGAATGTTTTATATTTTCAACACATTTATTTTAAAACGGACACGTTGCTGTTTGTAGAAGCTAGAGTTTTAGACACGTAATTAAAGAGCATTTAACCACGATTTTTACGAACTTGTTGAAGGACAAATCATTCTTCGCGTTCATTCAACGTACATTTCTTTAGTTTTCGTGGCAATTTTTTCCTAGAACCTTCCTCTCTAAACATTTTTATAATGTACTGCACAGTAGAATGGCTTTTGTTAACTGTTCGACCCATTTTTCGCAAGGAATAGCCCTTAAGTGCTAAGTTACCTCTTTCTCATTGGAAGTGAACTCCTTCTGATTGGCCATTTTGATGCAGACTGTTGCCTACTGGCGGAACTATCGCTACAGAGCGCATTGAAACCTAGGAAAGCCGTCAAGGGCCGAGTAACTCGACGCGGAAGAACTGCACATTGCCATCACTTCGAATGTTCGAATAGCATAGTTGTAACGAAAGAGATTTGTTTCATTAAATATTAATATTATGTTAAACATACATTGATGTGATAATTTTTATTGACATTAGTATATTTATTACTAATGCAATTGGTGTACAATTTCAACAAAGACATTATTTTAAAATATTTTATAACGAAATATGATAACTTTTTGTTGCTAAATGTGCGGTACGAATAAGAATGTTAGATACTGTACAGTACAGCAGAAAAGTGCCACCTTAATTTCTAACCCCGGAAGCGCTGTAGGATATCCAAAGCCCCATTCACAATGCAAACTAAAGCATGGCTTAAACATATAAGTTACGACTACGTCCATAAGTGGACTCATTCACAATGCCTTTGCATCAGCATAACACGTAAGACGTTAACTTAATAGCTTGTAAGCTTCAAGCTTCTATGCTTATGCTTATGTCAGAAATGAGAAATGAACCAATCACAGTACTCAAAATCAAGTATCGAAATAGGATCGAAGTCGGTAGATCTAACAAAAGACTGATTTTTTCAGATTACGTGGTTGATTTTCGCCGGCTTTCTGCGTTGTTTTGTAGCGTACGATCATTTTGTAATATATATTATCGATTCTCACATCCAACCAATTGTAACTAGAATGATCCACAGACAATAGAAAATCGTATTTTGCTTACGCTTTTGTTGGAGACGATGAATACTTCAGTCTATCACTTATGTTAAAGTGTATGTCAGTGGTGTCAAGGTCTTCTACTGGTGGCAGTGGCACGCCTCGCGGACCCGTGCCACGAGCTTCTCTGCGCCCCTAGCGTCGGGAGAGGAAACTATTAGTAACCCCGCTGTTTTACAATATTGTTTGCGTTGTCTCTTGCGGCGGGGTGATGAACTGCGTGGAGAGGCAATTTAGTCGTGGCACTCGTGCCACGGACTCCCGCTCGTTGCTTACACTTCGATTTTTCTTTCTTGGCGCACGGGGAGATGTCAATAAAATGGAATATCTCACGGTATTTCGCGACGTTCTCCGTTGTGCCGCTAGGAGTCGCACGATCACGACTGTATCGAGCAGCGCTGGCGCGATTCCTGGCGGCACAACGGAGATCGATGCGAAATACCGTGAGATATTCCATTTTATTGACCCCCCCCCACGCGCAAAGAAAGAAAAACCGAAGTATAGACCTTGACAACACTGGTGTATGTCTACGCGTTATGCTTATGTTTACTTGTGGCGGGAGGCGGGGGTGGTCCTGGCGTGCGTGCGCGTGTGCGCAGGCGCTGTCGGCGGCGGCGGCGGCGGCAGCGGCCGCGTCGTCGCTGGGCGCGCGGCTGACGCGGTCGGGGCGCGCGTCGCGGGCGGGCCCGCGCCTGCCCGTGCGCAGCCTGACGGCGCTGCGCTCGCACGACGGCGACGCCGGCGCCGGCCCCTGCTCCCCCGCCCCCGCCCCCGCGCCGCCCACCCCGCCCGCCGCCCCCGCGCCCGTGCGCCCGCTCACCGCCGACGTCCTCCAGGAGGCACACCGCGGACGCGCCTCCGCAGACGTCCAGGTGCTCTTCTTACCCTCTTTGATGGCTCAGTGCAGTGTCTCTGACCGGGAGGTCCTAGGTTGGAGGCCCGACGGTGATGGAACAATTTTCCACGCTACATTGTCAGCTAGAGGAGAATTCTAGCGGCCGGCTACTCTAATAGGTAGTTTTCCGTGGTTTCTCCGATACACACCAGGCGAATGCCGGAGCCGTACCCTAACAAATGGGCCACGGACCGCGCGATCTTTCCTTCCTCCTCCTTGCTCTATCACCCCTTGCACACACACTAACATGCACTACCCTACCACACATGTCGGGAGACCGGTCAGGGGCTCAGAGCTTGTCCCGGCTGGGGCGGTGCCCCGATGATGAGAGAAAACTGGTTGGGGAAACCCCAGTAGTCGATGGTAGATCGGTGCTGAATCTCGCCATCCAGCGAGGGAAAATCATGGCCACCTACTACACTTACAGATGAAATATCATACACTACACTTACGGGAAAATTGGCCAGTTGACATGGCCAGTTGACATGGCCGGAATCATTAATAATCAAATTTTATCCCTTTTCAATCTTGCAATTGCAGGCTTCCGTCTCATGCAGCTACGGTGGCAATTTTGTAAGCGAGACAGAACAGTAGAAGAAACAGTATGGGAGCATTTTCGCCACTTCAAATACAAAAATATACAACGCTCTGCTGTAGCTCTACCAGCATGGGAAACAGGCCCCAACTTGCGCTTTGAAGAAACAAAGGTATTCGCCAGAGCTGGTTGTGTCCCAGACGGATGAAAGAAGCCTTGGGGATTGCCAAACATCCCCGTAGCATCAACGACGACGCGGGGTTGCGACTCCATGATGCATGTCAATCAGTGCTGCAGAGAAGGGAGACTTCCCCTCAGGACTGTTCATTTTCTGTCCGATCCTGGACAGCTCCTCGCACCTTTCTCTACACGTTTTTATTTTCGGCCCCTTATCGTGTCTTTGAGAGAACTCCACTCACGACACACCGGCTGAGTTCAGCTTCGAGCCGTCGTTACCGCTGACTGTGCGGCGACTCTGTAGTGAATGTCCTAGGTTCCAGTCCCGACGTTGGCAGATTTTCGACTCTAGCTACATAATACGTAGGTCGAATTCAGTCGTTGTCTCGTGGAGGATTGTAGGCGTTGTGTCCTCTGATTGGTGGTTTTCCGTGGTTTGTTCAATACCAGGGGGATATTGGTGCAATACCCTAAAAAAGGGGCCCAAGGACTGCGCGCAATCTTTTCTTCCTCTTCCTTGTCTTATCTTCTCCCTTTTAACACACATACTCACGTATACCTACATGCACTAGACTTGGACCTATGTCGATAGACCAGCAGTTCGGACTGCAGCTTTGCCTCTGTGGGAGAGATGCCCGGATGGGGTTCCAAACAAAGCAATGTTCCAAATAAAGAAATTTCTTGCACTTCCCAGTCTTGAATTACCTGGGAGTTCAGCCAAGTTTTTACACAAATTTTGAGGAACAAATCCCAGAGCTCCGATAACTATCGGGACGACCTGTACTTTTACGCCCCACATTCGGCTGATCTCGATTTCCAAACTTGTATTTAAGACGTTTCTCTGCCTCCTTGGTTGTGATATTTTGATCACAGGGTACAGCAACATCTACAAGTAGACACGATTTTTTCTCCAAATCCCGGGTAAGAACATCCGGTTTGTTTGCTGCTACCGTGCGATCCGTTTGAATTTGTTGGTTGTACAATATTGTACGCAATCCAACAGATGTCACCGGTTATAGTGAGTGTTTGTACCACTTGGGGCATGTGTTTGGAACTTCGAGGGCGATACAAATCTGCCAGTGGATGTAACTGCACACCCTGCCGTGTCTTTTCAAGTATTCGGTCTTTGCTAGAAGTGGACAATCTGATTCGATGTGATCAGTGGTTTCTACTTGTTCCTGGCAAATGTGGCATTTGTCATCTCGGGAAATTTTGAGAACCGCTTTATCATACTGTCGTGTTCTCAACGCCTGATGTCGTGCAGCTACTAGAACTGCTTCCGATTCTGGCGTCATTCTTCCCCTTTCAAGCCACATAAATGATTGCTCTTTATTGGTCTGCGCCTTGTCCATTCTTTGATTACTGCAACGGAGGGTGTTGGCAGCGCGTGGAGCGAAGGGCGGGCGCAGGTGCTGCGGCTGGCGGGCCGCGGGCTGACGGACCCCGAGGACTCGACGGCGCTGTTCCGCCCCTACTCGCGCGCGCGCTGCCTCGACGCTGAGAACAACCACCTGACGCTGGGCGGCGTGCGGGGCTTCCCCGAGCTGCACACGCTGTCGCTGGCCGGCAACCGCCTGCACTGCGCGGAGGTGCACGGGTGAGCGCCAAGCCCCACTCCCGCGCACTTGTTATCTATCTCACGCACGAAGTAACGATTCATGAAATGCCCGGAAGGTAGGTATACTTCGGTTTTTCTTTCCTGGCGCGTGGGGGTGTGCCATCAAAGTGGAATATCTCACGGTATTTCGCGTCGTTCTCGGTTATGCCGCTAGGAGTCGCATGATCGCGACTGAATTGAGCAGTGCTGGCGATCATGCGACTCCTAGTGGCACAACCGAGAACGACGCGAAATACCTTGAGACATTCCATTTTGATGACACCCCCCCACGCGCTCAAAAGAAAAAAATCGAAGTATAGAAGGCCTTCTACCCCCGCCATCATAACTATTTTCCTAGCATTATTCCAGAATGTTTTGGAAGAATCCGACCAAAGATATTGTCAAACAATTTGTCGTAAGAAAAGAAATCCAATGAGGTACTGGCAACATCTGCACATGACGTAAATCCGCCAAAAACTTATTTTTAGAGAAATATCTTAGAATGTTTTGATAGAATTCAAACAAAATGAGCCGTGTTTTAAGACACCTCACTTGCCCCTAATCGTGCAATGGAAGACAATCGTGAGTAGTGAAGAGACACGCGGGTATACGCATATATAACTTCATTTCATAATATGTAGGGTAATATTTGTTGCAGGAAATAACTTTATTAAATCAGGATGTATTTCCTCTAATTTTACAATTAAAAATTAATCTAAGTTATAACGCAATACCTCTTCTATTTCACCCATAAATTAATAAAATGAAATGTTTCAATGTTATCAAAGTGTTATTACTTGACATTTGACTTTTGATTTGTACGAACAGTATGTATTAGGCAGACTGAAAGTGATGATTATTGTACCTGTAGAGTGACTCTCTCTTGAGGTTTGAAGTCATGAGGAATAAAAGACATGGGGTAAAAGGCAAGATAAGGAGGAAATGGAATAAAAGGCATGAGTAATAAGTGGCAAAGTAAGGAGTGTTCGTGAGGATGCAATAATTTGTGAGAATGTGGCCATTGGCAGCAGTTTTGAAACCGTATTTTCAAACCAGGTTTCTTTTGAAGCCTCCCCCAGATGATATTTCGAACAGGTACGCATTCCTGGTGCGTCTGAGAGTGATTCTCACATTCCCCATTCAGGTACCTGGTTCCTCAACCAGGTACCTGGTTGAGCATAACCCTGACGTGTAGGTAGGCACGGAATTTCACCTTCCAGCGGAGGACGATCATCGCCACCTCCAGCAATAAAGAACATGCGCTTACTAACGGGGCAGTGGCCTTAGCAGTTGACGCACCCTTAAACGCTAATCAACCAATCAATGAATCAAAGCAGCCGGAATGGAGGCCGCCGATTATAGTGCGATTTTTATAAAGCTGCCTCTCAAGGCTCGTTTTCACGATGGAATGTGTCACAGCATTTCGCGTCTTTCTCGGCCGTGCTTCTACATGTCGCATGATCAAGCAGTGTTTTATACGCTCGCGATCATGCGACATCGGCACGACCGAGAAAGACGCGAAATGCCGTGATGTATTCCATCGAGAAGACGGGCCTTGAGAGGCAGCTTTATAAAAGTCGCACTATGGCGTGCGTGCGTGGGTGGGTGGCGCAGGGGTCTGGGCCGGTGGTTCCCGGCGCTGCGCCTGCTGGACCTGTCGCTGAACGCACTGCCGGCGGCGCAGCTGAGCCTGCTGGGCGCGCTGCCCGAGCTGGCGGAGCTGCGCCTGTCGGCCAACGGGCTGGCGACGCTGCCGCGCGACCTGGCGGCGCCGGGCAACTTCCCGCAGCTGCGCGTGCTGCTGCTGGACCGCAACCGCCTGCGCGACCACGCCGACCTGCGCACGCTGTCGCGCCTGCCGCTGCTGCAGCGCCTCGCGCTCGACTACAACCCGCGCCTGCGCGCGCTGCCCTGCCTGCTGCGCGAGCGGCCCGTCGACGCCGTCGTGAGTCTCGCGCGGCGGGCGCGCCCATTCACAGGAGCACTCTATGCTGGCTCGAGAAAACTCACTCTATGCTGCTTCGAGAAAACACGCTCTATGCTGCCTCGAGAAAACACGCCCTATGCTGCCTCGAGAAAACTCACTCTATGCTGCTTCGAGAAAACACGCTCTATGCTGCCTCGAGAAAACTCACTCTATGCTGCCTCGAGAAAACTCACTCTATGCTGCCTCGAGAAAACTCACTCTATGCTGCTTCGAGAAAACACGCTCTATGCTGCCTCGAGAAAACACGCTCTATGCTGCCTCGAGAAAACTCACTCTATGCTGCCTCGAGAAAACTCACTCTATGCTGCCTCGAGAAAACTCACTCTATGCTGCCTCGAGAAAACTCACTCTATGCTGCCTCGAGAAAACTCACTCTATGCTGCCTCGAGAAAACTCACTCTATGCTGCCTCGAGAAAACTCACTCTATGCTGCCTCGAGAAAACTCACTCTATGCTGCCTCGAGAAAACTCACTCTATGCTGCCTCGAGAAAACTCACTCTATGCTGCCTCGAGAAAACTCACTCTATGCTGCCTCGAGAAAACTCACTCTATGCTGCCTCGAGAAAACTCACTCTATGCTGCCTCGAGAAAACTCACTCTATGCTGCCTCGAGAAAACTCACTCTATGCTGCCTCGAGAAAACTCACTTTATGCTGCCTCGAGAAAACTCACTCTATGCTGCCTCGAGAAAACTCACTCTATGCTGCCTCGAGAAAACTCACTCTATGCTGCCTCGAGAAAACTCACTCTATGCTGCCTCGAGAAAACTCACTCTATGCTGCCTCGAGAAAACTCACTCTATGCTGCCTCGAGAAAACTCACTCTATGCTGCCTCGAGAAAACTCACACTATGCTGCCTCGAGAAAACTCACTCTATGCTGCCTCGAGAAAACTCACTCTATGCTGCCTCTAGATAACACACTCTATGCTGCCTCGAGAAAACACACTCTATGCTGCCTCGAGAAAACACACTCCATGCTGCCTCGAGAAAACTCACTCTATGCTGCCTCGAGAAAACTCACTCTATGCTGCCTCGAGAAAACTCACTCTATGCTGCCTCGAGAAAACTCACTCTATGCTGCCTCGAGAAAACTCACACTATGCTGCCTCGAGAAAACTCACTCTATGCTGCCTCGAGAAAACTCACTCTATGCTGCCCGAGAAAACTCACTCTATGCTGCCTCGAGAAAACTCACTCTATGCTGCCTCGAGAAAACTCACTCTATGCTGCCTCTAGATAACACACTCTATGCTGCCTCGAGAAAACACACTCTATGCTGCCTCGAGAAAACACACTCCATGCTGCCTCGAGAAAACTCACTCTATGCTGCCTCGAGAAAACTCACTCTATGCTGCCTCGAGAAAACTCACTCTATGCTGCCTCGAGAAAACTCACTCTATGCTGCCTCGAGAAAGCTCACTCTATGCTGCCTCGAGAAAACTCACTCTATGCTGCCTCGAGAAAACTCACTCTATGCTGCCTCGAGAAAACTCACACTATGCTGCCTCGAGAAAACTCACTCTATGCTGCCTCGAGAAAACTCACTCTATGCTGCCTCGAGAAAACTCACTCTATGCTGCCTCGAGAAAACTCACTCTATGCTGCCTCGAGAAAACTCACTCTATGCTGCCCCGAGATAACACGCTCTATGCTGCCTCGAGAAAACACACTCTATGCTGCCTCGAGAAAACTCACACTATGCTGCCCCGAGAAAAGTCACTCTATGCTGCCTCGAGAAAACTCACTCTATGCTGCCTCGAGAAAACTCACTCTATGCTGCCTCGAGAAAACACACTCTATGCTGCCTCGAGAAAACTCACTCTATGCTGCCTCGAGAAAACTCACTCTATGCTGCCTCTAGATAACACACACTATGCTGCCTCGAGAAAACACACTCTATGCTGCCTCGAGAAAACACACTCTATGCTGCCTCGAGAAAACTCACTCTATGCTGCCTCGAGAAAACTCACTCTATGCTGCCTCGAGAAAACTCACTCTATGCTGCCTCGAGAAAACTCACTCTATGCTACCTCGAGAAAACTCACTCTATGCTGCCTCGAGAAAACTCACTCTATGCTGCCTCTAGATAACACACTCTATGCTGCCTCGAGAAAACTCACTCTATGCTGCCTCGAGAAAACTCACTCTATGCTGCCTCTAGATAACACACTCTATGCTGCCTCGAGAAAACTCACTCTATGCTGCCTCCAGAAAACTCACTCTATGCTGCCTCGAGAAAACTCACTCTATGCTGCCTCGAGAAAACTCACTCTATGCTGCCTCGAGAAAACTCACTCTATGCTACCTCGAGAAAACTCACTCTATGCTGCCTCGAGATAACTCACTCTATGCTGCCTCGAGAAAACTCACTCTATGCTGCCTCTAGATAACACACTCTATGCTGCCTCGAGAAAACTCACTCTATGCTGCCTCGACAAAACTCACTCTATGCTGCCTCGAAAAAACTCACTCTATGCTGCCTCGAGAAAACTCACTCTATGCTGCCTCTAGATAACACACTCTATGCTGCCTCGAGAAAACTCACTCTATGCTGCCTCGAGAAAACTCACTCTATGCTGCCTCGAGAAAACTCACTCTATGCTGCCTCGAGAAAACTCACTCTATGCTGCCTCGAGAAAACTCACTCTATACTGCCTCGAGAAAACTCACTCTATGCTGCCTCGAGAAAACTCACTCTATGCTGCCTCGAGAAAACTCACTCTATGCTGCCCCGAGATAACACGCTCTATGCTGCCTCGAGAAAACACACTCTATGCTGCCTCGAGAAAACTCACTCTATGCTGCCCCGAGAAAAGTCACTCTATGCTGCCTCGAGAAAACTCACTCTATGCTGCCTCGAGAAAACTCACTCTATGCTGCCTCGAGAAAACACACTCTATGCTGCCTCGAGAAAACTCACTCTATGCTGCCTCGAGAAAACTCACTCTATGCTGCCTCTAGATAACACACTCTATGCTGCCTCGAGAAAACACACTCTATGCTGCCTCGAGAAAACACACTCTATGCTGCCTCGAGAAAACTCACACTATGCTGCCTCGAGAAAACTCACTCTATGCTGCCTCGAGAAAACACACTCTATGCTGCCTCGAGAAAACTCACTCTATGCTACCTCGAGAAAACTCACTCTATGCTGCCTCGAGAAAACTCACTCTATGCTGCCTCGAGAAAACTCACTCTATGCTGCCTCGAGAAAACTCACTCTATGCTGCCTCGAGAAAACTCACTCTATGCTGCCTCTAGATAACACACTCTAAGCTGCCTCGAGAAAACTCACTCTATGCTGCCTCGAGAAAACTCACTCTATGCTGCCTCGAGAAAACTCACTCTATGCTGCCTCGAGAAAACTCACTCTATGCTGCCTCGAGAAAACTCACTCTATGCTGCCTCGAGATAACTCACTCTATGCTGCCTCGAGAAAACTCACTCTATGCTGCTCTAGATAACACACTCTATGCTGCCTCGAGAAAACTCACTCTATGCTGCCTCGAGAAAACTCACTCTATGCTGCCTCGAGAAAACTCACTCTATGCTGCCTCGAGAAAACTCACTCTATGCTGCCTCGAGAAAACTCACTCTATGCTGCCTCGAGAAAACTCACTCTATGCTGCCTCGAGAAAACTCACTCTATGCTGCCTCTAGATAACACACTCTATGCTGCCTCGAGAAAACTCACTCTATGCTGCCTCGAGAAAACTCACTCTATGCTGCCTCGAGAAAACTCACTCTATGCTGCCTCGAGAAAACTCACTCTATGCTGCCTCGAGAAAACTCACTCTATACTGCCTCGAGAAAACTCACTCTATGCTGCCTCGAGAAAACTCACTCTATGCTGCCTCGAGAAAACTCACTCTATGCTGCCCCGAGATAACACGCTCTATGCTGCCTCGAGAAAACACACTCTATTCTGCCTCGAGAAAACACACTCTATGCTGCCCCGAGAAAAGTCACTCTATGCTGCCTCGAGAAATCTCACTCTATGCTGCCTCGAGAAAACTCACTCTATGCTGCCTCGAGAAAACTCACTCTATGCTGCCTCGAGAAAACTCACTCTATGCTGCCTCGAGAAAACTCACTCTATGCTGCCTCGAGATAACTCACTCTATGCTGCCTCGTGAAAACTCACTCTATGCTGCCTCTAGATAACACACTCTATGCTGCCTCGAGAAAACTCACTCTATGCTGCCTCGAGAAAACTCACTCTATGCTGCCTCGAGAAAACACACTCTATGCTGCCTCGAGAAAACTCACTCTAAGCTGCCTCTAGATAACACACTCTATGCTGCCTCGAGAAAACACACTCTATGCTGCCTCGAGAAAACACACTCTATGCTGCCTCGAGAAAACTCACACTATGCTGCCTCGAGAAAACTCACTCTATGCTGCCTCGAGAAAACTCACTCTATGCTGCCTCGAGAAAACTCACTCTATGCTACCTCGAGAAAACTCACTCTATGCTGCCTCGAGAAAACTCACTCTATGCTGCCTCGAGAAAACTCACTCTATGCTGCCTCGAGAAAACTCACTCTATGCTGCCTCGAGAAAACTCACTCTATGCTTCCTCTAGATAACACACTCTATGCTGCCTCGAGAAAACTCACTCTATGCTGCCTCGAGAAAACTCACTCTATGCTGCCTCGAGAAAACTCACACTATGCTGCCTCGAGAAAACTCACTCTATGCTGCCTCGAGAAAACTCACTCTATGCTGCCTCGAGAAAACTCACTCTATGCTGCCTCGAGATAACTCACTCTATGCTGCCTCGAGAAAACTCACTCTATGCTGCTCTAGATAACACACTATATGCTACCTCGAGAAAACTCACTCTATGCTGCCTCGAGAAAACTCACTCTATGCTGCCTCGAGAAAACTCACTCTATGCTGCCTCGAGAAAACTCTTTCTATGCTGCCTCGAGAAAACTCACTCTATGCTGCCTCTAGATAACACA
Organism: Acheta domesticus; assembly: GCA_031308135.1. NCBI lineage: Eukaryota > Metazoa > Arthropoda > Insecta > Orthoptera > Gryllidae > Acheta > Acheta domesticus. The sequence continues at coordinate 247,324,496 of JAHLJT010000631.1, forward strand.
CACTATGCTGCCTCGAGAAAACACACTCTATGCTGCCTCGAGAAAACACACTCCATGCTGCCTCGAGAAAACTCACTCTATGCTGCCTCGAGAAAACTCACTCTATGCTGCCTCGAGAAAACTCACTCTAAGCTGCCTCGAGAAAACTCACTCTATGCTGCCTCGAGAAAACTCACTCTATGCTGCCTCGAGAAAACTCACTCTGTGCTGCCTCGAGAAAACTCACTCAATGCTGCCTCTAGATAACACACTCTATGCTGCCTCTAGATAACACAATTTATGCTGCCTCGAGAAATGTCACTCTATGCTGCGTCGAGAAAACTCACTCTGTGCTGCCTCGAGAAAACTCACTCTATGCTGCCTCGAGAAAACTCACTCTATGCTGCCTCGAGAAAACTCACTCTATGCTGCCTCGAGAAAACTCACTCTATGCTGCCTCGAGAAAAATTACTCTATGCTGCCTCGAGAAAACTCACTCTATGCTGCCTCAAGAAAACTCACTCTATGCTGCCTCGAGAAAACTCACTCTATGCTGCCCCTAGATAACACACTCTATGCTGCCTCTAGATAACACAATTTATGCTGCCTCGAGAAATGTCACTCTATGCTGCGTCGAGAAAACTCACTCTGTGCTGCCTCGAGAAAACTCACTCTATGCTGCCTCGAGAAAACTCACTCTATGCTGCCTCGAGAAAACTCACTCTATGCTGCCTCGAGAAAACTCACTCTATGCTGCCTCGAGAAAACTCACTCTATGTTGCCTCGAGAAAACTCACTCTATGCTGCCTCGAGAAAACTCACTCTACGCTGCCTCGAGAAAACTCACTCTATGCTGCCTCTAGATAACACACTTTATGCAGCCTCTAGATAACACAATTTATGCTGCCTCGAGAAATGTCACTCTATGCTGCCTCGAGAAAACTCACTCTATGCTGCCTCGAGAAAACTCACTCTATGCTGCCTCGAGAAAACTCACTCTATGCTGCCTCGAGAAAACTCACTCTATGCTGCCTCGAGAAAACTCACTCTATGCTGCCTCGAGAAAACTCACTCTATGCTGCCTCGAGAAAACTCACTCTATGCTGCCTCGAGAAAACTCACTCTATGCTGCCTCGAGAAAACTCACTCTATGCTGCCCCGAGATAACACGCTCTATGCTGCCTCGAGAAAACACACTCTATGCTGCCTCGAGAAAACTCACTCTATGCTGCCCCGAGAAAAGTCACTCTATGCTGCCTCGAGAAAACTCACTCTATGCTGCCTCGAGAAAACTCACTCTATGCTGCCTCGAGAAAACACACTCTATGCTGCCTCGAGAAAACTCACTCTATGCTGCCTCGAGAAAACTCACTCTATGCTGCCTCTAGATAACACACTCTATGGTGCCTCGAGAAAACACACTCTATGCTGCCTCGAGAAAACACACTCTATGCTGCCTCGAGAAAACTCACTCTATGCTGCCTCGAGAAAACTCACTCTATGCTGCCTCGAGAAAACTCACTCTATGCTGCCTCGAGAAAACTCACTCTATGCTACCTCGAGAAAACTCACTCTATGCTGCCTCGAGAAAACTCACTCTATGCTGCCTCGAGAAAACTCACTCTATGCTGCCTCGAGAAAACTCACTCTATGCTGCCTCGAGAAAACTCACTCTATGCTGCCTCGAGAAAACTCACTCTATGCTGCCTCGAGAAAACTCACTCTATGCTGCCTCGAGAAAACTCACACTATGCTGCCTCGAGAAAACTCACTCTATGCTGCCTCGAGAAAACTCACTCTATGCTGCCTCGAGAAAACTCACTCTATGCTGCCTCGAGAAAACTCACTCTATGCTGCCTCGAGAAAACTCACTCTATGCTGCCTCGAGAAAACTCACTCTACGCTGCCTCGAGAAAACTCACTCTATGCTGCCTCTAGATAACACATTTTATGCTGCCTCTAGATAACACAATTTATGCTGCCTCGAGAAATGTCACTCTATGCTGCCTCGAGAAAACTCACTCTATGCTGCCTCGAGAAAACTCACTCTATGCTGCCTCTAGATAACACATTTTATGCTGCCTCTAGATAACACAATTTATGCTGCCTCGAGAAATGTCACTCTATGCTGCCTCGAGAAAACTCACTCTATGCTGCCTCGAGAAAACTCACTCTATGCTGTCTCGAGAAAACTCACTCTATGCTGCCTCGAGAAAACCCGCTCTATGCTGCCTCGAGAAAACTCACTCTATGCTGCCTCGAGAAAACTCACTCTATGCTGCCTCGAGAAAACTCACTCTATGCTGCCTCGAGAAAACTCACTCTATGCTGCCTCGAGAAAACTCACTCTATGCTGCCTCGAGAAAACTCACTCTATGCTGCCTCGAGAAAACTCACTCTATGCTGCCTCGAGAAAACTCACTCTATGCTGCCTCGAGAAAACTCACTCTATGCTGCCTCGAGATAACTCACTCTATGCTGCCTCGAGAAAACTCACTCTATGCTGCCTCGAGAAAACTCACTCTATGCTGCCTCGAGAAAACTCACTCTATGCTGCCTCGAGAAAACTCACTCTATGCTGCCTCGAGAAAACTCACTTTATGCTGCCTCGAGAAAACTCACTCTATGCTGCCTCGAGAAAACTCACTCTATGCTGCCTCGAGAAAACTCACTCTATGCTGCCTCGAGAAAACTCACACTATGCTGCCTCGAGAAAACTCACTCTATGCTGCCTCGAGAAAACTCACACTATGCTGCCTCGAGAAAACTCACTCTATGCTGCCTCGAGAAAACTCACTCTATGCTGCCTCGAGAAAACTCACTCTATGCTGCCTCGAGAAAACTCACTCTACGCTGCCTCGAGAAAACTCACTCTATGCTGCCTCTAGATAACACACTTTATGCTGCCTCTAGATAACACAATTTATGCTGCCTCGAGAAATGTCACTCTATGCTGCCTCGAGAAAACTCACTCTATGCTGCCTCGAGAAAACTCACTCTATGCTGTCTCGAGAAAACTCACTCTATGCTGCCTCGAGAAAACCCGCTCTATGCTGCCTCGAGAAAACTCACTCTATGCTGCCTCGAGAAAACTCACTCTATGCTGCCTCGAGAAAACTCACTCTATGCTGCCTCGAGAAAACTCACTCTATGCTGCCTCGAGAAAACTCACTCTATGCTGCCTCGAGAAAACTCACTCTATGCTGCCTCTAGATAACACACTCTATGCTGCCTCGAGAAAACTCAGTCTATGCTGCCTCGAGAAAACTCACTCTATGCTGCCTCGAGAAAACTCACTCTATGCTGCCTCGAGAAAACTCACTCTATGCTGCCTCGAGAAAACTCACTCTATGCTGCCTCGAGAAAACTCACTCTATGCTGCCTCGAGAAAACTCACTCTATGCTGCCTCGAGAAAACTCACTCTATGCTACCTCGAGAAAACTCACTCTATGCTGCCTCGAGAAAACTCACTCTATGCTGCCTCGAGAAAACTCACTCTATGCTGCCTCGAGAAAACTCACTCTATGCTGCCTCGAGAAAACTCACTCTATGCTGCCTCTAGATAACACACTCTATGCTGCCTCGAGAAAACTCACTCTATGCTGCCTCGAGAAAACTCACTCTATGCTGCCTCGAGAAAACTCACTCTATGCTGCCTCGAGAAAACTCACTCTATGCTGCCTCGAGAAAACTCACTCTATGCTGCCTCTAGATAACACACTCTATGCTGCCTCGAGAAAACTCACTCTATGCTGCCTCGAGAAAACTCACTCTATGCTGCCTCGAGAAAACTCACTCTATGCTGCCTCGAGAAAACTCACTCTATGCTGCCTCGAGAAAACTCACTCTATGCTGCCTCTAGATAACACACTCTATGCTGCCTCGAGAAAACTCACTCTATGCTGCCTCGAGAAAACTCACTCTATGCTGCCTCGAGAAAACTCACTCTATACTGCCTCGAGACAACTCACTCTATGCTGCCTCGAGAAAACTCACTCTATGCTGCCTCGAGAAAACTCACTCTATGCTGCCCCGAGATAACACGCTCTATGCTGCCTCGAGAAAACACACTCTATGCTGCCTCGAGAAAACTCACTCTATGCTGCCTTGAGAAAAATCACTCTATGCTGCCTCGAGAAAACTCACTCAATGCTGCCTCTAGATAACACACTCTATGCTGCCTCTAGATAACACAATTTATGCTGCCTCGAGAAATGTCACTCTATGCTGCGTCGAGAAAACTCACTCTGTGCTGCCTCGAGAAAACTCACTCTATGCTGCCTCGAGAAAACTCACTCTATGCTGCCTCGAGAAAACTCACTCTATGCTGCCTCGAGAAAACTCACTCTATGCTGCCTCGAGAAAACTCACTCTATGCTGCCTCGAGAAAACTCACTCTATGCTGCCTCGAGAAAACTCACTCTATGCTGCCTCGAGAAAACTCACTCTATGCTGCCTCTAGATAACACACTCTATGCTGCCTCTAGATAACACAATTTATGCTGCCTCGAGAAATGTCACTCTATGCTGCGTCGAGAAAACTCACTCTGCTGCTGGCTGAGAAAACTCACTCTATGCTGCCTCGAGAAAACTCACTCAATGCTGCCTCGAGAAAACTCACTCTATGCTGCCTCGAGAAAACTCACTCTATGCTGCCTCTAGATAACACACTCTATGCTGCCTCTAGATAACACAATTTATGCTGCCTCGAGAAATGTCACTCTATGCTGCGTCGAGAAAACTCACTCTGTGCTGCCTCGAGAAAACTCACTCTATGCTGCCTCGAGAAAACTCACTCTATGCTGCCTCGAGAAAACTCACTCTATGCTGCCTCGAGAAAACTCACTCTATGCTGCCTCGAGAAAACTCACTCTATGCTGCCTCGAGAAAACTCACTCTATGCTGCCTCGAGAAAACTCACTCTATGCTGCCTCGAGAAACTCACTCTATGCTGCCTCGAGAAAACTCACTCTATGCTGCCTCGAGAAAACTCACTCTATGCATCCTCGAGAAAACTCACTCTATGCTGCCTCGAGAAAACTCACTCTATGCTGCCTCGAGAAAACTCACTCTATGCTGCCTCGAGAAAACTCACTCTATGCTGCCTCGAGAAAACACACTCTATGCTGCCTCGAGAAAACTCACTCTATGCTGCCTCGAGAAAACTCACTCTATGCTGCCTTAGATAACACACTCTATGCTGCCTCGAGAAAACACACTCTATGCTGCCTCGAGAAAACACACTCCATGCTGCCTCGAGAAAACTCACTCTATGCTGCCTCTAGATAACACACTCTATGCTGCCTCGAGAAAACTCACTCTATGCTGCCTCGAGAAAACACACTCTATGCTGCCTCGAGAAAACTCACTCTATGCTGCCTCGAGAAAACTCACTCTATGCTGCCTCGAGAAAACTCACTCTATGCTGCCTCGAGAAAACACACTCTATGCTGCCTCGAGAAAACTCACTCTATGCTGCCTCGAGAAAACTCACTCTATGCTGCCTCTAGATAACACACACTATGCTGCCTCGAGAAAACACACTCTATGCTGCCTCGAGAAAACACACTCTATGCTGCCTCGAGAAAACTCACTCTATGCTGCCTCGAGAAAACTCACTCTATGCTGCCTCGAGAAAACTCACTCTATGCTGACTCGAGAAAACTCACTCTATGCTACCTCGAGAAAACTCACTCTATGCTGCCTCGAGAAAACTCACTCTATGCTGCCTCGAGAAAACTCACTCTATGCTGCCTCGAGAAAACTTACTCTATGCTGCCTCGAGAAAACTCACTCTATGCTGCCTCTAGATAACACACTCTATGCTGCCTCGAGAAAACTCACTCTATGCTACCTCCAGAAAACTCACTCTATGCTGCCTCGAGAAAACTCACTCTATGCTGCCTCGAGAAAACTCACTCTATGCTGCCTCGAGAAAACTCACTCTATGCTACCTCGAGAAAACTCACTCTATGCTGCCTCGAGATAACTCACTCTATGCTGCCTCGAGAAAACTCACTCTATGCTGCCTCTAGATAACACACTCTATGCTGCCTCGAGAAAACTCACTCTATGCTGCCTCGAGAAAACTCACTCTATGCTGCCTCGAGAAAACTCACTCTATGCTGCCTCGAGAAAACTCACTCTATGCTGCCTCGAGAAAACTCACTCTATGCTGCCTCTAGATAACACACTCTATGCTGCCTCGAGAAAACTCACTCTATGCTGCCTCGAGAAAACTCACTCTATGCTGCCTCGAGAAAACTCACTCTATACTGCCTCGAGACAACTCACTCTATGCTGCCTCGAGAAAACTCACTCTATGCTGCCTCGAGAAAACTCACTCTATGCTGCCCCGAGATAACACGCTCTATGCTGCCTCGAGAAAACACACTCTATGCTGCCTCGAGAAAACTCACTCTATGCTGCCTTGAGAAAAATCACTCTATGCTGCCTCGAGAAAACTCACTCTATGCTGCCTCGAGAAAACTCACTCTATGCTGCCTCGAGAAAACTCACTCTATGCTGCCTCGAGAAAACTCACTCTATGCTGCCTCGAGAAAACTCACTCTATGCTGCCTCGAGAAAACTCACTCTATGCTGCCCCGAGAAAAGTCACTCTATGCTGCCTCGAGAAAACTCACTCTATGCTGCCTCGAGAAAACTCACTCTATGCTGCCTCGAGAAAACTCACTCTATGCTGCCTCGAGAAAACTCACTCTATGCTGCCTCGAGAAAACTCACTCTATGCTTCCTCTAGATAACACACTCTATGCTGCCTCGAGAAAACTCACTCTATGCTGCCTCGAGAAAACTCACTCTATGCTGCCTCGAGAAAACTCACACTATGCTGCCTCGAGAAAACTCACTCTATGCTGCCTCGAGAAAACTCACTCTATGCTGCCTCGAGAAAACTCACTCTATGCTGCCTCGAGATAACTCACTCTATGCTGCCTCGAGAAAACTCACTCTATGCTGCTCTAGATAACACACTATATGCTACCTCGAGAAAACTCACTCTATGCTGCCTCGAGAAAACTCACTCTATGCTGCCTCGAGAAAACTCACTCTATGCTGCCTCGAGAAAACTCTTTCTATGCTGCCTCGAGAAAACTCACTCTATGCTGCCTCTAGATAACACACACTATGCTGCCTCGAGAAAACACACTCTATGCTGCCTCGAGAAAACACACTCCATGCTGCCTCGAGAAAACTCACTCTATGCTGCCTCGAGAAAACTCACTCTATGCTGCCTCGAGAAAACTCACTCTAAGCTGCCTCGAGAAAACTCACTCTATGCTGCCTCGAGAAAACTCACTCTATGCTGCCTCGAGAAAACTCACTCTATGCTGCCTCGTGAAAACACACTCTATGCTGCCTCGAGAAAACTCACTCTATGCTGCCTCGAGAAAACTCACTCTATGCTGCCTCTAGATAACACACTTTATGCTGCCTCGAGAAAACACACTCTATGCTGCCTCGAGAAAACACACTCTATGCTGCCTCGAGAAAACTCACTCTATGCTGCCTCGAGAAAACTCACTCTATGCTGCCTCGAGAAAACTCACTCTATGCTGCCTCGAGAAAACTCACTCTATGCTACCTCGAGAAAACTCACTCTATGCTGCCTCGAGAAAACTCACTCTATGCTGCCTCGAGAAAACTCACTCTATGCTGCCTCGAGAAAACTCACTCTATGCTGCCTCTAGATAACACACTCTATGCTGCCTCGAGAAAACTCACTCTATGCTGCCTCGAGAAAACTCACTCTATGCTGCCTCGAGAAAACTCACTCTATGCTGCCTCTAGATAACACACTCTATGCTGCCTCGAGAAAACTCACTCTATGCTGCCTCGAGAAAACTCACTCTATGCTGCCTCGAGAAAACTCACTCTATGCTGCCTCGAGAAAACTCACTCTATGCTGCCTCGAGAAAACTCACTCTATGCTGCCTCGAGAAAACTCACTCTATGCTGCCTCGAGATAACTCACTCTATGCTGCCTCGAGAAAACTCACTCTATGCTGCCTCTAGATATCACACTCTATGCTGCCTCGAGAAAACTCACTCTATGCTGCCTCGAGAAAACTCACTCTATGCTGCCTCGAGAAAACTCACTCTATGCTGCCTCGAGAAAACTCACTCTATGCTGCCTCGAGAAAACTCACTCTATGCTGCCTCGAGAAAACTCACTCTATGCTGCCTCTAGATAACACACTCTATGCTGCCTCGAGAAAACTCACTCTATGCTGCCTCGAGAAAACTCACTCTATGCTGCCTCGAGAAAACTCACTCTATGCTGCCTCGAGAAAACTCACTCTATGCTGCCTCGAGAAAACTCACTCTATGCTGCCTCGAGAAAACTCACTCTATGCTGCCTCGAGATAACTCACTCTATGCTGCCTCGAGAAAACTCACTCTATGCTGCCTCTAGATATCACACTCTATGCTGCCTCGAGAAAACTCACTCTATGCTGCCTCGAGAAAACTCACTCTATGCTGCCTCGAGAAAACTCACTCTATGCTGCCTCGAGAAAACTCACTCTATGCTGCCTCGAGAAAACTCACTCTATGCTGCCTCGAGAAAACTCACTCTATGCTGCCTCGAGAAAACTCACTCTATGCTGCCTCGAGAAAACACGCTCTATGCTGCCTCGAGAAAACACACTCTATGCTGCTTCGAGAAAACAGTCTTTTGCACCCTCAAAACTTCTATTATTTAGTTGAAAAGGGAAACTCACAACTCTTAATTACATTTTAAATATAACAATAATGTCGCAATCGAACAATCTGAATAAGTTAAATGTTCGTTTGGAATACTAAAACTTCTTACACGAGTGGGCGCGGTAGAGCACGGAGTGCTGCAATCAGCATTTTTTAATTTTCTAATTTTCTTTACGACTGATAGGGAGAAGGCAACGGAACGGAGATTATCGCAATTCGTTTAGAATGTGGCGAAATGAGAATACTGAAGCCCTCTGACATGTCAAATAGCCGTACTCCATTTTAGAACAATAGAAGCACAAAGGCAGCACAATAGAAGCACAAAGGCAACACGGAGTGCTGCCGCGCGCCCGCCGGAAGGTTAAGGGATCTGGGGCGACGACCTCCCCAGAAAAAACAGTATCGGGAAAAGTTACAGAAAGAATTGCAATAAATCGACACGTTTAATTTGTGCAGACCACCAGCGGCGTACTTTTTGAGGATGAATTTAGTTTTAAGTGCCCGATTTCGCGAAAGAAAAATGTCTTTGGAATGGGTAGCATCATGAACTATCGGTAGTCCGTCCGTAGCTGGTATATGCGAGGCGATGGAAGCTTGAGTAAAAGTGAAGATACTGGGGGCAGCGTGCTCCTACAAGGGTTTTGTTCGGCGGAGTCCGCAGCTATTAACTAAGTTAGGAATACCGACCCTTTCATCTGATTTCATAAATTACTGTTTTGTTTGCTGGAATTTTTTTAAAAAATCTCTAATTTTCGCGTGAGGACAATTGTATCATACGTTATAAAAATAAATGTCTTTGACAAGGATTAAAATCCCAATACGTGCAAGTTGGTTGTACTCCTAGAAGTTTAGTTTTCCTAGTGCACGAAATATTTTGAAGAAGTAAAATAATGAATCTGATAGTTCGGACATACATGCCGCCCCTCTTAATTCGCAACCCACCGGGCGGCACTGGTCTCACACGCGGCACAACACACTTTCCTTGATTTGATTTGATTTATTTGGTCAATGAACTGTAAAAACAGATCGAATTAGGTGGCTCAGGACATCGACTGATGTCATTGCAGTGCCTATTACCGGGAAGTCCTAGACCGGCAGTACCCAGGATTTTCGACCCTAGCTTGTCAGCTACTTCGAATTCAGCCGCTGTCTGGGGAAGAATTTTAGCTGTCGGTTGCTCTGATCGGTAGTTTCCCCGGTTTCTCTATTCAATGTCAGGCGAATGCTGGAGGTGTATTCTAATAAACGAGCCCCAGACCGCGTGCGATTTTTCCTTCCTCTTCTCTGTCCTATCCTTCAACCCTTAAATATCCACACTTAGACTTACATTTACTACACTATCTTGCACATGCCAGGAGACTAGTCGGGAGTTTAGAGCATGTTCCGGTTGCGGCGGTGCCACGCCGGTGGAAGATACCAAATTGAAGAAAACCTCCCTAGCTGAAGTGCCGATTGGCGCCAGATCTCACCATCCAGCTGGTGAAGATTACGACCATTCAACTGGGGGAAACATGGACTACACTTACGGGGCTAATGACCTTAGCAGTTAACGCGCATGGAAACACGAAATAATCAGTCAGTTCTCACCAAGCCTCTGTTATAATTAAGGAGGTTTTGTAATGCTGGTCTGTTAAATTGCAACCAAAACGAATTTTAAATATTTTCGTTGTCTTCTCGCCTCCCAGTTCCTGTTACTTTTGTCCCAAACATAATTTACCGTATTTCAGGATAATTGGAAATACGTTGTACAATCATACAATGAGTATATTGGTTTAAACTGAACTATATATTAGGTTATTTGCATTTTAACTGTTCTTGAAGCAATGTCTCAGAGGCATTATTTTCATTAAAACACATTTTGGGTAAATAAATCGAAAATGGAATCACAAAGGTAGTATATATATATATATATATATATATATATGTGTGTGTGTGTGTGTGTGTGTGTGTGTGTATGTGTGCGTGTGCGTGCGTGCGTGTGTCTGTGTGTGTGTGTGTGGGCAAACATTCTGTAGAAAAGCTGTAAATGACATAGACGGCATTCCTGATTTTTAAAAATGTCTAATCTGATTGTGAATATTTGCCCCATTTTCTGTTGTAACGTGCATGTTTGCAGTCATAGCTTTTGTAAACGTTACTATAACTTCCCGCCCACGAATTTGCGGCGCCATATCACGAAACAACGAGCGATCGCATAAAATGATAATCAACAAACGACGTGAATAAGCATTCTTTCGATTGTTTTTAAATTTTATTAACATTTGGTGTTTATACAATAAACGTTCTGAGAATTTCAAGTGATAAGATATGTGGGGCTCCACTACCGTTTCATTTAAAGTAAAAATTACGAAATTTGTTTTAGTAGAAGGCACAAATGCTTACTAAACGAAAACACCTTAGATATTTAGTTATAAAGATTTTATGTCATTTTTTGTTTTCTTTGGAATCTTAATTCGTTCTTTGCGTTCTTGAAATTAATAAAGACAGCTCTACACTCTGACGTTGATCAATGTAATCAGTTTGTGAAGTGTTAATTGTTTCGGAGAACAACGGTTCAAAGGAGAGCAAGAGTGCAAAAGTTCAAAAAGATCCAAAAAGATTTCGGACAGTCATATTTATAACATTAACAACTTTTATTTATGGCAACGTTTCGAATGTTTGATGCACATTCATCTTCAGGCCAAATGCAGATATATACGAATAACTAAAATTATAAAAAAGTACACATATGAAATAGAGAACAGAAAGGAAATACCTGTACATATTTTTTAAGAAATAACAAATTATAATTGAAAAATATTAAATAAAACAAGAACTATACTCACACTAAAAAGAATTTTAAAATTGGTTTAGAACTATCTCAGACCTTAAATAATTTCATATATAAATTTTGTTACATATTCATGTGTAACCTTGATAAATAAAAATTTTAACAATTACAAGTCAGAAATAAATGACGTTAGCAAAAAGATTTACATTAGAACTATTGATTATTCTTTATACATGATAGTAAATATTGAAATTTATACTAAGTATGACATGTCAAATTATAAATTTTTACCGGTTTTGGCATTTCCAGGAATAAAATTAAAATTAAAACAAGGAAGTACACAGCACTAGATAAACAGACTCATTTTTAATAATAACTCAATGTAATAATGGCTCAATCTTTAGAACGACCGCTTATGCTTCTAAGGAAGTATGGACACAAGTTGTTCCGAAGCATGGAGGTTGTGGGAAGGGTAGGAGTAGAAGAGGGTGGAGGAAGTCGCACGACTTCTAAGGTTGTATGGGACAGGATGATGATGAATTGGAAAAACGATATCTTGAGCAAAGGTATGCGTATCATTAAGATAATCATCATCATTACTACCATTAATAAAAGTTGTTAATGTTATAAATATGACTGTCCGAAATCTTTTTGGATCTTTTTGAACTTTTACATCAATCTAAGTGACAGCCTTGCGAAAGAATTTCGAGAGCAAGAATGCACTGCAAGACTCGTCTTACGTTGATCAGAGCAATCTGCATGTTGATTTATCAGAGCTTAGTTAAACACCAACTTTCATGGCTGCGAATGAGGTTCTGAGAAGATTGATCTTCTACTTAAAATGTCCTCTGACTTGAGGAGTCGAGAGCTTGCACAGAAAGAGAAAGTGTGCTACATCGAATGATTTGTTTTGGTTAAGTTGTTTTGGATGCCGTTTGTTCTCCCTTGTGGTTGAAGTTAAGAGTGAGATTGTAAATGAAACGTGTGTTCGGAAATAAAATACTAGAGCAACCAGAACTGAACAATGCTAATCGCGCACTTTGAATGACCTGTGAGCGGTACATTTGTGTTAAGAATATTTCATACCATCTGTCACAGAGTGTATTTCTCCAAAGAGATTGCTTTAGGTTTGGACGCACTAAAATGATTTGTATATAACGGTCCTTAAAGTCTCTCTTTTGACCGTGCTAGTTATATGATGGGTCAAAGTTCTGAAAACCCATTTCTCTCTGTGTTGGCCTGTGATCTTAGAGCAGAACATCATCTATCATTTCAAAAAAAGCTACGTGGAATATACGCTTTACTGAACAAAGCGACGCCTTGTCACGTTACTAGGCTGTATGATGAATTGTTTTTCCACCAGAGAAAGAATAGAATAGAAATGCGGGGAAAGGAAGGGAGTAGTATAGGAAACATATTTAGGTGTTGAGTTGAACTTATTCATGTAAAATATAAATTCGGATATTCACTAACCAAATATAAGTAATTTTAATTGAAGTCAGTGAATTACATATGTTTTTATAGCCAAATCGAACACAACGAAAGGAACTGCTGATATTGCCTTGGAGTTAAAAATGTATCCCATTAACGGCCAATGTTTCCTTTAATGCAAATACTAGTAATTTTTTTGGAAAACGACAGAAAATTGTCTATTTTAAAAGTTCAGTATAACATTATGACAAACAATGGATGAGTAGGAATGATAAAAGTTTATACATTTTTTTTCGTGTAGACACGTTTTCGTTCGTCAGGTCGTCAGAGATATTTACAAACTTAGTCTTTAACAGTATACATTGATATTGTTTAACAAATTATTTTTATGGTTAGTTTTTAGATAATTTTCTCAGAGAGTAACTACGAGCGGGTGTAATCATGATTCAAAGAGAATGGTATAACACTGCCAAGTGCTCTTAATACTTAATGCACTCGTCCTGCCGACTCTAAGAGAGGTAATTTTATGTGATTAGAGTAGGTATTGCTTCCATTCGTCCTGCCCTCAATCAATATTGTGCGGCTCAGGCTCTAGGAAGCGTTTACCTTAGTAGTACCTTACCTTAGTAAAAATTTACCCACGGGATTATTGTTCACGGTAATAGCTATGTTCGTATGAACAAAATATTTTAGACAGATAGTTGATGACGCATAATACCAGGCGAAACTGTCTTTAATACAGTTTATCTTCGTGTCCTGAACATAGATCGCGAGGTATTTCCAAATTTTATCTCTTATTTAATTACATTTTAACGAATTACAATTGAAGAGCTTATTTCCAAAGTGACGTGTCCCTAGAAATATAATATTTTAGGAAGGGTAAGTTATCAAATTCAGCCTTATAGCACTAAATAGGATTCCTCGAGTTACGGTAGCGTTTAACATAGGAGAAACGCCATTTTTAATACAATATTTGGCAGCACGATGGAAAAGCGCCTTGAGAATATATCGATACGTGAAACTATAAAACAAACGAAAATGGAGAGACGCCACTTGGAAATAAGCTCTTCAATTGATACGTAAATTAGGAACATACAGAATGTTCGAAAAGGAAACATCGAAAATATACTCTTAAGTTAATTATAGGCGTATTTTGATTTATAAACTTTTATCGGATTTCGAATGGTTAAACTTAAAAAGCATTCAAAAGCTCCTTTGAAAAAACTTAACAAGCAAAAAGTTTTCTTTTTAGAAATATGCAAACATCAGAAGCAATAAGTGTTCATTTATAGCATAGTAATTAGATACCTTTTCAGAAATTTACATAGCAATAAAAGCAACTGAATTGTGTAAATTCAGTATTTACGAATTATTGGGTAGCATTGGACTCTTTATATCTTCATTGGAGCCACTTTAAACTGTCGCTGAGATGAACTCATAGAAACCATTCAAAATATCCCATTCCTTTTTGGTTACACATTTCGGCTCCTTGTAGTACCACACGTTGAAGGAACATTTTACTTTGAATATCCTTTCTCGTGTTGAATGTGAGTTAGGAGTCCATAAAAGTCTCTAGAAATAATTATTCGACTTCTTGTGAACTGTGCTTCGTCTGTGAATGATATCGCATTTTAAATATCAGAAACTCTTCTGATACTGGTTGGTGACCTTTTTGGAGTCCCTCACAAAAGATCACTTGCTTCCTCCGAATATAGTGAAAGACCGATTTCAAAGGTCAGAAAAATCGGAAAAATTTTATCGCAACCTTTTGAAGACATGAATATATTGGATTCTGGTGGTACAATACGATTAGAAAATCGTCTATGATATTCAGGCACAGTTTTTACCCTGCTGCTGCCTTAAAAACCGTCAACACAAATCATGTTTGCTTATTCCTCATGCCTGTCAATTCATAGAATTTTTATGCTAAGTTAACGTTGCAAAAAGGATGAGAAGGTTATCGCCTAGATGACGCCCTGCTCTATCATTCTTCAAAACAAATGACAGAGTTGCGACGATAAACGTGCTGCTTTCTAATCTGTCGGAACTTCAAGTTCATCAAACTCGCGGTCTACGAAGTACCAGCTATTTCCCTTCTACACTGATCAAAATTAATTATGTGAATATGGTTAATGGAGTAGGATTTGTTTAAATTTTTGAGAGATTTTGACTTCGAACAACTTCAAAAGTAAGTTTTGAAATTTCGTCGTTTCCTCTTTGAGCACCCAGTATAATTCATCAATAACACATCTTGCCTGTGATATTTTCTGTAATACACTCCATACAAATTCATAGAAGCCGTTCAATCCAAGGCCACCAAATTATATTAATTATATATCTTCAAAAGCACTCCCATATATGCATAATATTCACCCAACATTTTTTCCGAGGTGTGTGTATATGGGGGGGGGCTACAGGTATAATGTGCCGCCGACTTTGTTTTATTATGAATTTTTCATTCATGCTGAATATAAAATGTATTTTTACACTCATCGTCATAAAAAAAGCTGCACCCAAATTGACAAGGCGGATTGCGAATATTATTGGCAGGCAGGTAGAGGGTACCACGTATACAAAATGATTACACTTTCACATTTGTAGGACCAACTTTTCTTGCGCTATAAGACCACATACGTTACATGTTAGTATGGCGTGGGGCCGCCATTTTAGCGAACACTTGCGTTCAGACATTGCGTCATGTAATTGTATAGGTCTCGAATAATGTCCTATGCTAGTCCATCCCATGCAGCTTGCACTTGAGCGCGCTGTTCTTGTAGATTGGTGGGTAGGGGTGGGATCCTGATCGTACGCTCCATAACACACCAAACGTTCTCGATCGCGGACAGGTCTTGCAATGCTGCTGGCCATGGCAGAGTATCCACGGCTGCAAAGCATTCTCGGGAGATGGCTACGGTATGCGTACGCGCGTTACCCTCTCGAAATAGGGCGTGGGCGTTCACGAACGGCAGAGCCATCGCTTGCAGGATCTCCTGAATGTACCGTGTGGCTGTCACGGTACCTCCAATTAACACTAACGATGAATGGGCACCATGGGATATCGCGCCCCACACCATATCACTAGGCTGGCGGGACGTGTGATTGGATACCACAAACCACTCGTCGTGGCGCTCCCCCCTGCGCTTCCAGACATGGACCCGGTGGTCGTCGACATCATGGCTGAAGCGAGACTCGTCGCTGAAGATGACCCGCTGCCAGACTGCATGGCCCCAGGTCCATCATTACCGGCACCAGGGGAGTCTGTGGCGACTATGCTAGGGTGTGAGTGGCAGGCGTCGTAACGGTAGGCGTGCGGGGAGCCTTGCGTTGTGCGACCGCCTGCCAATGGTACTGTCACAGGATGTAACAGTGCAGGCTGCACAGCCCACTGAATAGCTCCAATCGTTGCCGTTGTATCTGTTCGCGCGTGGCGGACAATCCGTCAGTCCTCCCTTCTCATGATGCGTGGACGTCCAGATCCTGCATTTCGTGTGCGCATGCCTTCCTCAATCCATTGCCGCCAACAGCGGGCGATGGTGGTGTGTGCGCGACTGGTGTGTTGCGAAATACGGCAACAGGACCAACCAGCCTCCCGCACAACTACGATACAGCCCCTCTCGAACGCGTCTAACAGGACAACCCTCTTTCGAAAGCATCGCCACGGTATAGTGTACGTGCAGATGACGCTATGGCGGCGCTACTTGATGTCGCAATGGCTCGCGCGGCCGTTTGGAGCCCTTTGGAGGACCGGTGGGCGCTTCGTCAAGCACCTACCACCTACCCCCCAGTGCGCAGCCGACCGTGAAATCGATTTTATTGTCTTAGCGAATGGTGTGCAAAATACCCCCAGAGTTTGCAGCGGATCAGTAGAGCCCTTCGGGGTGCAGCTTTTTTTATGACGATGAGTGTATATTCAGCTTGGTTGTAATGCATAAATTGTTTAACGTAAACAATTGACATATTGAAGGACTTTCGTTAGAGTGGAATATTAGTAGAAGATATATTTCAGTATATACCGCACTTTTCTAGGAAGGGGCGCTGAATCCCCTTAACCCCCTGTTGAGTAAGTCACTCTCTCTCCACACACACACACACGTGTATATATGTATACATGTATGTATTGTACAAAAATGGCGCCTCGTCGCACGGGCGAACGCTGGAGGCAGCGGGAGCGCTGAGCGGGTGGTGGGGGCGTGGGTTGCAGGACTCGATGGAGTTCCCTCCGCTGCAGAAGAAGCCGAGCACGCGCCAGACGCCGCGCTCGCAGCAGACGCGCCGCCGCCACCGCCAGACGTCGCTGCGCAAGCCGCGCACGCCCGGTGCGCCACTTCGTAATGCCCGGGTGCTTCCCTCGCGGGGGTCAATTGGTGGGGGATTTTTTGTGTTGGCTCCTAGAAGGATTCCAGCTATGCCGACAAATTTTCATTCCCCCATTTATCGTTAGCTAGCTCCTCGATAACCGCCTCATTGTTATTTATTCATTACTTTAGACGCAAAAACGAATCTGGGATCTGAACAGGACGGAAATTGTCGCGGAATTTATTTTTTAACATGCCGTACGCGAAACGCGGTTTCTCGTGCTTGTTTTCCAAGTGCGAAACAGCTATTTTTTTCACAGTGTGCGAAAAGTTCGCTACGCTACGCTGTGACGACAAAATCGACTCGTGCGTGATTCGCCTGTTTCGCACCCTTTTTACGTAAACTAATATTTGGTGGTGTTTTAGCCCGAGTTTTTTTTTTCATGCCGCAAGTATGACTTTGTCACTGTGGATTTTTCGCCGTTTGAAAACCCTCGCACCTCAACTGGGATTGAATATGTGCTCTGGGAGGTGAGAGCCAGGAAGCTATCTACCCATCCACAGCTTAGAAATTTCACAAATAGTTTAAGTATCGTCTGTTATCGGCACAAATATGTAAAGTAGAAGGCTTCCACTGCTAGTATCGCACGAATACTTTTGGACGACCTTAAATGCGGCGTAGTGGGAGTTGTACTGCCGTTTCAGGCAACACGTCGAGTCCTTCTTTACGAATGCAATACGACTTGGTTGTGTTTCAGTCCTGAGAAAGGGTACAAAATGAAAGGTCTAATGTTTGCAGAAGTATCGGTTCTGAGAAGCGGTGGCACCCGAAAAGCGGAGAGTATTTGTGGAGAGCAAAAATGTGTTTTAAAATAATACAAATGAAGCACCGCGTTGATTGTGAACTACTTTAAACTTTTGTGAGAAAGGTAAAACGAAGGAAGAACTTATAAAAAGCAAATGTTATGAACATAAACGTACTTTTATTAAAATATATTATATCAAGAGCTTGCTGTTAGAATTTATTATTTTCCCGCTTTTTCTTTCATTTGAAAAATGTTCGTTCTTATCACTTTAGTCTATTTTTTGATGTCCATAACACCTCAAAACATTTTCTTATTCCGAAATGTTGAGAAGTAACACACTCTTCTAAAGCAATGGATGAACTATAAAGAAATAAATTGGCCGGCAAAAATTGTAATGAACGTGTTCACTGATTTTGTTCTCATAAACGTGCTATACTCAGAAAACAACTGAACTTGCCATTGATCTATAATGAAAGACGATTTAAAGGCAGTTTTATCACCTGGATCGTACATGTTTTTTTCAAATATTGATTATACGAAATTATTTTTGGTTAGTATATATTGTTAAACATTTATTTATAATTTTGAATTTTTTATAACGCTTGAAACTATGACTCAACTGCATAGAAACAATCTTCTCCTGCTCATGCGCTAAGTAGTAGATACTCGTAGCCATCGACTACTGGCTGGAGTCCAGTTTTATCTTACCGACTACCGGCAGAAGTCCAGTTTTATCTTACTGACTACCGGCGGGAGTCCAGTTTTATCTTACCGACTACCGGCGGGAGTCCAGTTTTATCTTACCGACTACCGGCGGGAGTCCAGTTTTATCTTACCCTTCGTCGTAACGTGATGTCGTCACGCGTTCGGTGTCAGCCTCAGTTGATGCTCATCGAGCACGCTTGCGCTTCACACGTTGGGCGCCAATCGAAAGGCATTAGTGGACTGTTGGATTGCCCCGACCGCTACTCTACCCGGCAATCAACTCCCCATCTCGTTCTTGGACTTGTCCGTCTCCACCGCACGCGAGGTCTCCGTGGGCGGTGGTTCCCCCTACGGGCAAACAAACGAGCGTACGATTTGAGCACTCCTGCTGCTGGAGAGGTGCGCGGGAGGCAAGGGGCCGTGTGCGGTGTGGTGGGCGCAGAGCCGCCGGTGCTGGAGGTGTCGCACGCGCCGTTCCCGCGCCTGGAGCACGTGTCGCTGCGCGGCACGGCGCTGACGCGCGACGCGGACGCGGCGGGCGCGCTGTGCTGGCCGCGCCTGCGCGTGCTGGAGCTGGGCGACACGCCGCTGGCGCGCTCCTCCTCCTCCGCCCCCGCGCTCGGGCCCGTGCTCGCGCGCCTCTTCTGCCTCGGCGTCAACGTGCACCGCGACCCGGTGAGTGCACGCCACGCCACTCCCCGCCACTCCTCACCACGCCCCGCCCCGTCACACCCCGCCACGCTCCGCCCTCCCCGTCCCACCACGCTCGTCCCCGCCACGCCCGCCCTGCCAACTCCCGCTACACCCCGCCCCGCCTTGCCCCGCCCCACCCACTCCCCGCAACTCTCCGCCCCACCCCGCCACTCCACGCCTCGCCACGCCCACCGCGCGGCAGTAATCATCACAGTAGTTGACGCGACTAGAATGTTGTAGAATGTTGTCACTCACTCGCTTGCTGTCGGATCTCACGTTCCAGCGAGGTAGAAACACTGCCACATCTCGGGATATAACGTGCACTACGCTTAAGGGATTATTAGCCTTTATAGTTGACGCGATGGGAAACACTAAAATACTCACTCACTCGTCGTCGGATCTCGCGTTCTAGGGTGCAGGCACTCCGCCACCTCCTGGGATATAACACGTACTTCACAAACGAAACTAATGACAGTAATTTTGTCTCCCCAGAAACACGAAAATACTCAATCGACGCCGAATCTCACGTTGCCGCGGGGAAGGAACTCAGCCACCTTTCGAAATATATTATGCACTACGCTTAAGGCACTACTTGACCAAAGCTGTTGTAGCGCAGAGAATCAATAAGCTCACAAGACTCTCTCAGCCCCTCACCCTCTTGCCTCCACCCAGAAGTTTTGCTAAAGATATCACCGATCCTTTTTACTTTCCCGTATACGTACGTATACACGGAGTGATATACGTAGTATAGGGAAAGTTATGTAATGCTGCGCGAAAAAATGGCCAATTTTCGGCGGAAAAAAATTAATTGCCGGGCCGTGAAAACGAATAAGTGGATAAAACCAGTTGCTAAATTAAGAAAAAAAAAATCCCCTAACACGTGGTGAACCCAGAAACCCTGTTTTCTAGGGCCTTGATACCGACAACCCAATTGAAAGGAAAACGTCCGTCTGTCCGTCCGTCCGTCCGTCCGTCCGGCCGTCCGGCCGTCCGTCTGTCCGTCTGTGAACACTGCTAGCGCCTAAACCATACGTACGATTTCTTCCAAAATGGATATTCCCCGGTCGATCTGATTCTAGTCAAAGCTTTGAGATTTTGAAAAAGATTCTTCAAAATTTGGGGGTACTTTATATGAAGCCCCCCGGGGATTTTCAAAATTTTCTCAAAAACGACTCCAAATTTTTTCTTTAAATTTCTTGTATGAATACAGTAAAATACACTTTTTAACATGGCTTTTTAACATGGTCCGATTTTCACGTACAGCTCTGAATTTTCGAAAATTGTGAAAGTTTGAATTTTTTTCGGCGTCTTTCTCCAACTACAAAATTGAAGATAGAGATTTTTTCTTCAAATAAAATTTGTTTTGCATATTGAGTTCTTTAATAAAGGTCATGTAAATGTTTTTCAAAATTTTGGTAGTTTTCGTGTAATATTGCGTGCAATATGTGCAATTTTAAAAAATTACATAAACAAGATTTTCTCAAAAACGGCTCCAAATTTTTTCTTTAAACTTTTGGCAGGGATAGTGGTAAATGTACTCTATCAATGACATAAAAGCCATTTTGGTCTATCGGTTGGTTTTTTCAAAAATTACAAAAATGTAAATTTTTTTACTTGTCTCTCACGTCGTTAATATTTACATTATCGGCAATTTTTTCACATTATTATATTACTTTAAATAATGTCAAGTAAAGTTTCTCGAAAACACTACCGTTTTCTGTGAAAAGTAGCTCAAATTTCGGCAGTTTCAGAAATGCTCAAACGCCATTTTCTCGTATATGTCTGCAATTTTTTTCTTTAAACTTTTGTAAGGGATAGTGCTAATTACACTCTTTAGTATAACGTAAAGTTTATTTCGAGTTTTTTTGTTTTTTTCAAAAATTATATAAATGTAAATCTTTTGAAAGATCTCTCACATCTTTAATATGCACATTATCCGCAATTTGTAAAAATGATTATATTTGTGAGTGTAAGTGCTTCAAATAACTTCAAATAAAGTGTTTTGAAAACTCAAAAATTTTCTGTGAAAATGAGCTTCAAATTTCGCATTTTTAGTAGTGCTAAAACGCCATTTTCTCTTAAACGGCACATAATTTTTAAAAGAAAATTGCCATTTACCGCTAGGTTTTTGTGTTCTTTAATATTCTAAAATTAATGTTTCCTTTCTACCAATAGGAAACCGAAAAAATTAAGAAAATGACAAAAAAATGTACTTTTGGCGATGATAGATGGTAACTGGCAAGAAAGAGTATGTGGCAATTCCGAATAGCTAGCGAAGATCCAAGAAAATAGAAAACTAATACGGGAAAGTCTGTGCCATTCTGTAGCACCACTAGTTACTTTCCCGTATACATACGTATATAAGTTGTTATGTAGTATAGGGAAAGTTATGTAATGCTGCGGAAAATCGATTTCGAATTTTCAACGGAAATTCACATTTTGAGATTCCCTGATGAAAAAGAGTTTTTTTCTTGTATTGCATCGTAAAGATCTTCCACCACAGCTGATTTGTGTCATTAGGACTCTACAGTAACTCTGAAAATTGTATCAAAGGCCAAGGGCATAAGAATGAGATAATAAACCAAGGACTAAGACAAGGATATAGACATGGATACATTCACGCCTAGACTCAATTAAAATCAATATCCAAGATACTTTTATAAATAGAGAGAAGAAAAACAGTCAGAATCATTCTTAAATATAAACATTTCGCATTAAACAATTGACGGTAAAATCAACGTCATCTATGACAGTTATACGCAATTCTGTGCATAAGTGAACCTCGTAGACCTCAGTAGTCATCCTCTGGTGGCGCGCAGCTTAACTGTTGACATTTGTTGACTCTTGAATCTATGATGTAATGTTAGGTGAAAAAAGTCCACACAAGTATTTATTTTGTGATTATGTTAAGGTTTGTGATTGTAAATCAAATTCATAAAAAACTTGGAGTCCGTAATCTTTAATAGAAAATTAACTATTTCCGAAATTCCTGGACACAGCACATTTAAAAAATGCCAGACAGCCGCCTGTCGAAAAGAATTCTACCTTATCGCTCACAATGAAGAAATCCCGGTCGCCCGAAGAAGAGATGGGGTGACCAGATGGGAATGGAAGCGTAACGGGCAGGGCCTATATACCGGAAGGAGAAGAACAAGAAGACTTTACATGAAGCCCCAGGGACATTTTCAAAGTTTCCTCAAAAACGACTCCGAATGTTTCTTTAAATTTCTTGTAAGAAGAGAGCAAAATGCACTTATAAAGGTGTCATAGATCAAATTTTCACGGTTAACTTTAAATTTTTGAAAATTGCAAAAGTTTGAATTTTTCCACTCTTCCTGCAACTACAAAATTGAAGATAGAGATTTTTCCTTCAAGTAAAATTTGTTCTCCATAGTGGGTTCTATCATTACGGTCAAGTATGTTTTTTAAAAAATTAGTAGTTTTCGCGCAATGTGTGCAATTTAAAAAAAACTACAAAAACAAGATTTTTTCAAAAAGGCTCCATTTTTATTTAAACTTTTGGTATCGATAGTGCCAGATGTACTCTATGGGATGACATAAACCATATTACTCTATTTCTTGTTATATTCTTTTGTTTTTTCAAAAATTACAAAAATGTAATTTATTGAATTATCTCTTACGTCGTTAATATTTACATTAGCGGCGATTTGTTCACAGGATTATATTTATGAATACATGTGCTTGAAATAATGTCATGTAATGTTTCTCGAAAATTCAACCGTTTTCTGTAAAAACTAGCTTAAAATTCCGCATTTCCAGAAACGCTCAAACGCCATTTTCTCATAAATGGCTCCAATTTTCTGTGAAAAAGGGGCTTCCAATTTCGAATTTACAATACCGCTCAAACGCCATTTTCTTAAAAGCGGCTGCAAATTTTTCAAAGAAAATTGCCATTTAGAACAAGGTTTTTACTGTTCTTTAATATTCTTAAAATAATATTTTCTTATTACTATTAGGAAACCGAAAAATTAAGAAAATGTAAAAAAATATACTTTCGGCGGCAATAGATGGGAGCTAGCAAGAATGTATGTCCGAATAGCTAAGAGAGACCAAAGGAAATAGAAAACGAATATGGGAAAGTCTGTGCTATTCTGTAGCACACTAGTTATTCCTTTTGAACAGAAATATATGAATTTTAGAGTAATCATCAATCAGTTTCATTCGTTTTCATTTTAAGTTAGATTTAGTGGACATGATTTTGCTAGTTATGTGAATTGTTTTTCGAAATCAAAAGGCTACAATCTCAACTGCAGATGGAAAATGAGAGGAAATATTTAATAGTAATAACAATTATAATTAAATTGTATTCAGATAATAAAATGGACGCTACATTGTTTTAATAAAGTTGTTTTTTAATAAAGCTTGAAATAACGAAAAATCTTAATGAAATTAAACTTTGAAATTATCGTTAAAATTAACGTTTGTTATTTTAAAACAACACTGTGATATGTTCCTTGCCTTTTTGCGACAGCTTGCGACTGCAAAATGTCCGGTGTATCGTACATATCGTACGTATGTGTCTATAATTTTTATTACTATCACAGTACCGGATAATGAATGGAACAGAATTGCACATAAACGCAAGTTTCATGTAACCTCAGGTTAAAATGCACTCAATAGTGCCATAACTCGGGCAAAATCATAAAATATCAACGATCTGTTTCCTTTTAAAGGAAATTGTTCACTCTTTCAAATCCCGTTAAAAACTTTATCGATTTGTAGTAAAGTAAACGCCATACCCAGCTTCACAACTGTTTTCTTAGATACATACGTAGTTTCACTTTTGTCCCGGAACGGGGTGTGCCAAGGGGAGAGGTTTTTTGAGTAATGTATATGGATTATTTCGTCCTATTACTTCAAAAACCAGCTAAGTCCAGGTATGCACATTTTGCACTACCAAAAGATTTAAAGTTTATTAGTAGATGAAAAATCAGATTTTTATTGTTTGATACTAATTCGATAAATTTTCTAAAACAATAAAAATCTGATTTTTCATCTACTAAAACAATAAAAATGTGATTTTTCATCTGCTAATAAACTTTAAATCTTTTGGTAGTGCAAACTGTGCATACCTGGACTTAGCTGGTTTTTTAAGTAATAGGAAGATTTGTTTTTCGCGGCGCCATTGAGTTCTTAAGTACGTTTGTCCGAACTGGACTTAGCAAGGCTCATTTGCTGCGTCTCCGAGTGCTTTGCGTTGGAAGCATGGCCTCCTCATAATTGACAAGCCGAAAGCGTGGCGGTTGACATCTGTACAGCGAAAACCTGTCAAACTAGGGCACGCCAATTTCGCTCCCGATCTCTACGGCGGTATTTGTTGATCCTCGCAACAGGCTGCGTGGCGGAGATAACCGAGATCACTATTTCATCCACCGAATCTGTACGAGCAACCAATAGCGAAATTGCTTGGTAGTGAAACACCGAGAGAGAGTTAGAACACTAAGATGATTTTTTTCCGATGTGTGTGGATGAATGAGTATGAGTAATTGAGAATGAGTTGTGTAAGAGTATGTAAGACATTATTAAATCCCTAGTTTACTTCTTATTGCTAGTGGAAAGTTAGGTAAAGAGTTTAATTGTTTGTGGCACATTGTTATAAACATTTTCGGAAGTTTATTACAATGAAAATATTATAATTTTATATAATATTTGTATTTACAGGATTGCATTCTAATTCAATTGCAATTTACGGTTCGTTGTTTCAAGTTCAATTTATAATTTGTGGACAACAAAATTTAATATTTTGTTTCTCTGGGAGCTGTCGTTCCCTCTCCATGGAGTAGATTTATTACTCTTTACTCGTACATTGTAATGCGTAGGTGCGTTGTAGGAAATGAGTGATGTGGAGGGTATTTGAATGTCGCTCTTGACTACTCGATAAATTATTGAAAAATAGTCGTGGTGTCATACCATTTAAATTTGAATTCACCTACTTTAATTAATTAAGCTTGTATGAATTTTATGAATCTCTTCATATTGAAATTCTTTCTTATATTCTTATCCTAGTCAATGCGCTGAAATTGCATAAAATTCATTAGGGAAAATTTTTAGAGTGATAATTGTTGGACATCTCATCCCTACCTGGAAGGTTGCAACTTCGAGGTAATGGGACGTTCATTGGAATGGGTTATTGTCATACCAATTTACTGAGACTTCCTGAAAATTAAGAATACTACACTATCTTAGGAAACTTGGCAATCCAAAGAATGGTTTATCAACGATACTGTCTTATAAAACTGAGGAACTAGATTCATTTACATGGGTATCATTTACAGGGGTAATAATGTACTAAGTTCTGAAGATGGTCATTGAAATAACCGAGACATTCTCTCGAGACAATTAATAAACATTGGTTAGAACATATGTATGTTAAAATACAATTTATTTGACCATATTTTCAGTGTATTAATTAGCATTAGAAATACGTGGATGCACTTTAAAATATACTTCTCCGTACTTTTCACATCAAAATTTCTTCAGAATTTTATGCAACTGGCATCACTTAAAGAAATAATTTGTTGCTCTAAGGTTTTTCATAGCACACTTTTTTCTCTCAACTTTTTTGAAGTAACTGCGATGTTTAACACGATTCATAATTATTTTGTAAAACACTTTCCCAGTCGCGATAATTCCGGAAACCAATAAATAAAACGCTGAATATCGTGCGTCCTGACTTAATTTAGAATTTGCTAACTTCATTTGATAGCAATGTTTTTAAACATTTAATTCCAAAAACTGTAACTTTGATGCACAAATATGTTCCGCAAATTATTTTACAGTTTCTTAATTCTGTAGAAATAAAATGGAATGTGCGTATGTCTGTCGTATAAAGAAGCAAATACTACTCGACATATTTCGCTGAAATTTTCAAGCTTTGTTCTTAGTAGTATTGGGAGTAATTAGAGAGTAATTTAAATTAAATCTGACATGTGGAGGTGTTGTTTTTGCATGGCTAATCGAAGATGTGGGCTCTTCGCCGTTTAGAGAGGAGCTTGCTTGAAGTGCGATCTATTTATATCTTCTTCTACTCCCATTGTATAATGTAGTCATTCGATGGCTGCAACCAGTTGCATAATGATGGTCATTTAGATACAGTTTTCTTTATGATACAAGTTCTTGACCAATCACAGAGACGCTTACAAACCCAGTATCGTCACTTCATTAATCATTGAGAATCGTTGCAATAAATGTTTCGTTCGAGTGTGTATATTAAAATTGCATTTAATATTATATTGTGTTTCTCAGTTTTAATTTCTTTTATTTGTAATAGTTTTTACGTGAAATATTATTTAAAATAAATTGGATCGTAATTTCACTTTGATCGTACATGACTAGCGTAGTGGTTGTTATTGCAGAGGACATTTGACGTTAAGTTCTGAACGCAAGTCATTTTGTGTTATTTGCTGCTTACGTGTGGTTGTCCTTAAAAAACGAACAATTCTTTAGTTTAAAATATTTAGTGAATGATGGTTCTTTCTGGTGGTGTTGACGTTTCAAGAAATGAGAGAAAATGCGAAAATGGTGTCGTCGGAATATTATTGCCGCAACTTTTGCAGTCCCTCGCAGGAGCTCTGGTAAAAAAAGCCACCTGCGCGTGTAGGGTAGAGCGGTACCCGGGAGGTGGCCTTGGCTGAATCTTAAGTGTCCACTGTCTCTAAACGATTCAGTGGAGAAGTTTAACATAATTATAAAAGTTACCATAAGTCGTAGAAAAAGTACGGTATGAAACTCGATGTAATAACATCATTACGTCATCGTTTCATTATGTACTATTTTGAACTAGGGGTTTTGCTTCGACTCATAATATCGAATAACCTCGAAGTTGCGATCTAGAAAGCAGGAAGTCTGAACCAAATTGATTTGATTTTGAAATGTAGTGTAACGTAGTAAAGTGTAATTAATAGGAATTAATTTTCAATGAATGAGTTGATTTTGAACTTGAATTGTATTTAATTAATACACTGCAATAGCGAAGAATTGCCAAGTGCGCTTGTGCTAAGTATAGAAAACAGGACAAGTGTTGAAAATTTTTTTGTTGAATTCGTTTGTTTATTGCTTTTCACATCTTACTAAAATATGTGACCTTCGTTTCCACCTCGTGACCCTATAATTTGATTCCTCCTCGTGCAGCCGCCTCGTGCCACAGCATCTTCTCAAACTAATTGTGAAGTCACGAGCGGTATGGAGGCAAATATTGAAAACTACAAGTCTTCCCAGAGTCCGCGATACGGAGAATGTTAAGAAGGAAGGGGAGGGGGTTGCTGTTGAATCGAAGCAGAAAGAACGAGCGCGCCAGGAACTTTGCAGGTTTCTGACGCATCTTACTTCTAACGGATGATAAACAAGTGAAGCCAGAGGCGAAGTGTTGAAAAATATTGGAAAGAAGACCGGGAGAATATTTACGTCAACAGAGTCAATTAACTCTTGCTTTTTAATTTACAAACTTCATCGCATGCTACATTAACATCATAAAATTACCAGTTTTGAACTTTAGGTAACAGTTATTAATAAACTTGAAATTGTGTATAAATTCTAGATAATTACATTCTGCAAAATTATTACCTTTTGATTTCTCAAATTTACTTGCACTACTCTAAATTTATCGAGAAAATCGTATTTGTTGAAATTAGTTATTTGACACTCAAAAAGTTAGCAGGTACTACAACTTCTAACTTTGCGTTTTTATACACATTTCGTTTGCCTAATAAACTTGCAGACCTTATTGACGATACGGCTCTTGTAGCAAACGTTAAGACTTGTAAGTTTGAATCCCTCCGTAGTTGTATTATCCTTGTGGTTACGACGTCGTGAGTAAAGGCGATACAATAGCCACAGAGCCTAAGAAAATGCCCAAAGAAGCCAAGTATTAACTTCCTATACTTGACTAGCGACTTTCGGGTAGGAATATTGCATTGTTCGTGTGGCAATTCAATTTTCGTTGATGGCGTTCTCTAATCTTCATTTACTATCAAATAAGCAACATTTTTATGTAAACGAGGGTGAATATAAAAGTAAAGTAGCTCTCGTGGACATAGTTTTTTCAGTTTCATATATTCATGTATTTTGAGAAGGCATTAGTGCTCATGTATTCTCAACATAGTTGCTTGACCAAATATTTGTTTCATCGGTAGAGCAAGGCATCAAGATGAAAGTCACGGAAGGAACCGGGGTCACGTCGATGAAGTCATGTCCGGACTACTTGCTGAACTTTCCCAATAATTTTGAATTGCCTGCTTCTCAAGTACTTCTTCAACAGCTCGAAAAGAGATGGAAGAGACCGAGTTTTGCGAGAAAGGTGCTCTGTTTATGATAACATAAAATTAATTTATCTGTATTCTTTTATTTTTCAAAAAAAAGTATAATTTTTCTCTCACAACGTTAATATGCACATTTCCAGCGATTTGTGTACATTATTGAATTTGTGAGTGGATGTAATTGAATTGATTTCTAATGAAGTTTTTCAAAAACTCAAAAGATTCCTGTGAAAGTGAGCTTCAAATTTCATATTTACTTTAGAGATTAAATTATTTTTTCTTATAAATAGCTCTAAATTTTTGAATAAAAATTGCTATTTAGAACGAGGTTTTACTCTTCTTTCAGGTCCTTAAAGTAATATTTCGGTTATACAATTAAGAAACTGAGAAATTAAGAAAATTTCAAAAAAGTATATTTTGGGTGGTGATAGATGACACCTGGCAAGAGGATGGGACTAGACCGTAAAGCTAGCCCATACTAAGTAAATTAAGAAAGCTTTACTACGAGGAAGTCTGTGCTACTCTGTAGCACCAATAGTTTCTCTTGTGATCACTTCTACACTCTCGAATAATTTTTCAGCAGTAGTCCGCAAGTACTCAAGGCATCCATTTTCCTTCTCATCGTTTTCCATGGTCATTATATCTTAATGAAGTCTTTCACCATGTTCATCGGAAACGTTCCGCAGTTCTTACGAAAATAACACAAATCAAGAAAATGAACTCTTAAGGATAGTTTGCTTTCTAAATCCATGTATGAATTTATCAGCTCTTGAACTAGTTCTTTATAGTTGTTAGTTTTTTTCTAGAAATTTTTGCTTTACATTCTTGACACATATCCATGGGTTTTTCTTTTTTGGTGTTAGGTGTTGTTCAAAATTTGTATCTTTCAGAAGTTCTCTAATTTGATGACCCATAAACGCACCTTCCTTTTTGCAGCCGGAAGACGAGTAAATCGTTATGAAATATAAATAAACCCTTGAAACTTCTTTAATGCCTTGGATGGATTCAAGGCTTTGAAAAAAGTGTTTCGTTAGACCGCAGTAGAGGCAGAAGGGAATCATCACTGGCTACCAAATTCTTTCGAAATATTTTTTTCTCCTATTTTCCTTTCACGTTGGAGCCAAATCTTTATTTTGTAATGCGAATTTCTGGCGCGGCTATTCCACTCACAGAAAACGTCTATATTTGGCGTTGCAATGTTGCATTCCCAATATAATAACTTAAAATTAATTAAAATTTAATAACTCGAACGGCTCTTGACTCAAATTGAGCAAATTTCCAATTTCAGATTTGAATTTCTCATCCCCAAAACCTTCAGAAACACATCGGCTTATAAGAAAATGGACTCTTCTACAACAGTGCAATTTAAAATCAGAGAAACATTTGAGGCTCCGAGTATAAAGCATTGCTCGTCATACTAACGGGCGAAGCAGCTCTTGCACTGCACTCGTTCTGATTAAGGGAGATAAAGAGCTGCGGTGATGTGATGACTGGGGCCTCGGGGGATGAGGGAAGGGTCGCGAGTAATGGCCCGTGCGGGAACAACCCCGTCGCCTCCGAGGCTGAGGCAAATCGCCCTCTCCTCGCCACTACCCGTTCCGGTCACAAACGGGGCGCTTCTTCCTGCGAGGAGTGAGCACTTTAATTCCATTCGAGGTCATAAACGACAGACCGACGTCATGATCTTCCCTCTCCTTAATCGAGCTGATAGGCCTAATGTCGTTAAAGCACAATATTTAGTGAGTTTTACTTAGCGCAGTTTAAACATTGAGCTTTAACTCTGACAATCGTTTTAATTTTGTATTTGTACAATATGAAGTTTGTTGTTTTCTGATAAACACAATTTTCTTCCAGTAATTTTTTGCAAATATTTAATTCGAGTGCTTTCGATTTTTTTTCTCTTGGCGAAGGACTTTAACTCTGACACTCCTATGTCACATTTTGGTACACAATGAGATATGAAAATCATACAACCCTAACTTCAGAGTTTATGCTTCTGCAAGAAATACATTTTGACAGCAAACAATGGAGTACTGCACTTTGGTTTTCTGTAGTTTCTTAATAGTCGGGGGATGGGATACATCCCAAGAAACATAAGATTTTTTCTCGAATTGTTTATACTTTTGGATTTTTATTATAAAATTTAATTCCCAAATTATTTTAAGACAGCAGTATTTGTATGCACAAAGCAACTCATTTCTCATTTGTTTCATTTTTCCACAATTTGCTGTTTGCTAATTTTTATTAATTAGATAATTTTCTATTTTATTTTAAGTTTCAACATTTCATTCCAATGTCTTCTTCATGCTCTGAAAGAACATTGTATTTAAAAAGTTTGCATATTAGGTTCATAATTAAACAATTCCCTCTAATAATAATAATAATAATAATAATAACAACAATTACATATTTTATAAGTTGGGATAATATTGTCTAAGTCATTTTCTAAGTTGAGAAGATTTTCTAAGTTCTGCACTTCTGGTACAACAGGCCTACACTATGCAGCGAGATTAAGCACGCAAACCAACAACTAAAACTGCAACTGAGAGAAACAGATGTAACACTTTTTGAAATGAATTTCCTCTCAGTAAAACACTTCACCCGGCACGGTCTCCACATGAACCTTGCTGGAAAACATGCAGTCGGTGAAAAGCTTGCACAATACATCATCAACTCCAGTCCTACGCAGCCTCCTGCCAAAAATCCATCCCTTTCACCTTCCTTACGTTCTCCACCCCCTACCCTTATTCTGAACCCTCTTACCCCCTCCTGTGAACCTACTCCCGTTTCTTCCATTCCCACTACCAATGACGCCTCTATTTCCTCACAACCTGTGACTGCTGGGACACATTACAACCTTCGACCACGCACTCGAGGTAAAAATGGAGTAAATATATAGCAACTACAGTCAGATGCAGCAGAAAAACATTCGTGTAGGTACTTGCAAAAAATAAAGATATTGCACCATAATGTTCAATCCCTTTCAAATAAAACTGAGTTTATCGAGGCAGCTCTATAGAGCGATTTAAATCAAATGGATGTTCTTTGCTTTACAGAACATTGGTTATCTCCTAATGAACTTAGCATTTTCCAAATTCCAAACTTTTACCACGCAGGCTATTATTGTAGAAAAAGAGAATCTCATAAAAGTCCTGCATATGGAGGTTCTTGTATTTACGTTAAAAATAATATTGATTCTATCTCCTTGACGGAATTCAATGAGTATTCCGTTGAAAATGTTTTTGAAATTTCTGTTGTACATCTTCCTGTGCAAAAAATGATATTGCTTTGCATCTACAGGCCTCCAACAAAGAGAGCTGCAGATTACATTTTGTTCTTAGAAAAACTAGAGATAACACTAATCAAAGTCATCAATCGCTCTTTTGAATTCATTGTTGTATGCGGAGATTTTAACATTGATTTTCAGGTCGAAACTTGCGAGAAAGAGCAGTTTCTTAACTTAATTAATTCCTTCAATTTAGATATTACAATAAAAGTAACTACACAGATCACAGTAAATTCAAAGAAGGCAATCGATCAAATTATAATTAACAAAACCACTACTCGACATGAAATTGAAACAAAAGATTTAGGATGGTGACCACGATGCACAAATTCTTACCATTATACGAAATGCGAACAATGACACAATAAATAATACACGTATGAGTAGAGTGTTTTTCAAAAGTAAAATAAAATTATTCATTGATTACTTGTTGCAGGAGTCATGGGACGCGGTTTATAATACTATTGATACAAACGATAAATATTATTCTTTTTTTCAACGCTTTCATTTCATTTTAACACTTGCTTTCCTCTTCAGAAAAGAAAATTAAATATTTCACTCAAAACAATTCTTGGATAACACAAGGGATTAGAACATCATGTAAAAACAAACGAGTTCTTTCTTTCATTTCTAAGCATCATAACGTATCTCAAGATTTCCTCCTGTACTTCAAAAAATACAAATCATTGTTAAGAAAAGTCATAAGGCAGGCTAAAATCATGAAACACGATCAGGATATTTTGAACTCAAATAACAAAACAAAATCAATGTGGGATATAGTAAAAAATGCAACCAAACCAACTAGAAACCTTGTAGAGAATGTTGTTTTAAAAGATAACGATAGAGATGTGAACGATCCGGCAACCTTTCTCAATAAACACGAATTGCTGTCGATCTCACTAAGGGTTTTCAGCCACAAAATTCGACATCTGACGTTTCCCTAAACATCTTAGATACTATGTTCGTTTCCGAAACCTCTTCCTATGAAATTCTCAAAATAATAGGTAAATTAAAAAATAAATATTCGGCCGGGTTAGATGAATTTCCGGATTGTTTGTTAAAGACATGCGCGCCAGCCATTATACACCCATTAACTCACATATATAATGCATCCTTATGCACCGGAATTTTTCCAGATATTTTTAAAACAGCTAAGATTAAGCCGCTCTTCAAAAAAGGCAACAAAAATGAAATTCAAAATTATCGGCCAATTTCTCTTTTGTCAGTTTTTTCAAAAATATTAGAGAGACTTTTTTATGTGCGAATGGAAACCTTTCTCAATAAACACGACGCGTTTTCAAATTGCCAACATGGATTCCGGAAATCAAAAGCTACGGAAACAGCCATTTTTTCTTTTCTTAAGGATGTTGCCTCATCATTGGATCAAAACGAAGCAACTATTGGAATATTTTTAGATCTTTCAAAAGCTTTTGACGTCATTGATCATAACTTTTTACTTTCAAAATTACCTTTATATGGAATCCGTGGTATTGCTCTAGATTGGCTATGTTCGTACCTTAAACTACGATCTCAGAGAGTAGAAATACCTTACTGGAATGATGGAACTTTATGTATACACCTTTCCGGTTCTTTGCCAATTGCACGTGGAGTCCCGCAAGGATCGATTTTAGGTCTTATTCTCTTCCTATTATACGTAAATGACATGCCCTTAGCGATTCGAAACGGAAGAACAGTTCTCTTCGCGGATAATACAAATATTCTTTGTAACAAAGAAACCGTAAATAGTACAATAACAGACGTTTCAAATTGGTTCCGTAATAACAAATTAATAGTAAATGAAAAGAAAACTGTTTCAATGCAGTTTTCCATATCAAATAAAAAATTCTGTACTCTATTGAAAATGAACGGTGTGCCGTTGACTGATGTTATTGTAACAAAATTTTTAGGTCTATCAATTCAGTCAAACCTCAAATGGAATGCCCACTTAAATGAATTGAACACAAAATTAAGTTCATTATGCTACGCGTTCAGAATTCTTTCAAATTTCGTCAGCCTTCATACAGCTCGTTGTGTATATTTTGCCAATGTTCACTCCCGCCTGAGACATAGCATAATATTCTGGGGAAACACATCTTATAGCTCCCAGACTTTCAGATTACAAAAAAGAATTGTACGAATAATAAGCAAATCCAACCCATGTGATTCTTGAAAGTATCTCTTTATTAATCTAGGAATTTTACCATTACCTTGTCTCCTGATTTACGAATCAGTAGTTTTTGTCAAAAATGACTTACTTAAGGGCGGGGATATATTTTCAGCAAAAGCCGATGTCTATAATTATAACACACGACGTAGTAATCATATTCACCAAGTGGCAGTATCAACAGCTCACTACAAAAAATTCACATACAATTCGTGTACATTACTCTACAACAGTTTGCCAGAAGACATTAAAGGATTAAATTCGATAGAAAAGTTTAAGTCCCAAGTAAAATCTTTTCTGCTGCAAAACTGTTTCTATACAATTCGAGACTATACCGAGCATCAAAAAGTAAAGTAGCATTAATTTTAACAATGATAGTTAATGTAATTATTTATCATTTGGACTGTATAATTCTAAAGAACCTGTAACAAGTATTGTACCCCAGTTTCTGGGTTGATGGCCCCCATCTCGATCAGGTTTTTCGTCCAGTTTCCCTGATCCTTGAGCAAATGCTGAGATGGTCCCTTGTTTTGCTTCTGGACATAAATGTAACTTCACTATTTGTGCACGTCTTCTGAATTTCAGTGGGAAATATAATTATTCAAATTACCGTTTTTCATATTATCGCGGCAAAAAGTAATATTCTTTCATGAAGAACATGAGGGTTCAGGGCAGGAATTTATAGCTAATTTACCTTTGAAAATATATTTTATTATATAGGAGCGAATATTTTGTCAACAAAACTCGAAAAAAACCTCTCTTTTCTGTATTCAAAATTCGACTAGAATATGGTTTAGGATAGAGACCACAGAATTATGAAAACGTGCACAAAATTCACTTCTCCCCATAGCTCGTCACACGCAGTTTTTAATTGTTTTTGACGTAAATAAATAATAAATAAAAAATAAAATATGGAGATGTATTATTGTCTACATTGATGTATTCACGTAAAAATTTGATAAAAAGTATTCATTCTTCTTAAAAGTCATAATTACAAGTTTATAGTTAAGAAGTAAATAATTGACGTAGATATTAAATCTGATCACATCGTCATTTTTATAAAATAATAGTTATAACATTTGTAATGACAAGGGCTAGGATCTGAAAGTACTCAATTATATTTTTGTTCGTTCATTAGTTAAAATCAAATTTTTGACATGTGTTTATGAGTTGGGATTTTTGAAGTGATTTGAAATCAATTTTGTTATCCATATTTCTCCATATTTTAATTTATAGTACATATTTTCTCATATTTAAGGAAAACTCGCATATCTTTCCACATTTTATTTGCAATATTTTCCATATAATATTATTTCAGAATGATTTGTGGAAGACTATTTTACCTCTTACTGAAATGCTAGTGGTGAATTGTGTTTAGAAGCTGATATGGATTTAACTCCAGTATATATTAATAGTACATTATGAAAAGATGATGTAATGATGGGTATTAATACACGAGTGTGAAATTACGATACTAGCGAGGAACGAGCGAGTATCGTAAACTTCACACGAGTGTATCAATACCCATTGTATCGAGTTTCATACGGTACTTTTTCTACGACTTATGGTAACTTGTATGAGTTAAACTTCTCCACTGAATCGTTTCGTGGTAGTCGACATGCAAGATTCAGCCAAGGCCACCTAGCGGACACCTCACTACCCTACATCCGCAGGTGGCTGTTTTTACGTGAGCGCCGGCGAGGGACTACAAAAGTTGCGGCAATAATATTCCGACCTCCGTATTTTCGCATTTTCTCTCATATCTGGAGACGTCAGCACCGTCAGAAAGAATCACAATTTACTAAATATTTTAAACTAAAGAATTGGCCTTTTTTTAAGGACAACCACACAGCAGCAGCAAATAACACAAAATGACTTGCGTTCAGATCTTAACCTCACTGAAAGTTCTCTTCAATAACTACCACTGCGCTAGTCAAATAGGATCAAAGTGAAATTACGATCCAATTTATTTTTAATAATATTTCACGTAAAAATTACTACTAATAAAATAAATTAAAACTGAGAAGCCTAATATAATATTAAATGCAATTTTAATATACACACTCGAACGAAACATTTACTGCAACGATTCTCAATGTTTAATGAAGTGACAATACTTGGTTTGTAAGCGTCTCTGTGATTGGTCAAGAACCTGTATCATAATGAAAACTGTAACGAAATGACCAACATTATGCAACTGGTTGCAGCCATGCAAAGACAGCGTTATACAATGGGAGTAGAAAAAATATTTAAAAAAGTACTTCTAACTAACGTATGTCTGGTGTTGGACGGCACGATAACACTAGGCATTATTGAGGGGAAAATAGCAGTTTCACATCAAACATTTTCAGCAACTCAATAATACTGCTTAAAACGATAAAATATTGTTATACACTAATATTAAAATGGCTCTATTTACATTACTTGAAAATCTGATTAATAATTTTTTCACCAATTTCATCTTTTTAATTCAATGTTAGTCAATATTTTACTTCATATTTTCAATATTTTTAGTTCATATATATGTATATTTTTAGGTACATGCTATTACGAATAAATCCTATCCCTAGTTATGAACATGCTATTTCATGCTAGAGAGTTTACTCGGCACTCATTTATTTTTGGACTATCTTCCTAATGTGTGTTTGGAATGGGACCAAATCAATAACAAATGCATGTGTAATGATATAGGCTTAAAACGGATGTCAATAAACACAGTAGTGCTATAAAGTTATTTCAGAAGAGAATGTAAACAAGAATTATGTTTTTTCGAGGCATGTGTCCCAAACAGGTGTTCAGATTTGAATATAATTGTCACAAAATGTCCGGTAAATTTTAGATGACATATTTAATCACTAATTATAGATGACCAAATAGCAACGAACATTTGACTCAAAAAAATCTGAATGCAAGATTTACAACTTTCGAACGGTTAATTAAATTCCTAAAAAAGTTAATTCTTATTAATTTCGATGAAGTTATCGAAAATTTGATTGCTACTCACAGGCGTTAGAAAGACAAATATAATTCTGTTAATTCCATGTAATTCAATATTCACTTCATCAGAAAAATACTTGCTTTGATAAAATAAAAATATAACTTGTGTAATACAAAAGTGTCATATATTTTGTAGTAACCACTCTAATTTGTTTCATTTAAGTTGTATTTCGACGGCCTTTGGCTTTCCGTCTTTAGGATATGCAACGTGCTTCACATATCCGTTTCACGTATTGCATATCCTTTTGTACGTGGATCTTCTATACTCGTGGATGATTTATTGACAGATTATCAGATTATTAGATCTTGGAATCGGAAATTGAAAATTCCTTGAGACCAGCACACTCCGTTCATGCGAGGAGAAAAGATCTGAAGGGAGAAGCGGTCCGAGTCAGGTTCAATTTCCTGATTCTAATACGCGCATCGATTTCAGAGCCTTACCTTCACGAAACTTACGAACACTTTCGGAGCTCGCTGAGAAGGCGTAATCCTCAGTATTAATATGCATAACGCCGTATTTTAACCCTCGTTGGAAAGTACAGTACTGAAGGTGCAGCTGCCTGTCCATTCACTCATAGCAATCTGTATTTAAATTTCAAATTGCTTTGTGTTCGTTTTATATTTTTTCATTTGTTAATCCCAGCACACTCTTTTTTTTTCTCGTATCATATTCCACCATCAGTATTACATACATTGTCTTAGTTCTTATCTTCTAGTTTATCATAATTTACTACCCTTTCAAGATAGTTTGTAGATTATGAGGTTCTCTTAAACGGTTGCATTGGCTGTGATTGCAAAGTTTGCATTTGTCTTACGCCAGTGTAATATATCATCCAGAAATATTGTTAAATATCCAGATGTACATTTATTTTGTAGTTTTTATGGTATGTCATCTATAATATCTGAAATAGAGCTACATCTGTAGACTTTTTTTTAAAAATCTCCGTAGGTCTTCAAAACTCGGAAAATTTTAGTAGCCTGTTAAGTTTTTACTACCATTTAGTTGGTCAAATATCGATTTGCAAAGTGTTTTAATCTACCTTTTTCCAATATTCATAATTATATAATCGATATGTCGCTGTGATGGTCGCTGTGATGATCGAATCGCCTATGCTTTGACGGCAGATTCGGTACAGTAAATTTGGGCGGAATGTCCAATAGTCAAAATATTAAAGGCGAATTTTTCCTGACACAGACCTAAACTTATAACTGCTAAGGATGCTTTTTAAGAAACTTTTTCATTGTGTATTTACAGTGAGCAGATGAAGATTAGCATAATTACTGCGAAATTATCAAGGAAAAAGCGTAAATACACAGGATTCATAACGAGAATTGTTCAAAATGTGACCATTATTCAAAATGTGCTCATTATTCATCACATCACTTTACATTTTCTCATACAGATCGCCACAATATTTAATCGCGCGATATGTGTAAACTGCGGTCTTCGTACCTTCACCCCCAACGCCGGTGCTACAACGGCACATACTATCTCGCATTGTTGAAAAAAAATTATGTGATATTGAAATATTGCAATTTCTGCGCTATTAACACCTCTGCTATTGCTTGAAAACGTCCATTCAGCCAATTCAAACAAAGCGTCTGTTATGCATATCTGCTTTCATTTCGATAGAAAGGAGCAGCAATCATTACTTACTTTTACAAAAGAAAAAAACAGGGATTAAATTTAACTTTTACAGTATTTTAAGCACATTATACAGAAAAGCAAGAATAATTTTAGGCAAGTTTGACTTGATTACAGCCAGCGAGGCATTGTTGCCAGAGCGGCATTTTCAAAACAACAGATGATTCGTTTGGCATTTTGGTTGGGGAATATTTTCTAATCAATTCTTTGCAAAACGCTTATTTCCAACTGTAATGAGATTATCTATGGGTTAATTGTAGTACGTCATACTCAGTTTTAACTATTAATTGAAAAAAGTGTCCAAACATGCAGTATGCATGAATTTATCAAAGAAATTCCAAAACATGAAGACATGCTCAGAAAAAGTATGAATTTTATAATGTTTTTATCAACTGATGGTACTGATGTGCCTCTGCCTGGAAGGTCGTAGATTCGTTGAGTCCCGACGGCGACAGGATTTTCGACCCTACGATTTTCTCAGCTATGTAGAATTCAGTCGTTGTATGATGGAGAATTCCGGCGGGTGGCTGCTCTGGTCGGCTGGTATCCGTGGTTTCTCCGTTCAAAGCCAGGCTAATGCCGGAGCAGTACCCTAACAAACGGGCCACGGACTGCGCGCGATCTTTCCTTCATTCTCCTTGTCCTATCTTCACCCCTTACATACCCACTTACATGAACATTACACTGTAGTTCATGTTCGTATAAGTGGGTGTCTAAGGGGAATAATATGCCGGGTGACCGGTCGGGGGCTTACAGCTTGTCCCGGCTGGGGCAGTGCCCCGCTGGTGGGAGATACCTGGTTGAGGGGAAAACCCCGCTAGTCGACGATAGGTCGGCGCCGAATCTGGCTATTCAACGGGAAAAGATCACCGCCTCCTCCCGATGAAGAAAACGTGCACTGTACTTACGGGACTAATGACCTCAGTAGTTACCGCGCCCGGAATCAATAACAATCAATCAATCAAGTAATATACATGGCGAATTGCGCGCGCGGTGCGCAGGCGACGACGTGCGGGGCGGCGCACGCGTTGGGGCCGCGCTTCCACCGGCTGCGCTGCGAGGACGTGACGGAGGGCGGCTGGCGCCTGCCGCGCCGCGACTCCGCCGAGCTGCAGACGCTGCTCGAGTCGCTGGTGGGTGCCGCGATGCTCAAAGATAGGGTAAACGAGAGAACAACCGGCCGCAAAAGCTCGGCGGCAACACTGTTCCGTTTGTAGCGTTGTTGACCGGGAGGACGAATTGTTAGTGCTGCCTGAAGGGAAGCTGGCTCGCGAAGGCGATATCGCCTGCGACTGTGTCACGCCGTCGGAAGTGATGAATGACGGTGAGCTGAGATTGTTCCGTTTCAAAATGATCTGTACAGAGATGGCGTTATTTCTGTAGTGACATTTATTTCAAAGCTTTTAGAAAACTGGAATGTCAGAAGACTTCGTAGTAACCAATTTTTCATGTGAATGCTCTCGATAACACTAAAGGAAGTAAAGCAAAGTCTCCTAGATATGTATTTGTCACAATGAGAACACAGAAAGGAATTAATTCAATCTGTAGTATAAAGTAAAAGTTTGTTTTCAGCCCCGCGATGCCCCGCTTCATCCTGTCACGGTTCACCCAGACTTGCAAATATTCTGCGAGGGTTAGGGCAGAAGGCCTACCAACTATTTTTTCCTGAAAGATATGTTACCGGATCGCATAATTTTATTTTTCGCGAGAAAGATATGGACTAATGTGTGTACAAAACAGGTGGCTCTGCGAGTATGTCTATTAACAAAGAGAGCAATCTGACATCAGTTGTCCAACTGCTCCCGCACGAGATAAAAGTAACGCGTTTCGAGCAGCGCTCATACACCAAGACCGTCCTCCATGAGATAAATGCTCAAGAATTTCACAAGGAATTGGTGGAAACTCTTGAGAATAATGCCCTTCAATATCGGACAGTCGCAACATGGACAATAGTGTTTTAGCGAGTATGCGTAGTAACCAGCGATCAGCAACGCACATGATGTAACTGTGCAGAATGATGTGTCACATTCAGCAATTGAGCATCTGCCTAATCTGGCCTTTAGAACGGGTATGTAATGAGTTTGGAATATTGTGAACTTGTATATGCTAAAATTCTTTGGAACACGAAACCAGAACTGTAATTTCATATAATTTAATAAATATGCGAAACACCATTTGGTGTGTCGTTAAATGTCCATGCACTTAGTTCTTACCTTGTCCTTTGAGGTGTATATTAGTTTCCACCCATGCTCGTATTCTCACAAAAAATAGTTGCTATGACTTATGCTCGATATCTCGTATATTAGAAGGGCTTGGGGAAGTAAGAAGATAAACTACCCCACTCGTAGGCCTCTTGCTATTCTTAAAATTTCATGTCTCAATTTTGATGAAAGTGTAAATTATCTTGTTAGCATCTATTTCTTCACATTCATAATGGGCTTGAGACAAGATGACATGAATATAATATCTCGACCAAAATCGAGATATTATATTTATGAATATAGGGGGAGGATTGCTGGTATGGCTTATCTTATTATGGCATCAAGCCCTTTATTTAAACCTTTTAAGACTATAAGAAGCAATAATGGTAACCATACTATGGAATATGGTTCACCACAATATGGAATATATGTTAACGAACTTCTTGAATAAGATGGTTTATAAAAAGTGCATGCTGAACATTACGTCTTCAGTACAAAATTTGTTCCTCTTTCACATTAAACGGTGTTATTTCTAGAATTATGTGTAATGTAAAGTTGAATTTTAGTATAAACTTAAGAAGTGCGCTGCTATTAAAATTTCGTAGCATCTCTGATAGAATGAGTAACTTTTTGTCTTATATATTACTGGTTTTATCTCAGTTAAAGATAAAAACTAATGCATATTTCTGCACACGAATTTTTTGACGCCAATTGAATATTTTACAGCCTCTACAAAGTCATTAAAAAGCTATCGAGAATGCTGCTGACGGCTATCATCAAGAAAGGTTTTCAGCAATACGTTATAATTGCGTGTTAACAAACTAATACTTCTTACTTTCACTTTCAAGTAACTCAAACATTCCTTAGGTAAATATGAGCATTAGAATAGTGTAGCTTGCTGTATGTCGAGATAAAACCACTTAATATCTGAAATATTCCTTAACAGAATCGAATTGTTGATATGTTGTAAGTTATCATTGGTTAAAGATTTGGCACAAGAGGCAATACAATATGTACAATGCTTAAAATATTGATTTAGTTATTACCTTGCCTCGATAAATCATTTTATATGATTTAATCCAAGCAGGCAAGAGGAATTCTAATGATTGCCAAAAAATTTGTAGGCAAAGAGATACATTTAGATG
This sequence comes from Acheta domesticus, assembly GCA_031308135.1. Lineage (NCBI taxonomy): Eukaryota > Metazoa > Arthropoda > Insecta > Orthoptera > Gryllidae > Acheta > Acheta domesticus. The sequence goes on from JAHLJT010000631.1 coordinate 247,366,613, forward strand.
AAGAAAAGATCAAAACAGTAGTTTCTCTAATTTGTTACGAAGCCAACTATAGTTCAGCGATGCGTCATTTCAATATCAATCTCTAAACGAGTGGTTCCCAACCTGGGGTACGCGTGCCCGAGTCATACGCAAGGGGTTTGGTGGTGCGCGAAAAAATATCGGTAATGAATCAATACTTTCATTGCTCCACTCACAGCTCACAGCTCTCGAGTCTCCCACCTACCTCCTGTTATTACAAACATCCAGATCAACCCATATCAATATCCTAATCAATCAATGTTAACATTACCAAAAATATCAAATCATTTATTTCATGGAGGTGTGTATGGCGGGCCGTGAGGGCGGGAGAAGGTGGTGCTTGTCGATGAAAAGCCTGCTCAAAGTGTACGGTAGAGAGGAAAGGTTGGGAATCACTGCTTTAAACCGTGCCAAATGCACCTTGTTGGCAACTCGCTGATAGAGGGCGTAACTATTTCTTTTCTGTGTTATCTTAATAATATTGCAGTTTATCCCAGTTAATGTTAAAAACAATGCATATGTATGCACACGAAGGTACACCACAGAGTAACCCAAGCGATCAATAACGAGTAGTTCTACAACTTTTGTGAAGAATATAAATGTCCCAGATGCCAACTGTGGTTATTACAATTTTTTTTCTCAGAACTATGGAGCACGGACTTATTTCCCTTTTCAAATCACCTCGGTCATTTGAAATGGGAAATAAGTTCATGTTCCATAGTTCTGAGAAAAAATAACCCATCGCTCAGCAATAGTTGCCTTCCTAATAAATTGAATCGATGCACTAATTCAGTTTATTAGGAAACCAACTCTAGCTGAACAAGTGAACCTGTTGCGAAGCAGTGCTGCCAACGCAATGCGTGCGCAGGTGCACGAGAAGGAGTACCGCAAGGCGCACCCGGAGCGCGACCTGCAGCGCTCGCGCGGCCCGCACCCGCACCCTGCCCCGCACCCGCGCCGCGGCGCCGCCGCTCGCGCGCCCACGCTGCCCGCGGCCCCGGCCCCGGCCTCGGCGGCGGCGGCGGCGGTGGGCGACGAGTGGGGCGGGGGCGGGCGCGCGGGCGTGCGCAGCCGCAGCTGCAGCGCCCACCGCAAGGGCAGCGGCGGCGGCGGGGGCGGCCACGCCTGGAACCACCGCAACAGTAATAGCAATAGCAACAGCCACAGCGACAGCAATAGCAATAACAACAGTAACAGCAACAGCAGCAGCGGCGTGGGCAGCGGGGGCGGCTCGGGTCTCAGCCAGCCCTCGGAAGTGAGCAGCCGCGACAGCTGCTGCAGCGATCCCGGGGTGCGCGCCGTCTGCCGAAAAGGTGACGCCCCCTGCGGCGAGGGGTGGGGCAGGGCACTCTACCTACGGTGGTGTTTCCTACTCGGTTTATGTAAATTGGGGACCAGAAGGAAAATAAGGCATTTACCCTTATGTAAATTGGGGACCGATTACCTCATCGCCTTCCAGGTAAACGTCGAAAGTGACACTTTATTTTCGAAAAAAATTTTCAAAGCCATTATTTTGAAACAAGTTTCTTATCAATTTTCCAGACAGAGGATTGACGTATTTTTTTCGTTATATAGTTTGGCTAGTATTCATTGGCTATAGTATTCAATTGAATCATTCGTTGATTGAATGAATTCTGCTTATCATGCCATTTTATATTATACTTTTTTTCTGTTAATATTCTACAACGCAGATGGAAATTCTCTAGTGCTTTCTTGGTTCTTTATTTTGATTTAGGAGCGAGTATGGAAGATTTTCAATACCGCATAAGGAAAAGCTGAACAGCAGCGCGCGGCGGCGGACCCCTTAACGTGCTTCCCTACTCAAATTTCTTCTACAGTCTATTTCGTTACCTCAGTTCGTTTGGTCCTTAATTTACATGTAGACTTAGAAAGTAAGTTTCGCGAGAAAAGATGAAGAGATTATTTGGTCCCCAATTTACATACGGCCTTTGAATTATTTTCTTCGAATTACATCGACCCCGAGAAGTAAACAATACAAATGACTACCACGAGCTGTCAACCTGATCAAAACTTTTCAAGATTTTTCTTTGCTACACATATGGCGATTTGTTTGCCTCATAAAACTGTATAAAACATATAATTATCCATTAACTTCATTCCTCCCAGCAGAGGTGGTAGTGGAAAAATGGGGTGGCGTCCCGAGGCCCATTTACTGAAGGGATCCCACCTGCCAAGAAGCCATATCGGCTCATAGTCAATGGTTCCGAAATTCAAATAACCTTTCGGCACCACTGCTTGTAAGTTGAATAAATTATGCACCCTTAAAAGTTATAGTCAGATTCAATTTTGTCAAAGAAATTCACTTATCTGGATTCGTAACATTCACGCTGTTCATATCGGATCTCGAATTTCCAAATAATTAAATATTTTATAATTGGGGCTATATATTTTCCCCGTCATCAAGATATTGTTCCGCTGTGCACGTTTCATTGCATCAATAATACTTCTGTTTGTGTGAATTGTTTGTTGCTTTTGCAACCACGTATACATCTTCTGCAATCTATAAAATGTATTGGGAGTATTCCAAGGTTCTGTGGAAACCCGTATGGGAATCACTGACATGTAGATAAAATGAAGCATTCGATAATCTCTAAAATGCCATCACATTGAACTTTACTATCCCGACAATTCTGAAGCAGAAAAAAGTTTGTAAATAATTCTATTGTTGAATAACTATAAATATCACTATCTTCTTCCCCGAAATCTTTTTTCCAATTCATGACTTCTCACAAACTGCTTTGATAAAAAAGTAAATGTATTTTTAGCAGTAAACGAGGCTATTTTAAGAAGTGCTCTCTCCCGCTTTTAGTGTTCATGGAAATACGTTTTTGACCTCAATTTGTCAGTCGCTCTATGCTTCGTATAAAATTCAACGCTGTCTCTACTTTCCGTTTGTTCGATTGAATCCAACTCGGGCGTGGAAAAAATTCTGTGGTTAAACTTTTACCGCGGAGCAAAAATAGGCGTTATATAAACGCAACACATACGTTGGATTGCTGGAAACGAAAATAATAGCATTCACATACACTTTCGATGGAGATAGCGGATTTTACTCGTATTGTGAAAATTCCTGTTACATTTCAATGACAAGCAGGTTCTGTGTATATATGTTCCTATCTCCGAAACGCGCTATTCAGTGAAATATTTCCTCGATATTTGGGAAAATGTTACTGACTTACATTTGGTACGATATAGTATTGAAGCATGTGAAATTTTGTGTATCAGCACCTTCACATTAATTTATGCTCTTATTATGGCTCAATTTTGCAAAACAACTTTTCTAAACTTTACGTGGCTGCCTTTTACGTAATGATGATCGTTAACGAAGGGAATATGTGTAGGCAAAAAAGTTTTGACAAGGTATAAGGCATAATTTTCAGATCTCTGAATGGTTGGCATCTCGCGTTCAGAATAATGGTAAAACATAATATTTTATATATTTTTATCTCATTATATACCGTGTCATTTTAGTAAATGTTCATGCTTCGAGAAAATGTACAATGAACTTCATATGTTTAGAGTATATTAGCGGAGCCCGGCAAACGTTGTTCTGCCCTCTATCTCCATCTTTCTCTTTCCCTCTCTCCATCTCTCTCACCGTCTCTCTTTCACCGTCTTTCTCTCTCCCTCTCTCTCACCCCGCGTCTCTCTTACCCCTCCACTCTTTCACCCTGCCTATCGCTCACCCTGCCTCTTTCTCTCACCCCGTCTCTCTCTCTCTCCGCCTCTCTCTCTTCGTCTCTCTCTCTGACTCTCCCTCCGTCTCTCTCTGTGCCTGTCTCTGTTTCTGCCTCTGCCTCTCTCTGACCTTCTCATTTACATTTAGTTGCATATTATGCACGTCTTTGTGAGCAGGTGGGGTAATATTGACAAGCGTCGGACAAGCAAAAATGTATTAGAACGTTCAAGAAGATCTCATTCTGTAGGTGTGAGAACGGTGTTACAAACGTTTCTTTGAGGCCTCCGGCCTCAGAATTTGAGTTTTTGAGGCCTTAGAACACTTAGAACACTTAGTTTAGCAGTTATTTAACGACATAGATTCAAACATCCTAACGAGCGTCACGGGTTGCATTTGACATGAATATTTAGTTTTTTTATTCTACAGCGCCATCTAGAGTCATTTTTTCGATATTTTAATAGTTATTCAGCTTTTCGGGGACGAGCTGTATTAATAAACAACTTACTAGGCAATATTCTAAATTTGCTAACCTCATAATATGGCGAATGCCACGAACGGAATTGGCAACACACACCAAAATGCTTTCATTGTTAAAGTTGTTTACTATTTCAACCATTAAACTACATCATTGCCACTCGATCTATTAAGCGAATTAATTATTGTGCTCCAAGGTGTAAGATCACCTTAATAACACATCTGCGTGGACAAATTTAGAAAACCCTCACAATAACAACGATACCATATAATTGAATGTAATTTTTACAATTAACTACCATGCCAGTCCCAGAGGCAATGCATCTGGAAGCCAGAAAGTTGTTTTCTATAGAGCCAGGCGACGGTAGGTGATATTAGAAACATGAAAAATATTTGGTACCCATTCTCTACAGTTTAATTAATATTAAAATTATGGGTTTTGGTGCATCTTAAAATATGGGTAATAGGATTGGGAGTAGAAAAGCTGATAAAAAGCTGGATCCAGAAAAATTCGTTAGGTGCACACTGGTACACTGGTAATTTACTTTACTATTCGTCAGCCATCGGAAATGTCTGCCTGTCGCCGTACATTTACTCTCAGCCAATGCCCATGGCCTCTGTGTGCTTCAAGTTGTCCAGACTTTTATTACGTACCCTTCAGAAAGAACCTTTCTCAACTGTTGTGATATTTTTTTAAAATTATTTTGAAAGTGGGAATGTTAAAATGATTTTTGATCTTGACAACATAAAACATTAATTAGAAAATGTAGATCACAAATTTATGGCAGAATATATTTGAAACTAATATTGGCATGTTGCATATCACATTAGAATTAGCACATTCGATGATTTGTGAATGAAATTGAATGAATGGAAAAATATCGAAAGAATATGTCCATATTTTTTATTTCCTTCTTAACTATTGATAAACAATATTATTAACATATTTATCAAACTCGTGACCAGAAAATAAAACTTGTTTTTTTGGGGGGGGGGGCTTTTCAGATGATGCCGATTTGGGCTATTCGCGCAGGTATCCACTATGTCCTTCAAGGGGACACATAATAAACTTTACGCTACACACGCTTGCCGGCTCGGTCTGTAGACAGCAGTCTCACATATGCCTTCCGCGACCACACACATACACGAGATACTAGGGACAAAAAACCATGCACGCGAGGAGCTCATCCCGCGGCCTGTCCGAACGAGGCACTGAGTCGGCACACGCTCTAGCCACATCGGCCATCCAGGTCGACAACTTGTTTAAAGAAGAACTATATTTAAAAATGTAAACGGTACGGAACCACCTATTTCATCATATTTACAATATCTATGTTTTTTTCGATATATCATCGACATCTTTTGGTGATGTATCAAAGTATCGATGTTTTGCTAAAATTGACCATCACTAGCTACTGGTGCTTGCGCTAAGAGGCCATGTGAGGCGAGTGCGGCCGCTGCAGGCGTTGGGGGTGAGAGGTGGTGGCGTGCGCCCGCAGCGCCGGCGCGGTCGCGGCGGCGGGCGGGGGTGTCGGCGTCGGCCGCGGCGGCGGCGGCGTCCCCGCGCGGAGCGCCCTCGGAGCGCCGCGGCGGCAGCGGCGGCGGCGGCGGCGGCGGCGTCGACCAGCTGCAGCTTCTCTTCCAGCGCTCGCACCTCGACACGCGCAGCTCCCAGCAGCTGTGCGGCGGTGAGCAGCTCCAACGCCCCGTCCTGCCCCGCCCCGCCCCGCCCCGCCCCGCCCCGACCCACCCCGTCCCGCCCCCGCCCACCCCTCCCAACCCCACCCGCCCAGCCCCCCCGACTCCCCGCGCTCCGACTCCCCGCGCTCCGACTCCCTCGCGCTCCGACTCCCCCGCACTCCGACTCCCCCGCGCTCCGACTCCCCCGCGCTCCGACTCCCCCGCGCTTCGACTCCCCCGCGCTCCGACTCCCCCGCGCTCCGACTCCCCCACACTCCGACTCTCCGCGCTCCGACTCCCCCCACTTCGACTCTCCCGCGCTCCGACTCCTCCGCGCTCCGACTCCCCGCGCTCCGACTCCCCCGCGCTTCGACTCCCCCGCGCTCCGACTGCCCCGCGCTCCGACTCCCCCGCGCTCCGACTCCCCCGCGCTTCGACTCCCTCGCGCTCCGACTCCCCCGCGCTCCGACTCCCCCGCGCTTCGACTCCCCCGCGCTCCGACTCCCCCGCGCTTCGACTCCCCCGCGCTCCGACTCCCCCGCGCTCCGACTCCCCCACACTCCGACTCTCCGCGCTCCGACTCCCCCACTTCGACTCTCCCGCGCTCCGACTCCTCCGCGCTCCGACTCCCCCGCGCTCCGACTCCCCCGCGCTTCGACTCCCTCGCGCTCCGACTCCCCCGCGCTCCGACTCCCCCGCGCTTCGACTCCCCCGCGCTCCGACTCTCCCGCGCTCCGACTCCCCCGCGCTCCGACTCCCCCGCGCTCCGACTCCCCCGCGCTCCGACTCCCACGCGCTCCGACTCCCCCGCGCTCCGACTCCCCCGCACTCCGACTCCCCCCGCTTCGACTCTCCCGCGCTCTGACTCCCACGCGCTCCGACTCCCCCGCGCTCCGACTCTCCGCGCTCCGACTCCCCCCGCTTCGACTCTCCCGCGCTCCGACTCCCCCGCGTTCCGACTCCCCCGCGCTCCGACTCCCCCGCGCTCCGACTCCCCCGCGCTCCGACTCCCCCGCGCTCCGACACCCCCGCGCTCCGACTCCCCCGCGCTCCGACTTCCCCGCGCTCCGACTCCCCGCGCTCCGACTTCCCCGCGCTCCGACTCCCCCGCACTCCGACTCCCCCGCGCTCCGACTCCCCCGCGCTCCGACTCCCCCCGCTTCGACTCTCCCGCGCTCCGACTCCCCCGCGCTCCGACTCCCCCCGCTTCGACTCTCCCGCGCTCCGACTCCCCCGCACTCCGACTCCCCCCGCTTCGACTCTCCCGCGCTCCGACTCCCCCGCGCTCCGACTCCCCCGCGCTCCGACTCTCCGCGCTCCGACTCCCCCCGCTTCGACTCTCCCGCGCTCCGACTCCCCCGCGTTCCGACTCCCCCGCACTCCGACTCCCCCACGCTCCGACTCCCCCGCGCTCCGACTCCCCCGCGCTCCGACTCCCCCGCGCTCCGACTCCCCCCGCTTCGACTCTCCCGCACTCCGACTCCCATGCGCTCCGACTCCCCCGCGCTACGACTCTCCGCGCTCCGACTCCCCCCGCTTCGACTCTCCCGCGCTCCGACTCCCCTGCGCTCCGACTCTCCGCGCTCCGACTCCCCCTGCTTCGACTCTTCCGCGCTCCGACTCCTCCGCGCTCCGACTTCCCCGCGCTCCGACCCCGAAGTAAAAGACTTTCAAAGCACATTTCTTAAGTTTTATAGTGAATCTACTTACACTTGCCTGTTAGTTCTTCCTAACGATAAAGCAGTAATTGAAACAGACCGAGCGCCTCCATCAGCCAACCATTTAACCACAATTGCATTTGAATTTGAAAATGAAAGCCATTATTCTTCACAGAATGTTTTGCATTTGCTCTTACTCTCGAAGAGTTTCGTGTGTTCTCTGCTTGAACTTTGCGGCACTATACTAACATTTCACATTCAGAGAATTGGCCTATCTCCATCTGTCACGTAAACTAAAATTTCCTGCGCCGTCGGGCTTGAAATACGTCATTTAGGTATGACAATACAAGGTGACATTTAGATATGTAATTTCTTTTTCATGGACAGGAAAAAAGTCAATATTAACGGGAAAACCGTCAGAACTCTAACAGGACTATAGAAAATCTTTTAAGACGGCGATGTTATATTCATTTATCTCTACTATTTTAGGTATTATTGTACGTTTCAAGCTGAAAATGAAACTGTTTCAAATTGAGTCAGCATCATTATTTAGTTTGCGTTCTCGGTTAGAAGTTTCAACAATTTAGTTCAGATCAATCGCTTAAGAATCTCTGTTGAATTTTATTTCTTCGTGCCTACAGTATTTCACAATACACTTCGTTGAGTTCAACATTAACGAATTCGTTTATATTATAGGAAATGTGCAAGGAAAACCTTACTGTTATCGAGTATAAAATGTTTAATCTTTTTTGCAACTAATTTTCCTATTCTTAGTAATAGTTTCAACTATTTTACATTATTATTTTGGGATATGGTAGCATTTCGGTGGCTTCTATCGCTAAAAAATCCTTTTGAAAATAGTAACAATATGTCGAAGAAATTATTTAAAATTCCAGTATAACGTTTATCTGTTTTTGAACCGTATATATTCTTCTTGTCGCTTGATAGTTTCCTTGGTCATCCCTTTTTGAACAGAAACTTTCTGATGTAATACATTGGAGACATCTCTTCGCATGTCGTACCTGGAAACTAAAAAACAGAAAAAGCGTCAAGAAATACCTTGTAAAAGACAAACAATATGAAAGTACAACCGTTGAGGATTGTTTTGTAAAAAAAGAATTGAATATGTACCTTTCACGCTGGCAGTGAACCTCGCTCTACGAAGTTGACAATTTTAGCCTTCTTATCTCGCATAAGGGCCTCTAGGACGATTCGAGGGTGGCGTTCTAGCTTCCCGTGGTATGGTGGTTCGATTCCCGTGGTTCGATTCCCGGTTGAGTCAAAAACAGAGTTGTAGCTTTCCTTTAAAATCGTCCCCGTTTCTGTAGCTGTGTGACGAAGAAAAAGGTCAGGCAGGCGGATCTTGCTAGTTACGGAGAAGGGATTACGTCATGTTGGCCTCATGTCGCTATTATTCTCAAGCATGGGAATTTAACTAGCCCAGGAATGAGGGATACTTTTAGCTGACTGGCATAGTCAGACTACCAACCCAAAATACTAAATAAATACGTACATACATCACGAGTAGGGTTGCATACATCACGAGTAGGTATCGGGTTAAATTCACTATTATTATTGAATTCGTAGCAGCACCGAAAAGCGCACTTTTTACTTATGTATTATTAACTGCAATCACAGAAAAATGGTAAAATACACATCAAGGTTCCACGATTATATTGTTGCGTGTAGAAAGTGTTCACATTGTTTGCGAGAAACATGTTTGAATATGTAACAAAAACCTCTTTTTAAGAAATTAACGCGCTCTTATTGATGAATCAGTAACCAAATGCAGTAAAATTCAACTGACAGAAAATGACAATGTAAGGTGAAGTGGGGCAAGTGCATCCTATGGTGTGCAAAGTTCATCATCAACCAGACATGAAAAGTAAGCTATTATTGCTAGGTTATTATTTTGTATTGTATTGCGTACCTTAAACTGTATTCTTTTTAATGGTACAGGTGTGTTTTCTGATATCCTAAAATTATCATAAGTTTGATGGGAAAAGTGTTTCAAGTCCGATTTACGCACATGGCTCACCAAATCCGGGTAATTGCGTCACCGCGTTGTAAATTCCTTAGCTGTGAGTTCGACGGGGAAAGGGCAAAAGAGTGCAGCTGCAAGCGATCATTTTGATCCTGGATATTTTCAATTAGGAAAAAAATAGCTGTTTGCATCTCATCAAGTACACATCGGGATAAAAAGGTTAAAAGATAAAAGTGCAAAAACAAAGTTTTCAACTTCTTTTGTTAATGCAAAAGTAGCTTTTTATCAAATAAAGTTAAATAGAGAAAATTTCTTAACAAAGATCATAACGTGAAAAAAATCAAAATTTGCTTCTCCTCGATGACCAGTTTTAGGGGGAGGAAGAATGCGTAGACTGTATTTTTTCTCAACTGAACTGATGTCTTCTCAACTGAACTGATGTACTACAACAGAACATCTAAGTTATCCTACTAGTTTGTGGAAAAAGAACATTTTGAAGACGATAATGTTGGATTCATTCAAACACCGTCAACTTGACTGTGGTGTTGAAACACCACGCGTGACTATTAAACCTCTCGATTGTCTTGTCTCTTGAACCAGAGCGCTCTGCTTTGTTAACGTGGATAGGCATGTAGTTTGCGCCATACTCTACAGATGGCTGTGGCTGTAACGAAATAGCACAAAGAAATATGGCCGACGAACGCACTTGCCCCGAAAACACACTTGCCTCACTTCACCTTATCTCTTGGAAACAGTGACTTCAGTTTGAAGTGCTATAATAATAACTGTTTACTTTTTTTATCTCATTTGGAGATAGGTCAAATTCAGTCGCTTTCGGAAGAACATTCTTCTCCCCCGTATGTCATATACGGTTTTTTGGCCAAATAAATCAAATCAAAATCAAATCAAATTCTAGCGGTCGGCTACCCTGATCGGTAGTTTTCCGTGTTTTATCCTATCAACACCGGGTGAATGCCGAAGTAGTACTCTTATAAAAGGACTATGGACCGTGCGCTATCTTTCCTTCCTCTTCCTCGTCTCATCCTTACTCATTACTTACACGCACATTCACTAAACGTCCGCAAATGTCAGGAGACCAGTCGGGAGCTTAGAGCTTCTCTCGCCGGGGGAGAGGGAGCCCGCTGATGATGGTGGGGAAAACCCCGCAAGCCGACGTATAGGTCGACGCTGGATCTCCACATCCTCCGTCACCCCTCGCGATAAAATCATACACTACATTTACGGGACTATTGACCATAGCAGTTGACGCGCCCAGAAACACGAAATATCGATCAAGCAATTTATTTAATATTTAATACTGTGTGGATCATACACCATCAATATATTTTATACTACTTTATTGATATTTTGTATCGAAGTATTATTTTACGAGAATTGATTCTTTTATATTAACCGAAATGTCACCATCCTTTTGATTTCACCCAATGACCATGCCATGCTCAATTATGATATAATTTTACTCAAACTCTGAATGCTGTTTCAATGCCGGGAAAATTTATTTTTTGCCACCGCAGTGTAATGAATTAAATTTGTGAATATTCATAATTTAGACGACGAATATTTTTCCTAATATGAAATACGCATGCGTCTCCACTGGCGCAATATACACTCTGCTAATTTAATAATAGCTTTGCTTCAGGTTGTTGGGAGGTGTAATATGACAAGGCGATTGCCAAATGGCAGTGGAATGGTTTGTTAGCTTTCTCAGTTAAAGTTTTTTCGTAACTTTACTTAGCTGGTGGGACATGGAATTTGATTCCTAGTATTTCTTCAATTTATTCCCAGTAAGCCAATGTGGAAACCACTAGTAAAGGTAAAAATATAATGTGTAAATAAGATGTAGAACTGTCTAAAAATAATTCCCAAATTCTTAAGAAAGATACTCAAGTTCGTAATTAATATTCTATCACGTCATCCATAGGATTATAGTAAAGAAAGATCAGAGTCGTAGTTTTCGAATTCTAAATACACACAAAATAAAAGTATTTTATGAAAGAAAATACATCTTTTTTATACTATAAATTGAGACATAGATTAAAAATTTTTCTTCGGGATCAGATGTATTCTTTTATAAAACCTTTCCAACTATTCTTAGTCTTACTCACTGGACGTTTAAATGAAGGTGTCTGAATGGAGTTCTCCAGACTTTATCCTTGTCAGTTGCCTCATTTGCGTCATGTCTTAGAGGCTTTTCCCAAGGCGAATATTTTATTCAGCGAATTGTAAGCTTTGGTTTCCATCTCTCTCTTTTCGTTCTCGCCCTTCCTTCCGGAGCTACCTACCTTGCAGTTCTCATTCCCATCGCTACTGCCGAAGACTTGCCTTCTGCAAAGCATTGCTTTATATCTTCGCTCTAGTCTTCTTGTAGCTCAGCATGTCACTAGTGACCGTCGTCACAAATGGAGCATTTTCTCAACGTAACGCCCTATTGAATTCATCATCTCGTCATTTCCGCCATTCCCTATGTCTTCCCCGTCGATCTGTCGTAGAAGATCCTGTCCTTTCCTCTCGCTTTACTGTCGTCTCTGCTTCTCTTTGGGCCGTTTCCATTTTTGTGTCTTTCTGTGTTTGTTTTGTTCCTCCATCAGTTTGGCCGGGAGAGGTGGCTCAGGACATCCGATGTCACTGCAGTGCCTCTGACTGGAGAGACACTGGGGAGATCCTAGGTTCGAGATCCGACGGTGGCAGGATTTTTGACATAAGCTGGAGAGAGCTATACGCTTTCGAGAGGAGAATTCTAGCGACTGTCTCTTGTGATCAGTAGTTTTCCTTGGTTTCTTCGGTCAATATCAGAAGAATGCCAACGCAGTACCCTAACAAACGGGCCACGGACTGCGCGCGATTTTTTCTTCCTCTTCCTTGTTATATCCTACCTCTTACTTACACACACTTACACTTACATGCACTACCAAACATGCCGGGACACCAATGGAGAGCTTAGAGCTTGTTCCAGTACTCGATTCCGAATCTCACCATCCAGCGGGGAAGGTTACAGCCACGTCCCACAATTAAAGCATGCACTACACTAACGGGACTAATTATCTTAGCAGTTGGCGCGCCCGGAATCACCACTCAGTCAATCAAGCAATCAAATCCATGAGTTTGAAACCTCTGTGCCTTGATAGCGCGAGCGCCATTGACACGTCCGACCCCACTCGCTAACTGCCCTCCGCAGCCCTGCCAGCCGCACGCCCTAGTCTTCCGAGCGGCGCGGCGGAGCGCCCGCGGGCAGGAGGGCGCGGTGTGGGGGCTGGCAGACAGCCGCGGCTGCCTTCCCTGTTCCCAGATTGGTGCCTGGAGAAGCGGAAGCCCGACGTCGAATAAGCGGCGACGGCAGCGACCGCTCCCGGCGCGGCCCGGCCTCCGCCGCCGCCGCCGCCGCCGCCTCTCCCACCGCCTCTCCCTCGCCTCCTCGGGAAAACAAGTTACGAACGATGCCCGGTTTTACTTTCGGCCTTCATCCTTCTACGAATCCATCCGCTATTATTCGCCATTTACATAAACGCATTCACGGAGTTGTATGTAAAGTGTTTAAAAAATTGCAAATATTACCTCAAGTCATCTAAAAAAAATCTACAACCTTTAGTTTTGCAAGGATGACATTACGATGGACGACGCTCCAGTAAATGAACATCCTGATGGAATTTTAGAGAGGAAATTACGCAAAACTTCATTATCTTTCGACGCGGGACAGTCAAAGCGCAAACGAGAGCTATTACGCTCGGGAAACCGGGCGCTGAGAGTTTGCGGGTGACCTCGGGTGGCGTGTGGAGAAATTTTTTTGGGGACCTCCCAACGCCGACCGAGCGAATGTGTGTCACAAAGGTGAGGCGGGAATACTTTGAGTCAAAAAATTACACACGCTAATACGTTTACTACATTGATTTCGTTGAACTTCCTTTGGTTATAGTATAGTACGGCGGTCAAGATTTACATTCTCTTATCCCGTACACACATATGTGATGACTGCTTTAGAAAGGATGTTTAGTTATGTTGTACATTCTGTATAAAAATGTTTTCGTAGATGGACTCTCAAGAGTTCCGACTGGACGTGTACAGATAGAATTAATTGATTTGATCTTTCCTTGCGAGTTTTTATTTTCACGACAGTGTACAGTTTCTTCACAAATGACGCCCTTAGTACATAATCGAACTGAAGATTGAATGTTTTATCAACTGACTCATATGCTTTGAAAGTAGCGCTGGATTAAGGTTATTTGTAATAAGGAAAGCATAGAATAACCATTACCTTTTTCCCCTATATATCATTTTTTGCTACGTAGCACAAAATATTTGCTTTTTGCCTTACAATGGTAAGCAATCTATGACGACAAAACAACTTTGTCATCACTAACTTTTTTCGAAATATTAATTATTTTATAAATTACTGATGTGACGAAAGAATTTGGAATATTGTTGTGAAACAGCTTTAAAGGAAAAGCGCCAAGAAAACATCGTTACTACTGTTACAATTTACTTGACGTTTTAAGATTCCACAACTCCTCCATGTAAAAACGGACATGAAAAAAATGGTTCACGTATGTATTAGTCTGTTCAAAAAAGTGCTTTTTTTAAAAAAAAAAGCAAATCACAAATAGATAATAGACTTTCAGGACAGGTAACGCGAACTAAAACTGTTAATGGACTAAAAATCCTACGTCAGTGACACGGAAATGTGATGTATTATTTGATGTACTCCGTGTCAAATTTCTTCTGGTATCTGACAAACTCATCACCTTGCTCTTATTATCTTACAGAATGTGACAAAGCGAAAGAAATAGTAACATATTACCACATATCATACTTTCCAGAAAGTTATCTGGAGAGATAATATTTCAATGCAATGGCATGACCAGTCAGCACATGTAAATGCTTGAATCCAGAAAATTATACGTGAATATTCCATTCGACAAATCCGGTCGCAGCGCCACGTAGAGGTTTTCTGTCATTATCCACTTTATCATTTCCACTTCAGAATAACCACTGCCAGAGCGTCATCATAGTCATAATCATCTTAATTGTAATTGGCACTTTTTCTGATTCCTATGTGATGCGTTTCTTAGAATTTGAGATCGTGAAGTAGCAAACGTAAATTAACCTTTTCTAGAGAAAAAAATTCGTTTGCAAAATATCGTAATTATTTTGCGTTTTTACAGTACTCAACGACAAATGATCGTAAACATTTAATATTTTAAACATTTATTGGCTGATCAATTGTGAATGAGTGTGAGAAAGTAACCGGCATTTCTATTGAAATGATCAATCTGGAGTTTTATAATCACTGGGTCACTGGGTTGTGTATGGTTAAATGAAAATGGAGTACGAAATAAGAGGGCGATTCAAAAAGTATGAATGAAAAACAAATGTGTTTGGAATGTATACGTTGGTAAGTCAAAAAGTATCTGCAATTTTGCTCTAATTTGGTTCTACGGCTTTATGTGATCCCTAACCTTTACATGGGACCGTTGTCTTTGCCTGTAGGGGGGTTTCAGCGTTTCCTGTTCAGTCCGTCTCGCACTGTTGTGGTTTAAAGATGGCGACAGCACTCTCCGTTTGCGTTCCATAATACGTTTTCTATGGTTTGAAGGTGTACAAGGGGCGGAAATCCATATTAGATTTTCAGCACAATACGGGGACAATGTTTGGCCACAGAGAAGTGTTTGCCAGTTACCAAAACAGTTTAAAAATGGTCGAAAGAGCGTCAAGAAAAAGGGAAGAACAGTCCAGCTACAGCTGCAACAGATCCCGATATTGAACAATTACTTATCTTTATCCTGAATAACAGACTATAGACTGTTAATGAAATGGCCAACCATACGCACAATCTCGCCCCGTCGGATTACCATTGTTTGGACCGTCGATTCTGCTCCGATCAACAGTTCAAAGAAATGGTGCATACGTGCCTTGCTGCACATTCAAAAACCTTTTTTTCAGAAGGAATCGGGAACTTGTTCAACGGTAGTCCAAGGGCATTGAAAAGAAGGGTACCATGTTAAAAAGCGATATCAATAAAAATTGTGTATTCTTCCAGTAATAAATTATAAAAATTTATTGCAGATACTTATTGACTTACCCTAGTTATTTAGACACCAAAACAAATAATATGTTGTGGATATAATTACCTTTTGAATAAACTTTACAAAGCGTTGCAAATCGTTGCTTTAAACCAAGAATGCATCGGTTTTTTTTTGTTGTTTTCTCACTTTTCAATCGCTCTCAAATCGTCATTCCCACAAAACTTCTGTCAAAAGCCCAAACTTGGTAATCAGAAGGAACAATATTTGGACTGCATGGTGGGATGTAGGAGCTAAAAGTTTTGTTTCCGAATAATTTCAAGAGTTGCTGCTTCGGTTTAGAGACGAGCGTTATTGTGAAGGACAGTATCACCTGTGGATAGAAGTCCTCTGCGACGGCTTCGTATTACTGGATTTTACTCTCTCCAACATAGCTTTGTACCGGACACTACGTTCTGTTTCATTTCTTTCCTAATGGTACTCCGAACTCCTCTCAGTAATACCCCTGGAGACGGTGAAAAAACGACGGAGGGTTGAGATGTGATCAAGACCGATGAAGTATGGCTCCATTCTGAAAGTGGACTTTTGCTTTCTAGCTTATAACGATGATTTCATCTCTTGACGTAATACATACCAGAAATTTTTCTTCATCGTTGCTTTGCGTCAAAAAGGATGTGTTTGTTGGGAGTATGTATCGGGTATTCCGAGAGAAACAACGGAAAGCTACCGATCAGAGCACCAGGTCGCCAGAATTCTTCTCCAGACAGCGGTTGAGGTCGACCTTGCTTTCTAGCTAGTGTCGACAACCCTGCCACTACCGTCATTCAAACCCTAGGATGTTTCGGTCAGAGACCCTGCAGCAACAATAATTGATCCACTTATGATTTCTTGGCTGTCCGGGAGACTCCGCGTCGTTGTCTGTTTCGCCTTTCATGTCGTAGGCTCCCTCAGGGCAGTGACGATAGTTCGACAAGGCAGTAATCACTGCTCTGAGGAAGCCTGTGACATAGGCGAAACGTCGACCTCTCAGGCAACGACGCGGCGCGTGTCTCCCGGACAGCCAAGAAATCATGGATTCGAAGCTTACTTCAATTGTACGATTGATCCGCCTAAGCCGGTGAATCTCTTTCGCATTTTACACTAATAATATTGCAAAGTTTCCCCACAAATCGTCGCACGAACGGCAAGTCTCTGGAGAGGCCGCCACCAAGGGATCAGAGGTACTGGGCCATCGATTAGCGGCTAAGCGACGCGGCGGCGGGGGCGGGCGCGGGCGGCGGCACGGGTGGCGGCGGGGGCGGCGGGGACGACGGGACGGCGGGGGCAGCTGGGGCGGCGGGGGCGGCGGGGGCGGCGGGGCCGGCGGGGGCGGCGGGGCGGCGGGGGCGGCGGCGGCGCGGGCGGCTGGGGCGGCGGGGGCGGCGGCGCGGGCGGCGGCGGCGGCGGCGGCGGGGGCGGAGTCGGCAGTGGCCCGGCGCGCGCGGGCAAGAGCCACTTCAAATATTTGCCTCCGCGCGAACGACACCCGCCGCGCCGGGTGGAGCATCGCCAGCCGCGCGTCGGATTTCAAGGGGGAATTTATCACCGCCGCTGTCGAACGATTCACTTGAAGCGCCAAATATTGAGGCGAGTCCAACACTTGTCGCGTAAAGGTCAGTCGGCGCGTATTTAGCCGATCTTTGAGCCGCCAGCGCGTGGTTAGCGGGAGAGGCTAAGCGGAGGCGTGTAATGTGCACTTGGACAGTGATGGATTCTCAAGTGTGTTTGCCGTTTATTCTGTGTGGAGATTCCATGTTGATTCGAGGAATGTGTTTACTGCGTAACTTGGGCATTTTTGAACTGCGTATTTTTTTTATTGTGATACAGCTCCAGCGATGCCTGAAGTTCTTTTGTAAAGTTAATATTAGAAAGAGATATTGTCGTTAGTATGCGTTAATGCTTGTTGATAAAAGCAATATGATATACATTTTCAAAAATTATGTTACGTTTTATACACTTACCTCAATAAAATCTGTGGAGTTACATTGAAATTACACATTTTATTTAAAAATTAATTAAAGTATGGCGTATAATTATGCCTCATTGTCTGCGTTATTACTAAGCTGCGGATTTTTGCCTAATTGCCGATTTTTATCCTTCAATTAAAAATGCAGTATTTTAGGTTATTTATTCATTTTGAGGCATTAGTAGTATTACATTTTAATACACCTAATGCTACAAAATGAATAAGTAATCTAAAATACTGCGTTTTTAATTGATGGATAAAAATCGCAAATAGGCAAAAATCCGCAGCTTAGTTATTACTTCAAAAACGCGGTTTTGCCGGCTTTATAAGATTTTATTCTTACTTGTACAAATACTTGTTTTAGATAAAAATAATTATTTAATCATATCACATTATTTATTTATTTATTTATTTTACGTCAAAAATAGTTAAAAACTGCGTGGGACTTACTATGAGGAGAAGTGTACATTGTCCACATTTTTTGAAAATCTGGGATCCCTATTTTAATCTGTATATAAGTTGAATTCTGAATAAAGACGAAATGAGCATTTTGGCAACGATTGATAAGAAAAATTTGCTCCAGTGTAGTAAATACTATGCAGCTATATATTTTGGCTATTATCCCTCTTCCTGCCCTTCGTGAAGGAATCGTGGAAGACTTTCTGCCGTGTGAGAGAATGGAAGAAGATAATTCAATAGCTACATTACTAGAACTCCTAAGACGTGCACGGATAGGGAAGTTGCATTTATGCCCACAAGCAAAGCAAGAGATCATCTCAGGTCCAAAGATCAGGGAAACACGACGAAAAACCCAACCGAGAGGGAGGGTCATTGACCCAGACGGTCGTTGACGGGAACATTTTGAATGTGTAAAGTGTTGGGATGGCTAGGTAATTTTTACTAGTACATACCGCACTGATACCCTAACAATATTGTGATAGTTACGAACCTTGCTTGAAAAATATTCAGAACTATGGATGAAAAAACGTTGCAACACTTTTAAACGATTCAGTTATTGATGGAGGCACAGGAACAAATGGGAGAATAGCGATACGCAATTGTTACGATTTTTCCTGATGTTGCCAAATGTTGCGGAATGCGGCGGACATTCACTAGCTATCATTGACAATAGTATCCAAAATGGTAAAAAAATTACGTAACATATTGCTTTATTCTCTTATAGAAAGAAAATGTCTATTTTTTTTGTGTTTAATGAAATATTGCTTTCTTTGAATCTTGGAATATTTCCATTGATAAATTATGCTTTATTTTTAGTACTTTGTTTCACACGAATTATAGAGAAAAATACTGTACTTAAATCATACGGCGAAGGTTTGGCAACCCTCTACTACGAGACGGAAACTTGCGAAGTCAGAACTTTGTCGAAGGAACGTGAGATTCCATCTGACAGATTTTTTCTATATAAGCACGTTTCAGTCACCGCTAAGAATCCACTGCATAATTTCGTGTAATTGATGGCATGGCATCTAAGTATTTGGCGCCCTGAGTCTTCGTGGAAGGCCGGGCCGGGGGTCGAGCCCCGCCTCTTCCGATGAGCGCTTCGGGGCGCGGGCGCCCGCCCGGCGCGGCGTCTCCCCAAAAGTGAAATCGGCCCCGCGTCATCGGATTACGTCTTAATGGAGTCGCGAGCAGCAACGCAATTTACATACAATTAGCGTATTCCCTCTCGGGCGGGCTGTTGCTTTCTTTCGCCGCAATTCAATTTGGACGACGCGACGCCTCCCGTCTCCGCCACACCGCCACTGCCGACGACGACGACGACAACGACGACGACGCCAGTGTCATTTCTTTTTTGTTCGTCGTCACGAGTTCAGGAGCTCAGAGCGGCGCACACTGCTCCGATATGCGTCGAAGGACGTGCATTGCGAAAAATTAAAAGCGATAAAAGGGAGTTTGTGTACCCTGAAACGTTAAAGCACTATCGATCTTCTGTGCATGCCCAGTTCAAGTTTGTCATCACTTTAGTGCATCTGCGCATGCACAGAAGATCGATAGTGTTGTCCTCTATGGCTTGCACAAACTCCCTAATCTCAAATCGACCAAAACAAATAAACTTGATTTGTGAACAGTAGACCTTGCGAAAAATAATATGAAGATCTGATCTTCACGACAGGGTTGTCTTAGGTTTTGCTCGTGAATGCATAACTAACAAATTTACAAACAGGCGATATGCCAGATGATCGATTGTTGTTTTGTGCAGAATAATAAACTCGCAAGACGTCGCAATAAATAAACTCGCAATAACTTACGTTTTTTAATGACATCAAGAAAAAGGAATGAAAATTAGAAAAACGAGTAAAAATAATGTCAATTTAGAAAAGCTGGAACAACGCGTTTCGTCGCAACTGCTCAACAAATGAATTTAGTCAGACGAATGCACGATCTCACTTTCCCCGGACAACTAAAACTGGCAGTGTATCGAAATAAAAATCCTTTTCTTAAACCGTTAATGAAGGAGGGTGGTTTGGAGCTAAATAACATAGACGTAAATGAATTAATTATATAGGAACCGTTATAAGAGATAAACTTGTAAAAAATTGAATCGTAAATGATATAACGTGTTCGTGTGTAGTTGAAAAAGTTTGAAGGAATGGAGAAGTGAACTCAAAGATGCAGTCTTTTTGAAACTAAAGTATTACTACCTAAAGGGGTATTTGAACCAAAAGAAACCTTGCAAGTAAACAATTTTGAAATGTTAATAAACCGCGATGCGTTTACTCACCTGCGTAAAGTTCGGAAGGCGTCTTTGGCTTCAGTAACACAGAGATATTTCTAACTTACAATGTATCAGAGTTGAATGAATAAGTGCAAAAATGTTTTGCCGGAGCCATAAGAATGTGTTTATGTGACGAGAATACCTTCGCCTGTAAGGCAAGTCGTGAAGTGTCGAGCTGGTGTGCTGTTGCGGTCAGTTCGTCGAATCGAATGCCAATGACCCGAAAGACTGAATCACAGTTCTTGTACTCTCTCACCCTGCTCTTATCTCACGGTGATTTATTTTGTTTTTCACTTACTATTTGATTTGTGATTGTCTGTGTAAATAATTGATTGAATCCATTCCATCATCCATTGGAATAATTGATTCCAGGCGAGTCAAGACTGCTAAGGTCATTATTCCGTAAGTGCAGTGCATGCTTTTTTATCGCGGAAGAGGTAGTGATGTTCCCGCGCTGAATAATGAGATTTGGCACCGAGCTACATCTAGGATAGCGGGATTGTCCCCAACCAGGTACATCCGGGAAAAGCTGTAAAGTCCTGACTGATTTTCTAACATGGGTAATAGTGTAGTGCATTAGTGCATGTAAGTGGTGAGAGTAGGATAAGGGAAAAGAAGGAAAGGTCGCGCGCGGTCGTTATAATACTGCTCCGGCATTCGCTTGGTGTTGATAGGAGGAACCATGGAAAAGTACCGATCAGAACAGCCGGCCGCTAGAATGCTCCTCCAGACAGCTGCTAAATTCTACCTGGCTAGGTAGGCTTGTGAAGAAAATTCTGGCGCTTTAGCGACTCAATCCCTAGGATCTCCCGGTCAGAGGCACTGCAGCTTCATTAGTTGTCACCCTAAGCCACGGTTGGGTATAAATATTCCTTGAGAAGTCGCAATGTTTCGACCCACTGCAAGACCCCTCGTTCGCCGGCGCCCTCCGCGCGCCCTTCGTCGAATCACCGGAAGCTCAGCGAACAGAAGAGCAGCGCAGGGGAGACGAAGGCAGGTCATAGCATTCATCAGTCGCGTACCGGTGCCATTCCGATAAAGGAAAACACCAATGGGGAGACAATGCCCGACCCTAGAATAAATTGCAATTAATTGAAGGACTGCAATACATGTCTGTACTGCCACCACAGCCTCTGATGGGGCCAAGGCCTACCAGCGGCGTCCAGGTCTTGTGACCATGGGTTACGTGTGGTTACAATATACACATCCCCATGCCGTATTTCGGTTTTCTGATCATGAGAAGTGAGCTTTCTCATCGGCAACAGCAATAGATACTGGGACATTGTATGGAAAGCGCACGCCATAATCTGCCCCGACCTGGAATCGATCCCGGGGTCACGTCATGGAAAGCGAGCACGCTGACCAATGAGCTGCAGATACACTGCAATACAAGTATTTAGCAATAATTTATAACTAGATTCCCCGTGCGAGAACTCTTGTATGTTAAACCCCACTCTCTTCCCTATCGTAACATTTCAATATTAAGAGGGAAAGTTGTAAATAAAACGTGTTTGTAAAGTAAGCTATTGGTAGTTGCCTTGCCCGCAACCTTGATGTTCTTGCTTTAAGCCGTTCAG
Organism: Acheta domesticus; assembly: GCA_031308135.1. Lineage (NCBI taxonomy): Eukaryota > Metazoa > Arthropoda > Insecta > Orthoptera > Gryllidae > Acheta > Acheta domesticus. Next base: position 247,388,481 of record JAHLJT010000631.1, read on the forward strand.
CCTTCCAGGTGAGTTTTGTTTTCGTCTGTCATGCTTTCAAACCCGCATTCAAGAATGGGTGTTACCGTTAAACACATGGGGAAGGTTAGGTAAAGCGTCAATCTATGTTATCGATTATATAGTTGTATTAGTTTCATTTACTTTTGTATTAATATTGGTATACATAACGTGTTTTATAAGATTACTAAGGATAACCTCCAAAACATTACATGCTTTGATTACAATCTGAAATTGCACAACGTTAACTGTGATAGAAATATATAGATTAACATTAACTTTTAATTTACAAACATTAACAAATTTAGGTTAAGGTAACAGTTACAGAATTGGTATTAAATGCAAATGATATGAGGCTCGTTTCACAAAACTTTTTATTTCAACTATTTACTATTAGAAGAAACCTTTTTTATATCAGAATAGATTTTTCACGAGAGATTTCAATTATCTCTGAAGTTCGTCCAAAGTGCTCAGAAATTTTACTATTTTTTTATATAAATAAAAACAAGGTCAAATGTCAAACACATTAATTATGATGCTTCTAGCTTTTTTTGAACAAGTTAAAAAATTATAGACCAATAGGAAGGGACCATGCATTTTTCGGCCGATTTCACGTGAAATTACCCACATTAAATATTAAAGAGTAAAATTGTAATTCAAATCTCGTTTTTTTGATAGAACAAAATTGGAAACCATTTTCGCGAATAGCCAATATTTCATGCTTCACGCAGCTTTGCTCTGCGCGTATACACCCCTTTCTGAATTTGGAGGGGAAATGGGAGCGGAGTGAGGGGAAGTTGCCCTCGCTCCCTGGAGTGCGGGCCAGTTGCCCGTGCGGGCGCGGTGACATGGCTGCACTGATCATCCGATTGCACAATTATTACACGTGTTTGATTTCTTGACCTCTATTAATAATATTGTGGAATGATTCTTGAGTGTAGGTCATTAAACAAAACCATTTTTAACCTGCCAACGTTTCGGCTTTGATTCAGCCTTCATCAGGGCTACAAACAGAAGGATTTTTTTAAATATAAATACACATTACGTACAAGGATTGCTTACACTAATATCTACTAGACTATTTCACAATTTTGACTGATATATATATATATATATATATATATATATATATATATATATATAATTGTGTTATTACATACCATTTTCTCTGAATCTTTCGGTTCTAACCACGATCCTCCCCACATTTTCTTTCTACACTTTATCATTTTCACCACACACATTCCTTCAGCTTTCAGTCCAATTATTATACACATCGAATTGTTATTCACATGACTAAAATAATATTGCAACGTGTTTTTTGACAGCCCTAACTGTAGGAGAACATCCGAATTTCATTAAGTGGTTACGCATATCAACAGTTTCGAATTGAGTCTGAACATTCGATAAGAGTTGAAGAACGAAACGATGACTTAGAGTTAAGAAAGGTTCTCGTAACAAACGTCCTAAACCATAAAACTCTAACTACTTAACTGAACACACCAAATATACAAAAAACTACGCTGGGATCTATCCTTGCCCCCCTCCCTTCATTGATTTGCGATTATTATGAAGAATTTTATTATGAGAATTTGTTCATTTTTATTCGATCTGTACTCTATCCTTGGACTGCTTGAGTGTGGCGAGGTTTCCGATTTTTTTGAAGTATTGGAGTCATCTTCTGATCAAGCCCTTTGGGAGTGTGGTCAATACTTAACAAATTAATTGGAAGAAGGATGGGGTCAGAACAAAATAAAATTGATGTCTTACATCCGGAGACAGATAGATGAAATGACGTTCTGCCATGACGAAATTGGTCGAAAAAAAATACTTTGTGAACGATCAATTAGGGAGTCGCGTCGGTATTTTCCACTCAATCCACTTCGTTCGATTAAGTTAATCGTATGGTGCAGGAGAGCAGCCGCTTCTAGCTTTAAACGCTTAATTCGTTGAAAAATGGCTGCACATTTGTACAAGTGTTACAGAAAAATGCAAGTTTTTGGATCGTAATTTTATTTTTTGTTTCACCATAAGCAATGATCGGATCGATTTAATGACCTTAGATATAAAGAGAAAGTATGATGACACAAAAAATGGCTTTCCAAGGTCAAAATATTATTATGAGGTACGACGTGAGACCGGTAGGCCGATAGTTTATTCATTTTATTTTAAATCAAACATCCGTACATTAAAGAAAGTAGTAGCTGTTGCGGTCAGATGCAAGTATATTGTTTTATTTGTATTCATAATTTTATCTGCACATTTGAGCATCGTCTCGGTTTTAGCACTATCTCTAAAATTTGAAATAATAGCTAGGTGTGCATGCCCTGCACAGTTTTCAATAAATTCTCTGGATGTCCTAGGATTCGAATCGTGACGGTGGCAGGATATTCGACACTGGATAAATAGCTAGTTCAAATTCAGCTGCTGTTTGGAGGAGAATTCTAGCCGCCAGCTATTCTAATCGGTAGTTTTTACGTGATTTCTCCAGATGAATGCCGGCGCAGTACCCTAACAAAACTGTCACGGATCGCGAGCAATCTTTCCTTCCTAATTTTTATCCTACCCTCATCCCTCCCATCACGTTCTTATTCTATCCACACACACACACTCACATGCACTACATTACTACATATGTCGGTAGAGCAGCCGAAAGCTTAGAGCTTGTCCTCGCTATGGCAGCCCCTCTGATGGGAGACGCCTGTTTGGGGAAAACCCTGCAAGCGACGTGAAGGCCGGTGCCGGATTTTGCCATATTTGCCAGATCACCGCCACCTCCTGTGATAAAACAGGGACTAAACTTACAGGATTTATGACCTTAGCCGTTGACGCGTCCGTAAACACTATTCAATCGATGAATCGAACTAGTCTGCCTAAATCATTCATTATCGACCATCGTAGCAATTTTTTCCTAAAGCTTGTTGCTTGAAGAAATTCCAAGCACAATGCAGACTGAACACGAGTTTCAGAGGTAACGTTTATTAGATAAATGGCATTTAGGTTGCAATAATTTCATTTTGTATGTCGTCAAGAATTGATAAAATTATTCTTTAATTATTATATATCTCTTGCACTGGAGAAGGAACTTTACAATTGCTTGACAAAATTTATAATAGATATTTAATATTCAGGAATTTAATTACACGTTTTCCTGAAGATTTTAAATTAATCGGTCAAATTCTGCAATCACAGTTGTCTTTTCAGTGAATGAGAAAATATCTGTATTTTTATGATTTATTATAAGGAACTTCCAAATTGAATTCGTAAGTTGGTGCTCAAAATACCGCAAATATACTTACTGAAATAATGGCAATCCCCGTAACCAGTAATAAAAAATCCAAATATACACTATTATTGACCGATACCACCATTTAATGTTGCCTAAACACATTGCGATACCTCGTACAAGTGGCTCGGCGAAGGGACCTTGCTTAGGGGGGAAGAGATAGCTGTTTAACGGACATTTCGACCGGCCGCCTTGCGGCTCCTGCCGAGACTCGGGAGTCGCCGAGCGCCAGAACGCTCGAGCGCTCGGCCGCTCGGCCGGCGCCGGACTGCTCGGTCGCTTCGCCGCTCAATGCATGTACAGGATATAAAGTCGCCGCACGTAGTGATGGCAACTCTTTCAACTCATTGTAATAGAAAGAAAATACAATTTCAATTAAACGATTAATTTGTTGAAAAGTGACAATTTATCGATTGATTGAAAATAATTTTATAGAGACGAAACAATACATTTTTTTGAAAGAATTAAGGCAAACAAAGACTCTGAAAATAAATTTAAACCTTTATTGCATGAATTTTTATTTTTTTTATATTTAAAGTGCTTAAGAGAAAATAATTCGTTTCGTACCAATTATAATGTCATTCAAGTTTCTTACAAATCCGAATATAAGGCATATTTATTAAATACAATGAATATTTGGTCATAATTTCACAAGTATATAAGAAAAAAGCATATGCTAAACAAAAATGAGGTGGTACTATTTTTCTTTGGTCAAAACGTCTTGTCGTCATTGGGCGTACTAATTTATTGTGAAATAGTTTATGTAAGCCGCCATGGCCTCTGAATTTGATGACTCAGTCGGCGGCCAAACAACAGCGGTCACAGCACATCAGCCTATTCAACTCAATAATTCAAAATACATTATTTACTATTATATACACACGTCTTACATTATTTTAAATTCAGCAAAAGTATATATTCACGAAATGATGCATATAAAGTTTTATATGTACGAGTACAATATTTTTCAATTACTCCATTATTTTTCATTTCAATACAAGATAAGTGATTAATTGCAATTAAAAAATCGTAAAAGCTGAAATTGCGAATCATTGGCTTCTGTGGAGTAGTACTGAAGCTGCACGAGACCCCCTCCCTTGGGCTGAACTACTGTGAACAGCGTGCCAGGAAGCGATAACAAAGGTTGCGCGAAGTGATTCGGTGCCCCCCACGCAGCGCGCCATCGCCTTTGCGACGAAATTTCCAGGAAAGTACAGGAAGCAGTTGAAAGAGAAGGGTCGAGATATGTGCACAAAGCTTTCCTCAAAAGATATTGAGAAGCTCGCAAGATTATAAATAAAACTACACGTACTGAAAACAATGCTGGGGTGACAGGCACCCCGCGCGCTATTGCCGGGTTAAGAAACTAAGACCTGGGTTTCAGATGCCTGAAATTACAACAACAACAACAACAAAAATATTTGGAAAAGCCAACAAAAATACAAAATTGGAAGGGAAAGGTTCTAATATATTTCATTGCACTTACATCTAAATTTAGCAGAGCATTTGTATTTACACCATATAAAATGAAGGAAAATTAATGATTTTATGTTAGTTAGAATAAAATAGGCAATTTCCTAAACATCCGATGCCTAGTCATTACAAAGAATGAAATTTATCTCTAAAACTTTTGAATGCGTTTTCTTAGAATTCACAGGCAGAACTGCAATAAATCCACTTGAGGTTCTCCAGTGCGTCCGAGGAGTCGAGTTTTAAAGCTTTTTATTCTTTTTTATATTGAAATTTATTATTTGAAAATTAATATTACAATTCGTCTATATATAAAATTTTGAAAAAACGAAATTATTGGTCATTTATTTTAAAAACCATTCAATACTCCTTCCTTTCCTGACACTTGGCATTAGATATTTACTCCGACGTGTCGGCCGATTGTTACGTGGCGCAGTTCGCCCGAAGGGGGTCCGCCGGTTGTCGACTCTCGGCCGGTTGTCGAGACCGGCCGAGTCTCGGTCGGTCGCCGGCTCCCGGGAGTCCGCAAGCGGCTGCGAAGGACAGTCGAGCGCGTGGTCTCGAGAGAAGAGAGGCGAGCGAGCGCTGGTCAGTAAAAATCGCGGAGAATGCAGACCTCTACTAAAATACCTGGCTGTGATGTCCTAACCACGGAGACAAGACCAATAACAGTTGAAGTAAGAAACAGAAGTTAAAAATGAGGACACGCTGGTTCTCATTTTACGACAGCACTACTTCACAAACTCGGAAACGGAATTAAACCCACCACATCTCTCCTTTTACTCTCGTTGTCGCGGTACACGCAACGTATCCCACCTTGCTCGAAGTACTTCCCTCGTCCAGTAATTTCCCGGAATGGAGGCGCTCGCAACGCAGGCTTGAAGCAACATCTGCGGTGGGACCTCAAAGAGACGTAACAGGGATCCGGTATATTTGCTAGAGCAATTTTGCCGGGCGACAGGCAGGCAGGCAGGCAGGCAGGCGCGGGGGCGGCCGCGCGCGCGCCTCGCAGCGCCGCGCGGGGGTGAAGGGGCGTAATTAAATGCGGCGCTCTTAGCGCTCCGCCGGAGAGGCGCCGGCGCGTGAGGCGTAACTCGATGCCTCGCCTCCCGCGGCGCCCTGGCCTTCGCCCCCCCCCACTTCGGGCTCTCTCCTCGCTGGCGGGGGGCGGGGTGGTGGGAGGGAGTGGGGTTTTGGTGTTTTCGGGGGCGTCAACTACTTTGGTCAACTGCCCTGCTTTGCTCGGGTATTTATCACAATCATCTGCCCTGTCATGCCTTGTCTACCCTTCCTAGACTACCCTTCTTAGTCTACCCTTCCTAGTCTATCTTTCTCTGTCTAGCCCTCCTTGTCTAGCCCTCCCTGTCTAGCCCGCCCTGTCTAGCCCTCCCTGTCTAGCCCGCCCTGACTTCCCTTCCTTGTCTCTCCCACCTTGTCTAGCTCACCCTGTCTAGCCCTCCCTGTCTACCCTTCTTTGTCTTGTCCTCCCTATCTAGCTTTCCCTGTCTAGCCCACCCTATCTAGTCTTCCCTGTCTGACCGTCTCTGACTATCCCTCCCTATCTAGCTCTCTGTGATTAAAAAGTTCCTTCCTAAGGCGAGAAAGTGAAAAGTAACAGCAAATTCACAGTATTACACACTTATCACTACAGGAATTTGAAACTCCCGCAAAGAAAGGTATATGCTTTGAGATTGTGCTGACATATGCTAACGTGTGTTATAACTTATGCAATGCCATGGACAGTTGAAAGAAAATGGCAGTGATTTTAGCAAAAGTACTTTATGTAAAAAAAGGAAGTATATCTTTTTTTGTGAAGCAGGGTCGAATCCAGAAAGGCTATACCCCTCCCCTAGGTCAAACCCCAAAGTCAACATTACTTGAAATTATACTCAATTTATTCAAATCAATTGCTACAACATATTGACTGGGTCACATCCAAAGAAGTATTACTATTATGAATAAATATTTTCAAATTTCAAGTTGACATTTTTTTGCTTCAAAAATATTTAAGAGGCGAGGGAAACGTTACGAGCTAAGTACGAGGTTATTAGCAACTACACAATCGTAATCTACATAACGTAACGTTCAGTACATAAACAAAGTGGTTAGAATAACAATATTAAGATATATAATGATACACAAATTACAAATTTTAAAAAACTGTTCAAGTTTTGTTTTAGCACATCATAGTACATAATTTAATAGAGTTTGTTGCACATTCCTGGGACTGTCTTTTCTGCAATTAAGTTTTAAAATTTTATATCTTTGAAGATGTTCATTTCTTTAGAAAAAGTTATTATTCTCCTTTGACAATTATTAGGGTCTACAATTTTTTTAATAAGAGTATGTCAATTAGTACTTTTTCCTAGCGTTTTTGTAAAATAGTGAATTTGTATTGTATAATGTATAATGTATAATGTATTGTATACACAGGACATCCAGAAGCTCCCCTTACAAAAAAAATACCCCGGATTCTATGTTGACATTCCTAAAGAATGGCAGACCCATTTTCTTCGAAAAAAAAATGTCTTCAAGAAAATTGAGTTTAAATGTTACTTCCGGGCGGGAAATTTAAAGCGGCTACCTCGTTACGGCAGACAGCAGCGGCACGGCGTCTGTCAACGGAACTGGGTGTAGCGTCGTTTCTTTCCTTTCTCGGTGAAACTGTCGAGGGAGACAAACATCGCTTGCCGCGCACTTACCACACAAGAGTACTTTAATAGCACCAAGATAATTTTTTGTCGTGTTTCTACAGCTACAATATTGAAAATCGTATTGTTGTTTCTTCAAATTTTGATTTTGCCCTCCTGTGATTTTCGTTCATTTGAGCTTGACTCTCTCCCAACCAGTGACCTCGGCGGTGAATCGCAAGGACATGCTCTCGATTTGCGACGCTGTATATCCCAGGGGTTAACACGCTTCTCTACCAGAGTGTCTGCTCAAAGAAAAAGAAAAAATGGTCACGCTTTTTGAAATGAAATCTGTAATATATCTACCTGAAATACATTTTGTTTAAATTTGAGTTAATATTTACTTTCATTTCAATCAATATCTTCATTCTTCGTGATGAGATGAACTTTCTTCCAAGAGAAATTATATCACACTTCTGGAAGGTTACCCGTGTGAAGTTTTTGTTCGTTATTTTAGTGACACCAAGTTTGCCAACTCCTTTATATAATGTGTTATCATTTTTATTGCGCGTTTCCAAGAGAGTGCATTTCCTGAAGAATTTTATATTTCGTTCTCATTTCTTTTCTCTGTCATCTGTCTTCGCAGTGACACAACCATATTATTTTAGGCTCTAACCCCATACGTTTGAATTTTTTATGTAATAGACCTCATATTTCACCTGAATGTTTTTTATAATTTGCTTCACTGTCACATGACTGACATATATAGAACATTCTACATTCAATAAATATTTAATACTAGAATATGGAAATACTTAAAGAGAGAACTAACGGTTAAGTTCGGGTATCTTTCAATTATTGAATACGTATAGCCTTATTCGTGTAGATGTATAAGAGACATGTTGCAAATTGTATTTTGTGTTATTTTCTAATTTAAGGATATAACAAGGGATATTATTTTTACTTTCTCGCACACTACGTGGTATAGAGTAAGTATTGTCATGCTGCAGTGGAACACAGCGAGTTTTAGACAGAAAAAGTTGTGAACCCTGTTATCAACGAAATTACTAATTCTTGCTCCTAAATTTATTAAATAACTCTCTAAACGCCGTTTTAGTCATAATCCACGCATAATAGGGTCCTAGATACCTAAAAAAATTGTTTGTGGCAAAATGTCCGTCCATCCGTCCATCTGCGCGTGTTTCTCTGTCAGTTCTTCTGTGTACTATAGTGGCTACACAATAATCAGGATTTTTATAAAAATTGATATTCCCCGTTCCCCCTTGAATTTTAAAAGGATATTTTGATATGGGAGCTACTTTACATAAAGCCTCAACGACATTTTCAAAATTTTCTCAAAAATGGCCACCGGCATAGGTGGCTGAGGGCATCAGCCTATCTCATTGCAGTGCCTCAACCGGACGGTCCTAGACGTAGAGTTGCGACGGTGGCAGAATATCGGCACTAGTTCAATAGCTAGGTAGAATTAAGCCGCTGTCTGGAGGAGAGGTATCGTGGCCTGCTACTCTCATTAGTAGTATTCTGTGGTTTCTCCTCAACATCAGGCGAATGTCGGAGGAGTAGCCTAACCAACGGGGCGCGGATCGTGTGTGATCCTTCCTTTCCTTGACCTGTCCTCACGCCTCCACACACTACCACGCATGTTGGGGGTCCAGTCAGGAGATCTGAGCTTGTTTCGGCTGGAACGCTGGCCCTCTGGTGGGAGATCCATGAATGGGGAATACTCCATTAGCCGACGTGTAGGTCGACGCCGGATCTCACCTTTCAAAGAGAGAAGAATACCGCCACCTCCCGTGTACCCACTTATCCCTCCCCAATACCCAATACCCACATTAGTCCCGTAAACGTAGTGCCACTACGTTTACGGACTAATGATCGTAGCCGTTGATGCGTCCGGAAACAAGAAAAAATCAAACGTTCAACAATGATTCCAAATTTTCTTATTTTTTCTCGAACACGGCAAAGAACATTTATAAAAATAAGGACGATCCAATTTTCGTTGAATATTAAAAAATATCTAAAATTTCAAAAATTAAAAAAAAATGTTTTTTCTTCCAAGAATTAGAATTCAGAATTCCATCTTCTTCCAAGAATTAGAATTCAGAATTAAAGAGAGAATTTTTTAGTGATGAGATATGTCCTACAAAAATTGGTCTTTAAAAAAGGGTCGTGCACAGTTTTTCAAAATGGGGAGTTTTATTTTAATTTTACGTGCAAATAAAGGCAATTTTAAAAACAAGATTTTCTCAAAATGGCTCTAATTTTTAATTTTTTGTCGGACAGCGAGAAGCATGCTTATAAAAATGCTAAAAAGATAAGATTTTCGTTGAACTCTCTGAAATCTCGAAAATTGCAAAAGTTGCGAGAATGAATGTGCTAATGCGAGAAAGTGCGTACTGTTGAAGCATCACTAGTTGAACCGTGTTATCTGCCTTAGTTTTGCTATCATTATAGGTAGGATTGTCTCCCAATACGCCAATATGCCTTTAAAAACGCAATGCAGAAACAAACCATCAGAATAAATAAATACAACTAATAATACGTTGTTTCACATATTAAACTCTATTAAAATGTTGATGGCTGGGTAAGGGGATGAAGACAGAAGTGAGTTTGAAGAAAAGTGGAAATAACATTTCGTGATCTTTGTAAATCGGATTATATTCCAAAAATATTACAACCACTCAATTTTATTTATAAATCTATGATGTAGATTATAGATTTGTATGTTATGTATCACTTCACAAGAATAAACAATGCACGTCACGAAAAAGAAATACATTACCCTATATCATTGATTTAATGGAATCAAGGGCTTTACGCATTTGCTTTCCCTGCATTCACATGCCAACTCACACAAGGTGTTTATCGGACATTTATAGGAGGCAACAGAAAAACGTCGGACGGTTAGGAAATTGTAAAAAAAAATCTGAAATTCCAGCTGTGTGCAAATATTTAAAAAGCCCAATCATCCTTCATTCCATTTAAAGTCGCAAAATTAAACATTTGCTTTGCGCGTCCAGGGGCCTGTTTCATTTTTAAAGGCGTAAGGGCCACGGGCCAGCCGACGGGCGAACAAAGGAACGGAATAACGTGCCCTCGGGCGGAGAGGGTGCGCAAAGTGCGGGGCGTAATGGCGCCCGCCCGCCACCTGGTGGCCGCTCAATTATTCACGAGGCCCCGCCCACCCCGCCCCGCCCCCGACAACACAGCATTTTTCCCCTGCGGGCGGAAGGATATGCATCCGCGCTTCTTCGAATGTCATAATGGTGTCGATTGTCATAATGGATATTATGCGAGTGTTCCTGTGTCTTTGTATGATATGTATGTAAGCGTGTATGTTTGTATGTATGAATGTTGGTGTGATATGTAAGTAAGTTTATTTACTTAAATGGTAGTATATATGTAGTTTCATTTGTTGTATATGTATAGGTATGTAAATGCAGTTGCATGTTCTAGGTAATGAAGAAGATAATTTGTTTGTTTTTATATTGATTTTTTATATATTGTTTTTATAGTTAATTGTGTTTTGTAATTTTAATGTACTTTTGTGTTTCTATATTCTGCCACAGGGCAACATCAGCCCAATTGTAGAATAAACCTTATCTATCTATCTATCTATTACGGACAACAGGTCTTATAGGCTTCAATCGTTCTCTGCCTGTGGAAGGAGTCGTGTTAGCGAGTTATTTACCCGTTGTAATAATAACAAATATGTTTTCTTTTCAGCACTTACGTATACAATTGTATCTAAATACAAGATTTTTAGCGACATTAAGTATGAATTAGTTTAAGAAAGTTGAACGTTATCATTCAGAGACTGTTGAATTTGCTTAGATATAAGAGCGAAGAGTCTCACGGTGACGCCTTAAAACCTTTCTAATGTGAACTCCACATCTGAGAGTATCCTGTATTACATTCTCTAGGGTGGCTCATGGGCAGCTTACTAGATTCTTGTGGTGTGGCCCCGGTTTCGATACCCGGTCGAGGCAAAAATAGAGTTGAAACTTTCCTTTAAAATCGTCGTTAAATCAATTTCTGTAGCTGTGTGACGAAGAAAAGCTCAGGCAGGCAGATCTTGCTAGTTAGGGTGAATGGAATACATCATGTTCGCTACATGCCGCTCTTACCGCTCGTGCCGGGTGAGGTTGGCTGCTGCTTCAAACAACAGGCAGCCAATAATGCAGACCGGCTTAGATAAGTATCGCAATGGCGCCAGGAGACCAGGGACCCTGGAGCACTCCCTGAATGCCTCCAGACACAGTTTCACCCCTCGCTCCTCTCATTAACACTTTGCCTCTGCAATAAGGAACGCTTCTTATTCGCGGAAGATAATATTCTTCAATAGAAATGTAATAATTATTATAAGTATTGTATATTATTTTATTGTAGTGTAAGGTAAAAATGTTTATCCATATTTGTCTGAATATGATTAGGAGAGAATAGGTGCAGGCTGGTGTGTATGAGAGGGTTCCTAGGTCTTTGTATGATATGTATGTACGCGTGTATGTTTGTATGTATGAATGTTGTATAAAATGTAAGTTTATTTATTTAAATGTTAGTGCATATGTATTTTCATTATTGTATATGTATGCAAATTCATTTGCATGTTCTAGGTAGTGACAAAGATAATTTGATTTTATATTGATTTTTTATATTGAAACGAGTCGTTAATTCGACCCTTCACAACGATCATTTGTTAATGGGGACAGGGATTCTTTTCCGGGAATGGGTTCTGGGTTCCATTTTCCTCACCAATGGAAACACGTAGGTAATCTGACTAAACATGGATCTTTATTTAACGGTAGATTACAAAAATTAGTTGTTTTTCTTTCTTACAATACATCTGTTCTATCGTCACCTTATCCTAAACAACCTATTGATTGACTTCGTATTGTCATAGAATTCCACTCATTGCTCACAATTTTAATGACTATGGGGCCTCCACTACTGATCACTGCTTCCTATTCCTTCTCCACCCCCTTTCTCAATATTCTTACGTCCGTTCTTACCCACACCGTCTCTCCCGGCGAGGGCCTCGTCACGCCGTGTCTGCGGTCAGCCGATGAAGCGATGCCTCGCGAAACGCCGGCGGCGCTCGGGATTCATCGGGTCGCTGGCCGCCTGGGCAGGGGGGACGCTCGCCGCTGGGCGCCTCGTCGCCTCCCGCAGTTACTCCCGGCCTAACACTTTCTGCCGCGATTTCGCCGCCCACCACCGTTGTAGCGGGCCCGCCACGCGTCACCCGCCAACGTTCCTCAGTTCTCTGTCCGTGATAAACCTCTTCTCCTACACCTCGCAGTCGGATGCTCAATGCCGCACAGTTTGGGTTCACACTATATTCACCTTGCGTCCATTCCCATGCTTTGCCGCATTCACGCGGATTCCACCCCATCTAACACAGTCCACTGATGAGATTTCTATCACTCCGATTACTGCTGTGACCGCCCGCGGGCAGTCAAATGTCCCGCCGCCGTGCCGCGTCACAGCAGCGGAGGCGCCACCAAGCGAAGCGGCGGACAGCGGCAACGGGCCGGCCAGGGCCGAGTGCGCGCGCCCGTCTCGGGTGGATAGGCGCGCCAAGACTCGCCGCTGTCCCTATGGCAGGGCTAGTCAGCGAGCGACCGCAGCGGGCGGGCTATAAAGCGGCGCCGGCCCAGCCCCGGAGCGGCAGAAGCAGGAGAGCGAGCTTGGAGTACGGGTCGGCAACGGCTTTGGCTTTCTACTTCGGACTACCCTTCTGGATTCTTGGCGACCCCTGCATTTTCGGCACATCTACTGGCTATCGGCGACCCGCCGAAGTTTCTCTGCTTTCTCTCCTGGATATACGGCGACAAGGCTTTGTACTCTGATACGTAAATACTGTAACCAGATTGTTAATAAACGAAACTTGTTTTTTTTAAGCTCACGCCTTTGTTTGGATACTACAATTACAGTTCCTTATTCCTGCATGATCACTAATACACGTTTATCAAACATCACCAGTCAGATGCGGCGCGGAACTCCACGTGCCTCCGCCGCTACACATTTCCCCACGTGATTGTTTTCATTCACTGATATTATGTTTCCTTTACTTCACTAATACAACCATTTACACTCACTGCATACCTTCTTCCTCCACATTGTCCCTCCTTACGCTTCCCACTCTCGATGAGTCTGGATTTCAACACTGTTCATACTTTTGTTTCCGCACCGTTTGTAAGCGTCCTTTCCATTTCATGGCGATCTCCTCACTGCTGACTTTTCTCGTGGGTCACTCGCGCTTCGGTTCCCCTCTGATTCGGTTCCAGCGCCCGATTCAGTGGACGCGCCCTCCGCTACCGCGCAATTCAAATGCTTGCGTTCTTAGAAACGTATTATTATCATTGTTGTAATGATAATAATTCGTTTCAATATATTGTTTTTATTTTAACTATGTTTGTAATTGTAAATGTACTTTCATGCTTATGCATTCTGCCACCGGGCAACATTTGCCCAATTGTAGGATAAAGCTTATATCTATATCTATCTATATGAAAACTTTACGTTTCGCGCCATTCTATCGACCATAGTGCACCAAACGAAAACGTCAGAATTTGATTTGTTTTAAACTTTTATTTTAGTTTAAAAACAATTAAGTATTTGAAAAGGGGCGATCCGCTTATGGATAGTGGCATAGATTTTTATATGTGTTTTGTCATTCACTAAATGTTGTAATAACTTTAGTCATGCCCCCTTCCAGGGTCCACAAGTCCTCTTCGTCAGCGTATGCCGAGTTTGACGGGTTGAGTTACGACAGGATGTTCTGCATTACGGCACCACAGTCAGGACGGGAGAGATGACGATGATGATCGAAAACGAATGAGAAGGGAAGATCGCGCGCGGTCCGTGGCCCGTTGTGTAGGGAGCTGTTACGGCATTCGGGAAGCCAATGATCATAATACTCGGCCTAGGAATTCAACTTTACTAGGCAACAATGGATAACTGACCAGAATATTCGGCCTAGGGATTTAATTCCCCAGGAACCAACTGAAATAATTGGTCAGAGAATTTGACCTAGGGATTCAATTTCACCAGGCACAAACGGAAATGAGTGACCAGAGTATTCAGGCTAGGGATTTAATTTCTCCAGACACAAACGGAAATCAGTGACTTGAGTATTCAGGCTAGGGATTCAATTCCACCTGGGATCAACGAAAATCACTGGTCAGAGTATTCACCCTAGGGATTAAATTCCATAGGAACCAATGGAAATTACTGACCAGAGTATTCGGCCTAGGGATTTAATTCACCAGGAACAAACGGAAATCTCTGCCCAGAGTATTCGACCTAGAGATTCAATTTCACCAGGCACAAACGGGAATCAGTGACCAGAGTATTTGGCCTAGGAATTCAATTCCACCAGGGACCAACAGAAATCACTAGTCAGAGTATTAGGCCCAGGGATTCAGCTTCATTAAGCACCAAAGGCAATCACTGACCTAGGATTGGATTTGCCTAGGATATGTCTACCAGAGCCCAACGGAAATCACTGGGCAGAGTGTTCGACCTAGAGATTCAATTCCAGCAGGTATCAACGGAAATCATTGATTTCTACCTAGGAATTCAATTCTATCCGGCACCAAACTCACCTTAGCTTACCAAGTGCATTTCCAGCATCTTGCTGGAATGAAACCAACGACCTTTCAATGTTTGGTGCGGTGAGACATAAGGCGTTACCATAGTGCTCGCTGCTATCGGTATTCCTAAATTGTCCAATATATAACTTTTGAAATGTATCTTGCTCTTTATCTGAAAACTTACCTGGCGAGGAGTTGCTACACCCTCAGAAGCATTGAACACATTTCATGTATAAACTTATTCAGAATATCAACCAGAATTCATTAAAATAGTGTCCAATTGCTCTTAAGGCTAAAAACACCATTCTACTTAACAGTTTTAAAGTTTAGTCATAACCCAGTATTGAGAGAACTCATACTTGAGAAGAATGCTTTTACATCGCAAAAGTAATAAGGGTGTATTTCCTTCAGAGTGCAATATTTTTACTGCACAAACTTCACGAAGATTACTCCACAAATGCAAAACGAAGGGAAAAGCACGCTTACCATCTCGCGCCGAGTCTGCGAACCAGAAGTTAGTCCCGGCGGGCACCGCAGGCGCGGAGGGAGTTAGCTGCACGCGGCGGGCGAGGAAGCCGGCACCTAATTCCCTCTGGCTCGCGCTGCTTGGTGGGGCCCTTGTTCCACTTCCCGCTTCTGCCGGACTGCCATCATTTCTCCCTTTCCTTCTCTGCATTCGTGCTCGCGTCCATCTCCACTTCAGCCCGCCCCCACGGCTCGCCGACTAACCTCAAAGCGCTCTTCAGCGCTCGTTTCCAAATTCAATCCGCAATCGCGTCCAGCCTCACTTGCCCGCACTTCCGGTCTCCTGATGAGTCCAATTATTCATGTCCATGCTGCTTGCAGGGGCGGGTCCAAAGACGAGTTTTAGGAGGGGACATTTTTTTGTTCAAAATGTTTTGGTCGAATGTGTCATCCTACAGATTTTGTAGAATGACGCAGGCTAAAGTCAGCTTATGTTTCGGATCAACGTTATTTGTTTTAATGTTTATAAGAAAATACTTTTGCTTGAAAGTTTCGTGACAAGTTAAAATTAATAGTTACTGAACAATTTTGGGAAAGGGGTTTCCCTCATTTCCCTACCTTTGGATCCGGGCCCGCTACATGATGCCACATCATGTCTTATCTTGTCCATCTTATTTCTTGCCTCCATTCTTGCGTATTTGCTTTTTTCCTGCCCCACAAACCTTTATATCTAAAATCTCATTCGTTTTGCTCCTTACTTGGCCCATGCATACAATATCCGCTCATTCGTTTTCTTCGTCTCCTAATAGCAAACATAATTTCTGCTTTCACTCCCCTTGTCTCCTCTAGTTTACCAGCCTCAATATCAACTTCATTTCATACTTTTGTGCCCACTTCAAACCCATTTTCCATCGTTAACTTCTGTTCTCCCTTCGTCAGCATTCTTTACCAATTTTACCCACCTTGCCGATCTCTTCTTTCGCAATTCACCGTTGTTCATCCGTCTAGTCACTCCTCCATTCTGCTTCTAACGACGTCTTTCTCTCTCTCTCCCTCTCTCCTCCAGCTTTGCATGTGCGACGCATCTCTCGCTGCGACTCTTCTCCCCTCTCTCTGTCTGTGCGCCGCTTCTGAGACGCGGCGGGCGGGACGAGAAAGCGAATCATCTCGGCGCCGTGAGGTTCGCGGCCGAGCTGGGGAGTTGGGCGAGCGTGCGGCTTCTGTGGCGGCGGCCGCGGGCGCGCGGGGGCGGCGCGGGCGAGCGGGCGGGCGGGCGGAAGCCGCGGGCGGGGAAGAGGAGGAGGGGAAGGGGAGGGGTGCGCGTTCGGGTGCTCGTCCCCACCGGAAGCGCGCCGCCTGGTCCGGCAGCGCTTTCATTTCCGGTGCCGGTCCGGGGACGACTGGCGCGCTGTCGCCAGGGAGACGGACGCGGCGACGGCGAAATCGGTGGGGGCGGTCGCCCGAGCCGCTCCCTACAGGTGGGCGATTCGTACGTCCGTGGAGAGCGCAGACGCTGCATATCATTAATGAAACAATTGACGTCTTCTTCGTCAATTTAGACTTATCTAGAGAGCCGGCTTTCGACGGCTTGGCAACCATCAGACTAGAAATGTACAAAATAAATACAAAACAATTAATGCAAATAATGAAATTATTTATTATTATTGATTATTAATGATAATCGATATTAATATAATATTATTACATTGTTATTAAATATTTTATGTTTATTTTGTACATATATAGACTGATGATGACGGCAAAGCCGTCGAAAGCCGGCTCTTTTAATAGATTTAAGTTGTCAAATATGACTTTCATTATTTAATTCTTGAACAAGGTCAGAAGCACCTCATCAGCATTTCCACAATACATATCATTATACAAATTCTACATGGTTTTTTGTATGTTCGACGGTCATAATTTTAGCTGAATAGATCATCTAACATTTCCTGCTGGCAAGTTTGAATTTAAAGTTGATGTAGGTGAAATGTCAATTGGTCAATGATCGTTGGAGATTCTAGAGCCTTTGAGTGAACGGTTGGACCACGCACCTCTTAATCACCAGTCCATCAGGTTCGATTTCTACAGAATACTGGGATATAGAAGACCCCTTCCCAATGTTCAGTTTCACTTATAAAAAAGTTCTTCCCAAATACTTTTGACTATATTGCCTCGACTATAAAATTACATTCTAATAAAATTTAAAAGCAACCTGAGAATAATCAAAAATGTTTGTAACCTCGATGCAGTAAGTTCTGGTTCTAAAAAGGAATTTCCAGAAGTAAGCACATAAGAAAGCCAATTCCTCTTACTTCTCTTAGTTGGAAATGAGCGGTTATTCAGTTGTAGTTTCATGCAGTTTGTAGCGGGAATGAAAACTGGTATATTAAGTTATGCTTCCTAACGCAGCCAGCAGAACATGAACGCTGCTCTAGGAAAGTTTATAATTTTACCTCCACAGCATTTTTGCTGGAAACAAGAGCGCATGTAAACGAACGCACTAGGCCGGGTGCGCTGAAATGTACAGGACTCACTATTTTAAGGTGGGAGTAATGAAAAGATGCGATGTCAAATGCGATACAATTACAAGTGATATGTGGGACAGTGAATTGTTTGAGAGGAATCAGAAAATGTAAAAGTGGATGGTGAAAATATAAAAACAAACTGAAGGTATTTTTACCTATTGCTTATTATCTCAAAGTTTTGTAAATAAATAGCAAATAATGATTTAATGCCGGAATAAGTTAAACACAAAAATAACAAAAAATAGAGTAAGAACTTAATGAAAATATACGTGAAAAAATAGAACACTGTCAAGAAAAAAATCGGTACTCGTTTTTCTAATATTGCTCATCCCTTTGTGATTTAAAAAGTTTTTTTTTCTTTTTTCCCTATGCCAATGCTTATTACCTTATGAACTTTATTATCTTTCACTTTTGTGTAACTACTTATTTATTAGCAAACTAATTAATTAAATAAGCTTGGATCTAACGAATTCAAAATTGGTTTGTTTGCTACCTCGTATTATTTGGACAACTTGATGCGCAAGACATACTAATAAACGAAGACTGTTATACACAAAAATACTACATTTCCTCTTGCTCTGAGTCTCTTAAAGTTACCAGCTTCCCGTCGGTGATCTGTTTTCCACTCCTGATAATTCCTTTCACGTGCACCCTTTCTGTTGAACACTGAGAGAGGCTGTGAAAGAATAAAAGCTTCCCGGCTGATGAAGGGGAGCAGCGCCTACATTGATCCGAATGCCGGGATTTTACTTAGGGCTCCATCCGATCACCCGAACCTCTATCGCGGCGTCGGAAGGGAAACCTCAATGGATCAACGGGCCAGGAGCCCGTGCTGCGGATCTTGCCCATCCCCACAACGCACATCCACCCACGCACCTTCGTTAGGCGGCTGCCCTTCCTCATGCTTACCTCGAGAGTCATGGAGATTGCTGTCGACGGTTGCACACGTGGCATCCGTTGAACGAATGAATTCAATGATTATCCTCCTTCCTCTTCAGTACTGTCACCACACAACCCTCTCAACACAATTACGAACTCAATATCGCCATGAGTATTCTCCAAAGAACGGCTCTTATTCATTACTATTCCAGCTCTCCACTCTCATTCCGTTTCCTAATGCACTTCTGCCCAGTGTTCCTTTTCAATTACTCCTATGTGAATCATAATAATACTTTTCTCAGTAGGTTTCTACGCCACCTTTTCAACGTTAAAACATATTGTATTCGTCACCTGTTAATTTTTTACGCTTAATATTTACCAGCAATACACTGAAAAATTCTTTAAGAAATTTATTTTTGAATTAACATATTTAATTTTTTACATTTTTGTACACGAAATTATTGCTGTGTTTACATTATCACTTGTCCCAACTTCGTACATCTAACATGTTGCTCTCATCTCATTTAGATGCGATGTTTTACTATTCACCACACCCCCATCATGTCTTAATATTTTAAATGCTCCTCTTTCATTTTACTCGTCGCATCTTAAACTCACATTTCATAATTATGTTCATACTTGAAAATAAAATAAGCAACGTATCTTAGAATCAAAGGCATGTCTTTTTCAAGTTACCATTCCTTCATAATGAACTTTAATCTTTGTTTTATCTATTACCTGCTGAACGCTCTATTGTTCCTCGTAAATACCGAATTACATACATGCTCCATTTTATGCAAATGGTCTTGGCTGTCCTGGAGACGCGACGTCGAAGACCGTGGTGCTGATTTTAGACTATCTTATTGTGGTGTTCCTCAAGGGCGCCACCGATATATAAACCCGAGTTCTTTGCCACCACCCTTGTATAAACCCGAACGCTGACCACTCCGGGGCAGACCAGCCCCGAGGAAGACCACGAGAAGATGGTCCAAACGTTGGCATCACAGCCTTCGACGCGCCGTCATACGGACATACAGGATTATTTGCATGGTTGGCTGGAGTACTGGAAGTATTCTGCTTTTTCCATGTTTTCCTGTAGATACCTTTCCCCGCCCCCGACGTCCTGGAACTCACCTTCGTCACTCGCGTCCGAACAACCTCGCCGCTTCACAACGCGAACATCTAGGTCGGCGTCTTCGGAAGACGTCAAGAGTTTCGTGTTTTGTTATTTTCCGCACGAGCGGTCTCGACGGGGGCTTCCCTTTCGCGCCAGCGTCTTCTTTTCATTTTTAAATTAATAAGTTGCTCCGTCCTTCGCCGCCGCCGCCCCTTCGGTCTCCGGAGGAACTTTTGTCGCTCGTTCCCGCCGCTCCCCGTTACCCACCCTCCGTGCCGCCGATAAAGGCGGGGATGTGGCGGATGCTCACCGGGCTTCTCTGCTCGAAGGCGAATAATCATTGTTCCTGTGTCTGAGGAAGCGCTCGCATCTTTTTACCCGACTGCGTTCAGAAAAGGGGGAGTGTTTCTTTTTTTGTTTGCGGACTTCTCTGTGATGTTATTTCGAAAAGGTCTACGGAACTTGAGAAGTGGCATGCGAAGTGATTCCTTGATAATAGTTGCGAAATGAGGTTTACGATGTTATTTAAAATCAGTATTGATGAAAATTGTCATCTACTGACCAATTATCTTGCTTGTTAATTTGATAAAATGTTATAAATGTGTTGTTGCGCAATCCATTTTGATATCTGAATGTTAGAGTGTAGGTCCTACATTAGATGACAAAATGACTAGAGGTAGGATATTTAAGCACTAAAAACTTATGAGATATAAATGCCAAAAGTAGGCTTGTTACTTATAAATTAGGCTTGAAGTAGGTATTAGAATCTTAGCGAATGAGGGGACTGATATAGTTACTAAGACACACGACCATCCAATTTTTAAATTATAAATTAAGCATACCTGCAAAATGTATTGTTACGAATCTAATGAATGCTATGTTCTCGCAGCAGAGTATGTACACACTAGGGTCCATGATTGTTTGTACAGCCAACACTAATCCAGCTGCAGCTCTATTGCCACTCACCAAACGGAACTGTGTGTTAGCCTCTCTTGAGGTAGATAAGAACACTTAAAGCCAAACACAAAGCAAATACATTATTCGTGAATTCATGTGATCAGAATCAATCGGAAAATGTTACCTTCTCCGCTTCCGCGGAAATCTTGTTGCTTACTATAGAGCCAACGATTAATTTTCTGAAGTACTTTCTCCAAGGTTTCGCGAAACTTCCAATATATTGATGTTGCTATTAACTGGCTTCTAAAACCAGAATGTCACGTTAATATTCCCGGCCTACTTTCAGGCGGGCGTCCATTCTCTAGCGAACTCACTTTAGTCTCCCTCTAACAAACTTGCCTCCATAGAAACTGACGCTACAACCCTCAATTGTACTCAGTTTGGTATGCGTTCACACAACTCATACCAAACTTTAAATTTTCATTTCGTAACACATATATGGAGACTCAAACAATAAAAGATAAGCAAAGAAAAGATAAATACAACAATTAAAAATAAATCTTAAAAAATTATCATTTTCCCTTTATCTATTGTCGAACATGCGTATATTTTGCATGTCTGTATTTGAATATTATTTTATCATTTGCCCACAAAAATGAATAGGTAGTGCCAGAGGCACGATTTGCGCCATCGGTAAAGACCCCACAGCCTCACGCTCAAGGCAACGTACCAGCCGCCTCGACCTCAGTGTGGTAATGCGCATCTCGTAAGAAATCACACCAGCAAAGGTGGCTTCAGACAAAGGTGGTCTCTGACCGGGAGGTCCTAGGGTTCGAGTTCCGCCGGTGTCAGGATTTTCGACACTAGCTTGTCAGCTAGGTCGAGTTCAACCGCTCTCTGGAGGAGAATTTTGGCAGCCAGCAGCTCTGAGCTGTAATTTTCGGCAGTTTCTTACTTTCATACACACTCACTTGCACTGCACTACCACACTTGTCGAAAGACCGGTCGGAAGCTTAGCTCTCATCTGAAGCTGTGCATCGCTGTTGGGAGATACCTGGTTGGGAAAATCCCTGCATGCCTACATAGGTCGGCGTCGAATCTCACGGGACGGCGCGGAAGAAGATCTCCGCCACTTCGCGAAAAAAAATGCACTTCACTTATGGGTCTAATATCCTTAGCCTTTGACGCGGCCTGAATCACAAATCAATGAATCAATCGTAACTAGAGATGGATTTTGATGACCACATTGACAAAAATTGGCGTGATGACACGTTGCCAAAATGATCAATAAAATGCTCTTAAAATTTTGTTCAAATGCTCTAAAAGCAAAGAAAAATGAGGCAAAAAATTGATCAAAATCACTTGATCAATTTTGATCAATTGATCAAAAAATTGATCAAAACCACTTCAGATGAACAACTCAATGTGTTGGATATGTTACTGATGAAATCGAGGTTTCGTCCTTTTGTGCAATTGAACTCAACTTGGAAACGTTTGGTTTGGACTGTTCTTTACAAAAAAATCTCTGCCTTTATTTATTGAATAATCGGCCGAACTGACAATGGCGCCGAAAGGCGTTTCAGAAACCCTAAATTACATAGTACTCACAACGGCTGACATTACAATATACGAGCGAAGAAATCGAATAGGGCGAGGGATTCTGTGCTGAACATTTGTTGCACCTCATAAATATTGTTTGAAGCAAGTACCATTAAAATTATATTAAAATCGACTAAATCAACGAAAAATGCCTTAAAAATAATTTTAAAAGGTAAAAAAGACTTATTATTGGAAATCAACAAAAATGAAAAAAGACATAAAAATGGGTTTTTTCTTTTTGTTGTAACAAAATTAATTTCTATACAAAGCGGCATTGATCTAAAATGAAAAGAAAAAAGACATCTCATGAAAATTCACCCCCTACTCATAAGAATTCTTTTAATCAATAAAATATTCGGAATGAACTACTGTGAAGAGTATCGCGCCGAGCGGCATAATACAACGAAACGCAGTACCCTTCATTCACTGTTGTTCTAGCTTCATTATTACTCGTAACTACTCAATGTTTCGAAAACTTCTATGCGCAGGAGTGCAAAGGAACTTACCCAAATGATCATTAACAACTTTTCCTTTCGTAAGAAATCGATTATTGAATTATAGAAATTGATTATTCTGAATGCTTTGCGATGCAATGCAACCCGCAACCCGCTAAGCATTATCCCCAACCAGGTGTCTCCCACCACTTCCCACTGCCCCAGCCAAGACAAACTCTGAGCTCCCGAGACTCTCCAGGCAAGTGTGGTAGTGTAGGGAATGAAAGTGTAAGTGTGTAAGTAAGGGGTGAGGATAGAAACATAAGAGAAAGGAATGATTGTGCGCATTCCATGGTCCGTTTTTTAGGATACTGCTCCAGCATTCGCCTAGTGATCATCGGAGAAACCACGAAAAAGTCGGCCGTTAATTCTCCTCCAGAGAGAGGTTGCACTCGACCTAGATGTCTAGCTAGCTGACACATCGATAATGCAGGAAACTATGCTTTCTATGATGTTAAGACATTTTTAGAAATCGAACGAATTGATTAAGGGGCTGTCCATAAATTACGTAACACATAAGTGGAGTCTTTTGAATACCCCTTAACCACCCTACAACGCACCCATAACGCGTGCTTGAACCCCCGTAACGTATTTCTATTTTAATATTAATATGTTTATCTTAATCTTTTTAAATCTTATCAGATTATCAAAATCAGCCGTGGGTTCTGACATACAACATTAATCGTCTTACTTGTTGCATGCGTACGAGTAATAGTATACAGAATCACTGTTCTGTGAAAAAAAAAACAACTTACTATTGAACTGATGACAACTTCAATGAATTGTCAGCATTTTCCCTTTTAAAAACAATCAAATTTAACATTTATTACTATTATTTTACACAGTATTCGAGATCTCTTGAAATAAATGATCGAAGTTTTCCCTGAATACATGAATGAACCGTACGGTCATTTTCAAATAATGTTTGTAAGCTTACGATTACTTCTCGGATGATTTTCTTCTGAAATGGTTCCCACGTCCGGTGTTGTTCAGTTGATGTCTCCCGTAAATGTTTTTGGCTTATTGTCCGAATAAATTCAGAATGCCCCCCGGAATGTCTCTGATTATCTGATCTTTTAAGTAACTTAATATGTTATATCGCGACGCGACGGGCTCCCGCTAGATTTCGGATGAGCCTCGGCTCGAACTTAACTATTTCAATCAACTTATTAATATATTTCTACCCAGCTACGGAGCTATCCTAACATATACCCCTTCAGAAAATACGAAGTCTATTTAAGTTAAATTTACTTTAACTCGCGGAACACAAAAAACACAATTATAATTTATTATTGATAATGCTTCTGAACTTTAATTCTACACTATGTCAAACTATAAGGATTAACCATCAACTATTTGCCTGAATATCTTTTTACCCAATAACCCAGATTACAATGAAAACTAACATTGACACATACAACTTATCATTTAATGTTCACAGCTCCGCTGCTTTCATGAGAGTGAGTATATTTCACTTTTTGTGTAACCAAGACTGCCAAAGCCTACTTCACATTTGCAGCATCTCATGGCCACCGGGCCGTGAGGAAACGTCGTATTATCTCGCATTAACATGGAACACGGAATTTCTATATTTATTGACACGTTGCCTTAACAACGTCTATTCTTGATCTACGGAACATACCGAATACGTATGATCTCCTCGTAATGTCAGGCTTCATAAAATATTTTTCATCCCAAATACCGTGGGATCTTTTGGTACATCACACCCCGAAACAATAACTTAACTCTTGCGACAACACCCCCTGTAAATAAAAAAAGTAAAAAATAAATTACAGTATGGTTAGAAAATTGTATTAACTTTATTTGTGTTGTACATTTGAAATTTATGATAATTAAAGATGGAATTATTTGTCGATGCTATCTGCACCAAACAATAAGATAGGGGACAAGTATTGAGTGAAGGGGGAACGCAGAGGCGAGAAAATTTCTGATCACAAGCCGTGCACACGCCAACGTTGTGGATCGAGCAAGGGCATCCATGCGTCAAATTCATTGTATTCTAGAAAATACTACAGATCACTTTTGAATATTTTATTGAATCTTACAGATTCAGTAAAAATTGATGAAAAATATTTCTATTTATTGTAAAAACTTCTAATAAATAAAAATTATATGTGTTTTACAACAAATTAATTAGATAATATTATAATGTTTTATTATGAAACTCAAAAAAGGAAGTATTTCAACAAATGTAAAAAATGTAAAAAACTATAATGTTAAATAGATAGATGTTTATTATTTCCGCAGATAGGTTTATGCAACCCGGTGGCAGAACACTAAAATTTACGTATAATTAGGGATTAACTTAAAATTATTTTAAGACAATAATAATATTAATAATAATATGATAACGATGATGACAATAAAGGCATTAACTACAATGACCGCATTAATTCTACATTTTATGGCGGTCCTGTACAGATGTTTTACATTAGTAAATACACGACTTTTTTTTATTACACTTCACTCCACTCCACCTCACTTCACTTCTCTTCACAATACTTGCACTTCACTTCTTTCTACTTCTGTATTGCACTACACTTCACAACACGTCACCACGAATACTACGTAACACTAAACGAATACCCCCTGCCCCTATGTAACACAACGTAACGCTGCCTGAAACACCCTCCCCCTCTTTAGCGTTACGTAGTTTATGTTCGACCGCTAGGGAGCAAGCTATAAAATTTTGTGTGTGTGGCCATTCTGTTCCATTGTCAAGGGGTTTGGCTCTTCTGGGTACTCCCCTCCGTGGTGGAATGAAGGTCTTGCAAAATTTCTAATTCTATAAGCATTAAATTCGCTACTTGACATTCTGTACGATTCAATAGCGCAGGCCTGTCTGGTTATTATGAAACGCTTAGCAGAATATTTACTCAGAATTCATGGTCTTATGTTACAACTCACATTTGAAGGCAATGACTTTTAGTGCGAAATGCTCGGACGGGTTCAGATAGTTTTTAGAGGATGCTAATCCATGAAACCACTTTCAACACTTACAAAACGTATGAGCCAGTAAATACGCATAGAACAAACTTAGTGACTTGGGATTTCAGGTGATTATACTATAATTAACCTCGAATCTTAATTATTCTCTAATTACGAGCATTAAATTACTTTAAACCCCTGTAAATGATTTTCAATTTTTCCAAAACATCAAGATATTTAAACAGTTAAAATTTTGCTCAGTTGAAATCACAAAATGCCAATAGTCAATGTGTTCAGAACATTATCACTTGTGGCTGTTCAAGGCTCTTGATTGGACCAGGAGTAGTGTTTCGAACACATTGGTTCTCCCAATTTTGTAATTTTAACTGTAGTAGAGTAACCTGTTACTTTTAACAGATGTATTAATCATTAAGTCTTTTCCCATGCTCCTAAACCTAGTTTCAGCATTATAAAAACATCTCAAGTATGAATCGAAGCGTAATTAAATTTGTTGATGATTTCAATGGTTAAGTTACGTAATAGACACAAACATATTTCTATTAAAATGTATATGCGTTCGTCACTTGAGTGCAGAGGGTTTTGCATAGACCTTTTGTGTGGAATGATGAACGGATGTTTCAAATAAAATAAATATGTTACACTTTTTGTATTTAGTTCAATCACAATGTTCGTTCCGTGAGCGTTTTCATTTATCCACAGAACGTCTGCTCTTGCGAGCCTTTTACTTAGTAATGTGGCATAGAAATTATGAGTAACTGTTTATAATAAATGTACTACTCTAGACTACCCGAGTAATGAAAATAGCTTATCACATTATTTTGTTGTTCAATGAGCAACAATGTACCAATTAATTTGATTTTTACTGTTGGAGTTTCATCTTTTTATCCATTAGTTTTATGTTAATCTTCAAAGATTATTTTGTGTGAACCACGTCGATAAACAAATCATAAACCTCCAACAGAACATCTGATGACATAGATTTTTGTTTCCTCTGTGAACCGTCATATGTCAGGTGATATGGACATTTAACAATTTCATATTCATCAGATAGCGAATTTTACCCTATTTACACTATCAGACGGTACGTTTGGATTATCAATGTATTCACGATCTGTAATAAAATGCTCCCACTAATTAATTAAATGTAATATTGCGGTTACAAGGGCGCCATGGTGCACAAGGGATTTTATGTTTCGGAGGTTTTTCATTGCATGGAACATAGTGAGTGTGTGTATTACATTTCAACATAATTCAAAGCGTGACATATTTGGAATATATTTAACTATCTCGAGGCTACGATTTGGTTCGAAGGTCATTCCTTAAAATGTCATTTAAGTTTACTAACTGGAATCTACTGAAAAAAAGAAAGCTTAACATTTATAGCAATTACTTCAATCTCTTTAGGTCTTTGTGTCGCAGTTTAAAAAGAAGGTAAGAATGGAAGAAGGTTTTAATGAAAATAATAAAAAATGAAAAGCTATCAGCGGTACGTCAATGCCATTCTATTCTGGATCTATAGAATGTGAGACAATTGGTCCTAATGCAAAGTAATGATTTCTCTGTGACAATCCACATTGGCCGCGGAGTTGAATAACGCAGTCAAAAGTGCCAGTGGAGGGGGCGGCACAGGTCGCCGACAATATCGGCAGCAAAAATGGAGCGAAGGTAATTGCATTACGGTTGCTTGGAGATGATTCAGGGTATTGCGCCTTGTTTGTTGAGATTTAAACCACTCTAATTCTTGTAACATTTTCCGAGTAGGGGACAGCTGAATGAAGGTTTAATACCCGTTTTGCGTAAAGAACTGATAGTTAACATTCCTTTTACTAGTTAAGAAAATCGTTTTACGTCTTTAAGTGTTTGGACGTGAATACTCCAAAGGGTTTTATAATTCAGGATCTTTTCTGCCATTGTTTTACGTTAAATTAAAAGACAACTCTAAGCTTAGACAATATTTTAATTTTTTATCTCACCAATATTTTGGCCTGGATTTCAATTTCTAAGACCCACTCTTGAAAATCTAAACAATTATAACTGCAATAATAAATGAAGCTAGTTGTTGTAATTGTTTAGATTTTCAAGAGTGGTCTTAGAAATAATTTAAATTCTTTCTTCTTTCATAAACGTATGTCATCTCGTATTTTAATTTTTTGTTTCATTGTAAGTTACAAGCAGGACTAAAAATCATATATCGATTGTTGAATTCACAATATTAACTGCTACAACAATGTCCCACCGATGAATTGAGAAATTTGAAGTAATGAATCATTAATGCGTAATGATTTGCTTATCGTAATTCTTACATGCAACGGAATGAATTCTGTTGCAATCATGCCATCTTTCTTAAAATCCTATCCCAACACCTGACTGATAATACATTTCGTCATCAGTCATTCCACACGGAACTGCAACCATTGTGCAGTAGGAGATAGAAGGGGAGTGCAAAGTCAGCTGCATCACAGAAGTGGTAAATTGGTTTGATAAAAATGAATCACTGTTCGGTGAAAACAAAAAGGTATTAAATTCTGCGAGGTGTACTATTTTTCCGTCGGTAGTTCCTAACGAACAGGGTAGGCTGGCTGGGCGCGTCGGCGATGTTTCAACCGAGTCGGCTCCTCGCGCCCCCGCCCGCCTTCCCGCCTCCCACGCGGCAACAAAACAAGTGCGACCCGCGCTTACTGAATTTCGTATGGCGCCGTCGCTACGTGAAATACGGCTGCCGGATAAAAACGAGGCGCCTCTTTCCTCCGGGCTTAACGGGCTCGATCGAACTGGACCGGAAATGCATCGCGACGGGAATTTTGGATATTCTAGAAATTTAACAAAAATTAAGTCCTTTTTATATTAGAAATTAGAAGTATTTTTATTTATTAGTTAAATAATATTTTGTATAGTTTAAGCTAAATAATACGAATGACTTGTTAATGTTTCCTAATGCAACATGTAACAATATAAAAACTAGAATTTGTTTTACGAAGACAAAACAAAAAAAAATTAAAATATATACATAGTTATCCTCACGGTTCTGGCTGTCCATAAGATATTTTAAAGAGGTGTTTCTCCCCTCTGTTAAGAAGAATCTCGACAACTTCAATGAATCATTTATTTCATTTGTAACATTTGCAAACAATTTTAACATTTACACAACGTTTTGTGAATTAACTTATTCACATCTTCAGGTAACGCTGAAATTGGTAATAATACATAAATAACAATTAACATCCAATGAAGACATATCTTGAACATTGCAACTTTAAAATTGTTTAAGATTGATCTGTTATTTCAAGAATTACTCAAATAAACAAGATTATTAAAATTATTAGAATTAATTAATTTTATTGAACTAAAATTATTAGGAGGCACAATAGACTCCCATTGCTCTTTGACTTCACGAAAGATAATCAGCCAAAATAAATGGAGTTATCTCAGCGAGATCGCATTCATGAGTTGGGGAGAAGGAGTAGAGGAGTGTGGGGAAAGAAAGGGAAAAGAGAAGGTGGAAAGACGGGAAGGAAAGAGGGTTAAGAGTTTACATATAACGAGATATACTATTTACAGGATACAGGGCCGTCTTTGGGTTTGAAAGTACCCGAGGCACTCAGAGATTTCGGGGCCCCTAATTCTTAGTTCAACAAATTACGTTCTGGCGATCATAAGTTATTAAAAATTGAATATTACACACTTAAAAAAAACATTTTGATTCCTCTTTTTAAGGTAAGGAAAGATTTGTAAGAAAACTAGATAAACGGAATTAAATAGTATCTTTAATCTCTGTATTTTCTATAGTAATATTTTACTAATAACTCTAACAATAGTAACATAATGAAATATGATTAAATAACAACACAAGCAATATTTACATAATAAGATCTAAGTAAAAAACAAACTAAGCATTTGTCAATGATACTTTACGTAGTTTCGCACGCTAGTTCAGTTTCGTTATCTATTTTTTATTATCTGTGGGGGCCCTATGATCATGGGGGCCCTGAGGCACGAGCCTCGTCTGCCTGTGCCTAAAGATGGCCCTGAAAGGATACGTTTTTCACTTTAACATGGGCATTATCGTAAGCTACAATGAATGAGTTTGACTCTCATTTAAGTCTAAAACGGCTGTTTTTTGACAGAAAACCTCTTTTTCTGGGATCCTCGTAACGAAAAAGTGGATAAATCTTGTTCTTCTCTGAAGTAAATTTCTTCCTTTTGCTCGGATTCTTGATTACGAAATATCTATTGACAGTATAAAGTGTCTATCTGTCCGTCCGTCAGTGGTCGGTCATCGCTGCCTGGAAACGCTGTCTGTTGGTGGTCAACCTAAACCAATCTGACGATTTTCTTTAAATTGATTTACCCTGATCGATTTCAAGGAATTCGAGAGAATGAGATTTTCAAAGGAATAGTTTGTTTGGGGGTAATTTACATCCCACAAATACATTTTCAAGAATTTCTCAAAAATGACTCCAAATTTTATATTACACTTTATTTTCAGATGGTGTTGAAATGAATGTCGCAGACGGCGGATGACGCAGAAGTATTTGCTTTAAAATCACTGGTTTTTCGATAATGTCAAAAGTTAAATTTTTTCGGCGTTTTCCTGCAACTACAATTTTGTAGATATATATTTTTCCTTAATAAACTCTGTTTTTCAAAGGCAGATTTTGAAATAATGACATGTACAATTTTTTGAAAACCTGAATAGTTTTCGCGTAATTTCTTCATGAATTAATTAAATTTATAAAAAAAAATATTTTCTCAAAAACTGCTCAAAATGTTTTCTTCAATTGTTTCCGGAGAGAATAAAGGATGCTTAAAAGAATGACATAGGTCTCATTTTCGATAACTCTTCGACTTTCGATAACTTTCGAAAACTGAAAGAGTTTGAAATAATGCGCTGTTGTAGCACCACCAGTTCAATGAAAGAAAATTAGACGACCATAGTGATACCGTATTAGGCAAATGCTAATATTCGAACCTTTATTGTTTATGTCTATTAGTCTGTATTTATACAGTTTTTGTCATTTTGGACATATTTTATCATATAATGCGTTTTATTATTGAGTTTGTATTAAAAATATACCACATTTGAATTTCACGCCGGGATTTATATGGTACCAATGACAGCTTACAGGAGCAGTGCACCATCCCGTTTACATCACGTGCCATACATGACTCTGACTATTTAAGCTTTGGTAAAAGCAATGAAAAAACAATTAAAGTACACCTTCAGTTATTAGTACATCGGGTTGCTTTCGGTTATGTTTCCTATTGGTCGTGAATACGCGATGGATTTGTTTAGATTTGCAGGGGAATACCCGCGGCGACACAGTATGAAACAAAATATGCAGAAGTACATCTCTTGACCAAGAAGTATTTTCGTTGGTTTCATACTCGTTTCGACATTCTGTAGACTGGAACTCGAACTGAAATAATCAGCTTCTCAGCCCTGTAACCTAACCAAAGATTGCTTTCCCCTGGATGGGAGAGATATTCTGTAGATTGCTGCAGCACAAGAATCGAACGACTCTTCAGCCACCAAAAAATACATAGTGAAATTTTAAAAATGACTGAATATCGTTGTACACGTAAAATATGGCATAAATAAAGTTTAATTGAAAGGGACAAAAAGGTAGTTGTCCCGTCACTTATTTTAGTCACCGTAAGTATATGATAACCACTACCGTTCTGTAGGGGGTACGCCAGCTATTAATTCTTCTAGAAACTGATCAACAATTGCTCGCATTGCACCTACGATAAAAATGCCAAGAAATTAGTTTTGCTGCACTTGCGTTCTATCTATCTCTACAAAACTTTGCACCGAACTTGCGGCAATATACAAAACGAGTTTGTAAACATTTCCCATTAATTCACATGTTTTTGTGTGGATGCTCTAAACATGCCGTTCAATTAACTTTTATTAGTGTAGGTTTACAACCTAAGTTAAGTAAGATTAATCTCCGATCAACCCGCTCCGATCAATCCTCTCCGATCAACCCTCTCCGATCAACCCTCTCCGATCAACCCTCTCCGATCAACCCTCTCCGATCAACCCTCTCCGATCAACCCTCTCCGATCAACCCTCTCCGATCATTATGCAAAACTATACAAAACGTCGCAAATTTCAATCGCATTTATATTTCGCTTATGCTATAAGACTGAGTTTTCCAATGAAGACAAAAGTCCAGAAACAACAGAGGGACACCTTCCACCGTCTCGTGATGCATCCCGAAGGACCGCAGCAGGCCTGGATGGCCACCATTAAATTCGCATCCAACGCGACAACGGTCCCGCAAGCCAAGAGGCGATCAACGACTCAATCAATCTGCGCAGAACCAATCAAATTGTCACTATGAATCAACCCAAAAATTGTAAATTAAAAATATATACTAATTTGATAATCCTTATTGCTGACTCTATATTAAGATAGGCTGCGATACCTCAGGGATAATTCGAAAACAATTTCCCCTTCAATACGTCTAAGCTTTTTGTTCCTCTTTCCCGCACCACGCAAAAAAAAAGCCTGCCAGAGCGGACCATCCGCCTCATCTGCCCGCAGGTCTCAACGGCCACGCTCTTTTCATCCCGTCTCCCATCCGCCGGCGCTGCAGAGCCCATTGCAGCGTGGCGGCTCTGTCCAATTCGCGCGCGCGCGCGCGGGCGAGCGAGCGAGCGAGCGAGCTGTTGCGCCGCGCGAAAAGTCCCGCGCGATCCCGCCATCGCCCGCGCCCGATTTATCGACGCCGATTGAATCGTGTGTTTCCGCCGAGAGGTGTTGCGGCGGTGGCCGCCGTCCCCGTTCACGAGGCGGCTAACGGCTGCGCGGAGACCGATAAATCCCGCGCCATGAATCACGCGGAATTATCCGGCGGCGAGGAAGGCGGCGCGCGCCGCCCAGTAAGAACGCGCGCTGGCCGGCGGCGGCGCGGCCCTCGCCCCCGCCCTCCCGCGCTGCCGCGAGCGAATAACTCCTCATAAGCAAGACAGCGCGCGAGGGCCTCGGGCGCGGCGCGAGGAAATGGTGGGGAGGGGGCGTTGGTGTGGAGCGGGAGGATGGTGGTAATGAGGACTGGACGAATCAGGGCGTGTTGGCCGTGTACTGGAGAAATCTATTTCGTTGATAGTTAATTTACTTACGATTTTGTCCGATTCTATGGGCCAAGAAATTATTGCAATTTTTTATACAATATATGTATTACAAAATACGTTGTTAAGATGTTATTCCTGTTTATTTCTGATCATAATTGCTGGAATACATTCCCAAGCAGTTGCAATGGACAAACTTGAATTGCAAGAAATATATCTGAAATATATCAAGAAATATATATAATCTGGCACATAATACAATGGACTCGTATTGTCCCTTCGGAGGGTGAACTTTTCATTTGTACGTACAAAATTATTTTATAACCTTGCATCAATCATTGTTATCAATTACCATCATGGTGTATTATCGAAGATACAGGTCTTCTACAGCATGTAATATGTGTTTCGCAATTCAGAGTAGTGCAGTCGTGAGGGATGTTTGGGACCCCAATTACAAGTATAGAACAATTTATTCATTGTAGTTCTTAAAAAAAGAGCGTATGTTTCAATGAGGACAAATCTGACTTGTGTAATGCAAATGTAAAATGAATAGGTAATATACGTGAAATATGTAATGCACGTAAAGTGAGTGTTTGGTGAACATTAAAAATGCGACCTCATTATCCTAAACAGCATCAAATACCAAACAAAACTGGAATCCCAGTATTCAGAATTTCATCTTTTAGACTGACTTCACCTGACTTATTTAATATGTGGTTACATAATTCGTGTTTTGTAAATGTTCAAGAAACAAATTTGCTTAATTTTTGAGGAACTATATAAGACTGTTAACACGCAATCATGTACAAAGTGCACCAACTGGGATAACCATAGCAAAACTGGTGATACATGTGTGATTTATTTACAATTCGCACTGATAAATACGATGGTTATATTTCGGAGCCAGATGACGTAGCAGATGACAATTCGTTTTGGAGTGAAGGTCATAGTGCTGATACTATATATTTAATAACAAAGGCAACATTGGGTTATTTGTTATTGAAATAGCGACTGATGTATACAAGTAATCAGAAAGAGACAGTAGTGTATACGACTAACCACAGAAATATGCACAAGTATCATTTTACAAATGGGGTCCAGAAAACGCTTCAGAAGAATAAAGGATCAATGGTCTTGAAAGGCCAGGAGGAAGGATTTCTTGTCCCAACATCCCTCACTATCTTCTGCTGCTGGTAACCAAACCTATGTGAAGATACATATAACAAACGATATGCCAGTAGGCTACATACTAAGGCAATGGTAAGAGATTCTATTACAGGAAAAAGAGTGTGAGGAAGTGAAGAGAACTGATGATTGTCGGGAGCACGGCGGCAGGCAATATCGAGTGTGGCAGCGAAGACGGTAGAGAGCTCGCTTATAATTCAGCGAGTCAACACATCGGGGTGGGGTGAGGTGGGCCGGGGTGCAGCCGTAACGAGATCGGGGGAATCCCCCGGCAAGTGTCGGCGGGGGCCGCGAGAGAGCGCGCCCGTCACCGCTAATTGCCGCATTAGCGGGCGGCCCACTTCTAATCCGCTGGCGGCGGCGCGTGCGTGCGGAGCGTTGCCGATGCTCTCGTTTACCTGCGCCGGAAGCTCCCCCTCCTCCGACCCCGCCTCTGATTCAGCTCCCGCCCCCATCCCAACACGACCCCGCCCTCTGCCGCCCCGCGCCACTGCCACCTCCGCCTCCGCTATTACCTCCACCTCGCGCCCCGCCCTCGCCCCAACCGGCCCCGCTCCTTATCCCCGCTTCCCGCCCCCGCCGCCCCGCTTCCTGGCCACCTCTCCACTCCTGACACCGCCTCCACCCCTGTTTCCGATCCCGCCCCACTTCCCCCCCAATTCCTGTCCACTCCACTTCCGACCTCGCCTTCACTCCAGCTTCAACTCCCATCGCAATACTAACCCGCCCCCTGCCACTCGCTTTCCGGCCAGCTCGCCTCCACTA
This sequence comes from Acheta domesticus, assembly GCA_031308135.1. Taxonomy (NCBI): domain Eukaryota; kingdom Metazoa; phylum Arthropoda; class Insecta; order Orthoptera; family Gryllidae; genus Acheta; species Acheta domesticus. Next base: position 247,423,450 of record JAHLJT010000631.1, read on the forward strand.
CCACCTCCGCCTCCGACGTCGACCCCGCCTCCGCTCCCACTCCAACTCGCCCCGCTCCCACTCCCCGCCACATGCTTCCAGGCCATCCTGCCTCCGTAATTACCTCCAGCGCTGACCTCGCCCCCGCTCCTGCTGCCGATCCCGCCCCAACCCAACCCCGCCTCCCGCCACCCACTTGCCGGTCCACTACCACCTCCGTCCCCGTTCCCGCCGCTGACCTCGCCCCCACCACCGTTCCCGCCGCCGACCACGCCTCCTTCTCTCCCGACCCTGCCCCCGACTTCGACATCATCTCCGTCCCCTATCCCGACACCATCGCCGTCTCCGCTCCCGCACTTGACCGGTGACCTCCCTCGTTCTCCCTCTGTTCCACTCACGGAAAAGGGCCTACGCAGCCATTTTGCGAACCCTTTTGTGCTTGGCGCAGTCGATTGAAAAGCTTTCAGGTCTGCCGGATGCTGCGGCATATGTGAATATGCTGGGACGGTCTCTCCCCCTCTGGTTTAGCGTGTGAATGAAAGCTGTATTTCACAACTCGCTGACTTGAAATTGACGTGAATTTGAAAGCTATAGTGTTTCGTACTTCCAAATGATATGAAAGATATGAAATTGATTAGTTAAATTAATTGTCAACATGAATGCAATGATCATTAAATGACATACGTACTACATGACAGAATAATTGACAATTCTTCTGTCACAGTCTTTGGGTGTATGACTGGTGTATTTCCATTACAGTTAAATTACATTCCCGCATTAACTCATTGGTATTATCGAAACAAGTATCAAAGGTGTCAATACTGTGCGCACATGAACACACTTCAAGTCTGATTGAAAATTAATCACAATATTTAACAATGCTCGAGAGTTTCTCTTTGAAAGTCTCAATGTTTTCAATTGAAATGAAAATCATTGATTGTTGAATTTCTGCATTATTCTGCCCAATGAAATCGTATGCTGAGAAATTATGTAAATAAACAGATATACTGCTATGTACGTAGGTTATAACGACCTTCAAGTGAAAATGTAAATTCAGTTGTTACACACGATCGTCATAACCGCGTCGTATATTATACTAACGCAAAAAACACGAGGTATTTATCTTAATAATTTTTTAGACCGGAAAAATAATGTTTTTTTCCTTTAATGTATAGACGAATTAGGCGCAATAATCTAATTCATTTAAAGGTAAATCAACACAAATTCGACAATTCAAAACTTCGTTCCATACACCCAAAAACACCGCCCAGCAATCAGAATATATTCTGAGAATTTTAAACTGCCGTGTCGCGGCGTTCCCGTTGTATTGCAACGCGCTAATTACAGAAAGGTTATAGCAAGAGAAGTGCGGGAAATACGAAAATATTTCTCCGCTTAATATTTACATTACAGACGTTTCTTATGTATTATCGCATTTGTGAGTAAATTGCTTCAGATAATTTCTTATGAAGGTTCTCGAAAACTCAAAATTTTTAGGTGAAAATGCGCTTCAAAATGCGCATTTTCAGGAATGCTCAAACGACATTTTATTAAAAAGTTCTCCAAATTTTTCAATGAAAATATTCATGTAGAACGAGATTTTACCTTTATAAAATATTATTGAAGTCATATTTCAATTGTACAACTAGGGATAAAAAAATTGAGAAAACGTGAAAAAATGGGTTTTAGACGCCAATAGATGACAGTTGAGGAGAGGATGAGGCAAAACCGAAAAGTTGGCACTGACTGAAGAAATACGGAAACAAACTAGTACGAGAAAGTACGTAACATCACTAGTTACTACCTGAATTCGAACTTAAAAACTCTTGTACATGTATATATTTATATTTTGTTGTACATAGTATACACACACACACATTCTGCAACAATGTTTTATGGGATATTACTTTCTCGAGTCACGGCTTCAATGTGTGTAGCTAGAGGTCTGAGGTTATCCTGTTCCCAGACATTTCTTGGCTGCAGAAATAGCATTTTAGAATGTGTATGTCGTACGTGGAGTATGTTATTGTGTTTCTGTGGCGTTTAGCCAGCCATGTTTCATGATTTCGAATAACGTTTATGGATATTGCGCACGTATATTTCTTACAAACGTCTGCTGAAGACATCAGGAGCAGAATTGCGGATGTTATTCTCCCGTACAGATGCAGCCACTATACTGGTATCTCGCTTACTTGTGATTTTGTCGCTGAAAATAGCGATTTTCTTTCATATTATACTATTTTTACTTTCGATCTTTTGCATCATATGTTATAATACCTTGCATGAATAATGTAATAATCGTTTATAGACAAATACAAACATTACCTACAACTGCGTCTTAACATTTAAATAATGCAGTAGAATTTTGAAAAGTAACTTTCTGAAATAAGACTTTGATGAAATACTCTTTGCAGAAACAAAACAGTTTAACACTTTTAGAGATTTTTCCTAAGTTCTTGTCTACAAAGTATATGATTTGGTATTCAAAATATTTTAGTTTATTATTAAAATGTATATCGATACGTTAAAATAATCAAAAACCTTCAGCCATTCCGGTTTCAAGGTTTTTTTATTTCAGAGAGGTACATCGAGGAAACGAAATTTCAATTTCGTTTATTCATTACACTTTGCCGCTAATTTTATCTGTTCTCAGAGTATACAGAATGCTCCGCCAACTATGGGCCACCCCCATAACTTCTAAAGATTCACGATCATGATAATTCCACATTGTTAGGCGAAAACAGCACTTCGCTATCGTGAATCGTTTAGAAGTGATGAGGGTAGCCCTTAGTTTGTGGGACACTCTGAATACTTTTATTCATCTAATATCCGCGAGGCTTCTGATGGCTCTCATAATTGAAGTTGATCGAATGAAAATTCATTCTGCAGAATTAGTTATTATTGCCCACTTTCTTTCAATTTTAATTTCTTTCGGTTGGTCAAGCCTTTCAGTCTACTCTTTTCTAGGGTTGGTGCAGATATTATGGCAGAGCTGCTCTTGCGGAAGTACCTGATAGCAGCTCTAATACGATCGATCCCAGAGTTATGGCAAAAACGATGTGGGTCTTATAAGGACGATAATTTTGGTTCCTGACAAGAATCTTTCACATGATCCAATTGGGACATGGTCATTGAACTTTTCCTTGAGTTTAAAAATTAATTGACCACAGTCAGTATTCAACCCGTGAAAATTGGAATGAAAGAATAATTAGGTAATCACTATTCCATCAATTACATATCTTTTAGCCACGACAGGAAGTGGCTTGTGCTAAAAGATTATTTCTATGAGACAACGAGGAAAGAGGGTTCGGCTGCTTGCACTGCTTTGATTTGATGAGGGATCACATGGCTATGGATAAGTGTAATGTGATATGATATCACATTACACTCATGAGTCATCTGAAGATGCTTTCACTCTGAGCTCATCAACATCTTCATCACGTCTTCATGGTCTAGGCATTTGCTCGTTCCGGCCTCTTGACAATATCTTTCCATTGCCTTCTAGGTCTTCCCAAATCTTTTCTTCCTTTCGGGATGTACAACGTAATAGATTTTGGACATCGGCTATCTTCCATCTTATCAACATGCTCTTGCCAGTGTGACCTGTATTGTTCTATCTTATCGCAAGGGAAAATATGTTTAATTCATTCCTGATGTCTGTGGTTTTTAGTTTATCTTCGCTTCTGTACCCTTTCACTCTTTTCAAAAATTGCATTTCAACAGCTTGAAGTTGACTCCAATCTTTGTTCTTAACTGTCCACGACTCACTTACATATGTGCTGGTGGGAAGTGTCATAACTTTATAAAATTTGAGGCTTGTGACTCTCCTAACCTTGTTTCTCAAAGTTCCTTTAATTACACCACATATCTGTTGAGATTTGCGATTTTTTTCTTTAAGATCTTCGTGTTAGATGTGATATGGCAACAGGATTATTTAAAACTGGAGACCTGTTCTATTATATTGTTTTCTAATACAATTTTGCTTCTAATTGGGTACTATCTACTGAATTCCATTATTTTAGTCCTAGAAATGGAGATTTTAAAATTACATTCTTTTCGCTTTTGATGTAGAAGATGTATTAATTTTGTTGTTCTTCACTGCGGTATTGGGCGTGGAAAGATAGCGCAATATGGCACAATACGTTAAATAAAGCATCAGGACAATTCTTCGACATCTTGTCATACGGGTGAAGGTGTGTTAAGCCTGATCTTTTTGTTCGGGTTTTGTTTACTTGACATATATAACGATACGAAAGGAACTAGTGAAAAGAAATACAATTCTACAATCAGAAAACAACTCAAGAAGTAATTCTTTCTCCACAGTAAATACATAGGTTGAGTTTTTGACTTGTGTATTTTTACTCGGATTATTTTCATATCGTGTATTTTTAATTTTTTTTCTTTTACTGTGCAGTGGCTGCAATTTTTACGTGTACCACTTAATATTTATTTTATGAAAAAATATTCAGTTGAGTTGTAAATGTAAGTACGTTAATATGTTTCGTGTACAAACTTTCAGTAAAAATGTGCTTTAGTTTCTCTTAGGTTTTAAAAATAATAACATCCGTATTTTTGACAAAATATGTACTTTTTTGTGTAAACGTAAAGTGACATTAATCCGTTATATTCAATAATAATATCTCTGCGAAAAACCAACACGTTTGCTGCTTTGAATTTGCGGCTTACTCATAAAGTCTGCCCACCTCTGCTTCCTCCCTAAGGGAACTTGTATACTTTGGTTTTTCTTTCTTGGCGCGGGAGGGGGTGTCATCAAAATCGAATACCTCACGGTACTTCGCGTCGTTCTCTGTTGTACCGCTAGAAGTCGCATGATTGCGAACATCGAACAGTGCTGGCGATCATGCGACTCCTAGCGGCACAACTAAGAACGACGAGAAATACCGTGACATATTCCATTTTGATGACGCACCCTCATGCGCCAAGAAAGAAAAACCGAAGTATAGGTCCGCGGAACTCACAATGTGTACCAACCTGATCTAAAGGTAATTGTAATGATACTTCGACTGACGACGAAGAACTTAAACCATCTTCATAAAAAAAACATTTACGAAGGACTTGAGGCTATAATATGAGCATCACTTCGACCAAAATCGAGAAATTAATGTTATCGAATAGCAGGAGATTTCCTTAGCAGATTAGATTCCATAGCAGGAGTATTCAAAATTCGATTGGAATATAGTTTAGGATAGAGATCACAGAATTATGAAAACGTGCACAAATTTCACTTCTCCCCATAGCACGTCACACACAATTTTTAACTGTTTTTGACGTAAATAAATAAATAAACGGGTCTATTCCGTGACCGGCCTTATCTTAGAGGTTCTTCAAGCTCTTCAATTCCTCCAGGTTGCATCGGTTGTTCTTCAATCGCGTTCGGGTGGTTGTTTTTCAAGGTCAACTCATGTGTCACTGATTTCGTTTGATTGCTTTTTTTCGTGCACTTGAAGTGCTATTCTATAGTCATTGGTCCCATTAGTGAAGTGAATGTTTTATCGCACGAGGTGGCGCTGTTACTTCCCTGCTGAATGGCGAGATCCGATGCCGATCTACACGTCAGCTTGCAGGGGATTTTCCCCTCCGAATACCAGTACCCCTCTCAGCGGGATACTTGGAGAAACAGCTGTTGGCTCCCAAATTCTGGCATGTGCAATAGCGTAGTGCATGTACTCGTAAGTACGTGTGGGTAAGGAAAGAGGAAAGGGCGATCTGCGGCTCGTTTACTACAGTGTAGCTCCTGCATTTGCCTGACACTGGCAGGCGAAATCACGGAGAACTATCTTTCAGAGCAGCCGGCTGTCATTTCTCTCCTCCAAACAGCGGCTGAATACGACTTAGTTATTGGACCCGACCCTAAAGACCCGACGTTCATTCATCGTCGGGTTTCGGACCCTGGACATCTCGGTCGGCTGCAGGGACAGTTGCAGTGATGACTCTGAGCTACGTCAGCTGGTACTGATGTCCTAAAATTGATATTCACTCAATGTGTAGGTTCTGGAGGCAGAGAGGAACAGAGAGAAACCCAGCAGGGCGGGATAGGGAGGCAAGCCAAAACGGAATTTGGCTGGACGCGTTGGTTTTGGGAAAGGCATGACGGGAGAGGGGTCTAAGGCGTTGGACAGGGCAAGGCAGGGCTGAGGGCCATTGAGCAGGGCAGGGCTGAGGCCATTGAGCAGGGCAGGGCTGAGGGGCATTGAGCAGGGCAGGGCTGAGGGGCATTGAGCAGGGCAGGACTGAGAGCCATTGAGCAGGGCAGGGCTGAGGGCCAATGAGCAGGGCAGGGCTGGGGGCATTGAGCAGGGCAGGGCTGAGGAGCATTGAGCAGGGCAGGGCGGGGTCAGACATGCTCCTGCAAAGAGGAGTGGAGCGGAGCAGAGCGGGATTTGGCGGGAATAGAATTCATTATTTTCCTCTCTAAGAGATAAATGTCATAGAAACACACACACAAATCTGGGCAACGTCGGGTGCTACGAGTATCACAAAATCCTCTTTTTTGTTATTGTTATTTAAGGTCGCATCAACTACTAGGGCATAGCGACCACTATTGGATTTAACGTTATGGTATAAGGATGAAACGATATGGTGATAATAGGGGGTGAAAGATAGGGGGTTGTATGTGACGTTGTATGTTGTATGTTGATGATAGGGGGTTGTATGTGACAAGCTCATACAACCATGCCCGAGGCGCGACTCGAACCCGCGACCCGTCGGTCCGAGATCACTACAGCCTAGCGAACCCGCGATCCGTCGGTCCGGCACGACTGGCTTACCGATCTGGGCCACGGGACCGACAAACAAAATCCTCTTGTCCCCCCCTTTAACTTTAGGCCAACTGTCCAGGGCAGATGCTGAGGAGGAGCGCCGGCCCCGCTGGCGCTCCAACTAAAGCGGGAGCGCGTGTGCAGTGTGCGGGCGGGCTTGGGCCATCGGGCGCAATTGTGGTCGTCACTCCCCATCAGACGGCAGCCGTCCGCCGCAATCGCCCCTCCCTCGGGGGCCACGCCCCCGCCGCCGCCCCCGCCGCCGCCGCCGCGCGCTCTTACGAGCCGGCGCGCGTAGCTCATGATAACGCCCTGCCCCACGCCGTCCGCGGTTCGCCCACCACTCGGCTCTGCTCTGCAGCGCTGCCCGAATCAAATTGCGTGTCGCCAACAGGGCCGCTTGGCTCGCCCACTAAAGCGTCTGCTTTTTTTCGAACATGGTTTTGTCGTTAGTGTATGCGAATTTGCTGACGTGTTGATGACTATGGGAATCAATGCTTGTAAGAGTAGGTCGTGTTACACTCATAAATTCATTAACTTTAAATTGCAGACGATTCGGCAACGTTTTTAGGGCTCGCGTTCTGGAGTTTCTAATGAAATTTGAATCGTAGCATTTCATCTTGTACATTGTACTTTATATTACTACCTTTACACTACTAGTAAGACCAAGGGGCTCATTACACTCTTCTTATTTGCATTTTGCCTTCATGTTGAAACAATTTACTAGAAGAACTTAACGGCTTAAATTTACAGGTAGTTTTTAGCTGGAAAGGGTTTCTTTTGATTTGATTGCACTAATAATTCTGACCAAAATTCCAAATAATGATTAGGTACTAGTATTTTTTAATCTTATCTCTGCAGAGCATCATCCGTTAGAATATTTCTTGCTTATGGTGAATACAGATGGGCCACTTATGTATATCCCTGATATTTACGACTAAATTAATAAAGTTAAAGTTGAATTCAGTTATTAATAATTAATAACCAGTCAACCTATCATTAATTTTAATAATGAGGAAGTGCTGTCGAATTATTTGACACCACTTCCTCATTATTAGACCTGAATACAGATTTTTAATAGGATATATACACGTGTCACGGTAGAAGCGCCTATAAAATAATAATTAACAGTAGGAAACATTTCGATATTTTTATTTAGCTGGAAAATCAGAAACTTTCTTCTCCGAGATACTTTTCCATCTAACGGTACAATAACCACCGCGATGCAGATTTGACACGAGCCTCAGTTATTCCTGGAGAATATAATTTCCCCGGAAAATGTAATAATTTTCTTCCGAGACCTGTAATCAGTTCCGTCTGGATGAACCAACCTGTCTATTGATTAAGCCGTCAAACGCAAGGAAATACTGCGACGCGCTTGGAGGGATTCATAGCAGCCCCTGCCCGCGCCGCCCGACGGACTCAGCGCGCAGCCCGCACTTAAAGGGGACGACGAGGCCACCAAACGACACAGAGAAGCACGCGTCGAACGACTCTCTCGCTTTTATTGTCAACTAGCGGACCCGGCAATGCTTCGCTATTGCAATGTATTGCTCTTCACGCACTATTGGTCACGTGATTTTTAATCACGTTATACGCTACGCTCTGCGAAAGTTTTAATAGCTGAAAAACTTTCTCGTGAGTATGGATTTGTTCATGTCCTGATTCAGACATCGTTGTCAAGTATCCTATTGTTGAAACGTTTTTCCCTCATGTTTGGGCATGCATTCGCTACAACACTGATGGAGAAATTTGATATCTGGGATAATGATCAAGAAATAATTCCGGCCGATATTTCACACTTGTAGGGGCAGAGTATGCAGTGGAGACGCGTTTAATTCTTGAGGGTGCGGGAGGTTGGGCATTGCGGGGGGTTGCAGTTCGCTACAACACTGATGAAGAAATTTGATTTACTAGTCTGGGATAATGATCAAGAAATAATTCCGGCCGATATTTCACACTTCTAGGGGCACAATATGCAGTGGAGACGCTTTGAGGGTGCGGGAGGTTGCGCTCTGCGGGGGGTTGCAGTTCAGGGGCACTTGAGTCAGCATAAACGCAAAAAATCAACAACGCCCTAATTTTGTGACTCTGTGCGACAGTCATACGCTCATTCTCATTGCCTATATATTCTTCGCGCAAGGGTAAGCAATAAGTTGTCAAAGTTTTATCGCAGTCAGGTGAACATTGCGGCAACACTTAAAATGCGAACAAACAAACAAACATTGATTTTTATAGTATTGTAAATGTGATTCATTGATTAGTGTCCGGGAGGTCCTAGGTTCGAGTCCCGATGGCGGCAGGATTTTCGACACTAGCTTGTCAGCTAGGTCGAATTCAGTCGCTGTCTGGACGAGAATCCTAGCGGCCGGCTGTTCTGATCGGTAGTTTTCCGTGGTTTCTCCGATCAACACCAGGCGAATGCCGGAGCAGTACCCTAACAAACGGGCCACTGACCGCGCGCGATCTTTCCTTCCTTTTCATTGTCCTATCCTCTCCTCTTACACACACACACACACTAACATGCACTACACTACCACACACGTCGGGAGACCGGTCGGGAGCTTACAACTTATCCCGGCTGGGGCGGTGCCCCGCTGGTGGGAGATACCTGGTTGAGGGGAAAACCCCGCTAATCGACGGTAGGTCGGCGCCGGATCTCGCCATCCAGTGGGAAAAAGATCATCGCCACTTCCCGAGAAAAAACATTCACTACACTTACGGGACTACTGACCTAAGTAGTTGACGCACCTGGAAACACGAATCAATCAATCAATTGATTAGTGTTTCCGGTCGCGTGAACGGCTGTCTTTATTCCCATAAGTGCAGCTCATGTTTTATCACGAGAGGTGGCGGTGATCTTCTTCTGCTAGATGGAGAGATCCGGCGCCCACCCACACAGTGGATGGTGTTTTTCTCTGCAAGGTATCTCCCATCAGCAGGCATCACCCCAACCGGGACACACTCTAAGCTCCCGACAGATTTCTCGACAAGTGTGAGAGTGTAGTGCATGTGAGTGTCAGTGCCTGTATGAAAAGGGACGCGAGAGGGGAAGGAAAGATCGCGTGCGGTTCATTGGCCGGTTGTTAGGGCGTACCTATCTAGCTAGTGTGGAAAATCCTGTCGGGACATGAACCGTAAGACCTCCCGGTCAGAGGCACTGCAGTGACATCAATTGATGCCTCGATCCACCAAAGCCGATGGGTTCCTAGCCTCCCTGAACATTTTGAAAGAAAATAAAACATTTTCTTTCCTTAAATAGGTTCAATGCCTGATTTTAACCTTTTATAACTTTAATGGGAAATACCCGTTTACGCGACATTTGGCTCTCCAAGTTTTTGAATGGTTTAACATACATGTGTACTTGTATTTATGAATTGTGTAAATAATTTTATAATTTCATTTTTCTCTTAGTAGTTTTAATTCATTTACTAGTATATGTTACATGTAAGTGTTCAGTGGGAGGTTCAGAGGATAGAACAAGGAAGAGGAAGGAAAGATCTCTCACGGTCCGTGGCTCATTTATTAGGAGACTGCTCTGGTAATTGCCTAATGTTATTCGAGAAACTACGAAAAACTATCGATCAGAGATGCCGGCCGCTGGAATTCTCCTTCTCACAGCGGCTGAATTTCGTCACTAGCTATTTACCTGGCATCAAAAATACTGCCAACGTCGGGTCTCAAACCCTTGGATCTCTCGGCCAGAGGCACACACTGACATCAATTGGTGTCCTCAGCGACGTACGCCGGTCATTGTGAATGTCAATAGACCCCAAAATCTCCCTACAAATGAGAGGAAAATGTCATATGTATAACTTATTTACAAGAGATTTCCCCCATTCTTTCATTGACATTGATAAAAAAATGTTTTTGACTCCTCTACATACCATGGAACATTTATTCTGAGACAACCTGTACAGATAGGGGAATTAAAATTGTCTATTGTTTTTGAGACTTGAATCTGCGACGAATTATTGATTGACTTAATTTCTACTTTTTAAGAACTTTTTTAAAAAATCCTTGAAAACCAGGTTTTCAAATACAGAAAAACCGTTTATAAATGAAACTTTAAAATAATTTGTTTTTTAATGTCAAGGGAAGTAATAGCTATTATTGTAAGTATTATTGATTGTGACGTTCTCCCCATGAAACAAACGTATTAAAAATAGTTGTGGTTTCGTTCTTGTGGCTATTATTTCCAATTTCTCTCCCTTAATATATAGAGGAATAGATCCACTTCAGAGAGAAACCTGATTGAACAGCCCAAACAAGTTGAATGACCAAAGGAGATGGGTCATGGAATAATACAAGTCACATCGTGTGTAAACATCCACGGATGAGTTTGAGTCGAAAATCTTCGGGCTGTGTGAGAGTCCATCGGAGCGAGCACTTGACCGCTCATGTGTTCACGCGACGCCGCCTTCGTCGTCCTTCCCGCCGCCTCCGCCGCCGCCGCCGCATCCGCCGCCGCCGCCGCCGTCGTGCGTCAGAACCGAGCGGCACGCCGCTCAGCTCAGTGGCCTGCAACCATCCGAAAGGCGGTTCTAGGAATTTGCACTCCACTATTCAATATTTTATACATGTTGCACGAAGAAGAGTTAGTCTAGCATTCGAATATGGTGTAAAGATTGAATTATGCAAGCTGCCAGTATTCTAAGTAATACTTTTATGTTGGAGTCTTTATAACTCATTCTAAGAAACAAATTTCGTCAAAAATAATTTTTTGTTGTGTATTGTTTTTTAAATTTAAAACACTATTTTCTACATTATAAAAAAGGCGAATTCTGAATTTGAATATCCGCACATGGAGTAGATCATTTTCTAATATCCATTAAAAAAAATGACGGTTACAAGGACATCTGTCTTGCTACTCAGAAAAAAAGTACTTCACCTCTGGAAATATAACAAACTAAACAAACGTAAGTATCCATAATGACGCTTTCAGATTCATGACCCTAGCATATAATATACTACTGTATCTGGAATTGTCAAATATCTAACTTCAATAAAAAATTACTAAATTTTAAAAATATTATAATTTGTATTCATTTGTAGAACAAACGTTTATAGTTCGTGAGCGAAGAGAAGTTTTTTGAAAAACGCCCACTTTATGCACTTCATGTGAAAATAATTTTGTTATTAACACAGTTAAAAGTTGAAATTCCTATGATGATATTTGTTATTGTATTTAATTTTATTAATTACCTCTTTGTTTTCATTGTTGTATGATGCAACGTTTTACATAATTAAAAGTTTAAAAATATTTAATATTACCTTATTTTCAATTCTTCGCAACTGCGCATTTCCTCGTTCTGCATGGATATTCTTCTTCATATCTCATTTTGACTTTAAATAAAATATTTTAATTAAGTCATATTACTGACGATGATTTGTACGAATCAATCATCTACACCATTAATTTGGAATGCACTCGGAAATTCAAAGAGAAACTCTGGTAATGTGAGAGGTGTCTTTGGTTTTGTTACAAACCCACAAATAATTCAAGAAAAATACACGATCAATTTAACAATTTCGATTTTGATTGAGAAGTGCAAATATTTGATTCTACTATTTCACCCAGCCTCATTCCCCGCACACATATTACACTATATGTTTAGTGCGTTACTGCTTTCGACACAGCAGATGTCGCGCGACGTGAAGGCTCCAAGGAAGAGGCCTCACGACTGGTCTCCCGGTGTGTGTGTGTGTGTGTGTGTGTGTGTGTCAGTGTAGTCCGTGTAAGTGTGTGTCTGAGTGAGGGGTGAAGATAGGACAAAAAAGAGGAAGGAAATATCGCGTTCGATTCGTGGCCCGTTTTATAGTGAACTGGTCCGGCATTCTCCTGATGTCGATTGTAGAAACCACGGAAAACTAACGTTGAGATCAGCCAGCCGCTAGAATTCTCCTCCAGACAGCGGCTGAATTCAACCTAGGTATGCAGCTAATGTGGTAAATTCTACCACCGTCCGTATTCGAGCCCGAGGACCTTCCGGTCAGAGGCACTGCAGCGACAACAGTCGATGCCCTGAACCACCTCTGCAGGTTAGGGTACACACACGTAAGACGCTTGTTGCTCGCGCGGGAGGGCCCGGCGCCGAATGACGTCACTCGGCAGGTGGATTGCACCATGTTATCAAATGGAGGCGCACACAACGAACGCTATCGGCTTCCATCCGCCAGCGCCGGCCAGCAGCCGGAACTCTTGGGAGTTTCGGCGCGCTGGCTGCACTCGCTGGCTCTCAGTCGAGTTGTGGCTTTGAAGTGTCTGATCACAAGATTCAAAAGGGATTGAGTACTTTTTTGGTTTTGATGTTGTTTGTGAGGCTCGTTGTGTGTAATAGAGGGGCAAAGGACACTCGAATAAATGTGGAAAAGTGCTGGAAAGAAATTTCTGCGTATATGAACAAGTAAACATCTACATAACCTCAATATTAGTTTGTAATGTTAAAAGTTACATTAAGGGAAACATTAATCAAATCAACAGAAACTAAATGAAAATACAATTTCAGAAGCATTTATCAGTTTATGTGAGTATACACAATTAGATGATTATACACGAATTTCAGAAATGTATCTCCCATAACTGATGAATTGGACAATCGTTCTGTAGACTGTCTTGCAACGTTACGTGAAACCAATTGAATAGCGTTATTGGGAAAGTTATCAAATCCATATTTATCAATAATAGTGTTTTGTAAAACACACATGCACTTCATAATTCTCGTAAATTAACATTAGTCTATATCAGGTTAATAAGTATTTTGAATATAATTGTCGAAAGCAGCGTTCAGTAATTCCATTATTCCAAATTTGGTTTACTATTATTCACAAAAACAGTGCATTTTCTTCTTGGATGTCACTGGAAACAATTTCGATAAATGAATGATCCGCCGTCTCTACCTCGCACACGCACGGAAATGAAGTACTAGGATGAACCGCTAGATCTCGACACTGTCGAATCGGCGTCCTTTGTGTCCGCCCTTGCTGGTCGAGCAGCGCTGCTTATCAGCAGCAGATGCCGGCGTCGGCGTCCCAGCGTTCTACGTGTTTGTACCCTTAGAGAGTAGCCAGCACGAAGAAGGAAGAAGGAAAGAGGAAGGAAATATCGCGTGCAATTCGTAGCCCGTTTTTTAGGGAAGTGCTCCGGCATTCTCCTGGTGTCGATTGCAAAATCCACGAAAAACTACCGTTCAGATCAAGCAGCCGCTGGAATTCTCCTCCAGACGGCGGCTGAATTCGACCTAGCTATGCAAATGCTGTGGAAAATTCTACCACCGGGATTCGAGATTCGAGCCATATACTGAAAGATGATCCATATACTGAATCTGCGATAGTAAAAGGGGCTTCAATATATTTGTAGGCTTGTAAAATGGTGAAATAAATTCCTAGTATGATTGTTAATAGTAATCCTTGTGTGGTTTGGCTATAATTATTTTCTATTAAGCTATGATTCGAGCCCGAGGACCATCCGGTCAGAGGCTCTGCAGCGACACCAGCCGATGCCCTGAGCCACCTAAGCGAGTGGGAGAGTGGCCAGCACGAGCGGAGGGGGGGCGCGGGGGCGCTGGCGGGCGCGGCGTCCGAGCGCAACAGCGAGCGACAAAAGCGCGAAACCCTCCCCTCCCCCTTCCCCTTCCCCCCTCCCCCCGCTCGCGGTCCACATCGCGCGCAAGCGGCCAGATAATCGGAGAGGCAATGTCGCGCGTTGACGCCAACTAGAAACAAAGTTCGCGAGGCGGCGCGGCGCGGCGCGCGGTTCGCTGGAATCGCCTCGCCGCAGACGACGTCGCTTTCCTCGGCGCTGCTTCCGTTGCGGCTCTCACTGTTTCGGATTTGTTGTCTCTCGACGTTTCGGGTCCGTTGACTCTCGGTGGTCAGTCGTGAATAACGTTGCCATGCTGTTGCTTCCGTCTATCTCCCGTTGTCGCAGCCTGGTGCCACCTGTTGTACACCAAGTCTCGCCGCAGAGATCAGATCAATCTCTTCTTGCAGGGTATCCTTGGTTACTGTTTGTTCCTTATATTCATTTCAGTGACCTGCGTCTTTAACTTTGGTCGTTTCTTGCACTTTCACAATTACCTATTGTTGACCTCTTGTTTCCTCCTCATTCATAAGAATTTTTTTTCTGTGCGATGTTTCGATGTCATCTCTTTGATCATGCTTGTATATTTTATATTGAGTAAAGCAGAAAATTCATCAGTATCAAAGGATGCCAAAAATAATATAATCATACTTTTCATAGATCAATCTAGATACTCCTCATGGAAATGTGGCCGATTTCAAAAGCAATTTTACCGTCCTCCTTTTTAACTTGAAACATAAGGAACTTCCTTCAATCCAGTAAGTGACTGCCCTGATTTTAATCCATTCGCATTATTTCCATATATATTCTTTTGTTTAAATAATTTTCTTGATTCCTGATTCTTTGTCTTACATATTATTTCCTTTCATATATCTTAAAGTTTCAAAAGTGAAAATATGTTTGCTATAATCTATAAGTTTACTCGTCGCCTCCCTTATACTTCTTTGTACGCAAGTACTTGCACCATTCACTCAGATTTCTACAAGGTTCCAACATCCCATCCCCCTGCTCCTAACGCATTCCTTTCCATCAGTCGTTTGCTGCGACTTTTCCGCTCTTCGGCTCCAACCTACTTTGCCTCGGCACCCCCTACTCTTCGCCGTGCTTTCCGCCGATGCTTCGATTTCGCCACTCCCTCGCAAACCCTCTTCTCCCTGGCCGCTCTCTTGTCCCCCTACACGCACGCTCATTTCCGCGCGTGGGGTCGGGGCCCCGCCCCTCGCCGCCCTCGCCGCCCTCGCCGCCCTCGCCGCCCTCGCCGCTCTCGCCGCCCACGTCGCCCTCGCCGCCCTCGCCGCCCTCGCCGCCCTCGCCGCCCTCGCCGCCCTCGCCGCCCTCGCCGCCCTCGCCGCCCTCGCCGCCCTCGCCGCCCTCGCCGCCCTCGCCGCCCTCGCCGCTTACGGTGTCCGCTGTGGCCGGCCACCGCGCCGCTTTTCCGCGTCGTCGCCTCGTGCGACCCCTACCGCGCCCGATGAGATTTCTCTCGAAGGTCTCCCTTCCCCACCTGCTGATACTTGGCATGTGTTGCGGTCGCCATTTGTGAATTAAGGATGAATGAAGTATCCAGTGTATTTTCTGTTCCTCAGAAGGACTTAGTTGCGAGGTAAATACTTTCCGATTTGAGATAGTGTACATCGTGATGGAATGCTGTATTTCGTGGAAATTCACAGCTACAACAGTACGTTTGTATTGATTTTTGTGTTCGAGTTCGTAGAAGAAAAAAATTGGGGAGAAAATCTATACGCATCTATCAACGCATGTTTTCATTGAATTAGGAATGATTAATCGTTTGGATAAGTTACTTTACATTGTTACGCAGAAAAGATTTCAAAAAATCGATGGTTTTATCTAATAATATTCGCAATGGTCCCAAGAAAGGAATTTCCATAACTTTCAGTGGCATCTCAGCTCAAAAAGTAACCAAAAGTTTAAAATTAAACAGAAAGTTTTTTCGTACGTTTAGATGCCAACCCAGTAAGAATATGGGCTAATGGGTAAAGCAATTGCGCTTGGTATACTTACGTTTTTAATTGTTTTACATAGGAATGGATTTCTAAAAATTATTTGGAAGATATATCCCATAGGTGTTTTCGAAGTACACATGCTTAAATTTGCAGTACGTGTGTGTGTGTGTGTGTGTGTGTCGGGGGTCTTTTGCTCAAAAGCATATTTGATCTCAGAGGAACTCTTCGTTCAGGTCTTATCAAATTATTGTTTTAGGCTTTTAACAGGACGGAGAATATTACATTGCCTTAAACGCCCACGTGGTGTTCAAAGAATTTGTTTTCATGCTTTTTTCAGTTACCGACATTTTTTTACTTCGACTCTCTCTTTTATGTGACTCGAGACAGTGGTCCGACATGATAAACATACTCTACCAAAGTCACCCTCAAAAGTAACAAAGGAAAATTGAAGACCTTCATTTAAAACACCACTTAAATCACTTTTCTTACATTTTCAGGAGAAAGGAAAAACTTTTACTGTTTATAGTGTACTTTAATTTGAATTTTTGAAAAGTGGATTTAATGTAAAAGTGATTAAGGAGAATTTTCCATGTTACGACAGAACAGATTATAAAAGTCAATATTACCATTCTTTCTGTTAAATAAACTGAAAAAGAGCAGAAAGTGACTTAAGTGGTTTGGAATAGAGATCCTCAATTTAAAACCTGTTTTCGAAACAGCAAACGCCAAGTATTCTTTTAAAAAAATCAAGCACCCGTAATCGTATCGATGGGGAAACGTGAAGTATCGGGCAGTCGATGTCAATACGTCGAATGCGTGCTGTATAAAGGCACAGCGAACGCGGACAAACACATGTTTTACTGAGCTTTCTCCAACATGATATTGTGAGGCCGCGCTCAAAACGAAAATGCAAGTTACTCCAAGTTCAATTCCTAACATTATGGCAAATTGTCATAAAATACATTAATGACACTTCAAAATTACGAGTGAAAGAGGATTAGCTTAAATATTCCTTGACCAATTAAGTGCATAAAATATCTTTTTCAATTTTTTATATCACATGGGACTAAAAATATATTCGCTCTGCAAACAAATATAAAATATGAAATAAATTAGATAAAAATACAAAATTATCGATATACTTTCTTGGAAGAATGGATAAATAGGCTCGAAGAATTACTAAATTTAATAAGATAATTCTGAAAATAACATTTATATTTGTTGATAAGAATTTCGAGAATTTGGAGCCTGACCAGAACAACTCTAGCGACTACACCGTTCAACCGATTTTCTCCAAAATTGATATTCCCCAATCGGTCTCACTGATGTTGCGGTTCCTTGAATTTGAAACCGATATTTTAATTTTCGGAGGTACTTTAAATGAAGCCCCTAAGACATTTTCAAAATCTTCAAAGAAGTGGCTCCAACGTTTTTGATTAAATTTTGTTATTGGATAGTGTGTAGGACATATCAGAGAATGGTGCAAGTCTTATATTTGTAGAATCCCTGAGTTTTCGAAAATTGAAAAAGTTCAAAATTCTTGCAATAAACGAACAACCAAAATTTCCACGCTAAGCGAGTCTGTTCATATCTCGGTTCGCACTTGGTAGCATGTTTCCTAGGGATAAGATTGTGGTTGCTGGCAACGCGGAGGGAACATGCGTGCGTGGGGAGCTTCCTTCAGGGAGAAGAGGGTCATGAGGATTCCGCCGCTTGAGCGACCTGCAAGAGTTCTCTCGGCCCGTAAAAAATAACGAGAGAAGTGCCGTAAAATCCTTCACTTCATTATTCGCATTCCTAGAGCTTCGCGCTACGTGAGAGGAAAGCCGCAAAAGCTATAAAGAGAACTCTCGCACTCGAAACAGGACGCTCGCAGGCCGTTTGTGTTTTTATGAAGCGAAAAAGTGAGGAAAAACGTAATTAGAGCTTGACGCGAGTGTTAAAGGTGATACCATGGTATGATGGGAATATACGTACTATGGGGTGTATTTATAAATGGGCCGTATTTATTAAGAACTTTGCTTTCTTTAGCCCGAAAAAAGTTTACTTCATAAGAGCCATGAAATTTGTTAATAAATGGAGAATGAAGTACTTGACAGTGATTTACTTCTTTATTGCAATGGAGTAACAAGGGTACGTTACATGAATATAGCAAAAAATACCAAAAAGTCAACAGATATTGATAACGTTTAACTTTCTTGCCATTTGCATTTCCTAATCGTCATCACCCAATTCATAATTAATTTCAGTTACATAATTTTCATCACCAAAATATTTTCTTTTCTTCGTCTCGTTCTCCTTTTCTTCATCTTCTTCGATACCGTAGCAAACTTCTAGTTGATTCGCACATTAGAACCACACATAATTTTGATTCGCCTTAGAGTGGACAGTATTACGATATTAATGAGCGTAATATCATTCAAATTCACACGAGCTGAAATTAAATAAAGCCATAAATACAAAAGACCCGTTTTCTTCACAATATTATACAGGCACACACACACACACACACACAAAAAGACCCAAAGACATGACACATATTTCTCCGTGTATTTCGACAAGCTGAATGCGAAACTGAAGCCAGAATTACGCCATCACCCTCCAGTTTTTTATCGCAAATAACAAGAGTGAAATTTACAATCCAAGATTTCAGGTATTTTTTCGCGAAAAAAAAAATTGGAAGTTGGTGGCGCAATTTCGGCTCCAGATTCGAATTTAGCGCGTCGACATACATAGAGAAACATGTGTCATGTCTTTGGACCTGACTATTTTTGTGTGTGTGTGCCTGTGTTATTACTCGCGTAAGAAAATAAACGCGGCGTAACTTCTCAGAAACAACCCACCAAACGCGTGTCGTGACAACGATCGCCCGTTCCTTCCACTTTTTAATGCGATTTAATCGTCTCGCCAGCACCGCTTCCGCCAGACGTTGAAGGCGGCGACGTAAGCGCCTTCAAGCTGCAACCTGTGGCCCTGCGCTCGCGCGCTTGCGGCTGTTTTTATTCGCTCTTGGGCGAGGATTTGCCCGGCGCGGCGGGCGCCCCGCGGCAGACGCTGGCGCCGGCGCCGGCCCCGGCCCGGCCCCTTCGGCCCTCTGCCCTTCGTGCACTTTCCTTCTCGCGTTCGTTATCCATGTGGGCTGTGTTGTGACACGTCTGCTCTCTTTAAGTTTCATTTTACGGACCGGAGAAATTCATCTCTGTCTTATTGTTTGCTGTGTCTCTATCCTTTGGCGGTTTTGCTTTCGATGATGGTTTTGCTCATTATCTTCTTCTTCTTCTTCTTCATCTTCTTAAAAAGTCTACGACTTGTTCCTTTCCAAGAATTATAACGAGTCTTTCCGTCTTCTCCTTGGTTTACCAACTTCTCTTCTTCCCCTGGGCCTTTCGTCTTAGCAATCCTCACGATTCTCTTCTCCTCCATTCTCTGAATATGATAATTCTATTCCTTTCTTCGGTCTGCTATCCTTTCCGTAATTGGCTTAATTTTACACACTTTCCTGGTGTTTCTGTTTCTTTCCTTATCCAGTAGAGTGTGATTTGTAACTTTCCTCGGAACTCTCATTTTAGCGACCTCAAGTTGCTGTTGGGTACGTTTTGTTTCGCTTCTTGTTTCTGCTGCATATGTTAGTATTGCTCTAATTATTGATTTATATATTCTAACCTTCGAGTCCTGTATTAGATGTTTATTGTACCATATTGAGTAGTTGAGACATCCAGTAATCCTATTACCCTTTATTATTTGCACTTTGATTTCTTTCTCCGTTTGCCCTGAGCTTGTTAAAGTTATTCCCAAATTATCTTACTCTATATTATTCGATGCCCCCACTGTTTTCCGTGTCCGCCTTTCTAATAACTATTTTTGTTAATCCTTTGGTCTTCACGGCTTCTTCCTCTGGCGCGATGTTTTATTATATTGACCCTTTACGTCTTTCTTACACTTTAGGCAAATATCTCTTCTGCTCAAACTGCTATTCCTCGGGTGAGTATTGTTTTCAGGCGTAGCAACTACTTAGGTGGTTAGTCCCGGAAGTTATATACGTGGAGGTAAAGGCGTTTCTCCTCAAAATGTGATATCTCGCCCCGACCTAAAAGCATGCTTCAAGGGTCTCCCCTTTCCAGGTTCTTCTCCTAGCGGGGCATCGCTTTAGCTGGAACAAGCTATAAGATCCCCACTAGTTTCCTCACGTGTATGGTGCAGCAGTGCATGCAAGTGTGTGTGTGTGTAAGGTGAGAGGAAGAGACGAGGATGAGGATGAAAAATCCCGCGTGGTTTGTAGGCCGTTCGTTTATGGTTCTGCTCCGCCTCATAATGATTGGACAATCCCATGGAAAGCAATCTATTAGAGCAGCCAATCGCTGGAAATTTCCCGACACTTTTCTTCTGCTGTCCTTGGCAGGATTCGCTCTCTTCTGGCACATTCCGTCGGCTCAGTCTCCCGCTCCGGTTCGTTTCCTCCCGCCTTCTGCGATTTTGCCTTCCCCTTTCTACATGCTCTGTACATATTACTTCGCTTCTTACGACTTCCTCTTCTTATTTTCATCCCCACATATCCCCTGCTGCCCCTTACTACCTAATACTACTTTCGAATGTGTGTGTTCCGTGACTTTTCTCGCCAAGTAATTCTTATTGCTTCCCTTTTGTCCTTCCTGTCTTCTTTGTTGCGTCTTCCAGCTACCATCCGCGCTCCGCCTGCGGCGCGGACAGCAGCCGGGTCCCCGGGCTGTGACGCCGTCCCCGTCGCCATGGCAACTGGTCGGCGGCGTCGAGCGCTCGCACGGCTGCGCGGCCGCAGGGCTGGTCCACCCGACCGCATCCTGCCTCCGCCGAATAACTCGCTTTACACGCTCCCCCGCGACGTTGCACTCCCACGCCCTCCGCCCTCCTCTGCCTCCCTCCGCGCCCCTCCGCGCCCCTCCGCGCCCATCCGCGCCCCTCCGCGCCCATCCGCCCCCTCCGCCCCTCTCTGCCTACTCCGCCCCCTCCGCCCCCACCACCCTTCTCCGCCCCCTCCACCCTCCTCCGTCTCCTCCGCCCCCTCCGACACCCACCGCCCCCCTCCGCCCCCTCCGCCATCTGCCCCCTCCGCCCCTCCGCCCCCTCCGTGCCCCCTCCGCCCCCTTCTCCGCCTCCTCCTCCCCCTCCGCCTCCTCCGCCCCCTCCCCCCCTCCGCCCTCTCCGCCACCCTTCACCCTCCTCCGTCTCCTCTGCCCCCTCCTCCCCCTCCACCCCCTCCGCCCCCTCCACATCCTCCACCCCCTCCACCCCCTCCGTCCCCTCCGCCCCCTCCGACACCCACCGCCCCCCTCCGCCCTCCACCGACCTTCTCCACCCTCCTCCGCCCTCCTCCGCTCTCCTCCACTCCCCTCTGCCCCCACGGCCAACCACCGCCCCCCTCCGACCTCCTCCGCTCCCCTCCGCCCCGCTGGCTCCACAAGCTCCTCGGGGCAAGCGCACCTCGCGCGTCCCCTCTGGCCTCTCCGCGCTGCCTTCACTCTCGCGCCCGTTCCCCGGCACTTCTATCCTCACATCGGCTTAGGCGAATCAGGGGATCGACTAACGGCACCGCAGTGCCTCTAACCGGAAGGTGTTAGGTACAAGTCCCGACGGCGGCGGG
This sequence comes from Acheta domesticus, assembly GCA_031308135.1. Lineage (NCBI taxonomy): Eukaryota > Metazoa > Arthropoda > Insecta > Orthoptera > Gryllidae > Acheta > Acheta domesticus. The sequence goes on from JAHLJT010000631.1 coordinate 247,445,371, forward strand.
TTTTTCGACACTAGCTAGATAGCTCGAACGATTTCAGACGCTGTCTGGAGGAGAATTCTATCGGCCGGATGCTCTGATAGGTAATTTTACTTGTTTTCTTCGATCACCACCAGGGGAATGCCGGAGCAGAACCTTAACAAACGGGCCACGGACCGCGTGCGCGATCTTTCCTTCCCTTGTCCTATCATCACCCCTTACACACACATTTACACTAACATGCACTACGCTACCATTCATGCCGAGAGGCCGGTTGGGAGCTTAGAGCTTTTCCCGACTGGGGCGGTGCCCCGCTGGTGGGAGATACCCGGTTAAGGAAAACCCCGCTAGCCGACAGTAGGTAAGCGCCGGTTATCACTGTGTAACGGGGAAAGATCTCAGCTATCTCAAAAGAAACTACGCGGACGGAGCTAATGAACATAGCAATTGATGCTCCCGAAAACGGGAAATAATTGTTCAATCCACCCTTCTCCACCTCCGTCAGTCGCCGGTATCTCCCGCGCTGTCGCTCCGCGCGCCTGCCGCGCCGCCACCGACAGTCGATTCTCCTCACTCCGTGCTCCGCCCCTATTGTCCCCAGCTGGTTCACCGCAGTAGACGCGACACCAAGGCGTAAACGACAACTCGTTACCACCTATTGTTTCAAATTTGTTTTAAAGATTTGACCACCTTTCGTTTCAAAGATTTAAAAGTAAATTAACCAAGATATTTTGTTTGTAAGTTAGGTTTATTAAAACAGTTATTTTATTATTATTATTATTATTTATTACTCTATATCACGACTAAAGATGTTATGTGTCGGCTGAATATAAAATCTACTCCAGGTTGCAACCAGCTATCTAAGGAGTAGATCTAGGGACTGTCGGTGCTTCTACAATACTTTGCGCAAAATGTGAGCTGTTCCAAATAAAGCGATTTCTTGCACTTCCTAGTCTTTTAAATTACCTGGGAGTTTAGACAAGTTCTTACACAAATTATATTATTATTATTATTAATTACTGTTACCATTATTAGTATTGTAATAATTATTAAATGCATTACTTTATTAAATATATAATTATATTTTAAGTAGAATTCGTATTGAAGTGTGGCGACGTGTTGTGAAGTGGAGTGGACTTCAGTGTAATAAAAAGTTGTGTATTTATTGGTGTAAAATATCTGTACAAGGCCGCCATAAAATGTAGAATTAATGCGGTTATTATTCTTAAAGCCGTTATTGTCATAATTGTTTTCATATTATTAATATTATTGTCTTAAAATAATGTTAAGTTACATTATATTTAATTTATAATTAGAATATGTAAATTTTAGTGTTCTGCCACCAGGTTCCATAAACCTATCTGCGGAAAAAAATATCTATCTATTTATCTATCTAAATTTGCGCAATTTAACTTTCGGTTTCAATGAGGTATCTACGTTATTTTAAAACAATGTGATTTGTCCTGTCCAATATTTCTCATTTCTAAAATAAAACAATGACGGACTACCAAATAATAAACTTTGTTGTACTCCTAAAAGAGAAATTCAAATTTTTCTCCTGCATCATTAACGTTACTCCTTCCGCCAAACAGTTAAACAGGTATTCGTGTATAATATTCGGATTATTAATATATTGTTAAAATAATAGCCAAATATGTTAGTAAAACTGTAAGCTAATATGACGAAAATGCAAAGTTTACTCGCAAGTCTCCTCTGTAATAATATTTTTTATTATTACTAGTATAGAGCAGTGTGCTGTATAACTAACTTATATAGTAATCCGAAAGCAATATAGGAATCCGATAATGCTAAATCTTAATGTCATTATCTTATACCGTATATTGTGTATAGAGATCTCATTAAATATTAAAACTTCTTGGGCGTATACGAATTCGAAGATGATCACATTTTGTCAATGAACGTCAGATGGTAAATTTCATATAATGAAATTACTTGCGTGGCATTTGCCTGTTGGTAGATAACTCATTATGTACTGATGTTCCGCAGGTCGCGTTTAGTCGTAATCATTTTGTGCATCCGCCAACCACCAGTGCATCCTGAGTTATCTATCAGAGGCGAATTACACATCTGTAACTTCATTATACGAAATTTTCCATCACGTGTTAATTCGCCAAAAGGGATAATCTTCGACCCTCTACCTGCTCTAGTAGTTTGTAACATTTCAAACCTTTGAAATCAAGATCTTTGCAGTACAAGAAGAAACAGTTTGTAGCGTAAAACTTCGTCCTTATCAGGACCAGTACGTATGTGAGCGTGATTGTGAGTGTTTTTCCCTCTACACCTTTAATCCTCTCTCACCCGCAAAAGTACACGAAAAAGGAGATAGTTGTATGAACGAATGGTAGCATGAATAAAAATATTCTACAATTTAGAATTGGGAAAAGGACATTTTAAGCTTTAAACGGATTTATGAGGCAGCATTTTCGATAGTGTTACAAATAATGATTGAAACGCAGACTAAGCGCAGACGGCGAAGGAACGTAATCATCTAATGGAATGAAGACGAGAAATCGTGTAGAGAAACCGGAACAAGTAAATAGGAAAAAACATGAAAATTGCATTATAGAATTTAGTGATCCAAAGGGAGGGAATAATAACTTACCTGAGTAGAGGAAAGGAATGCAACTTAGTTTAATGCAATGCTAAGAGGAGACCATTTTAGATCGTAAAGCAAGTGTTTTCTGAAACTAGTTATCAACGACCAATCAACGTTACATCATGATCCATAAACGAATCACGACTGTCCTCGCGCCTTTGACACCTCAATGATGAGCTTACACCAGTGGTGTCAAGGTCTTCTACTGGTGGCAGTGGCACGCGTCGTGGCATCGTAGCATGCCACGAGCTACTCTACGCAACTAGCGTCGGGAAAGGAAACTTATAACCTCGCCGTTTTACAATAGGGATGGCGTTGTCTCTGGTGGTGGGGTAATGAACTGCGTGGAGGGGAGATTCCGTGGTGGCACTCGCGCCAAGGACTCCCGCTTATGGCATCGACCTTGACAACACTGGCTTACACCGTCAACTACTCGCAATCAGGGCTCCGATAGCGGAAAGGGATGTGTACGCGCCTTCTGAAAGGGAACCTGTCCAAACAACGCCGAAGGCCAGGGCAGCGCGGGACGATGAAGACAGACGCTGGGGGGCTGGAGGCGCAGGCGGCGCGCGACCGAACTGCGGCAAGAACAGCGCGCGCTTTCCACAGCGCCGAGCACTTTGGGTCGCAGAGGGCCAAACTCCGCGCGGTGGCAACCGAAAGCGCCTGCCAAACCTTTCTCATCAATACATAACCCTTTGAAGAGCCATTGAACAGCCGGTGAAATGATGAATGCTTTACGACTTTATTCTTTTCATTGAAAGTGATTATAGTTCAGTTTAAACCGTCTTTCCGATAATCGAAATGGAATAAAAGGTACCTTTTAATGAATGTGAAAATGATTTCATGCGCAAAAAGTAATCATTTTGGAGACCCTACATGCTCTAGAGGTTTACAACATTTAAAACCTTTGAAGATCAATGCGGCACAAGAAGAAACAGTTTCAAATGTACTACTTCATTTTATGAGTAAATGGTGTGTATTTTTAGAAATAACTTCAGTAAACAGGAGAAACTATGGTAAGTTGAAAGTTTGAGGAGCATGTTTGTCTTTAAAAATGTAGCAGTATATACTCATTTGATAAATTTGATAAGTTAATAGATATTTTTTTGTGTAACGAACTTATTTAATTTTTTTTGGTGGAATACTTATCTTCAGATAGGTCTACCTTAAATATTTTAAGATAGAGGCTACCTACCTGTAGGACTGGTCAGTATTTAAGAAAATAATTTGGAGTGAATGAAAGCGAAACAAAAACGGAATGACAGGCATTCGATCCTACGTAATCTGAAAGAAATCTGGCGTAATCTCCCTTTGAGTCGGAATAAGTTTCGTACGAAACACCCAAATTTTGAACTCTTCTTTCAAGAAGTGGAGAGCTGGCACTTGACCGCTTAATGAATTTTCTGACCACCTAATGAAACTAGTTGTGCTACAACTGCACATACCTTTTCTCATTATTTTTAAATTTGCAAACTTTGAAAAATTCGTAGAGTTTAACGAAATGAGTTCTACATTATTTTTAAGCAATCCTTCCTTTATCCTCGAGAAAAAATCAGCGAAAAAAATGGAATGAGAGAACATGTTTAAAAAAATAACTTGTATTAATTATAAGTATAAATTACGCAAAGATTGTTATTTTTCAAGAAAATGTAGAAGACCTTTTCTAAAGATCTGATTTTTTAGAATCTTTTTTAAAAATTAAAATATCTTTATCCTAAATGTTGTAATTTTGATGCTAATTTTAGAACGTAAAAACGACTGTGTGCGCGTGCGTAATGGGATTCCGGTCCACTGTGGCCCGCGCCCCGAGGGACGGTTCCTTTACGACTGAGCCCACTCTGCAGATTGACAGGCGCTGATGCAGAGCGTCCGCGGGCGTTGGGCACGTCGCCGGCAATCGCCTCTGCGCCGCCTCCGCTCCCCTCGGCTCGCCACGGCGCGCCCCCGGCTCTCTCACTTAGCCCTCCAAACAACGCGCACTCCCTCCTACACGTGTTCGTCTTATGAAAACATTTACCTTAGCTTTATTTATGGTTTTTGGCCAGGAGTTAACCATTCAGCCAAAACCAATAGTTTCGCGTGCAGAGGTCGTATTCTGAGGTCAGGCCAAAAGAGTGATAACGCTTTCTGTAATAATAGGAAAACCCGGCAGACGTTCTGCCCATCATCTCCCTCTTTCACTTCCCATCACCGTTTCTCACTGTCTCTCCCTCCCGCCATCACCCTGTCTCTGTCTGTCTCTGTGTGTCTCTGTCTCTGCCGCTCTCTGTCCCTCTCATTCATATTTACTTGCAGATTCTGCACGTCTCTGAGCAAGTGAGGTAATATCGGTAAGTGCCGTATCAGCAAATATGTAATAGAATATTCAGGAAGTCAAAGTCAAGTTCAAGTATTTCGAAATTTTAGTTTTTAAGGCCCTAAAACGCCTCGTTTAGGAGTTATTTAACGATAGAAATTCAAAATGCTGCCGAGTGTGTTGAAGGTTGCATTTGACGTGAATGTATAGTGAATATGTAGTGAATATTTAGCGCCATGTAGTGTAGTTACAAAAGAATTAACAACACATAAAGTTTCTCGGTGAAAAACACGTAAAGTGCCAACTTTCATGCTACAGCTATGTCCGAATTAAGAGCTAGCGGTATAATCGTCTCTACAGCTACTCTAAATGGAAGGTTCTAGTCCTGTCGCTGTCGGATTTTCAACACTTGTTAGGTCGAATTCAGCCGCTGACTGAAGGAGAATTCTAGCGGCCGGCTGCTCTGATCGGTAGTTTTCCGTTGTTTCTCCGATCAGTGCCCTGAGCAGTACCCTAACAAATGACCCACGTACCGCGCGAGATCTTTCCTTCCTCTTCCTTGTCCTATCCTCACTCCTTACTTACACACACACACTTACATATATTATACGACCACACATATCGCGAGGCCTGTTAAGAGCTCAGAGATTGTCTGTGCCAGGGACGGTGTCCCGCTGGCTGAGATACCTGTTTGGGGAAAATCCTGCAAGCCGAAGTGTAAGTTGACGCCGCATCTCACCATCCAATGGGGGAAAAATCACCACCACATTCCAGGATAAAACATTTACTACACTAACGGGACTAATGACCATTGACCTTCCGGTTAATGCTAGAATGGCTAATGCTAGCTGGCTAATGTGTGCATTATCCAAAATGGGTGGATAAAGTCCGAAATGAGAACAACCTCGAAGAATACTTCGGAGTTTCGGAGATGAAGTGCTCAATAACCAACACAAGATGACGTTACAGTGCAGATATATGATAAACAGGAATCAGATTGCTGATGAAAATGTTCTAAGGCTTATGAGAGACAGTGATGAGTAGATTCCAGTTTCACTCGCTCAGTCGACAATTTCTATTAACGCGATACCACCTTACCTAAACTAACTTCTTTGACTCATTTCCGAGTTTGGGCGAAGAGGATCCGGTCTTTGGGGTTAACTTTGTAACGCATACATTCCAAAGCATTTTTAAGCATAAGTACTTGTCGGGAACTCACAAGGTACGTCACGCTCGGACAATCAACATTCTTTAACTAGCGCCTTTGACTAATGCCAACATTAGCCCGATAATCAAAATAGCATGATCCATCAATGTTCATCGTTATCCCAATACAAATGGTGAATGAGAAAATTAACCTGCTAATCCACGGATTAGCCTTCTTTTGAACTTCAGCCGAAAAACATACCGTTTCTACTGCTTTGGTACACACGTAGTTCTATATATGTATTTGTTCAGATGTTGGATCATTATGTTTTTATAAGGGAAGGGATTTTAAAATCTTTATTTTGGATGCGTGAAATGCAGGTAATCGTTATGTTGCCCCGATCCTTTCACGTATTGTTGGCACTTTTTTTTATGGAATGGAATGTGGACTTTCTAATAAGTCACCCGGCGTCGCAGAAATCTCCCTCCACGAGTCGACAAACTTCTATCGACTCTTCGAAACTTTAATATTTGTGTGTGCTGCGGGAGTTCCTTAAAAAGTGCTAAAGCACTTACAATAGATTCAGATACAAGGAAGAGAAAAATTCACAAGCGTCCGAATAATCGTCATCGGAGAGTGTTCGGATAATCGTCGTCCTTATTTGTATAGCGATTTCCTTAGTTAAATGCTTACGATCCTCACGTTACGCAGCAGGGAATGGCAATAAATCTTTACATTCCACGTATCTTCGCTAACGCCGGTTCGTGAGTGTTCACTTATGTAAGAAGTTTTAAAGAGGGAGCGAGGAAGTTTCATAAACGACAGCAATTTGTCTATGTCTTGAGAAGTTTTCTCCCAAGAGAAGAACGCAAAATCCATTACCGTTTGAAACTATTCTTTCGTAATCAATTTCAGCAATTATAGGCGCAATATATTCGTTCGTGAAATAAAAGTAAAGATAGATGAAATAGATTTGAAAGTTTGGCAACAAATTTTGAAGTAAAAATGGTTAGGGTATAATATTTTTATTCATTATTTATTTTACGAATAATAAAATAATTTATTGTTATACACGAAGTTAACATTCTTTTTATGATTATTATGTTCCATAGTAAGGTGAGAAATCCAAGAACGAAGGCGTCAATTACACTAATAATCATTGCATCACAAAAGTATAGATTTCAAAAACTAAAATTTCAACTATACTTGCTAATTTTTTAATAATTTCGAGGCAAAAAGTAAAATGCATCTTAATAGCAAATATCAATGACAGAAAAAATATCATAAAAGTTTTATTTGAACCAAATTGTTCAGTGGAATCCTTTGCAAAATGTAAATTTTAGAAAACAATTCTCACACAATGTATTGGTTTGTAACATAAGTACATTTCCTTAGTATTTTAATTAAAAAGTTTAAAAATCATTAACTCTGTAGACAAGATTTTTTGTTTACAGAATAGATATTTTCTTTTTAACAATATTATTTTCTAAAATCTCTGGTGTGAGATGATCAAGTTGCTGATAATTGATTTTGATGTTGCTACAATATTAACAATAGATTTTTCAAGAAATATGTGAACAATTTTCATTAAAGGAAGTTTATAAAGGCGACAATTTTTGATTGCATATTTCGTGGGTTTGGTACAAAACAAGAAGTTCCACTTTACTTTCAGACCCCAGGAGAAAGAATTTTCAAGCGAGTGTGCGAATTTTATGCATGCCTCGGAGTTTTCTTTCCTCTAGGGAGCAAAGGAAAAGAACTTCCAATTTTTGAGTCAGCAATATTGCCTCCTTGCCACCTTTCGCGCGGCAATTTCTACCTTATGCTTGTCCGCCTTGAAGGTGAGCTGGTGTGGGCAGAGTGGAATTCTGGTTTTCAATTTAAGTTCTAAAGATACTTTAGCCATTCATCAGAGCTTCAATAAAAAGAGAATTATAATGACTTTGGTTATTGGTGTGTGATGAGGGAGGGACAATTACTTGTAGTGAAACATTTTTTAGCAAACATTTTTTTCATCCTTGAACAATTTTGCCTTGACTCTTGGATTTACTTCTTGTAAAGAACCGATCCTGAGCAGTAATGATTAAGTTACAAATTAGCATTGGTCCATTTGCTTAATAGTAATAGAGAAAATTTAATGGACATTTATTTGGAAAACGCAATTCATACGTATCTACCATTCTGCCAATGGGGGAAGTTTGCATTTAAAGTACTAAGAGGTTTTGTTTAGAAATAAATTTGAGATTTCTACTCGACCAAATTTCATAATTTTAATGCTTTAAATGATAGGTAGTGTGCCATAAATATGTTAAAACTCTTTTTCTTATTAGAAGACTTTCTAATAAAAACAGTAAAGTTTAATATTATCTTAAAGTCAACAGATGTTAATGAAAGTTAATCTGCCATAATTTGTTCATTATGTCATATTATTTTTTTATTCTGGAGAAAGTAAATTCACAATATATTTTATATTAAAATAATAATTAAATATGATAAAATTGACAGTTGACAATTTGCAAAGTAATGTGGAAGAATGTCTCTCAGCGGCTCATATGACCGTATTCTAGCATTTAGGACAAAAACGTCAACTTAGGGCTTTTGGTTGGGAGTCAACATGGAGAAATATAAGTGACTTTGTATAGTGTAATTAATGTGAAAATCTGTAATGGAGTTGTAAGGGTGTAATTCTGGGTAATCGGTAGATTTCTTCACTATTATCTAGAAGGTTGGTGGCTAGAGGATTTGGGTGGTTTTACAGACGTTGAAGGAATCAAAACAAGAAGCTCGAGCTATTTTGAAAGGCTGTCGGCCCTTTTAACTCTGTTTAGCGCTGTATTTGAGATAAATCATGGTACATCATCCTAAGCGTTTTTATTTGAAATATCTGTAAAATGGAGAGATTTTTCACTATGCCCCGAATTGGGATGCCGTAGATCTATACAGAGATTATTGTTTTGTAGATCATTTCTTTGTGTTCTAGGGATAGCTTTGAATGTTGTCCTAGTAGACAACATAGTCTTTTCACTTGAAGTTTCTTCTTATTGCCTAGTGTGTGCGGTTTCCAGGTAAGATTTTTGTCCAGATGTATTCCTAAATACTTCACATTTTTAATTTGTAAAATTGGATTATTAATATTTGCGGTAAAGCATTTTTGTCTTCTCAAAGTGAAAATTACATGAACTGATTAACTATCGTTAATTTTTATTTTCCACTTTCCTGCCCATTTTTCGATCAATACAAGATGCTCTTGTAGTTTTCTGGATGCTTCAATTGGGGCTAATACGGCAGTATAGTCTGCAAATGTAGCTATTGTAGTTTTTCACTTTCCGTTATATCTGACGTGTAGGGCTGGTATAAATCTGGGCCAAGAAGAATACCATGGGGTACTTCGGACTGAATTGGAAAGAAATTGAATAATTCATTTTGATATTTAATTTGGAACGTTTGATGAAGGAAGTAAGATGTGAAGATATTGTAGTATGGACACGTCAGGGAGCGTTTGGTTTTTGTCGAGAAGGACGTCGTGCCAAACGTTATCGATATCTTGAGTGATCTCTAAAAATGCTGTTGGAATGTTTTCTTCATGATGTTGAATTTTTCGCAGAATATAGAAAGGACAACTATCACAAGTTCTGTTATACTTCGTGGTTTGGCATCATATTCATTACTAGAGGGTGGATTTTAATGATGCGTCATTTTTTTCACGTCAGAACAAGGTTTTTTGTAGAGACTAATTTTATGTTATGGCAAAATATCGCAAATGATCCATTTTTATACGTATTTTTTGTATTTTTCGTCAATTTCGGCTCAAAAGTCATTTTTCCCCCTTTCCGTCCTTTTTAAAGCACTTTTCGCCGATTTCATAGATTGTAAAATCATTTTAACGTTACTTTCTTCAAATAATTTTTACGAGATGCAACAAATAATGTTGTCTACAGAATTCCTGATTATCTTGTTGGATTTCTTCGCTCAGAAAATGTCATGTCAGCTGTTGTATGTAATCTAACGCCCTGTGGCAGCGCCATTGTCGGTTCGGCTAATTTAGCGATAACTAAAGAGAGAGATTTTCTGGTAAACAACAGTCGAAACCAAAACTTTGCAAGCTGAATTTTCTTGAAGGAAAGGACGATGCCTTGATTACATCAAAATCTTACCCAACAGCTTGAGTTATTCATCTGAACTGGTTTTGATAAAAAAATTTAAGTCATTTTTTCTTTGCTTTTAGGTCATTTTAAAAACATTTTAAGAGTATTTTATTTATCATTTTTAGTGATATTTCAGGTCATCAAAATCCGCCCCATATTCATAACCAACCACATCTGATAGTACGAATATATGTTGTCTTGGCCATTTTGTTGGGCGAGTTGTAATTGGTCTGTCAAAAGCAATCGACCTTTCGAGAGGTAGTAGCGAAGTAAAGGTAGAAAGCTTTTTGAGTTCGAATAATCTGCGTTTTTAAATGCAACTACTGAGGATGTATTTGCACTTAAAACCACAGAATCTTCGCACGTTATGTGGAGCAATTGTTTAAAACAAGTCCCTTGACCAAACAATGAGTGATTATAAATGAATGTAATGAATTTTTTTAAGTTCATGTGGATATTGGGCTTCCCTACACAATATGTGTGTCCCCTGCAATATATGTACAGATCTCGGTTAATATAAAACATTTCAATTACATTTTCAAAAAACGTGTTTTGAGCTCTTTGTTCCCAATGAATGGCGATTCAGAATTTGTAAACCTCCTTCATTTCATTAGAATAAATATTAAACGACATGAAGCAATATTTTGAGGTTCTCGATCTTCCATACAGTGGATTGGTTGTACTTTTCGTTGCATCATTTCTACATTTGAACAATGTAATCGCAGGGGTTCAGGTTGATACATCTTATTTCTGTTTTATTTTTCGCTTGCATTACATTTTACTACAAAGTTAACGCACGTAATGCACTCCCTTACATATCAAAATCACTAACACAACAAAAATGTAAGCGAACACCTTTAAATATGTTTTAAGTGCACAGTGGTAGTGAAAGTACACGAACGCACCCGTAAAATCCGGATCAGTCGTCCACCTCGTCTCTGGGTGTCGCATTGACAAGGCAGACGTCATCGAGCTGGAGCCCGGGGGAAAATTCGAGAAGAAATCGCGCCCTGCGGCTCATGCGCGGGCACGCAGGAGAGCCGTGAACGCCTCCGGCCGAGGCAAACAAGTAGGCAATGATTATGATAAACAAGTGTAAATTCGCGAGGGCAAAAACGTGCGGCGCGAGGGGGAAGGGGTAGGGGCGGGCGCTGGCTTTTAAACGAGGGCCTTGCTATGCAAATGTAAATAACGCGGCGAAAGAGCGGCGAGATGACAGCGGATGCGCAACGCACTCGACAGCGCTCGGTTATTAATTGCCTGTGGGCGAGTGGGTAGGGGCGGGGGGGGGAAGGGGAGGGGAGGGGAGCGGAGGACCTGCGTGGGCGGCGCAAACGGGTCGAGTACGGTGGAGAGGTGAAGAGGGCGGTGACGAGGGCAGGGGCGACGGGGCGGCGGGGGGGGCGAGGGTGCCGTGACAGGGAGCGGTGGCGTGAGAGCAGTGGCGAGGGGCGGGGGCGAGGGGATGGGGGCAAGGAGGGCGGCGGAGTGGGAGCGGCGGGAGGGGAGAGCGAGCGGCATGGGAGATCGGTGGGGAGGAGTCGGCGGCGAGGGGACGGGGACGACGGTACGAGAACGAGCGGACGGGGATGTGCATGGGGACAATGGGACAGGGATGAGGGTGAAGGCGTGAGGGAGGCAGAGTGGGAAGTGGTGGCGAGGGGGTAGGGGCGTGTAGGCGGCATCGAGAATCGGTGGGGAGGAGACGGCGGCGAGGGGACGGCGGACGACGGGTCGGGGACGAACGCAAGGGGACGAGGTCGAGGGGACGGGGACATATGGGCGGTGGCGAGGGGGCGGTGACGTGGGGGTGGAGGTGGGGAGGGGGCGGGGTCGGCAGGGTGTGGACGGTGGCGTGGGAGCGGCAGCGGGTGGGCGGCAACGAGAATCGGTGGGGGGGGGAGACGGCGGTTGAAGGGGCGGCCGCGAGGGGCCGGTGGCTATTCCTGGGTGAATCAATCGTCTTTGTTTTGATAATTGACCATTTACTAACTACATATGATTGGGCACACCTATGCGCTCTTGTTCATAATGTCTAAGCCCGCTATGTTATTATTATATTGCTGCATTTCATTTCAGTGTTTTAGAGAAGTTCTAAATTACCGCTTAAAAGTTGAATAAGTGTTACATATTACGATAGAAAGTTAATGTATTGTTACTCTTCACATAAATGATTGAAACGCAGTCAATCACATGTAAGTATTTCTAGGGAAGTTAAGAAATTTATCTGCAACATAATTATATAGAAAGGCAATTTTGGACATTGCTTGGCTGTGACGAAATGAAAAATATATTTTATTAAATCACATCTGATAAATTTTGATTTTGTTCCAATTATTTAATATTACTTAAAAAGGTAAACTCATAAAATTAATGCAGTGTATGATTATTTATTCACACAATACATGTCTATACTTTTCGTTAAAAAATGTTAGAATTGAATTTCTTTTAATTTCTTGACTTACGTGTATTCACAAGATGCCACAATTTTGTAAATGAAGTAGGTTTGATGAACAATTGTGTATTTGTGTCGACAATTTATAGTAAATGGTGTTCTTATTAAAAGTGTATAATGTATTTTTTTGTTTAAAAGATATGAAACATCTTCATTGGCCAATTCCGCCAATAATCCACATCCGGTGACATAAAATTATATTGCATCGTGAACTTAGTAAATCTCCTTTGCGTTATGAAAATTTTGATTGCATGACTGTATGCTTATAATTAATAAATAATTACATTTGGAACTCTACTTATTTTAATATAAGTTCTTTAATAGTATCAGTCATTTTGCAAAAAATACCATATATAATTCTCTTTTGATTATACTCTTTCTTATAACCTGCGTACCCGCGCAAGAATTCTCCCGAGTTAAACCCTTTCCTCTTCCCTATTGAAACGAATAAAATATCTCTCTATTAACACGTTGTGCTTCTAACTGTCATGGATTCGAATATGCAAGGGGCATAATTCGGCTTACCTCATCGTTCAACCTGCCCCCTGTCGGCTCGCTTACACACGGAAAACGACAAAACCTGAAAGTTATTTTAATGCCGTGCTAGATTGCACAATAATAACCAAGTTTTTTGTACTTTCTTTAGCATTAGAACAATTCGAATTTTTTATAATCAAAGATTTCATTTGAGTCGAAACAACACTCTTTAAAAATTATTGACTTTGGCCATGACCATGAAAAATAAAATAATTGTTCGTATGAACATTGACCTGAGCTCTCTTCCCGTTGTATCTTTTGATGCTTCGCTTGGACGCCGCGTATCTCCACCATCACCTCCGACCGACCAGTTACCAGTTCTAGTCTTGATGCCTTCTCTCTTGAATCTTCCGACACGCCACGAAGTCACTCCCATTCACATAATACACTAGTTATATGCGTCCATGCAGATGCCTATCCGCATATAACTAATTGAATCGGTTATTCATGCGCCCGAAGCTGCTTGCACTAGCCTGCCATATCACCATCAGCACTGGTGAAAATAATCAATGTTCAAATAAACAGTTATTTACATGTCCCGATCCATTTATAAAATAATTAAAGTCCTCGCCTTGTTCGTCAAAATATTTACAAGTTCATTAGCCTAGTGCTTCACCATCGTCACTGGTTAAAACTAATTAAAGTTGACAAGTTTCTTACAAGTTCCTCCCTATCGGTATAAAAATAATCCAAGTCAGTGCACGGTTTCACGAAAATATTTCTATGTTCCACTTTTAGTCGCGGAAAAAAGTTCAAGTCCCGAACTGTATCTCTGAAATTTTTACAAGTCTCTACTTTCGATCAAAAAAATATACCAAGTCTGAACTCGAGCACGCACCCCCTAAATTCAGAAATGATCCTCATGCTATGAAATCTGAGCTCCAACTAACTATTTTTCGTTCTTCGATCCAGGAAAACTCGTATTAATTGTTGTACAAAATTTTGTTTGATATTCCCTACCAACGGATTCTTATTATTTACTTTTATAACCAAGGTGCACTCTTGGGCAACATTTCTACTCTTACACACGCATTTTCGACTGATGCTACACTATAACCACAGGCTCATGAAATTGTTTATCTTTGTTGCTAATGTGCCCGATTACCAAATATTGTGACATGTTAAAACATTGGTGTTCTCCCTAGCAACGTCCTGGTCATTTATTTACCCGTTACTAAGGTGCCTAATTGCAATTTAAACTAACATTAAAGCATTAAATTATTTGATATTGAATGCCCTCCCGCGTTTGGTATATCACACTATATTTCCATTTCCTCATTAAGCTCATAATACGAGTATATCATTTTCTTCGAGATAATCTTATCCTCCGCAACTTGTTTTGTGTCGCCTTGTAATAATTACAGTTACTGTCCTAACTGAACGTATTTTAACATAACAGTACAATACACCCCCGTCAATACAATTACTCTTTTTAACTTTATTAGGAAACCTTTATTAACTTTGTATCAAGTAGTTAGTTTAGTTCCAAATGCAATTTTAGACTCTGCATGTCTCTGAACAGGTGGAATAGTATCGAGGAGTGCCGAACCAGCGAAAATATAATAGAATGTCCATGAAGATCTCATCCTGTAGAAGTGTATATTGCCGTGTGAGAAACAATTCTTTGATCAAAGAAGTCCTCAATCTTCCTGGTTTTAAGTCCCAGGTACGCTTCGTTTAGAAGTTATACCTATATAAATTTCAACAATGCTGCAAAGTGTTGCAGGTTGCATTTGACATGCATATTTTGCTACTTTATTTTCAAGAAGTCTCTGTGAAATTTCCTTTCTTCAGAGACCTAATTTACAAATATTGGTTGTGGAAAACGCATTTAGACAACTGAAATAATGCAGGAGATGATTTTGAATATGTCCATGAATAACGTTTTAATATTTTCATCTACATAGTGCACAGATTATTTCCTATTTAGCTTCAGGAGCACAGCTGTACAAATAGAGAGACTCAAACCTCATATTCGACTCATCCTCCCTCGCAAAGTAAGAGGATTGCGAAGTATGTTACCCGACGACCGGATCGTGGCCCTTCCCTTCTCGCCCTTCACCGGCGCTCTCAAGGTTCGCCTTGGGCGCTCCGGTCCGTGGGAAACGCACTCGTCCGTGGACACCCCCCCTCACCCCAGCAACCGGCCACCAGCCCTCGCGTTCCCGCCTCCCGGTTCGCCCTTACCTCCCCGTCAACGCCCCCCTTCCCCCCTTCGTCCCCCGTCCTCCCCGCCGCCCCCACCCGGCGCTTCAACACACACACACACACACACCCGGCCGCCCTCGCGCTCACCCCTCGGCCCGCCCTCGCAATCCCCGTCCCGCCCTCGTGTCCGCGCCCGCCTACACTCTCCTGCGTTGCTCGCTCCGGCACCCCGCTACCTACAGCCTCCTCTCCCCCCGAAGGCAGCATGTCGATGGCCCTCCGCTCGGACGCGAGAGCTGCGAACACAGTTTCAGCTTCAGATTCTCCTCCAGGTCAAACGACAACCGGTAAAATAATTTCAAGATAAACATATCACGAATAATTTATCCAAACTTAACACTAATATTGTAGAACACTGTATAACTGAACATTTATTTTATTGATACAGTTGCAAATATAAGTTATATTAATATATATTTTAAGCAAGAAAATGCATTTATTTAAATCGTGATTAAGGTGCGACTTCACATTTTTCTTTCACAAAGTATTGCCTTTATTACATCCAGTATTAAAGTTATCGCAGTTATCGCAGTTATCGCAGACTAAATAAAGTGTGCTCTCATTCGTGCACTTTTTTCTTTTACTGAAGCCAGAGCAATGAAGACGGAAAGTGTGGATGGAAAATATCGACGAAGATGAAAATCGGAAACGGGGGACGGAGAGCGAGATCGGAAAGCGACGACAGAAAGGGAGATGGAAAGGGGAAGAGAAAACCGATGACGGAAAGCGCGGACACGGCAAGTAGAACTGGGAGACATTATTTTCGTCCGTCCTCATTGATCGTTCACAATCCCTGTTCTCTTTTACCCGCCATCCTTCTACATATCTCCTCCGAGGTAATGCAACCGTCAAAAATCATAGTCACTGAGCAGTGTGGGGGCATTTGACGTGTAAGGGCATTTGAAAGTAAAGAACAAAAGATTAAAGAAAAATGAGTGAAAACAACACAGGTTTTAACTGAGCTTTATTCACTGAACGCCACGCTCGGGATCTGACCTTTCTCTCTCGTGAATTGAGTTCTTCTTGAACACTTTATTATATAAATAACTATTATTGAAATAATTATCATAATGTGAATAACGTTTTTCAGTATAATACAATTTATATTGTGTGTTCGAATAAATAGATTAACGTTAAACGATTATTATAAATTGTGTTCATCATCCTGCAGCATTAAAGTGTAAAGGGCATGTATTGTAATGTTATTAATTGATGCAAATTTTCCGCTAATATTAAAAACGTTATTAGATCAGTAATAGATTGCAGTTTACACATTAAATTTCTTCAGTTATACCGTATAAGACAAAGAGAGTAATAAGGAGATGAAAATACTGTTAAAACTTTTGATTTAAATTATTACTAACATTAAGTTTTGATTCCATTATTTTTATAAAAATCATATCTATTAAAAACAATAAGAAGTTGTATTTCATTTGTTTAGAAATAATTTTGAAAATACGTTTCAGTCAATTCAATTATTGCAATAATGATCGGCATGAAAGTATGATCAATTAAACTAATTTTTACTCAGTAATGTAAGAAAGAATAAAATAACGTTTGTGCTCTCCTTTAATCACTACCGATTCCAGAGTCTTTACAAATGATTATTTCATCCTTCCCTTTTAAATATTCTTGTATTTATACCGACTGTTTCATTCTTGTAGCTTCCGCCATCTCTTCTCAGCTAATGCCAAAGGTTTCTCGTCTTATCCTCTTCCTTTCCTCCCCTCCGCCGCCAGACGCGTGGGGTAGCCCCGTGGGAATTGACTCGGAATGCCCTGCTATCACCGCTGCCTACGCCGCCTCCCGCCTCACCGTGTTATTGTTTAAGCAAGAGACCTCAGCCCGACTTCCCGCAAGAGCAGTAACATAATTACGAAGACCACGGGAAGTTCGTGAACTAGTTTGCAAGTTGACTGCTTCTCGTTGAAGATCGGCATTAGGTCGAGAGATTTAGAATTTCTCTGCCTCTGGGGAAACGCGAATATTAAAATAACGAATGTTTAAAATTGAGTTACGAAGACGCGACAAGCAATGTTGAAATGGAAGGATCTGAGCTGGGAAGTCTTTGCAAAGACGTAGGTCGAACTCCAGATGTGGAGGTGGTTCCTTCGCGGTTCTTGAACGTCATGCATTTATAAAGTCCCGATAGCTCATGTTTTCAACTTATCGACAGCGCGGAGTTTCAGCAGTGAACAAATCCTTTTTAGGGCTTCCCACATCAATTTAAGGATGAAAACATAGTCCCTTGAGACCCTATCAGACTTGGATTATTTCTGGTCGCAGTGCCGCTCGCTCCACCAACTGTCGATTGCGGACTGAGAGACTTTCGGGAAATGCGTTACCGGAATGAGTTGGAATCACTGTCTTCGCTTCCTCTGGCGGGCAAACGGACGGACAGACAGACGAACGGTCAGAAGGACGGGCGGTCAGAAGGACGGGCGGTCAGAAGGACGGGCGGTCAGAAGGACGGGCGGTCAGAAGGACGGGCGGTCAGAAGGACGGGCGGTCAGAAGGACGGGCGGTCAGAAGGACGGGCGGATAAAAGGCTGCAATGGATTCAGTCTCTCACATACCTGCTCATTGCAACAAGCCCAGAAAAAGTACTGGAGATGGTCCGAGAGTGGAGGCATGTACTTAGAGGTGACGATGAAGACAAAAAAGTGTAAGATTATGACCATAGGTAAATAAAGACAAGAAATTAGAATCACCTAGAGAGATGAACTGCTGGAACATGTTCCCATCTATGAATTCTTGAGCACGATTATATTACAGGATGGAGGGTATGAGGACGAGATGAACAACGTTAGCACCAAAACATCATTACAAACATACAATTCTTTATACATGCCAACTTTTATATATGGAACGGCAAGCTCATGAGTAATACTAAAGTAGAAATTGGAATAACAATGTGATATCGTTTATTAAGTCTGCCGAGAATAATGCATTAAAATGGTTCTGACACATGTATAGAATGAATGAAGACAGGAAGCCGAAGCAGATTTTCGAGGCGAGACCAAGAGGGGAAAAGACTTCCTGGAAGGAATTTGAGAAGGATATATAGAAGAAATATGCCATAAGAGTGGAACTATAATACGAGAAGTACAGCGCAAGGCTCAAGACAAGAAAGAATACGTCATATGGCTAACCCGACGCTGATAAGGCATCAGAGGAAGAGGAAGAAGACGTATCAAAGAAGGATAAAATAATGGTTCCATTTACAACAAACTCGCTGCATTTTCTAAAATTGCAGAAAACTACAATTTTGAAGATAAAGATTTTTGTCTTAAACAAAATATGTTCTGAAAACTCAGATCTTTAGAAAATATCCTGAACAAAACTTTGAAAGAACGAGTAGGTTTTCGCAATTCCTACTTGAAATCAATGCAATTTGTTCTGAAATTGTCTCAAATGGTTTCTTTTAATATTTTGCTCAGATTCAGAGAAGAACGCTTAAAAGAATGGCGCAGGATTAATTTTCGTTGTACTCTCTGAATTTTCAAAAATTGCAAAAGTTAGAAATATCGCGAGAAAATATGTGCTGTTTCCACATCCCTCGTATTATTGTTCATAAGCAACACTTCGTGTCATAAAAAGTTCTCATCTCGACTTCTCTGGCTTGGAAATAATGGAAGATTGCTTAATCATTCACATTGATCCTAAGAAGCACAGTTGTGTTTGCTTCTTAGCAGCATTATGAGTCTAGTTTCTCAGCGTTTTGCTATTATTCTTCTAAGTTCAACTTTGCTGTATTGAAAACAAACGTACTGTAACTTACTGTACATCCTTGTTTCGATGTTGGATTGCGCTCTGGGTCAAATAATATTCTCTTACCTTAAAGGAGAAAGATGAACAAATGATCTTGAATCATTTCAAGTTAACGTTTTCTTTAAGCAGACATACAGTACTCGTGTATTAGTTTTTTGTTTTTTAGTTGTAATAATATAAATAAGTAACGCAAAACATTACCATATTTTCGAAATATCAAATATATTGACAATATCGCATTCAAAGAAGTAAGCCATGTACTTAACAATCATACATAAGGGGGTGCTTAGCGAATTTATATTAATGAAGGTATGCAATGAACTCAATTTGTAGACAACTTCTACGATTTTCTACCCTATCTCTTTAGAGTTCGTCTGTTTTAAGTTGTAAGCGTAAAATAAGCTTCTCAAGACAGAATTAGTAACTGAAAGCTCATTAGAATCTCTGGTGCTATTCACAGTCTCACTTTGAAGGCTTACGACCAAACAAGTTGGTCAAACAGAAAAAGTGATAACCAATTTAAAGGAGAAGAAATTTAAGACAATATACTCGTACAGGCAACAAAGCATTTTCATTTCAAGCATTTTCAGAATCTAGACACTTGAGAAGAGAGATTGCACTGAAACCACATTAGCTTCTAGAGATGATTAATTATTAAAACATGTTCCCTAAAAGTTTCATGTTTCTTTACCTCCTAACCAATCAAGTATCGTCAATAGTTAAACCTTGTAAATTAATTGGATGGAGTTGTGCATCAACCGGCTAAGCGCCATTTTTGAAAAAAATGAGATATGGACGTCATCAGTTACATTGGACCATGTTCTAAGTGGACGCAAAAGTTTGGCGCCAAATCTGTAAAAATAGCATTATAATTAATGAAATACGTAAACGCCATCAGTCACATCAGGGAGGTATGTTTCGCAACAACCGGCTATAAACGTAGATCTTCAAACCTGCTGTTCATGTTTGTGTAGTTTGGCGCTTCAATGAATGTAATAATTAAATTACAATTTTTAGATATGAAAATGTAGTAACACTTTTGAACACGTTTATCTCAAAACTTGTATGATGTCGCATAGCCGGTTGGTGCATAACACCGTCTAATTGAATTAAAAAAACTCAGTACAAGTTCTGAAGAGTGATGGTTTGTTTTACATTAATAAAAACAGGTATAACAACACATTTTGATAGTCCATTACAATAGTTATTTACGCACCATGGGTGTTATGAGGGTTCTAATGAACAAGCGGCAACAAAAAGCCAGAGGACCTTTGGCTCGTTAGTAGATGTTAACTTGACTGGGTTTGTGTTTTTATATTTTCCTCACATAATTCCCTCAATAAGGGAACATGTAGCAACATTCAACTGCTTTCATATTTGCCTCGTAATCACGATCCTCTCGCGTCAGGTACATTATGCAGTGTATATCGAGCACCATATCGAAGGCAAAAGCAAGCAATAACGTGTCAATAAAAAATAAAATTAATTTTTATGTATCGATTTTGCGTTGCGCTTACAACAAAATATGTTTGGTACACACATTGCGGCATTACAAATGTTTTTTTTTTTGAAATTGCAGTTCATTTTATTTGAACAAATGTTTAAATATCATGTATTAATTAATTGATACCCCAGAGTATGACGACATTCAGTAATTATGATTATTACATCACTGGTCAGGAATAAGAAAATTAAAAAACCGAGAGAGAAGAAATGCAAATAAGATGCGTAAGTAAGAGTGAGAGAATGTGTGTGAGAAAAAATGTGTTAAGAGTAAAATCGAGTGTGAGAGGTAGAAAGACAACGACAGATTTAGAGAAATAAATACAAGGAAGGTAAATATTAAAGCGAAGAAGATATAAGAATCGAGAAAAGAGGGGAAGAATTGAATGATGGAAAGGGTAGGAGTAATGTTTACAGATATCTCACAAGGAGCAAAGGCAGAAAGGTTAGGCTGCTGAACCAATTCCCGTTTTTTTTGTGCAGCTTCAAGGGATTCTGCACATCCCAGCTTTTTCAGAAACACGCAAGAAACATCTTGATAGGAAGCTTTTTGTTCGAACGTCCTTCATTTGAAGTGGGATAAACTGATCTGAAGTGGAACTCTCACACCAAATTTCTAATTTCTACTTAAACAATATTCAATTAGAGAACCAGCAAATAATTTCAAGCGCGCAAGTTCCAACGACACTAATTTCCCCCGCAAACGTAAACATCTCTTGAGAGTGCCTGGCGTTAATGCGCGTCTGATTGAAATAACGGGTCGGGACAGACAGAACAAAATTTATATTTTTAATACATTTTTAAGAATTTTAATTAACATAGTTATAATTTTGTGTGGTTTACCAACAATAAATTCACGAGCAATTGAATTAGAATATGGTTGCATACGCTTCCGCGGCCGGAGTCTGTATTGTCTAGGCCAGGGGACCTCAAACTACGACCCGCGGGCCACATGCGGCCCACCGAGGACATTTATACGGCCCGCCGGGTTTTTATGGTTTAAAGAATTTTTTCTTAAAATCCGCACTTTTTTATGTGTTAGGGTGTCTAGGGATGACAAAAAATAGATGGTTTTAAAACAACGATGTTTTCCACCAGAAACATCAATATTTTGCTTTCGATGTTTTCTTCGAATCGATATTTTGTTGCCAAAACATCGGTGTTTTTTTAAAATTGTTTGTAATAAAGCAATATCGATGATTTGCGTTATCCTCTTTACCACGCTGCACATTTCACCAGCGCAATCTGAGGTAGTTTGGGATCTGCTCGCGTTATGACTGTATGTTATCGGTACGCCTGTCATTGCCTGAACTCTGCCTCTCAAGGCCTGTCTTCACGACGGAATATGTCACGATACCTCGAGTCTTTCTCAGTCATGTCGCTTGATATCGCATGATCGCGATCGTATCAATCAGTGCTTGCGACCATGCGACATAGCGGCAGGACTGAGAAAGACGCGAAATGCTGTGTGATCGGCCAAAGGGGCTTGAGAGGCAGAGTTAGAAAAATCGCACTATATAATTCGGCCCTCCGACGACCTGAGGGACAGTGAACTGGCCCCCTGTTTAAAAAGTTTGAGGACCCCTGGTCTAGGCTATCCGGGACAAGTCGCGTCTCCGTCGTGGTGGCTGCCGTTTTGGTCAACTTGTGGCCTTCCTCACATCTCTTCCTCAGCAGCTCTTCCTCATCTTCCTCAGTTGTACGCTCTGAGGAAGACCACAACATGTTGACCGAAACGACAGCCACCATGGCAGAAACGCGTCCTATCCCGCAAAGCCTAGACAATAATTGAATTAGAAGTTATTTTGAAAGGATGGGACTCAATATTAAATAGAAAACTCTCAAGTCATAATTCTGTTATATTTTTTCGTGATTAAAAATGTTATGCTCTCAGACTGATTAATTTTTAGTGAAGAGAACCTTCCAACTATTTGCAGATAATTTCATTGTATTCACGAAAAATGTGCATAAAATTTCATTTGTAGACCTAATAAAAAATTCTACGGATTAATATACTATTTTTTTTGTTTTTCTACAACAAATGCGTTAAATTTATGTCCCCTCATTTTAATGCACCATTTTTCTTTTAAAATTGTTGCACAGTACGTATCACACTGACAAACAACAACGTTTCAGGCAGAAAACGTCTGCATACTTCAAAACAACGTAAACGAATTCCTTGTGGAAATGAATATTACATATATCATTCTCCGCCTCATTAAAGCCATTTCGCATTATTAAATCTGGAAAATGGAGCCCGCTAAACGGCGAACGTCGGGCGAAGGGGACAATGGCGCTGCAATGACGTCAGCACTTCTGAGCGATCAGGACGAATCTGTGCCGTTGTGGGAATGGCGGGCAGTGGGAAAGCCGCGGGGGAAGCGAGTGTGGGGAGTATGTGGGGAGGTAATGTGTGCGTTATAGTTGCGACGCGCTCATTTTCATTTCATACGCGAATCGCACGCGCGGTCGGCGGCTGGGCTCTGGTGACAGACGGTCTGGCCGGAAGGGCAAGAAGGGAAAAGGTCAGTCTGCGTGTGTAGGAAGTGCAGCTGCTGAGCGAATGTTTTGAATAATCGTTAGTGGATTGATTGATGAAGCCTGGAACGTCAACTGCTGTGGTCATCAGTCAATTGAGGATAGTGACTGTTTTAACCCGGAGATTCCTTTACCGATAGATGGTGAGATGCGACGCCTGCTTGCGGGAAACTTCTACCTCTATACTGCGATTTTCCTAACTTTGCCCCTGAAGGCCCGTCTTCAGGATGGAATATGTCCCTGTATTTCGCGACTTTCTCAGTAGTACCGCCATGTATCGCATGATCGCGACCGTATCAAGTAGTGCGATCATGCGACGTCTAGCAGCACAACGGAGAAAAACACGAAATGCCGTGTGATATTCCATCATAGTCATAGGGGCTTGAGGGGCAGAGTTATAAAAATCGCAATATAAGTACTTACCCCCAGCGGAGCACGAGCACCAGCCGGGACAAGCTCTAAGCTCCCGATTTGGTCTTCCGTCATTTGCGGTAGTGAAGTGCATGTTTTTTCTTCGGGAAGTGACCGTGAGCTTACCCCTCTGGATTTTGAGATCGGCGCTGACGTATTTGTCGACTAGCAGGGTTTCTCTAACCAGGTATCTTCCACCAGCTGGACACCGCCCCAGTCGGGACAAACTCTAAACTCCTGACATGGTCTCCCAATATGAGTTGTAACGTAGAGCATGCACTGTATGTGTGTGTGGAGTGAGTCTGTATGTGTAAGGCGAGAGAAGAGGACAAAGAAGAGGAAGGAAAGATCGCGCATGGTCAGTGACCAATTTGTTAGGGAACTGCTCCGGCATTCGCCTCGTATATATGAGAAAACACGGGAAACTAAAGATCAGATCAGCCGGCCGCCAGAATTCTCCTCCAGACAGCAGCGGCTAAATTCCACCTACCTTCAGAGTTGCAATCTACCTTCAGATCTAGTATTGAAAATCCGCCACACAGACGGAACTCCAACCCTACGATCTTCCGGTCAGTGTCACAGCAAAATCAGCGGCAACGCTGATTGTTAGCTACTTGGAGTTGGTCATCGTTAGGTTTACTGTATTTCTTTTCCACTATCTTCTGATTGTCTTTCGGAAGTAAATAAATATCTTTGTTCAGTTTTATTTTAGAGTGCGGTAGGCCCCACAATATATTGCCACGAAGGCAGTCTGCCACGAAGTCACTCAACTATCATTAATACTTACCGGGCACAAGTCCAAATGGGGCCTATCTGTTCATATCTCTTTGATACTAAAAACTGAATGGAAATATTTTAAAATCAGAATGATCACATTACCTTTCTCGAAATTAGCGTCACTACAATTGTATTAATGTGTTATTTGGCATATATTTGTAATAATAGATTTAGTAAGCCCGACATGTCTCGTGGATGCGTGTTTGTGGCAGCTTTGAATGCGTTACAGATATGATAATTATTTCCTTTGTTTACTACTCTACAAGTCTAACGAATACATGGGTGAGAGTTCGGAACTTTCTGAGTGAACTCCGTTGTGGATTCAATATTTTATTTTATTCTTTACATTTTAGAAAATATGTTTTGACGTAGTTTACATTTTAAAAATATCATCGATAAAACCTTCGTATCGTAGAAAAGCATCGTACCTAAAAAAAAAGCTCATCCTTCCCGCGAAAGAGGAGAATTGATTCAAATGCAAAATCCACAAACTCACATCGCTAATGGTAACTACACATACCAACATATGACACCAAACCAATAACCACACGTATGAGACAATGTATTATTGAACATGGTGACGAGAGAAAATAATATTGCATTCAAGAGTAAACGTCTGAAAAAAATACAATTGAACGAAATGTGGCACGGAATCAGAGCAACAGCTGTTAACAAGTAACTGAAATTGAATTTGTTCGATCTCATTGGCGTTCAGCAGAAATACACGTCAGGAAACCCTACCACCACGTATTGTGACAACGCTCCCAACTGCGTCGTCTTTTCGCTTATCAAGGAGAACGTAGGTGCAGGTGGATAATGACTCGTTGGCTGCGAAGCGGCGGCGGTGATGAGGGAATGCGGATTGCGCGTTGGCCACGGGAGGTCGCGCTGGCCTCAATCCATCACCCCGCCCACGCACGCCGCGGCGCGGTCCCCGGCCAGCGGCGATACTTTAAAACAATATAGCTGTCGCAGCGCAAATGGACCCTCGTGCCACCCTCCGCGGCGGAGCCCAAATGCTGCCATTATAACACGGCAATTACATTTGCCGCGGACAAAAGAGCGAATAACAGAAACAAACGAGGCCTGGCGTTTGATCAGACGGCGCCGCGGCGGCGGCTGGCGCGGGGTGTGGCGGGGCGGGGAGGGGCAGGGCGGGACGGGGAGGGACCGGGCGGAACGGAGCGGAACGGGCGGGGCGGGGACAGTGGGACGGGGGGCGCTGGAGGGCGGGGCGGAGCTAAGCGGGGCGGGGCGGAGGTGAGCGGGGTGCGGGGCGGAGCGGGGCGAATAGCCGCGGGGCGGGGCGAAGCGCCGCGGGGCGGGGCGGGGCGGGGCGGGGCGGTGCGGAGGGGGAGGGGCGGAGTGCGGCGGGGAGGGGCGGGGCGGGGAGGGGGCGGGGAGGAACGGGGCGGGGGGGACGGTGCGGGGAGGGACGGGGCGGGGGCGGGGCGGGGAGGGACGGGGTGGACCAGAGCGGGGCGGAACGGAGCGGGAGTGGGGGGCGGCGCGGGGAGGGTGGGGCGGGGAGGGCGGAGCTGGGAGGGTGAGGCGGGGAGGGTGGGGCGGGGCCGAGCTAAACGTGGCAGGGTGGGTCTGAGCGGGGCGGGGAGGGGCGGAGCGCGGCTGGGCGGGGCGGGGAGAGGAGGGGAGGGGTGGAGTGGCGGGGCCATGGCATACGTCACGGAGTGCAGTTCGCAACGGTCGCGGCCTCCGAGCTACAATGACCGGTGCGGAATCGGGAGCAGAGGTGATGTGTGTGGTTGATCATTGCGACAAAATACTGCCAGTGGGTTACGCATGAATCTGGAATGAAATCTGCAAGGGTCAACGTTTTTTCATGGATGACTCAGCCTCGAGTCCAGGGATTTCATGAACTGATGTGCCTGACGTATTTTACATGCTCAGCTCTCTAATTTACAGTAGAAGCGTTGGTATCTGACATGATCTACGTATTGAAAAGAAATTTTAATCGGTCATTGTTTGTTGCTTAATTGCAACCGAACGTACGCTTATTTACAGTACTGAGTATTATTACTTGCTTATCGGTCATTTCTAACAAAGCTACACGATTGACGTATGTAACTTTGGGGATTAGATCTTCAGCTGTATCCCTTGCTAAGACAAGGTTGTTACCCTTCGAATTATGAATTATGAGGGGATAGGATGATGATAAGGGGTGAAGGGACAATCACAAATACGACCATGTCTACGCAGGACTCCAACATGCAGCCGCCTCGGCGCTGACGACGGCTGCCCCAACCGTCTGCAACACGGGCCCGGATGTATTATTATTATTATTATTATTATTATTAATGTTGTTATTATTATTATTATTCATTACTAGTATAAATCACTTTACATGTCACTGTGTGCCTAGAAGGTCTAAGGTTATTAGACATCGCACAATTCTAACATACCTATTCCTGAAATTCACCTCATAAGGTCCCGCCGTCGCGTTAAAGCCTCTGAAGATACCATAGGGTAATGCGGAGGAATTACCCTAAGTGAGAAAACAGCTGTCAGGAGAAGAAATACAATTTAATGTACTAAAATGTCTACACCAAGTAAAATGAGGCAAGATACCAGTAATCCCTTATTCCAGACTTCAAACAACGATCATCGTATATCATGAGTCACTGAAAATCGTCTGCAACTTATCACCTTCTTTCTCTTCACAGTCACGTACACATTTTAGTTCACCCCGTATTCATTTAGTTGTTCTCTGGTCTAGTGAGGTCTGTTGTGTCCTGCATCTCATGGTCAAGAATTACGGTTTCTACGTCGGTGATAATAATTCCTAGTTCCCATCTATTTTTTTACTTTCTCGCCTAACGAATACTTCGTAAGAAGAGAAAGTTATGTAATCGTGCGGCGGAAAACGGGGAATTTTCGTCAGAAAAACTCTTATAGCAGGGGTCTGGTGACAAAAAAGTGGATAAAACCTGTTGCTAAATTTAGAAAAAAAAATCCTCTTATCTCGTGGTGTAGTCAAAATCCATGATTTGTTGCTTCTTCATACTGCAAAATCGATTGACGGCAAAACGTCCGTCTGTCCGTCTCTCCGTCTGCCCGTCTGACCGTCTGTCCGTCTGTGGTCAACGCTAGCGCCTAAACCGTTTGGCTGATTTTTCTTCAAAATTGATATTCCCCGATCGTTTTTACTCATCTCAAGGCCTCTTGAATTTGATAAATGTACTGGAAATGTCTGTATATATTTGTTCAAATTTTTAACTTTTAACAATTTTTTACTTCTCTTCTTGGATTTGTAAAGCGTATGTACCATCGTATCGAATGTTTCTTTATAATGCATTTACCATTTTATAGGTCGGTTCTATTCTTTCATGGTTCTGTTGGACATAGGCGGTGTTGGTGTGGCGTAGTGTTATAAGAGCCGGTTCGTTGACATTGAGTATCGGATGTCGGGTCTCGGTACGGAAAACGTTTGCTGGTATTATACACTTTTGCTTGTTTATGAAGTAGTGGAATAGCAATAAGGACCGTATAGATGCAGAGCAGGAAAGTATGTGCGTTGGAAGCACCACTAGTTCTCTACGCTTTGGTGGAACATCAATTTCAGAGGTTGTGTATTGAGTGTTATTCACCGCTGTAAAGCACACGTATTGTCAACTGAATCTTCCAATGTATCAAACCTAAGCCACGTATAACGCTGTTGGGACCCAAGGGTGTGTTTTTACTTTCGAGTTTGTAACCTTAAATTTTATTTATTGATAATAATATATTAGACGTATTTAGATTTTTCGTTATCGCTATTTATTAAACTGAGAATTTCGGGCTCCTGAAAGTGATCAAATACCTTCTTAGTCCATTAGTATGTATGTTACTTCTAGTGCAATAAAATCATTAGGATGACTACAAACATTTGCTCTGTTCATAGATATTTATTTTCAGAATATGAATACGATTTCGTAAATATTTTCTGTATTACACCGAAGGCAGAAAAGAGATCAAGAACGAGTGGAACGTAGAAATAGTAGCGGAGCATTTACAGTAATGGAAATAAAATAGATACATTCGATAAAAAATATAAAAAATAAAATAAAATAGGGGTTGACAGACTTGTGGTGAGTTGAACAACCTCGGCTGGGCAGGAGGATTGCGACGGCTAGCTAATAAAATGTAGTAGGTGATATGATGAAGAGGGTAAAACCTCCAAAGCAAATTATACACAGAGGCGAATGATGTGGTATGTGCATATGTGTTCGAGTATGTGTGTCGGTTAACACAGAGTGTTTGTCTTGGTTAACATTCAGCTCTGTGGCTGATGCGGTTATTCTCTCGCGTTCTTTAAAGCCATTGGAACAACACATTTTGTTAACCAACAGAAAACACAATCTGGCACTACATACATAAATGGACACTAATATGTTAGTGTTACTTTTAAAATACTGGGAAATACTTTTATTTAACATATTGATTTACATTTATTAAGTTCTTTAAGTTCTGAGAAATATGGATTGAGAATTTGTTTAGCAATATACTATTGCGGAATTACTGCATGGTAAATTTCCCAAATATAGGAATCCTGCCTACTTTATGTCAATTTGATTATTTTTCAATTCAATGCTCACAGTAAAGATTCAAACATAAAGAATAAAATGAAACATGTACCACGATAACACAATCTATGGACTTTCATTATTAAATACATTATTTTAATTACATTATTTCTTTTTCAGAAAATTGGAAAACCCTGAAAGTGTGCAATTGGTTCAAATTGGGATAACTATTGGTTGATTTGGTCAACAGTAATCCCAATGTGGGTCTCTTGCGTTGGAGCTCAAAATAAGTGCACATTTAGAAAAAATGCAATGCGGTACATCCAATTAGAAAAAATAATAATTTTC
Source organism: Acheta domesticus (assembly GCA_031308135.1). Lineage (NCBI taxonomy): Eukaryota > Metazoa > Arthropoda > Insecta > Orthoptera > Gryllidae > Acheta > Acheta domesticus. The sequence continues at coordinate 247,474,623 of JAHLJT010000631.1, forward strand.
AATGAAAATTATAGTAGTACGCCTTACTTCGTAAGAAGAGAAAGTACTCTAATCGTGCGCCGGAAAACAGCGAATTTTCGATAGAAAACTTATTTCGGGGTCCTGGAAACGAAAAAGTGGATGCATGTTATTCCTATAAAAAGTTACTTCTAACAAGTTGTCTAGTGGGTGGGTCCTTGATAGCAAACAATAGATTGACGGTAAAACGTCTGTTCATCTGTTTGTGTGTCGGTCTGTCCGTCTATGGTCAACGCAAGTTCAAAAACCGTTCAGCTGATTTCCTCCAAAATTAATATTCGTCGGTCGATTCAAATTCCTTTCCTTTAAATTATTATTCCTCTATCGATAATATCCATTTCAAACCCAGAGGTTCTCGAGGCTCTTTGAAATTGAAATGGATATTTTGATTTTGGGGGTATTTTGTATGAAGCTTCAAAAACTTTCAAACTTTTTTCAAAAATAACTTCAAATTAGTTTATTAAACTTTGTCCTCGAAAAGCGTAAAAGGCGTTTAAAATATTGGTGCAGGTATAATTTTTGTTAAAATCTCTAACTTTTCGAAAATTGTAAAAGTTTAACATTTTTTCGGCGTCTTCCCACATCTGCAATATTGAAGATAAAGATTTTTTTCTTAAGGAAATATGTTCTTTAAGAATAGATCTTAAAACAACAACCTGTGCAATTTTTGAAAATTTCAGTAGTTTTCGCGTAGTTTTGCGTGAAATTTGACAATTTTTAAACATTTTTTTAAAATGGCCCGAAATTTGGTTTTTTTCTCCTCATATGTATCAAAAGGCGGTATGAAAAGTGATGCAAACTCTCGATATTTTCGTGTACTACCAATACCATAGGATAAATACTAACGCAGTACCACTCGTCTTATCCAGTATGTGTAATTCGCGGCACTGTTCACCAACATTCCAAAATGTCAATATAATCAGACCTACTTCAACATATTCAAAATGTATAAATGCTGCACCCATTTGTCTTATAATAATCCCCTTCGCCAAAGAAAGGATCATTCTTTCAGCCAACGGCTCGCCCGCCATTGCTAACGTCGCCATTGGAGCTCTTGTTTCTTGCTGGCTGCTTGACACTTTTCCCATAAAGGTGCGTCACTATTTCGCTGCGCGCGCATTATTTAAATACACATGCCCATAACATATAATTTTTTATTTAATGTTTTTCTCCCGCAGTTTTCAACTTCGTCCTGTTTACTTCCAAGGCATTTGCCTTTCTGTCCTTAAAAATGATTCTATGACGAAATAATTAAAATAATTTTACCTTATTTACTATTTTACCAAAGTTACAATTAGGTGTATAATTGTAACTTTCCCCCTGCTGAAAGAAACCTGAACAGGTGTTACAGAAACGGGTGGAGCAGCTATGCGAGGGCTGAGCCTTTAACCCTTTGTAGGGTGAGCGGTTTGACACAACAACTAAGCGACCTTTCGTCAGACTACTGCATCTACTACACATAGTGTTTGGTAAGGTGATGCACGTTGCATGTAGAATCAATATCAGTTTTCAAAAATGTTGCGCTTAAGTAAGGTAAGCTCTTCAGTTCTGGGATACCTGACAGATGTATATTTATCAGTGTTTTGTAGGAAGCGCGATATAACGATGGTCTGTAAGAAATGTTATATTTTGATCGAGGATCATGTGCTATATTGTGAAACATTAGCAAACTTGTGAATTCGAAGCTGGTTCTGCCGAGCAAAATAGGGTCAATTTCAAGATAACTTCTTCACATGCAATTCAAATTAAATGATTGGACAGAACTGTCAGAGAATCATATTCCTTTCTTAAAATATCGTATAATGATGGAAGCTTATAAATATAAGAATATGTAAGCTTATAAATATAAGAAAGATTTCTGAAGCTTACACAATGTTATTAACAATCCTATAATGCTTCTAATGTTTGTCAGAGCTGTTCAAAAGCCCTTCAATTTATGTACTTATTATAGACTTGAGCTCCAATATACCCGCTGTTAATATAAAGTATTATGCTTCTGAGGGAAATAAATTTGTTATTGTGAGTACAATAACCGCATTAAGGATTTCGCTGTCTTTCTAGAAATGCAATTTGTTGAAATTGTTTGCCGTTCTGCTCATGTTTGCTAATTTAAAATTGTATTTTGAAAAATGAATTATGCTGTTTATTTCTATTGGAAAGTAATTGTTCTTCAGACAATGAACTCCATTAACGCTCAAGTTTTTATTTGCATAGGAAGTACTAAAAGCTTCATGAAATATGAACTTGCTCTGTATTCTTTAGCGTAAAAGTTTCTCTTTAGCGTAAAAGTACACATAAATGATCACAGATTATCAAACGGCAGTATGAGCTGGGTATTCTTTTTGCAGGTTTCAAAAATGCGAAGAGTTTTAAATTTAAATTTATATATATGTTGTGAAAAGGAACGAAAATCCAGATCGCATATGTCATGATCATAAAATTTACTGTCTTTGTAAGCACTATAATTTAAACAATAATTTTTTTTAAATGGTGAAAGGTAGGAGCTACGAGCCGAAAAGAGTTTAAAACATCTATTTTTTTTCAAATGATTTTTGCATTACATGGCTGTGAAACTTACGTAAGCACTAGGTAGCGTAAGTAATCATCCATGTCTGATTTCTTATTTAAAGCGCTTAACCTAATTATCTTTCATTACGTTTTCTTCCCTCGTGATTTTTTTAAGCGATGTACTTTTATATTTAACTCCTACTGTACAGTTTGTTTTCTCCTTTGCGGAATTAAAGGGGTAATGCAACCCTCAATGCGCGTAGGAAAGGTAATACAGAGTGTCCAGGGAGGAAACATTGAAACTTGGAAAATAAGCTTTTAAGACACTTTTAAACATATTTTGTCTACTAAAATCTTTGGATATTCTGAATGAACCGCAAGAAGCCCTCAAAAGTTGGTTTGAATATATACATTCTATGCAAAATTTTATATATAGCATATAAACACTCCAGTAACATGTTAATTGTTTATTATTTACAAAAGAAATAAATTTTTTTTACAAAGAAAAATTAACCTAGAAATGAAAAATCACCCAATCTGCACAATTTGACTGTGTTTTTATTTCTCTGATAAATTTTCTTTGTGAAGAAATATATTTATTTCTTTTGTCAATAATACACAATTTGCACGTTTCTGGAGTGTTTATATGTTTATGCAATGAAATATTTTGCATTGAAAGCGATTTTGCAAACCAACTTTTGAGTGCTTTTAGCGGCTCAGCCATTCGGAATATTGAAGTAGTTTATTAGACAAAATTTGCTTAAAATTAATTATCTTAAGAGCTTAAAAATTATCTTCAGAGCTTATTTTAAAAGTTTCAGCGTTTCCTCCCTGGACATCCTGTATATTTGGTGCAACCATGTTTGATTATTTTGTATTTTCGCGTGCATACATGGAATGCTCATTAGTCCCGTTAGTGTAGTGCGTGTTGGATCCTTGGAGTTATCGGTGTTCCTTTTTGCTGGAACGTGATGTCCGGCGTCGAACAACACGTCTGCTTGCAGGTTTCCCTCCTCCAGTTATCTCTACCATCGGTGCAGTGCCCCAACTGGGATAAGCTCTGGGTTTCTGACTGGTCTCCCGTTTTGTTATGTGGCACGTGTAAGTGCAGTGAGTTTTTGTATATCCAGTGTAAGTGCAGTGTGTGTAGGAGTGCAAATGGAGAGGAGGTGATGAGGATGACGAAGGAATGATTTCGTGCGGACCACGGTCTGTTTATTGGTGTTCTGTCAGACACTGATTTGAGAAACCACGGAAAACTACCGACCAGAGCAGTCGACCGCGGGAATTCTTCTCCAGACAGCGACTGAACTCGACCTAGCTATTACTCGTTCACTTTACATTTGCAGACGGAGCGCTGCGATCTGTTTACATGAGGTCACCGCCGACTGAATGAGAAACGCGCATCTGCAGTAGGTACTGACTGTTTAATATGATATAGACGGCGGTGAGCAGCACACAGAACCCCGGCGGGGCAAGAACATAACCATTAAGCAGTAGATAAGTGCAAAGAAGAAATAAAAATATTGAACGTGAATGTTATGAAAAGCGTGTGGTGTGATCTATTTTATTGTATATTACCTTAATTATATAAGTGTATGTATAATTATATATACACTCCAGCTTACTGTCAGAAAGGCATAATTCTTCAGCTGTGTCTATAGCGCTTGTGCTGCCTTCGGAGACAGCTGATTGGTCAGATGCTGATTGACATCGGGACCATTCGTGTATTCTCGGTTGTGTGTTCGGGCCTTCACTTTCAAAACAACATTAGTTCCTAATTCTTCCGTCTGCAAATGTAAAGTGAACGAGTAATACGTAGATTCATAGTGCGCTTGTGTCGAAAGTCCCCCATCATCAGTAACTCGAATGCTAGGATTTCCCGGTACGCGGCAGTGCATTGAGAATAGCATAGCGTAGACGTTTTCTTCAGATGAAGTTGGTTTCTCTCGATTAGTCATTTCATTAACGTTATACACTTTTTTTGACAATCGTAGGAGTTTTCTCGCAATTTTGAGTGAAATATGGGCAATATTAAAAAATATCAAAAACATCTTCGTATAAAGTACCCTCCCTCCAAATTAAAATAACGTTATCAAATTTAAGGAGTCGCAACTTCAGTCAGATCGAGAAAATCAGTTTTGGTGAAAATTCCACTTACAGTTTGAGGAAGTAATTTGCTAGATACAGGAACAGGAATTATCCACTTTTTGGTGTCGGGGACCTCCAACGGGAAATTTTTTCTGCTGAAAAATCGAAGTTTTTCGTCGCAGCATTACATGACTTTCTTTATACTACATACGCAGTATACTACACACACAGATATATATATATATATATATATATATATATATATATATATATATATATATTGTAACGAACCGACTGCTCGGGGTCAATCGTGACTTACCCGTGAAGTGGCACGGTACAATAAATTTGTTTGTTTCAGGCAGGGCTCGGGATCTTTTTCGCGAATGTGGACCCTGGGATGTTCGGGGTACAATAAATACATACAGTTTATTATACAACGACAGTTTGATGTTTATTCATCTAATATCACTATTACACTTTCGAACACTGATCCCCTATGCAATGATTACTATGTTTTGGTACCAAAACTTAATACCTTCAATGCTAGCATCATACCTGTTACCACCTGGGTCACGTCGCTTCGTTGGGGCCCGGCGCCGATGGTGGCGGCGGCTTCGGCTCCCGTCGCGTGGTCCCGGAGCCGTTCGGCCCCCAGCCGGAGATGAGTAGGCAAGTGTTCGCCCCTCACGCTGCTCCACGCGTATATTCTACACTAGTGCATCTAATTAACTTATGCTTGTCCTGACAGTCTGAACTCCAGATTTGGGTTGTAACTGATTATGCTAAACACGTTACACTATATTACTCTCTGAATCACCGGTGAAATATCGGTAACCTATACCTTCGTGTTCTTGTTCTCCTCACGCGTCATCATACAGTTTCATTATGGAAAGTTCCTATACACTGAAAACCCGTCAGACACTGCTTGATCGGTCTCACAAATGATCACTGGTTCAGTCACTGTCTTGTGCACTACACATTCTATCTTTCTCCAAAACCTACGTTCGCGATGCATGTGCTCACGCTACAGGCGGGTTTCACACTCTTCGGTTTACCATACACTCTATCCGTTGACTTCCCAATGCTGTTCGGTCTGCATCACACTTCTTTAACGGTCCGAAATGTAATACTATGCAAGTCTATTAAGTTATTCAGCACTTAGGGGTACTTTTCCCCAAATAACTCGCACCGCTCGCGCACCACCTCCGTCCGCTAGCGTGGCTTCCGCTCGTCTCTCCTTCTCAACCGACTTCTCGCTGTCCTCCCCTCGTGTCTCGCGCTCCACGTGACGCCCCCCTTCCCCTCCGTGTTGCCATGCTGCCTAGTTATGCTCGCGCCGTTTGTATCTTCTCTGGTTGTTTAAGTTGAAATGTATCGCGTTTCTATTTAGAGGCGCGGTGCGTTTCAATATATATATATATATATATATATATATATATATATATATATATATACATATATATACACACACTGTTCTACATATGTAGTATGTGAGAAAGTAGAAAACAAAATATTCTCTTGTACGAGCAATTTTTTTTAGAAATACACTTGAAAAACATCTTGTGCTTCAAGGAAGGAGAAAACTTCTGGAATCGCAATGAATATATGACATACACTACTGATGACCATCTCTAAAGATTTAGATATTTTTTCCATCATGACATCTAGGATAAATTTTCCCTATATAACTTGGTGGATCATTGTAACGGGACACTTTTTATTTTCATACATACGTCGATTTTGCATATAATACGGTTCATACTACAAATATTGGCTGGCGTCAAAACACCTGCCACTAATTTTTAATTCATTATGCCATCATGATTTTGTGATGATGTTTTGCATAGAACAGCTTGCAAAATATGAGCTTCCCTCACACATATTTATGACGGGTGGTAAAATACAGCTGCACAGGGTTTGCTAATGTTTTGAAGGCTTGTGAATATTTGTTCATCACAAATTTAGCATGAAGCTCCCAGACAAGCGTTTCCATGACAAATATACAACGCTGAGCGCCAGGTAGTATTCCATGCATTTTCCTTCTAGGTTTGAACACTATAGTTGTGAGGTATACGCCCTAAAGTCATCAGCTATTTTTAGGTCGGTTTAATTTAGGTTTCTTTTTATGGTATTTGATATTCTTACATGAGAAGATACTTTCACATATTTTTCCTCAAACTTTTACCTGAGACTTAAAAAAATTAAATAAATCCTGTTGAAAAAACAGTCTGTTGTTATTTAAATTGATCGAAATGAATAAAGGTTTCTCTTAGGGGAAAGGGTAATCATTAAAATTCATTGAAATACGTTGGCCGTTCCCTTTCTGACAAAAGGTTATTTTTAAATGCGGTAAAATATACTGAAGCAATGCAATTTTATTTTACCTTAATTCAGAATTTTTAATTTTTACAAAAATTGTACCATAACATTTTCACACTTTTCAGATACCAAACACTATCACAATTAATATAAAGAATGTATTGAAAATTGTTAATAAATCTAAGAGTCGTCAAGCGACGAAAGAAATTCGGTATGAATATTTCATGAATAAAAAGTCAATGAACTCAAATAAAAATATTAAATAAACAAATAAAGCAAAATATATTGTAATTTTACGTACCTGTTATAACAATACTCTGGAACATCACTAAATTCTGGAATTATTTCATGTAAGATATGAAATTTTGTACCAAGAAAAAGAATTAAGAATTATTCATTTATATTCTAAAATACCATTTATACTCACTATATACAAAACAATGTGCAACATTAAAAGAAATATAAAAATTGCATCAAATAATTTAAAAAAAACAGTTATTAGAATTGAATTATCATTAATCACCTAATCATTAAAAATTGTTTGAAATTTCTTCGTTTGAAATTTGTGGTGGAAGTTCAGGGTTTCTTTTAAAGGCACTGTTTTAAAATACTTCCTTCATGTTTTGTTTTTTCACTTTTTGTTTATTGAATTGCTTACTTTCTCATCTATTTTTGCACGTGCTGTTTACCGATATATTTGAATGGTTTTAATACAGTGTTCGTTTGTTTTCAGAGGAGAATGCAATGTTCACATTCACAGAGTATTTATATTTGACTAAAAATAGAAAATACATGTACACGTAGTGTGAATTATACTGAAGTGAAAAAGTCATAATTTCTTAGTGATAGACGGGAGAGGTGGTTCAGAGCATCAACTAACGTTACTGCAGTGCCTTTGACCGAGGGGTCGTGGGTTCGAGTCCCGACGGGGACATATTCGACCCTAGCTAGACAGCTAGGTCGAGCTCTGTCGCAGACTGGAGGAGAATTCTAGCGGCCAGCCGCTCTGATCGATTGTTTCCGTGGTTTCTCCGATAAATACCCGGCGAATTCTGAAGTACTACCCTAACACATGAGCCACGGACAGAACGCGATCTTTCCTTCCCATTCCTTGTCCTATCTCACACTTTACATACACACTTAAATGCAATTCCGCACACACCGGCAGACCGATCAGAAACTTGTCCCAGCTAGTCCGCTGGTGGGAGATTCCTGATTGGGGCAAACCCCGTTAGCCGACGACGGTAGATCGGTGCTGGCTGGATCTCACCACTCAGCAGGGGAAGATCACCTCCACCTCCCGAGCCAAACATGAATTACACTTACGGGATTATTGACATTATCCATTGACGAGCTCAATCTTTGTGATATATTGCTCGAATTGGTTCGAAGCAATATTTTTCTACCATTGAACTCTGGACACAAGTGTGACATACTCAACGTCCCAAACTTATTTTTGAGATATATAGTAACCATTATGGCAACTTCCAGAGCAATACTCAAATGTGTTTTGCCCTCTATCATTCTTTATTTGATTTTTGCCCATTTCATTTTATTTTGAAGAAGCAACCTGAAATCCATCTGCAAACGGAAGCCCAGAAAACGAATTCAACGATAATCTCGTTTGGCACCTATTTCCTATCTATCACGTTTGTCGATTTTTTCTTCGGAACCAACGCTGCAGATGTTACTTTCACCAGTATAAAATGTTTATGGAGATTTGTGCTGTTCATATTGGGACGGTTCAATACTTTTTTATATTTCCTATAATTAAAATAAATGCAAGAGGTAATATGAGACAAAAATGTGATATAACGTGATTAGGAAAGAGTGCGAATCAGAAAACGCGACATTAATATAATTGGTGAGCTAAAAAAATGGTTATGTTAAGATGAAATCAGATTTAGTAGTTTGCGTAACTCAGAGTGATGAGTAGTGACTAAAGGCTTCAAGACAATGAGCTTGTGTGTTTGACAAACAAAGCTTAGATGGGAATTTTAACTTCAAGAACAAGGAGGAAAGCCAGACAGCGGAGAGTGAGCTTTTCGGAAGTAGGAAGTGAGAGACGAAGTGCCATGCTGAATGAAAGGAATATTTGTTTACAAATTTTATGCGTTGCTAAATAACTGCATTATAACTACATAATATAAATAGAAGAAAATTAAGAAATTTACGTTGTAAGACATTAGTATGAAATGCGAATAAATATGTTGTCGCTGTCAAAGTGTGGAAGTAAAGATAGATCTGATATTGCTAAAAATATAAAAGATATTTGGAGATGATTGGTGGGATGGTGAAATAGTTTTTACTTATATGCTAGAGGGACACCAACACCCAAATGACCGTATGCATTTCAACGAGAATTTGCAAAGCGTAACAAGGTTTGTATTATAATTGGGCTCAATAATGAACGTGTTATATTAATTGTAACAGCAAATAAAAAGGCAGATGGAATGTAGTACTTAAACGATCGCGCATCTTGCTTATGCAAGTTAATTTACATTTTATCTTTACTATTCCAGCTAAGGAATTCATATTTTATATCATTTTTTTGCAGTAGTATTTCACTTCCTCTCATCCCTCATTTCACTTTCTTACCATCCCTTCCAGCCGTTCTTTCACCAGTCAGTGGTTGATGCCACATCTCCTCAAGACGACCTCATCCTCATCTCCACCGGGGCCTCCTTCTCTCGCGCCTTGACGGCGGGCGAGGGTCGCGCCGAAGGGCCGCTCCGGAAGGGGCGGGGCGGGGCGGGGCCGGAAGCGGGCTCGCGTTTCCGCCGCGCACAGCGCCCGCGGCGGCCTCCGTGTTAATTACCCCGCCGCGAGTCGTCTGCCTCCGAGAGGAGCCGCCGAGGGATTAATATCAGCGGCGCGTCCTAATTGTCCGGACGCGCGGCGCGGCGCGACGCGACGCGAAGCGGTGCGAAGCGGTGCGATGCGGCGCGCGCCGCGAAACGTCAGACGAGGGAGGGGAAGGTGCGGCGAGGTGGGGGGATGAGGGGGCAGGGCGGGGTTGAGGGGCGAGGCGGAGCGGGGCGGAGTGTGGCGGGACGGGTCGGGGTGTGGCGGGGTGTGGCTGGGCGGGGTGTGGCGGGGCGGGGTGTGGCGGGGTGGGGCGGGGCGAGGCGGAGCGGGGCGGAGTGTGGCGGGACGGGTCGGTGTGTGGCGGGGTGGGGCGGAGCGGGCTGATGCGGGGCGAGGCGAGGCGGAGTGGAGGGAGGCGAGGCGGGGCGGGGCGGGGAGAGGCGGAGTGGAGCGAGGCGGGGAGGGGCGGGGCGAGGCGAGGCGGGGCCGGGGTTGACGAGGCGGGGCGCGGTGGAGCGGGGCGGGGCGAGGCGAGACGCGGCGGAGCGGGGTTGGGCGAGGCGGGGAGGGACGGAGCGGGGCGGGGAGGAGCGAGGTGAGGCGGAGCGGGGCGGGGCGAGAGGGGCGTCAGGTGAGACGAGGTGAGCGGGAGAGAGGCCGTGCCCGAAGTGAATTCGCACGCAATCGCACGGCAGTTCCTGCGCTCAGCCAATCTGCGCTTTGATGTTTATTGCGAGGCGTGTCGATGAAGCATGGCGACGTAACGGACGGGCCTTGGGGCCGCCAGGGTGCCACAGACGCCGCCTGCCACGGATACCTGTGGTCATCGGTGGCCAATTGCCCGGTGAAATAAAAGGAAGGATGTTTCATTGTGGATGTTGTGGGCGAAGGAGATTTTAGGGAAAATTTACTGATTTTGTTCTATTTTATTCTGTATGAGAATTAAATTTTACAACATAAGGATCTAAATCCATCAATTGGCAACTATTTTAAAAATAAAAATTTGGCAAATTACGAGGAAAATCATGGCATTTTAACTTATTTCTCTACTTTCGTTTCCAAGTTTTTTCTTTTAATTCTTAACAGGAAATATTTTCCAACAATATTTGAACACTATGACTGCAAAATGTTATGTAGGAAATTGGAAGCCAAATTCTGAGGATTTAGTTTGTATTTAGTATAAGCATTTTAGTTAAAAAATTATTAAATTACATACTTTCTTCAACTATTCAAAATTAATTATTTTTTAAAAATATTTCCTCAAATATGTTGATAAAATTAATATTACAAAAAACAACCATATTATTATTACGAATTTCCTTCAGAACTTAATTTTGTCTTCACAGATGTATTTATTTGCAAACGTGATTGATGATTAAAGTCTTTGAAATGAAAGCAGACCTTGAATATTGTTTGATGCAGTGCATTGGTGAACAGCACTTTATTTGCGTTCGTAAATTTTGGACAAAATTTCAAAATAAAAGCGAACGATACCTCAATTTCCGAATAGTGGCAATTACAGGATGTTTTTTATTTATGTTAAAGGTCTAAGGATTATTATCATACATCATAAATTTAAAATAAATATTTATCAGGCAATGTAGTCAAATATATGCAGGCAAATGAAATGAATGTTGCGATGAAAGAGCTCCTCAAAACTTACACATGTTACATCCTAATTTTAATGGTAATAGAACGCAGAGGTGAAATATTTCTACATTTAATTATGATAGTCAACATTTAAAGGTGAGCTACCAAATTGTGAAACAAAACACTTCCAAATTTTGCGTTATCCATGCCCCCGCCTGGCAGTTGTTTTTCAAAGAAACCGAGAAGTACCATTGAGCCCAAGCCATGCACTCGCTAACATTGAAGATAGGTGAGCAGCACCTGTGCGTGACGTGCGCTAAACAGCGCCTTGAGCGAACTCAACTCGATTGAGCGCGGTGGAACTCGCGCATTCGATCCTCTATCTGACGAGCAGTGGCTCGTCTCGAGGCGGGGGCGGAGGGAGGGGAGGGGCGCTGCGCTGCGCGAGGGCTCTCGTGCGGGGGCGAGGAGGCGACGCAAAGTGCCTAAGGAGAGCAGAACTCCAACTGCATTATTCCGGAGCAGCCGCCCGCCCGGCGAGAGCGGAGCCCAGGCGGATGAGCAGGCCGCTCGACTGGGGCGGGGGCCGTGGTGGTGGCGGCGGGGGCCGGGGGTGGGGGCGGGGGCGGTGGTGGTGGCGGGGGCGGTGGCGTTGGTGATGGCAGGGGCGTTGGTGGTGGTGGTGGCGGCGGGTGGTAGCGGTGGTGGCTGTGGTGGCGTTGGTGGTGGTGGTGGCGGCGGTGGTGGCGGCGGGGGCGGTGGTGGTGGCGGAGGCGGTGGTGGTGGCGGTGGCGTTGGTGGTGGTGGTGGCGTTGGTGGAGGTGGTGGCGGCGGTGGTAGCGGTGGTGGCGGTGATGGCGGTCGCGGCGGCGGTGGCGGTGGCGGTAACGGTGGCGGCCGCGAAGGCGGTGGTGGCGGTAGCTGTAGCGGTGGCGGTAGCTGTGTCGGTAGCAGTGGCGGCGGTGGAAGGAAAGGGGGCGGGGCTTTGGTTGTGGCGGTGGTGGAGGCGGAGGAGGCGATGGCGGTGGCAGGGGGGATGGTTGGTGAGGGGGAGCGGGGTTGCGGGGGACGGGGGGCGGGCCAAGGAGCGGAGCGCGGCCGTAAGAGGCGGCGAGAGAGCAGCCAAGGAAGCGGCGCCTGAGGTCGCAAGTGGCGGAGGGTAGTCGTGGTCTCGAGACGTTGAGGTTGTCAAGAGTTGACGGGTTCAAAAGCAAATGTGGTCGAGGTTTGACGTGGCCAACAATGAATGACGCGACTGACAATTGACGCTGTCATGACGAGGTGGATGGTATTTGATGTGGTGAATGATGATTTACAATTGACGAATCTGGTGTTGAATAATTGACCCGGTAGGTGACAAATAATGTGGTAGATGACAATTTTCTTGGTGAATGACAATACAAGTTGAACAGTAAGCACATGAGGGGAATTCTGAAGAGAAGATAATTTTACAACGGTGTAGCTTGACTTAAAATTTAACTAAGACTAAATAACATAAATATGTTTTGGTGAACGTGTCGTTTTGGGGGTCGGGCACAGCTGAAGTAAATAGGAACAACAGAGAGAGAAGGAAAGATTACAAGCAATCAAGAATAGTCATTAGCTGGGGAGGCGAGAAACTGGGGGAGGTTTGGGGAGAAAATGACTGAGTAAATAGGAAAGGAAGAGAATTTAAGGGCATCAATGCGTAAAAGCAAAGTTATGGCAGAAGAAGGCAACTCTCCTTAGAAATATTAGGAATATACCAAGATATCAAATGATAGAGGGGAAATAAGAAAGAAACGCTTGATGATAATGGTACAGGCGGGAGGAAGTTCCGATGACCAGCAGGCATGAAACTTGCTGTCTTGGAATTGGCTGCTAAGAGAAGAGCCGGAAGAGGCGAGCGGGGGCGGAGTGAGTGGCGGCGAGACGACCGGCAGCGAAGGAAACGCGGCCGCAGAGCCTCCCGCGCGGGCGAAGCTGCCGATGGGGCGCGCTGGGGGCAAATAAGCGAGAAGCTCTCGCCGTGGCGGCGGCGACACGAGCGGGGAAGGTCAGCGGGGGCGGCGGGGGCGGCGGGGGCGGGGCGGGGGCGGCGGGGGCGGGCGGGGGCGGCGGGGGCGGGGCGGGGGCGGCGGGGGCGGCGGGGGCGGCGGGGGCGGCGGGGGCGGGGGCGGGGGCGGCGGGGGCGGCGGGGGCGGGCGGGGGCGGCGGGGGCGGCGGGGGCGGCGGGGGCGGCGGGGGCGGGGGGGGCGGGGGCGGCGGGGGCGGCGGGGCGGCGCGGGTGGACGGTGTGTCGGGCGAGTGGGGTGGCTTGGCGGTGGCGAGCAGGCGGCGCGGGCAGGCGGGTGGTGTGGTCGTGCCGGTGGGTGTCCTGGTGAAGTCGCGTTGCCTTGGAAAGGCAGCGTGTGCGGGGGACGTCTACTGTTGCTGCTGGTTAAGAGAGATCAAGAATAGTCATTAGTTAGGGTGCGAAATTGGGCGAGATTGGGGAGGAAAATTGCAGAGAACATAGAAAACGAAAAGAATTCAAGGGCGTCAATGGGTAAAACCAAAGTTATGGCAGGAGAAGGTACCTGTTCTTAGAAAGATTGGGAATAGTTCGAGGTAATAAATAGTAGAGGGGAAATGGAAAAGAAACGTTTGACGATAGAGGTACAGGCGGGAGGAAGTTCCATTAAACAGCAGGCAAGAAACCAGCAGGCGAAGCAGCCGAGAAGGGGCGCTGGAGGCGACGGCGGCGGCAAATAAGCGAGAAGCTCTTGCGGTGGCGTCGGCGGCGGCAGGCAGGGAGGCGTCAGCGCTGGAGAGACAGCGGGGGCGGCGCGGGCGGGCGGGCGTCTTGGCGAAGGCGCACTGCTCGGGCAAGGCGGAGCGCGCGGGGGCGGCGGCTGCTGTTCCTGGTCGGTTCTCCGGTTTCCGCGCTGCCGCCGCCGCCGCCGCCTTACAACAGCAGAGCAAACGCGCCCTGGGCGGCGCCTGGACGTGCCGCCGGCCGGGGAGCCTTTTATTGGCCGTCAGCGTGACGGCCCTCGACACGGCCGCAATTAGCCAGACGGCCGCCCGCCCCCGCGCCGCGCCGGCCCGGCCACCTTGCCCCAGGTGCTCTCGCCTCCGAGCCCCGGGCCCGGCGCCGCGCGCGTGGGGCCCCTCAGATTGCGCGGCCAGCTGGAAGCCGTCCCGCCCCACCCCGCCACGCCCCGCCACGCCACGCCCCGCCACGCCGCACCGCGACGCCTGCTTCTCGGAAACGAGGAGGCCCTCTTCCTCTCTCCCTTCTTCTCCTCTCCCCAACCCTACCTTCCCCTCTCCCTTCCTGCCGTTCCTCACTCTCTCCCTCTCCTTTATCTCCCTCCCTCTCCTCTCTCTCCCTCCCTCTCCTCTGTCTCCCTCCCTCTCCTCTGTATCCCTCCCTCTCCTCTCTCTCCCTCCCTCTCCTCTGTCTCCCTCCCTCTCCTCTGTATCCCTCCCTCTCCTCTCTCTCCCTCCCTCTCCTCTGTCTCCCTCCCTCTCCTCTGTATCCCTCCCTCTCCTCTCTCTCCCTCCCTCCCTCTCCTCTCTCCGTAATATTCCTCTCCCTCCCTCTCTTTCCTCTCTCTTTCTCCCTCCCTTTCCTCTCTCTTCCTCCCTCCCTTTCCTCTCCTCTCTTTATCCCTCTTCTCTCTCTCACCCCTCTCGTTCCTCTCTCTCTGCACCTCTCTTTGTCTGTCTTTCTCTCTCTTTCGCTCTTTTCCTTTCTTTCTCTTATCAAAAAGGACCAAAGTGGATGGTTCTGGAAATCAGCCAACAGATGATTGTATATTTGTCCATTTTGCAGACTTCCACGTCTTTATTAAATGTAATCAAAGAAGGACTCCAGCGTAGTTTTTTCTCTATTTTTGCGTAGCTGAAGAGCTACTTTCATCGCTAAGGGTTTTTATTATTAGAATATTTCGTAATCTTAAATCATAGTTCTCTCATATTTGTATCTCATTATTATGTGAGGTCCTTTTTAACAAACGTTCATGATAGAACACATGACACACACGTGATATGATTCTCACTTTTGAAGTCTTCAAGATAACGGTAACATGGAACGGACTCGAAGTATTTAGAGTCAGAAACGACTTCACTAAGTCATATTTCTCAATCAAATATGATTATTGAATACAATATGAGTCAACTTTTCTACTTTTGATACAACAATTAGTTGTTAATAACCATCCTTTCTTTATAATTCTCAAGTGTACATCATACATATTTTTATCGTTACTTTTTACTCATTTCTTTACCTAAAATTCTTACGTTTGCTTGCTGTGAATAATGAAATTCAAAATCTGCCTTCGAGACATCGTCAAAATGATGGTGTAATTAAGATGTTAGTATAAAGAAACAGCTCAACACATTAACTGATCTTGTGACGTATTACAAAGCTGCAGAAAGTCACAAGAGTGAACTAAAGTTTAACTTTCCTTTAGTACACGCAACACACATAGACGAGTAGCACTCATGCTAATTCTCAAAATTTCTCTTACGGTTCTTTTGAAACATCACTCTGCAATAAAGTTTTATTATAAATTAGTACTTATTTTACTAACACAGTATAACTAATAGACGTTGTAGTGAAACATAACGTGCAGCAATTTTTTTGAGATTTAATAAACGAATTGAGCAAAGATATCGTGCAAACATATTTAACAGTATTCGGTATTTTAATTTTACTTGTCAATCTACTTGCAAATAACAAACATTCTATGAAGGGTACTTTTTTGATTGAATAGTAACCAAAGTTTAATAAGAGTGTTTTTTTGTTCCGAAAATAAGTTCAAACGTGTTCTTAAAATAGTAAGAACAATGTGTGTACTTACCAACTTTGTCATATAACACGAACGAGTATAAACGAAATTAGAACTTCTTTAGTCGCCTTTGCTTTTCAATCCCTTCAAATGACCTATTTTATCCAATGAAATAGAGATACCATAATATCCAATGAAATAGAGAAAGAGGCTATATAGCAGATGTATGTCATAGAAATGGACTGACAATAAGGGAAGTAAAACTCAAGGCACAAAATAAGGGGAAATATGTCAAATGGCTATCCCGACGCTGAAACGCCCAAAGTGAAAGAAGAATAATAATTAATGACTGTTTTCTCTTTCCATTAACTATTCACGCTTCTGCTTCAGCTAGCTGCTCGTGAATGAGAGGTAACCTGCGTATGCACGCTAATTGGCTGGATCGATTGCGCTGCAGACAAGAGATGTTAGAGGGCGTTTGTGCGTGTGATTGATCGCAAGGATTAAGCTAAGCCGCACTTGCGTTCTGCGCCGGGCGTTACTGCAGAGCTAACTATCCTCCAAGCCTCGAAGATACTCAGTCGATGGGTTGATTCACACTGCATCACTTCGTTATGTATACTTAGATCTTTCAGGATGACATTAAATGAGAATGTAACTTCGTTGTTTAATATTTTGTAACTTTTCTATAAAACCAAAATTTGGCCGTTCCCGATAGCCGAGATCGCGAAGGCAGTAGTACTATGGCGAACTCGGACGGCGGGATTGCTGTTTCCAGTACCGCCTCGGTTTTGATTGATTGGTGTTTCCGGGCGTGTCAACTGCTTTGGTCATTAGTCCCGTCAGTGTAGTGCGTGTTTTTCCTCGGGAGCTGGCGATGAACTTTTCCCCGCTGGATGGCGAGATCTGGCGTCGACCTACCGTCGACTAGCGGGGTTTCCCCTCAACCAAATATCTCCCACCAGCGGGGCACCGCCCCAGCCGGGACAAGCTGTAAGCTCCCAACCGGTCTCCCGGCATGTGTGGTAGTGTAGTGCATATTAGTGTAAGAGGTGAGGATAGGACAAGGAAGAGGAAGGAAAGATCGCGCGCGGTCCGTGGCCCGTTTGTTAGGGTACTGCTCCGGCATTCGCCTGGTGTTGATCGCAGAAACCACGGAAAACTACCGATCAGAGCAGCCGGCCGCTAGAATTCTCCTTCAGACAGCAACTGATTTCCACCTAGCTGACAAGCTCGTGTCGAAAATCCTGTCGCGCTCGGGACTCGAACCTAGGACCTCTCGGTCAGAGGGACTGCAGTGACATCAGGTTGATGCATTGCCGCCTCAGGTATGGGTGTGTTTGTGTGTGTCTACGTGTGTATCGTCCTTTCAACCCTCATTATCATCATTTCATTTTCCATACCTTCTGGGCTAACAACCCTGGAGGGTAAAAATCGGATCCAAATAAATGCTGATCCCTTGATAAAATTACATGAACCTGCTAGAGAGATAATGATGCTGAGCGCCGGTAAATGTAGGGTGCATGCACCCGTGGTCCAAGTCGGCCTATTCGCGGGAAAGAAATCAAATTTGTTCAAAAAATTGAATTAATTTGCAAGGCATTGCCTTCATGAATGCTAATGTTTGAGTGATCGTTTTGCTTTCGTTATTATCGCTGATTTTTTAGTTGAATTGTAATTTAAAAATGTATGCGTGAATCTTAATATTGTATTGACAAATGCAAAGGAATGTTTATAACGAATGATGTATGTTGTTGTTGAGTTAACCGACCATATTTCCTGTCCGACCAAATTAAATTCTTTAATTATAAGTTAAATCATGTTGACTAGTTATTGTCAGGTACTTAGTATAATAATATTCAATATATTTGCTCATTTATTAAAAACAGAGGTACCTCGCTCCTTGCGAATTAATCGCACTGAATAACAGTAAATTTGTTCCTACACAGAATGTGCTTTTCTCTATATCTATGATGATAACACATCTCATGGAGGGGCGATATCCAGAAGAGATAAACACTAAAAAATTAAATTGGACGTCCTGAAACATCTCAAACAGGGCATAATAAACATGATTACAGACAGAGATGTACGGATGGACGGAATTTTGTAATATCTTTTCGTACCCAGGGATCCTCAAAATGCATAACTCCGTCAAAATCTTGATATCAATTGGATGAAAAACTACTAAATTTTGTGTGATACATGTACAAGAAACTAGAACATTATGAAATAGTATTTTCCTATTCGCTTTAATTTTTCTGAAACGAAATGTGGTCAGTAGAGGGTAGAACAAAGGACATAAAAAAAATGGCACACGTTTAATTTTCATTGAACTCTCGAAAATTCCTAAAATTGCGAAAGTTTATATACGAGAGGAAGTATGTGCTTCTGTACCATCACTACTTTTTTGTGTTTATCTAGCGATGATCTTCTTGGCTCATCATAAGCTCTTGAATTATTTTTCAAAAGTTTTTAATCTATATTTCACAAGATCACAATTTTTTAATTTTCAAAATGTAATATAGGGAAGCACATCACCTCTACATATGGATATCTGAGAGTTCATAATGCTTAGATGTATTGTGCACATTACATGTTTTATGTTTCACGTGTTAACGATTTAATAAATCATTACAATCTGACCATCATTATTGGAAATTTTTAGATACATGGTTGTAATTTGTATATAAATAAATAAATGTCTTTATTTGTGGCGAGGCTCAGGCCATTTAGCCTGCTCTTCCGCCTAACCACTTTCAAAATTGTATTACATTAGTGCATACTAGAAGGAGGTCATCCAATGAAAAAATACGTACGCAATTTGAGTGAAAGTTTTCTCACATAAAAGACAGGAATGAAAGCGACGGAGGAAAGAGTTGGTGGAGGAGGAATGCTGTCTCAGCATTTGTACGTTTAAAGTTATCAATTTCGAGTTAGGAATGTAATTTAAGAATTGATCCCAAATATATATATATATAGTTAAACACTACGAGATTTTACTCAAAATTTAGAGAAATTATCTTTCTGTGACTAGGCAAGTTACATATTGAAGTGGATTTGATAGAGATTGTTTAAATCGGTGAAGTATTAATATGTACTTCTAATTGTTTCAAAGAGGTTTTAGTAGAAGCTATGATTGTGTACGTATTTCTGAAATACTCCTAAATGAAAACTAGAAAGGGAGGGAATCTCGTCAGCATACAAGCGAAAACACGTAGAGTCAAAAGTTCAGGTCCTAAGAGAAACGGAGAACATTGAAAGATAATGCTAAAATGATTTTACGTGTATTTCATAATAGTAATAATAAGAAAATTGGCAATAATAAAATAATGTATTATCAATCTATTTAGTAAAAAATATAATTAAAAACGTGGAAAAGATCAATTCAGTTTTAGGAAAATGTTTACAATACAAAGATATTTCCCAAACTAGAAAATTGGAAATTTTAATAATGTAGGAAAATGTTAACCGTTTAGAATATTCCCAAGACCTGAAAAACAGACCCGACATATCTCACCCGCAAGCCAACGATTTACGCTACATTTATTCCTGGGACTGCAAACAAGGGACCATCCCGGCATGCGCCTTCAACGATTGAGTAAACCCAGGTAAACCTCAATCAGGATGGTGGCTTAAGGCCAAGACACAATACACTGCTAAGAACACAATACAAGTAAGTAAACAATTTCGGTGCACACAAAGTACAAAGGAGAAACGTAAATAGTTTGATTTGAATAATATGTCTTAACAAATGGTGAAGGTTGCAAGAGACGCTGAACTGAAACAGAAAGATTGTGTATATATATATATATATATATATATATATATACAATATATAATATACCTATATATATACACACAATATATAATATACCTATATATATACACAATATATAATATACCTATATATATATATATATATATATATATTTCTTACGAGCCAGAAATCATTCCCCTCTTACTTTTTAAAGAACACAACCAATTTTACTCATTGAGGGTAAAAGCCATTTGTCAATATGAAATTACACTTTGATAATGGCGATAGGTGAGAATAAATTTAAAATTGGAGTTAAATCATATTAATTACGTATGCGTTTAGTAATACGCGCCTTGGACAATAAATTCAACTGCGTTTGAATTATAATATCAAAAGCGTTTATTGAATGTACATGTCAACTTGGCAGTAACCGAGGATGCCTTTGACACCAATGAGATGAAATATATAATATTAATTATGAAAATACCTATGAACAGTCTATTTATCATTGTATTTACTACAATACCAGTTGATTTTTTGTCGTATCCCTATACATATTCTAAAAGAAGTGCAGTGGGCAAGCACTTTTTATTACTAGAAGAAAAATAAAAAAATGTAATTACTCGCATTCAAGGAATAAATCAGTACATAATCTGTTGGGTACTTCTGAAGTAATTTAACTGGTTTATGAAAATTATGAAAGGTAGTTAATGGTACAACTTCCTGAAGATTTTATGTAGTGAACGAACGGTCCGAGAAGGTAGCAAAAGAAGATGCATACTAACATGTAAGTATGGTCCTTGAGATTACGCCACCCCCTCTACTCAGCTGATCTATCCCCGATAATGTGTATCTAAATAAGTCACATAATTTTAAAAACCTTTTAACTAAGTTGCTCCCAAATACCGGTTAAATTGAAGAAAGTGCATTGTTGGGATATGTCATGACGCCGCTATAGGGGACTTAATTATTTGGCGACCATGAACGGCTGCTCTGAAAGTCCGAATCACCTGGGGAGCTCAACATGAGGAGAAGATAACTCAGGTCTACTCGCTTGGCTACTCGCTAGGAGTGAGAGGGGCTACACAGGAACGTTACAACCTAACTCTAAAATCGAGGAAGGTCTTACACAGGGATGCAGTTATTGAATGAAAAGACTTGTCTTAACATATCAGCTAAAAAACAATTTATTGACTCATTAATTAAACCAGAGGGTTAGAACATTAAATCAAACTACTTGTAAAATGATCTGATAAATCAGATTAAACTTAACTTGGATTAAAGTTTCATTTGAAAGTTGAAATGTTAAAATGAACCACTTGCATAATGATCTGATAAATCAGATCAAACATAACTTGAATTACATTACAATGAAAGAAGAAAATGAACAAACGATGGATTTCAATTTTCCATAAGGTTTATGAACCCCAAAAATACTTTAGGCAGTTCTCATACGGCTGCATCTCCACCTCGTCCATACCAGAGTGATGTAGGCCATGATGGAGATTTCCACGCAAGCTGTAGCCGTCTGTGCTGCTCAGAAGCCGGAGCGTCCTGCTCCCGGTAGGGCTGGTGGCGTACAGAGAGCGAGCCTAGCTCGCACGACCCTTTTCTTAGCGTCCAAGGATCAGGAGAGGGGATGGCGCCGGCGTGGCGCGTTCCGGCGGATGTTTGTGCGCCTACTCGAGATTACTCTCGGGCTCTCAAGAAATTGCCT
The DNA here is from genome assembly GCA_031308135.1 of Acheta domesticus. Lineage (NCBI taxonomy): Eukaryota > Metazoa > Arthropoda > Insecta > Orthoptera > Gryllidae > Acheta > Acheta domesticus. The sequence goes on from JAHLJT010000631.1 coordinate 247,496,191, forward strand.
TATATGGCGATGTTTCCCTACTTCCGGCCCAGTTCTTTGTTCTGAGGCGGATGACGCAATGGTCGGCTGACTGTGACCACCGATGACAAATCTGTGGGATCGGTCACTTCGTGACAGATAGGCAACCTGACATTCATACATGTCGCGGGTGCTGCCTTGGCAGGAATCCACTTACCTAATCCTCTAGAGCAGGGCCCATCACGTTTTCGCTCCATAGCGCCAAGACCGATTGCTCTCGGCTCTCAGCAGGCGACCGGGGTACAGCAGGAGCACTATGAGCAATTCAAGTGCCAAACGCCAGAGTATGAGAAATTCATCGGTCAGTGCACGCTGCCGTTTCTCGCTCCGAGAACAGCTTGCTTCCTCTTCCTTTTCAACAGATATTGCGACGACGCCTGGTGTGAAACTGAGCGGTCCGCCTTATCGTTTCTGCCGCTCATCCCCCTTCCTCGACCCCCTCCCCAGGCTTCGCTTGCTCCCGGTGCAGCTCCCGCCATCCGCTCCGGCCGCTGCGGAGGGCTCTTTGCTCCCAAATAGACTTTCTGATGAGCCCTGCTCTAGGGTAGACAGGCCTGCCCAACGAGTTCCATCGTTACACAAAACATGCTCAGAATATCGTTGAAAGAGCTAGCTCTCCTCACTTTTTCTCCACTGCTAGAGCCCCTCTATAAAACTAGAATTTCTAGAACTGAAAAGTATTGCTTCCGGCTGAGTTTAGCCCAGACTCAGTATTGCCGCTCTTACCAAGAGGTCCCAATGGGGCCACTATTCTAGGCACTAGCTAGATTGAATTCATCCACTCCATGGAAAAAAAGTCTAGCGACAGGCCGCTCTGAACGGTAGTTTTCCCAGGTTTCTGCGATCAATACCGGGCAAATTCCGGAAAAGAAGCCTAAAAAACGAGCCAAGTACAGCGCGTGATCTTTACCTCCTCTTCATTGTACTATCCTGTCCCCTTTCACACACTTTCACACGCATTACACTATCACACCTGTCGGAAGACCAGTAGGAAGCTTAGAGCATGTTCCGCCTCGGAAGGTGTACCGCCGGGCGAGACATCTGGAGGAAGAAATCCCCCACAAGCTGACGTCTTGGTTGACGCTGGATCTTACCATTCAGTAAAGGAGGGTCACCGGCACCTCCAAGCGCAAAAACTGTTCCCTCAAACGAACTAATGTGTAAAGCCGTTGGCGTGCCCGAACACTTCAATCAACTGAAGTACTGCGCGTACCCGGAAACTTGTCGTACCCGGAAACATTAATCAATTGAAGTATTGCGCGTACCCGGAAACTTCAATCAATTGAAGTATTGCGCGTACCCGGAAACTTCAATCAATTGAAGTATTGCGCGTACCCGGAAACATCAATCAATTGAAGTATTGCGCGTACCCGGAAACTTCAATCAATTGAAGTATTGCGCGTACCCGGAAACTTCAATCAATTGAAATATTGCGCGTACCTGGAAACATCAATCAATTGAAGTATTGCGCGTACCCAGAAACTTCAATCAATTGAAGTATTGCGCGTGCTCGGAAACTTTAATCAATTGAAGTATTGCGCGTACCCGGAAACATCAATCAATTGAAGTATTGCGCGTACCCGGAAACATCAATCAATTGAAGTATTGCGCGTACCCGGAAACATCAATCAATTGAAGTATCGCGCGTACCCGGAAACATCAATCAATTGAAGTATTGCGCGTTCCAGGAAACTTCAATCAATTGAAGTATTGCGCGTTCCCGGAAACTTCAATCAATTGAAGTATTGCGCGTGCTCGGAAACTTGGCGTGTCCGGAAACTTCATTCCATTGAAGTACCGGTGGCTACTTGCGTGCTCGCGGTTACGCAGCTGAGCGTTTGCGCTCGGGCCGCTGCTTTAAGGAGGCCTTCTCTAGAAGATCTCGCCAATTCAGTTTCAGATCCGAAAATTATTAGTGTTCATTTCCCTAAACGCAAAACAAAATTATTTAAAAAACGGTTCACCTTTCCTGAATAGTCGCAACGCTACTTAAGTCATTTATCCACTCGAAAAAGACTGAGAAAAATCGATTTTAGGAAATCCGTTATAATTTTTACCATAGGCGTGCGCACAAGGGGTTGGGGTCACGGGCCACTGAAAATTTCTAAAGGGGCCTCATAACCCTACGTACCCGTATACCTGATTTCCCCCTTTTTTAGCTGACGTTTGCAGAATTGATGCACAACATCTGGGGAAAAAGCTTTCCAAATCATCTGCTGTTAAAAGCTCAACATAAAAACAGTTGTATTTATTAATTGTATTATTGAAATTATAATTTCATTCTCCTTTAAGTATGTTTTCTTTTCCTATAAAAATGTGTAATATGTATAAATAGTTGAAAAAACAGTTGAAGAGGGCTCAGAGGAGGAGGTCCAGAAATGTAGTTGGTCGCCGTCTTCTTGTAGTCTGTTCACATCTGTGATATTTACCATGTAAATTCAGGTAATCTGTTTCAAATACTCCAAAAATTATTAAAATATTTGTGTTGGGACATTTAAAACTGGCGCGCACCCAGCAGGGTAACGTACGATTACGGGGCTCTCCGCATTCGTAAAGGTACCACCGTAACGAAAGGAGCGTGGCGAGTCGCAGGTGTGACGTTATCAATATAAAAAGGGGCTGGAAACGTCGGTTGGCAGCATCGGAACTACCGGCAGAGTTGGGAAACGAGTTAGGGGTAACTGAAGGGCGAGAGCTCGTGTGGAGAGCAAGCATCTACTGTCCCTAAGGGGTAGAGCCTGATCAGTAATCTCTGGTAGTGTGGTGAGCTGAGCGGTGCCGAGGGGTTTAATACTTACTCTACTGTGTGACTTGTTAAGCGGCTTTAATTTGTGAATTTTGATTTTAGTACGCCTTTACTGAATAAACTGTTGTTATTTTGTATTTCATGTTTATTTCTGAACAAAACAAATACTTTTTACAACACGAAATTTGCCATGTTTCTCGCTTGTTTCATCAGGGGGCTGCCACTCAGAACTTCCTTTAATCCCTTCGTGGCTTATTTAGCGGGCGCACTAAATAAAGAAGAACAAAAAGAAAAAAGAGGATATACAAAACCTCCGTAATTATAAGGAACGTTAATGCCTTGGGTCTGTCATCCTTATACAACCTCTGTTACTGAAATATTTCGAACAACTCAATCGTTTTAATTATTAATTTAAAGAAATAAAACAAATTGTGTTATGTTTCTCTGTATAATATGCTACGTTTCGTTCGATGCGTAAGACACCATCAACAAAAATGTCATAAATGTGCAACTGTGGGATATGAAAATACATTATATGTGTGTATCACTCATAATATTTCACACATAAGGCAAAAATATGAAATTTTGTAGATTTTGCTACAATGCTGTGCAATCTGCATCACACGTTTTGCATCATGCATAGCTGCAAAACGGTTCGTGCTGTGTTCACTACAATCATTTAAGGTTCCGTATGGTGTTATACTTAGAGACCGGATTTTTATGTAATTACATATGTGTCTTTCTACTTACCGTTCTCAAAATTGTATTCTTGGAGAATCATAGCCTCCTAACACAATATCGAATTTTTTCGTTACATATTTTTGCATATTTAGTACCATATTATATATTTTACATATTTTGCGGTTTTCACAATATATTTTCTTATTTTATCAATTTTCTTTAATTTAATGTTGTATTTTTTTATGAAAATATGTTGTTTTTAATCAGCTTTTTTCCTACATTATTGGGAAAACCTAGGAGGCCAAAATACCATTGACACCGCGTTTTGTGATCTGTAACCTTAATTTCCGAGAAAACTTCGTGATTGCCGACGTGTAACACTTCGATGATGATGCTACAGTGTATGTTTGCTGGTGGTAGATCTCGCCAGTTTGTACGATGGCTTCTATTGCGATGAGTCCGGCTGCTCAACTACTGTCCTGAATTACAATAGATGAAGCTTTGACTATTGACGAGAAAGTGGTATCATGTGAAGTGAGCAAATTTTCTAAATGTAATTTCTTGCTAAGCAAATGGTTTTTAATTAGAGAATTTTAATATTAAGTATTGTATTGGATTTTAGATATTTTTTACATATTCTTACTATTTTCATTACATATTTTTGTACATATTTCGACGTTTAATACTACATATTTTTCCGGCCTCTAGTTATAATGGTTACGTTTCCTTGGCTGTAATCTACAAAATTATAACTTTTTGGACATTCTGTTACTCGAATATTTTGGGAGATTTGCCCCTTCTCTACGAAATGTTCGGTGAGGAAATCGGGTAAGGAAAGAGGTGAAATGGGTCGGACATGGAATGTAGCTTAGTGTAGTGTAGTGAGGTGAGGTGAAGTGAAGTGCAAACCGAAAATATCGTACCCAAAACTAGTGCAATAGTTTTGTTGATGTGGTTCGTACTTGCTTTTATATCTTTTGCATATTAATGGTTTATGTTGTTGTGTGTATTATTATTATTGTTGAATTATTATAATATTTTATTGTTTTTTTGTGATTGTATTATAACTATTTTATTATTCAAGTATTATTATTATTGTAGTATTGTTATTGTATTATAATAATAATTGTTATTTTTATTATTATCAACATTCTGCCACCAGTTTTTGTAACTGCAGAATAAATGTATCTAGCTATCCTTTACAGAGGCTACTTCGTACGATTACTTACTCTTACGCATGTACGCGTTCTCTCGAGATTTTTTTACCCACTTGGCTCCTACTCACGAGGCTACGAATACGCATATGTGATCTCATCATCCGCATAAGGATTACTTTCAGACAGCATTTCGTTTAATTCCGCATTTCACTACTCTGAATATCCCTTGACAGCTTCCTGTCCTTTGACGCTCCTTGCAGCACGGTCTCTGCGCCCGCCTCACATCCACCCATTGGCTGACTGTTCGCACACCAAAACTCTGACTCGAGGCGCCAGCTTCTCAATGGAGATGCGCCGATCCCCGCGGCGCGGAAGTGCGGCACGGCATAGAGGGCGGGCGCGCCCGGGCGGGCGCTGCTCGCCAGAGGGCGTCCGGAGCGATCGCCCACAACATCATTCACGAAGCCCTATGCGGACACTGATACCCCTCGCTTGCGTCGCGCTGCCGAGCATTTACACGGCTGCGTATGCGACCGCATCCCACTTCATTGCGGACCACGTTCAGTGTGCCAGGCAAAATATTTTTTTCTCCCTGCAAAACGCTAATTTACGATGTCTGGTGAGCTTGTGGTGTAAAATGTCAGACATCTTTTACTTTCTCTCTACGGAGTATCCAGAGATCTGACCCAGATGCTAAATTTAGAAGAAAAAAATCCTCTACCATGTGGTGCAGTGAAAATCCATGTTTTGTGGGTCCTTGATACCGAAAATATAGAATGAAGGCAAAACGTCTGTCCATCTGTGAACAATGCTGGCGCATAAACCGTTCAGCCGATTTTTTTACAAAATAGATATTCCCCAATAGATGTGAGTGATGTCACGGCTCCTTAAATTTGAAACCGATACTTCACTTTTAGGGGTACTTTACAAGAAGCCCCTGGAAAATTTTCAAAATTTTCAAAAAATGTATCCATCGATTTGGATTAAATTTTGTTGTTGGACAGTGTTTGAGGATAGGACATTTGAGAGAATGGTGCAGGTTTGTAGAAAACTCTGATTTTTCGAAAAGTGCAGAAGTTTAAAAAATTTTCGACGTCTTCCTACAACTACAATTATGAAGATAGACACTTTTTCCTGAATAAAATGTTCCTTAAAGATAGATTTTGAAATAAGGTCATGTACAATTTTTCGAAAATTTAAGTACTTTTCGCATAATTTTGTGTGAAAATACGGGCGAGAAAGTACGTGCTGTTTTAGCACCACTAGTTCAATTTAAAATCATGACCTTAATCGCTGATTAAAAATGCGACAAGTTTAGTAATATCTTTGAAGTACTTTAACTTCATAAATTGGATATCAACTAGGTAAGTAACATAAAATAGTTGTAATCACTTAACTTAATCCTAAACCACTAATTATTCTCAATTTAAATTTCTTATATTAACTGAAATTAACTGTTAACAGCTAACGTAAAATACAATTTATTTGAGAAAATTTAAAACATAATTCCATTTATACACAATAGACATTTACATCCAAACTTACGCTTACTGTTTTATTCTTCTTGAACATCGATATCCTGATTTTTAAACGAGTATATAATCGTGGTGTAATTTATATCAACAAATGTACTGTTGTATTTCAATTCAATATAGTACAAGTATTATTATCATAATAATGAGAACGGGCGTGAATATTTGTTTGTTTCTGATGGTAATACTAGCAATTCCTAGTGACTAAACTGGAACGGCCAAAAATGGCATTGAATATCATTGTCACAATAGTTAACAATCTTCTTTTTTCATATTTATTTATTTATTTACTACGGTATTCATAATTTCCAGAATTGAAACGACGTATTTAAGTGCAAGTAGCCAAGAAATAATGTAAATTTGCAGAAGTAATAAAAGGTTCCAGATTCACTTATAATTTCACGTAATAACTTTCAGCTATTCTCCACTGTATCATCGTTTAAAGAAAATAGTGACGTGGTGCTAATTAAAATGAAAGAATGGACACCTTTAAGAAAATATTAATTCCTAAAAGCTGAAAACTCACAAGTTGTTACAGTTAAACGTGTAAAATTGGACAACGCAGATGCTCTTTCGAATGTAATCTCAAAGAAATCTGAACAAATTCTCTGTTAACAGCCACTTTTAGAATAATTTGAATTTCATGGATCTTTAAAAATATGTAGAATTGTGAGGAGAGTTTCTATGTCATTCGTTTAAAAAATCTAAGGAATGTGTAAATTTTGAATAAAATTCACAACTCAAAGGTACATTACTTTTTACCTTCGTATTCATTGTAACTCATTACTTTCGTGGCCTAACATGTCTAGAACATACTCGTACAAGAATCCTAAATTTTCAAGTGCCTCCTTTGGAGCTCTGTAACAATTCAAGATTGGGATGGCGGTTTTAGCAATAAAGAGTGAAACAAACGTATGTTTACGCATGCGATTAGCTCTATACATCGTATCTGCCAAGACCAACAAATTTATAACTTAGAATAAGAAGATAACAAAAGTCATATACAATCTGGATATATTTGACTCATGTTTTGTCACAGTAGAAAGAATAATAAGAAGATAAAATCCCGAAAATAAGATCTTTCCCTTTCACCAATTTAGGTGCATTTTGAATCTTAATCAAGTGTGTCTGGATTTCAATTTAAACCTTCACGCCTTTATCGCAGTCAATATCTTAATATGTCATCGTTTTAGAATAAAATAAATGACAATTGACATTTTTAGCATTAGGTTAGTTATTTGAAACATTTATACCATTGATGATAAGAATACAATATGCACCATTTGTCTCGGGTAATATTGTGATATAAATGTGATATGAATGATAATTGGAAATTGTTTAAATAGTTATTGAAGTTTATGTATTTTTCGTATATAGCACGAGAGATATCCTACAACAGTGCCATTAATTGCCCATGAGACTTGAAAGAATGCAATATTGTGACTAGGAGAAACTTCTTTTTGTGAAAACTCCGTTAATAAGAAAGCTATCAGATTACTACTATAAAAATTTCATTTATTCAAATGAACTATACAATACTAAGATCATACTCAGCGTTTGGAAACTAATTTTATTCCCTTTGGAAGTATTTATTCTCATTGTCCAATACTATTTTAGCAAGTGCAAATGACCTCGAGTACTTACATCACATCTTTAGAAATCAATTTGAAAGAATTAAATATTATTTTTCTTCATACAAATATTTCAAGCAGTAGTGTCACGTATTCACATTCTATTTTAAATTCGAATGATGCACTTTGACATCGTGTGCAATACTGCATGTTAAGAATTAAAGAAAAGGAAATTCAAGAATAGTAGACACCTAGAGAACTCTCTATATCTTTAATTTAAAAGTACTATATCAATAATGAGGGCATAAACGTCAAATAAATTGTATCAAATATTAATTATTGGTTTAATTATGACTTCCAGGTAATGAAGGAAAACTTTCGGTCAACAAGAATGTGATTTTGACTTGGTGTGATATAAGCGTGCCGAACTAAGCTTCCTTAGTGCTAGACGTGTGATTCTTGGTTATTCAATATTTTTAATGGAAGGTAATGAACAAACTACTTCGGATATAATGTGTGGTTTGTTCAGCTAAATGTTCAATCAACAAACAACCTTGCTTTTAAAATACCTAAGGGCAACTCGCCGGCATTGACGCCACAAGAAGGCTCCCCGAGGCGCGTGTCGTTGATTTCCCGTAAGCATTGCAAAAACTGCCATTGTTAATTGCGTGCGTAATAGGTTAACTCCAATGTTTGACCGGCAAAACAGCAGATCCCAGTAGACAGGTACTAATTCAGACACAGTTTTGCAGCTAACGTGATTGAAATGAATTGAGTTGGAGATAATTTTTTTTATACGAGGTTCAAGGTTAAGATTTGAAATATAATTCTAAAAGAACTATATCTAAATACGCGTAGTGAGGTAGTTCTAATTATAAAATAATCTCAAAACATTATTTTTAGAATTTAAGAATATATACTGTAAAAACAGAGTGTAAAAAAGAGTATAGTTATTAATTTTATTTTTCTAAAATCTTATCCGATGAAAATTATTTGCTAATTGTGCATAGGAATAGTTGTTTAACGTAACTTTAATTTCAACTTCACTTATGCCTGTCATGTAATCTTGTAGTTTCTCACAAAATACATGGCCAGGTTTAAAGACAGACTTGAATTGAAATCACAAAATTCTAGGATACTGCGTAGTGTTTTATTTAAAATCATTGTCAGTTCTAAAATAATTAATTCATTAATTAATAATAAATATTTTTTCTTTGTGAATAAATTTTAATTTTTTTTATAATTTTTATAGAAGTAAATTTCTTCCAGCCTCTAAAAGAGAGTATAATATTTAATGCACTTTTGACTAATTCGTGTTGAAGTTTCTTGTCGGGGAGGCAAGGGAAGAAGAGGAGGAAGGGGAGGAAGAGGAGGAAGAGGAGGAAGGGTAGGAAGAGGAGGAAGGGGAGGAAGAGGAGGAGGAGGAAGAAGAGGAGGAAGGGGAGGAAGAGGAGGAAGGGGAGGAAGAGGAGGAAGAGGAGGAAGGGGAGTAAGAGGAGGAAGAGGAAGAAGAGGAGGAAGGTGACGAAGAGGAGGAAGGTGACGAAGAGGAGGAAGAGGAAGAAGAGGAGAAAGAGGAAGAAGAGGAGGAAGAGGAAGAAGAGAAGGAAGGGGAGGAAGAGGAGGAAGGTGACGAAGAGGAGGAAGAGGAAGAAGAGGAGGAAGGTGACGAAGAGGAGGAAGGTGACGAAGAGGAGGAAGGTGATGAAGAGGAGGGAGAGGAAGAAGAGGATGAAGGGGAGGAAGAGGAGCAAGGTGACGAAGAGGAGGAAGAGGAGGAAGAGGAAGAAGAGGAGGAAGAGGAGGAAGGGAAGGAAGAGGAGGAAGGGGAGGAAGAGGAGGAAGGGAAGGAAGAGGAGGAAGGGGAGGAAGAGGAGGAAGAGGAGGGAGAGGAGCATAAAACTAGGCGAAGGAAGAATAGGGCAACGAGCCAGTCTGCTTCTCGTCCCCACAGAGAGAGAGTCGCCCGTGGCTGGGCGTCCGTCACGCCCCCTCCACCGAACCCCCTCGTCTGCATGCACGACGGATCACCGGCGCCCGGCCGACGCTCCCTTGGCTTCTACACAGATTGCATTCCATTTGCATCCCGCGGGGCGATGTATTTTTCGTGTATTATGCGGGCGTGTCCAATTAATTCTACCGTTCCAGTCCATCACACAGAGACCATCATCCCGTTTCGGCAGCGCTTCGCAATTTCATGCCGGATAAAGATCTTCAATTGATGAAGGTGACAAAAGCTGTTTGGATTCAGATTACGATTCATTTATCGTTCAGAAAAAGAGCGCGATGCGGGGGAAGCACAAAATAATCATCAGCATTTTTTAAATGAAAATGTTTTTTGCAGCAGTTTCCAGGTATACAATACTAGCTGATTACACGGTGTTGCCCGGATATTTGTTTCTCACAATCGTCTATTAAGCAGCCTCGCCGCTCCCCACGCGTACCCCACCGCCTTTGGATGCCCTGACCGGCCTCCCGTGGCAGGCATGCTCGCTCTCCGCCTCACCAATCCAGGCCCTTCCGCTCTACTTGCTCTTTCCGCGCATTAGGCTTTGTCCAAATCCTCCGCAGGCTCCTCCCAGCCGCTCCCTCGCTCCTTCCGCCGGCCAGCCGTTCACTTACCACTCTCGCTCCTCCTATCCAGCCCCGACCTACCGGGGAAGGTTGCTCAGGGCCTCAACTGACGTCACTGCAGTGCAGGAGGTTGTACGTTCGAGTCCCAACAGTGGCAGGATTTTCGACACTAGCTTTTCAGCTACGTCGAATTCAGTAGCTGCCTGGAGGAGACTCCTAGCGACCGGCCGCTCTGATCGGTAGTTTTCCGTGATTTCTCCGATCAACACCAGGCGAATGCTGAAACAATGTCCTACCAAACGGGTCACGGAACGCGCATGATCTGTTCTTCTTCTTTGTCCTATCCTCACCCCTAACGTACACATATTTACGCTTCCATGCACTACACATGTCGAGAGAAGGGTCGGGAATTTCGAGTTTGATGCGGATGCAGCGGTGCCCGTTGGTGGGAGATACCTGGTTGGAAAGGAAAACCTCGCTAGCCGACGGTAGGTCGGCACCGGATCTCTCCATCCAGCGAGGGAAAATCATTACCACCTCCCGAGAGAGAGAGAGGGAGAGGGAGAGAGAGTAATTCACTATACTTATGGGAATAATGACCTTAGCAGTTGACGCGCCCGGAATCACTAATCAATCAATCAATCAATCATTCGTCGCTCGAATGTCAGTCTGTCGTTGTGTCTGGCGTTCACCCTCCGCGCAGCCCTGTAACCGAAAGCCTTGGCATCCGCCGCGTTCATCGCCACAATTATTGAATATCATCCTTTTCTTTTTTTATTTATTAGAGCAAATAACTTTATTGATTTTACATTATTCAACCGTTTATTTCGTTCAGATGTTAGTCGAAGAACACAGAATACACAACACAATACAGGCAAGACAAATAGTACAGTTTAATATCGATGGGAGAAACTCATTCGAGCACCTACAATTGATTTAGTGACTTGGGATTCTTCAACGTGACGGTTTAGAAGGTACCGGTTTCTAAGTCTCGAGGTGAGAGGTTATCACTTCTTTCTTACTTAATGAAAGGAATGCGATGAATCATTATTGCACAACAAATATTTAAAGCGTTTTGGCTTGAAAGAGCAAGTAATTATTTTAAAAACTTAACCATATTTAAATATGTTGTTCGAACTACGATTTAATTAGTTGTTTCAATGTGTGATTTAAACCACTCTACATTTCAGGTAATATTAATGTCGCCATTTCGTTGCCGGTCGTTGTCGGTCAGTCGTGCCAGCCAGTCGTTGTCGGTCAGTCGTGGAGAGAGGACGCGTTCTTAGGAGCTCCGAGAGGATTACGATGACCTGCTGCCTAGCGTCGTACCGCGCGCGCGTTGGTACCTGGGCCGCGCGCCTTGGGATTTTCCGCAACGCAGCGATGCAGGCCAGGACAGGTGGTGTAGGAAACAGCAAGCATTCGCAGCTCTTATGCGCGAGCATACTGGCTATTCTGCTGCTGATTGCTGGAATAGAGCAGAATCCCGGGCCTGGAGCGGAAACTGCGGTGGACACTGCGATGAATACCTGTCGCAAGTGCGAAAGGAGCGAACGGAGGCTTCGGAGACTGGAGGCGCAACTGGAGGAGGCTCACAAGTCAATCGGTGAGTTAACCTTAAAGTTACAAGTTCTGGAGCAGAAACACGATAGCCGGGAAGGACAGGAAACTGCACAGCCAACCCTAGATGTTGCAAGACCAAACGAAGCGCAAACGACATCGCGAATGCCTACTGAACGGCCATTCGAGAGGAAAGTGAAGGTGTTTGGTGACTCTATGCTGCGTCACAGTGGAGGAGTGTGTCGTGCTAAGGGCGCTGATGTGGCATTCTACCCTGGTGCGGATGTGAATAATATGACCAAAGTCATTGAAAAAGTTTCAAATGATGATAGTGTAGAAGTGGTCCTCGTACACGTGGGAACCAACTCGTCGAAGCGGCAACCAGTGTTTCGAACTGTTAGACAGTGCGTTAGACTCGGACAAACCGTGAAGAAAAAATTTAAAAATGCGCAAGTAATTTTTAGCGGAATTGTTTGCAGAAAAGATGTTCATAACCGCAAAATATGGGACTTAAATCGTCACATTTTCCGGGCATGTGAATCTTTTGACGGGCTATTTGTAGACCCTAACTTCTGGCTCCACCACGAGGATTTGGCGCGCGACGGACTGCATTTGAATCAGAAGGGAGCGTGGAAGCTAGGTCGCCTACATGACGATGTCATTCGGTCATCCTTGCGTCTACGCTGACAATTCTGGAAATTGAGTCGGGAGGTGGCGGCGTCAGCAGTGAGAGTCGGAGTGGTGACAGAGGCGGCAACGGCGGCGGTGACAGCGGCGACGACGGAGAAGACGGCGACGGGGACGGCGGCGACGGCGACGGCGACGGCGGCGACGGCGACGGCGGCGGCGACGGTGGCGGCGACGACGGTGGCATCGGCGTCGGCGTTGGCGACGACGACGGCGGCGGCGACGGCGACGGCGACGGTGGCGGCGGCAACGGTGGCGTCGACGACTCTGGTGGAGGCGGCGGCGGCGGCGGCGGCGGCGGTGGCGGTGGATTCTACGGCGATGCCCGACGGAAGAGTGGACACCGTAAAGTTTCAGGTGAGGAAGGGATCCATAAGGCTGTTGCAGGTGAACTGTCGCAGTATAAAAAATAAAGAAATCGAATTTTGGAATTTAGTCGAGGCTTGTGATCCAGATGTAATAATAGGAACTGAATCTTGGCTAACGGAAGAGATAGCTAACTCTGAAATTTTTCGTCCTAATTACAGGTCATTTAGGAGGGATAGAAATACTAGAGGTGGGGGGATATTCTTTTGTGTAAAGGATGGAATAAATATAGGGAGAAATTGGGTTAATGAAGAATTTGAGATAATGGGAATAGAAATTAGTGATTCGGGGAATATATTAGAAATTATTGCTTGCTATAGGCCACCAAATGAAAATTACGCAATTTTGGAAGCCATTTCTGAGAAAATAGAAAACACCCACAGACATCCTATAGTTATCGCCGGTGATTTAAATGTTCCAGAAGCAAATTGGAAAGGCGCTGTGAGCGAAGCGAAAGTACAACAGTTAGTGAATAGACTCGTCGGGGAGGGGGGCTTAGCGCAGGTAGTAGATAGGCCGACGCGGCAGGAAGCACTTTTAGATGTTTACCTAATTAGGCCGCAAGAGCTTTTCTTATCTTGCGACGTTATTGAGGGCATAAGCGACCACAAAGCGGTGTTAGTTGACTTAGACATAAATATTTCATTGAAAAGAATTCCTAACGGAACAAAAATATGGCAGTTCAAAAAGGCAAATACAGAGGGGCTTCACCACTACCTGAGAGAACAGTACGATCGTTTTCTGAGAATAGACGGAGGTATGGACGAAATTTGGAAAGCGTTTAAGAACATTCTAGATAATGCATTACAAACGTTTGTGCCGTGTAAATTCTTAAAAGCAATTCAGATCCGGAATATTACAATGCGAAAATTCGACGTATGAAAAGAAAAACCAGAAAGGCTTTCAATAATAGACATCGTAGTGAAACTGACAGGATACATTTTCGTAATTGCTCAAAAGAATTAGAACGGGAAAAGAAAATTGCGCAGGAAATATTTTTAAAACATATTCTCGACGGGGAGGGAAATAATTGGTCGGGGTTTTACAAATATGTTCGCAGAAGAAGAGGAAATAAAGAAGAAATTCCTATCGTTAGAGATACAAAGAACACGTTACTAACAGATGATCGGGAAAAAGCAAACGCGTTTAATACCTACTTCAGTTCCGTTTTTAAAACAAAATCTCAGCACACTCAGATTTCGAGGGAGGCTGTGCCAAACCAGTTTATTATAGACGTACATACATTGCGAAAACGAATTAAATCTATGAAAAACGGAAAGTCGAGGGGTCCAGATGCCATTTCAACTGATATAATTAAACTCGGAGGAGAGGCAATTTTACCGTATTTAACAAGATTATTTCATGTTTCAATCAACAATTCAAGAGTGCCCGACGATTGGAAGCTAGCTACCGTTGTTCCGATTTTTAAAAGTGGTGACAGAACTATTTTAGCCAATTATAGACCGGTAAGTCTTACGTCAGTTGTATGTAAGCTAATGGAACATTTGATAACTAACTATATTAGACAAGAATGGGAACAAAAAGAATGGCTCTTTCAGGGACAGCATGGTTTCAGGAATGGTTTCTCTTGCGAGAGTCAGATAGCATCATTGTTTCAGGATATAGCAGATGAAGTTGATGATAGTGGGAGGGTGGACGCCGTAATAGTAGATTTTGCGAAGGCATTTGATGTTGTGCCTCACGACAAACTGGTTCATAAATTACTGCAGTCAGGTATTGACACCAGAGTTGTCGCGTGGATTGATGAGCTTCTTCGAGATAGAAAACAGAAAGTCCGAGTTGGACAACAATTTTCAAATCTAGCAAAGGTAACTTCAGGGATTCCCCAAGGAAGCGTTATTGGACCTCTCCTCTTTCTAGCTTTTGTGAATGACCTGCCAGACAATTTAATTTCAAAGGTACGACTATTTGCAGATGACTGTATATTATATCGAGTTATTCATTCAAAAGTAGATGAGGATATTTTGCAGGATGATCTACATAGATTACATCTCTGGGCGGAAAAAAATAGCATGACAATAAATAGTTCGAAAAGCAAAACCATCACGTTTGGTAGGGGCCGCAAGTATACTGAAACTCAATACCGTTTAGGCAACGAGAATATTCCAAGAGTCGTGTCTTGTAAGTATCTGGGAATAATTTTTGATAGCAAATTGAGTTGGGAAGATCAGGTAAACTTTGTCGTGGGGAAAGCGTGGAAATCTTTGCATTTTACTATGCGAATACTAAAAAAGAGTACTGCGAAAGCAAGAGAATTAGCTTATATATCTCTAGTTCGCCCATTAATGGAATACGGGACGGTTTGTTGGGACCCTTATAGAACATCACAAAAGGAATATTTGAATAGAGTACAGAGAAGAGCATGTAAATTTATTTTCCGAAGCAATAGGAAGAAAGTAGAGTGGGAGTCATTAGAAATCAGGAGGGTTAAGGCAAGACTCTGTGCTTTGTACAAAGCGTATGTCGGTTATCCAGCTTGGAAAGATATCCACATCCGGCTCAGTAGACCCACGTATTTTAGTAGAGGGGATCACAAGCACAAAATACAGTTCAGGCCACAGAGAACAGATGTTGGAAAATTTTCCTTTACAAATAGATCTATAACGGACTGGAATAAGTTGCCTGCGACAGCCTTGGAACCCTTTCCTCTAGGTCTTCAGAGATTTAAAAGTAAATTAACTAATGATATTTGTAAATTTTATTAGTTAGTAAGTTATGTTCATTAGAATTATTTATTATTATTAGTAATTATTGTAACCATTATTAGTACTGTGATAATTATTAGATGCATTGGTTTATAGTATTCATATTGACGTGTGGTGACGTGTTGTGAAGTGTGGTGCTATATAGAAGTAGAAAGAGAAGTGAAGTGAAGTGAAGTGAAGTGAAGTGGAGTGCAGTGTATAAAAAGTCGTATATGTTAGTATAAAGTATCTGTACAGGACCACCATAATTAATAGAATTAGTAGTAATAATGCGGGTATTGTTATTAATGCATTTTTTGTTAATATTGTTATCTTATTATTATCTTATTATTATTATGATTATTACTGTCTTAAAATAATTTTAAGTTACATTGTATTTAATTCATAATTATAATATGTAGATATAATATGTAAATTTTAGTGTTCCGCCACCAGGTTGTATAAACCTACCTGCGGAAATAATAAATATCTATCTATCTATTTATAATATACTAAATGCTTGAATTTTGATTCTGTTGACCCAATCATTTTCTTTCACTGAGTGAAGAATTAAAAGCGTCCACCTTATTTAATATAAAACATCATCAAAAGAATGGAACAATATTGCACATGCTGACAAAAGAAAACAGTCCTCTCTTTTCAATATCGCTGTTGTGATCCGGGCGCAAAACAACACACAGTGGCGTCGCTCGCTCGCCTGAGGGAAGTCTGAAGCAGGACCTACCACTACCTCCGCGGCGAGGGCGGGGTCGAGTAGTGGAGCGAGGGCAGGAAGGGGATGCCGCAGCGTTTGAGGCAGTCACGAGAAGGAACGACGAGCGGCGGCGACGGACAGAACGAGAAGAATGAGGGACACGGAGAGCACCCATCGAAAAGGAATGCAGTTTTCAGCGCAGGTAATCAGAAAGTCGGACGGTGAGATACGGAAGGGAGAGAGTGGGGGAATGAGTCACAAGGGAGTAGGGTCGGTGGCATCGGAAGGAAGGATAGCAGGGTCTGGTGATTGAGGTGGCTAGGAATGCATGTGTGGTAGATGTGGAAAGGAATGAGAATTCAAACGGGTACAGTGGAGAGGCGGATGCAGGGTGGTGGAAAGGAAGGGAGAAATGTAGGCCGGGAGAGATGTGGACAGGGAGAGTTGTAAGTGAGGAGGAGCATAGGCAGGGAGAGAGACAGGCAGAGTGAGGGGGAGTCGGGTTAGGGGATAGGCGTGGAAACGTGTAGTCGGGGCGGTGAGGCGGGTAGGCGGGGAGACCGATAGACGGGGAAAGTGTTTGTCGAGGAGAGGGAAAGGGGTAAGTGGTGAGAGGGTAGCCAGGTAGGGGGAACAGTAATGAGAGGGATAGTCGGGGAGGGAGATAAGTGGTGAGAGGGGAGTCGGGAATGCGGAACAATGGTGGGAGGGATGGGCGCGGGGAGAGGGGAAGGCGGGGAGAGGGGTAGGTGTGGAGAGGGGTAGGCGGGGATGAGAGGTAGGCTGGGGAGAGAGGTAGGCGGAGAGAGGGGTCGGCGGGGAGAGGGGTAGATGGACAGTGGAATCGGCGGGGTTAGAGATAGGCGGGGAAGGAGGACGGCAAGGCCAGGCGGAGAGCGAGGTGGGGAGGGATGCGGCAGCGGGGGAGGAGGGGGCGTGGGCGAAGAGGGCGAGCGCGGCGAGTCACGCGCCGTGGCTTAATTAAGTGGGCGTCCTCCGCCCGCGTCCGCTGAGGACGCGATCAAATCCTCCGCCAGCGCCCGGGGCACCTCTCGCCTTCCACTCCAGCGCCCCTCCCCTCCCCCACTTCCTGCTTCCTGCTCTTCCTCGCGCTCGTCGGCGCCTCCTCCACTGACCTCAGCGCTCCCTCCACCTTGACATTGCGAAGCGGCTACTCTTTCTATTTGCGGAACGAAGCTTCCTTCACACACAATGCACAACGCAAACTAATCTTGAGTTAGAATGAAAGAAGCATTTCAAGAAAATTTCCAACACTGTTTTAACGGAGGTGATCTGTGGTTCAAGAGGCAGATCGCTCGTCTTTCACTTTGTTACACCTGGCTTCAAATCCCTGACGATTCATGCGGAATTTTTTATAGATGGCGCATTTTCTTGTTTCCTCTTCATTCGTTCTACTGTTGACCCATCATCATTCGTATCTGTATCCATTCATCCTTTAAGATACTGATCCAACTAGCTCATGTGTGGCCGAACAGTCTTAGATTCCGAAGATTGTAATAAAGACGTCTCCAGTTGACTTGGTTACTAACGGATATCCGTGGCTGAATTTTCCGCCGAATTTCATGAACGGAAATGAATTAAAATCAGGGGCGTAGCGTCCATGGATGTGGGTGATGTGTTACGTAACTTGAAATTATCATCTATTTTTATTTTAAATTAATTGTAAATTACCAATTTGCTATTTTCTTTTTATATTACACGTTTTGTTTCATTCGTATTTCAAACATCGCGCCGTCTGGGATTCGATTCTTTACAAGGATGAACGACTCACTCCGAAATGCCGCCTCACCTGTGGTGTGATGATCAGACTCACAGTGATTCTTTACATCCGGCGTGCTGATGAAATAGCTCTCGTGTTACGAAACTTCATTGTTTGTAAGAGAACAAGATTAATTTATGAGCACTGTAGTTTTATTCAAGTTTATTTCCTTATTTTAATGCATGTAGCAACTACATGCATTAAAATTAGGTAAAAATTATCCCCTTGCAATGCACATATGTAATGTGGAATGGCGAGAACAACGCGATCCAAGTGGGACTGTATAATTATGGAATCGTATTGTTGTACCGCGGACAAATTGAAAAGAAGGAGTAGGCATTTACAGACTAACATTTTCTGAAAACGAAAATATAATTAAAGCAGAGCACCAACCAACCAAAGCAAAAATCTAACTCTCAAAATCATTATGAATATTAAAAAGTGCCAAAGACATTTTCATAACAAAATTTATGAGCAAGAATCATGAATGTGCACATGTAAGGACCTTAAAAACTATTTTTCTGATTGCTATTATGAAATTGTAAATAATATCTACAAGGCTCGCAAGACAATCGGGGAATATTTAGGAGTTTTACATTATTTCTCATGTCTCGGGCTACATACCCTAAGCCAAAAATGAGGCTACGCTACTGATTAAAATGCAACTTTTGTTTCTAAAATAGGCTAAGTTAATCGTGCATGTTTATTATCGCGGGCTGTCTCCTGCACATACGACTCTCCGCCTTTCCCAAATCTCATCTTTCCTACCGTGTTGTACTTCTCTCTAAAGTGCATTCTACCTATTCTTATTACATATCTATGAACTACATTTATGTTCATTTGTTAGTGATTTATGGAAAGATATCATGTGCCTCGTCGTCTAGAATGTGAAATAAGTTCCTTAACGTTCAAAATTTGGCGAAGTATTCTTTAAAAAAGTAATAAAATATATTTCAAATTAAACATTTGAATAATTCTTGAATAAAAGCAATTGAAATTCTCTTAGAGGTGAAAGAGAACTTTGTGAAGTAGAAATTTACATTTTCTCCTTTCCTTGTTTACTTTCACAGGAAATTGGCGGTTTTGAACTAACATTCATTTGGACTTTCTGATGCATCTGGGCACACGTAATAAGAGTTTCCACAAAATATATTACACGGAACCTTCTGAAATATTCGCAGACGTTCATCTCAATATTTCCTAAAATTCATTTGTGGGTATTTTCGTTTAAATACAACCTATTTTGAAAATAATGTCGCTTCAAAATGAAAGGAAATGTGCTCTCAACCGACTGACCATTGTCGGATACTCCTTTAGTGATGCTTTAGTCACATTTCAAATTGTTAAACGACTTATACGACAAGCGATTTATAAATTACTGGGAAAACTCGGCAGAGGTTCTGCCCTTCATCTCCCTCATTCCCCTCCCATCACTCCTCATCTACAAAACTCACACTATATCTCCCTCCTTCCCTCACCCTGTCCCTGTCTGTCTCTGCCGCTCTCTGTCCCTCTCCTGCACTTGCAGATTCTGCACGTCTCTGAGCAGGTGAGGTAATATCGGGAAGAGCCGGACCAGCAAAAAAGGGAATAGAATGTTCGAGAAGAGCACATTCTGCAGATTACGGTGTGAGAAACGTTTCTTTGAAGTCTTTGGCCTCAAAAGTTTAGTTTTTAAGGGCCTAGAGCTCCTTGTTTAGGAGTTATTTAACGATATAGATTCAAAATGCTGCCGAGTGTGTTGCGGGTTGCATTTGACGTTAATATTTAGTTTTGTTCTACAGCGCGTGTAGTGCAGTTACAACAGAATTAACAACACATAAACCTTCCAAGTAAAAAAAACATGTAGAAGTGCTAATATGACGTATGGGGGAGAAGATTATCTGCGAATATTTTCTTAATTTCCAAAATCCCTTATCAACTTTGACTCTGGAAGGAATCTTCCTTTGACTCTGAAAGACTCTGTTCTCACAACCTGAGGTCGCCGTGTACGCCATATTTAGTTATTGTCAATAAGTATCTGTAAATATGAAATCTCCGGAACCTTTTTAATCTCTCCCACTTGTGACCCTTTCAAATCTTAAATTAAAAATAAATTATACTTTACATTTACTATTAAATTACACACTGTAAGATATATTTCGTTTCACTACATTTTATGATAAATGTCAATTAAAACAAAACTTTTCTTTGCGTTACCTGGAGAATAAACAATAGTAAATTTTGAGTGTTGATGACAACATATAAAGCATGCAATCACGAGTTCATAATAATTCTATTCATTTTTCCGAGAATTTTTGTTTTCTATATAAACAGTTAGTTTTATGTCAAATACTTTTCAAAAACTATATTGTCATTGTAATGATTTTTCACACCTTTCTAAAAAAATTTACAGATGCATAGTCTCTTGGGTGCGTAGTATCCTTTCGCGAGAATAAGTCCATCTGTTTCGTCGCCGGCGCGCCCTTCCCCGTCACCGGACGCCGCAAATTCGACCGCTCGGCGTGCGACCACACCTCCCGCCAGGCGCTGTGATTCTCCCTCCCTTTCTGTCTCTCTGTTTCTCTTTCTCTTTGTCTCTGTCTCTCCCGCCGCTCGTCGTCCCCTCTGGCCGGTCGCCTCTCGCCGCTGGCCTCTCGTGTCTGGTCGACGCGCCCTTCAACCTCTTCATCCTCGTCACCTGGACCAGGCGCCCTCGCGCTGCTCTTCACCCGCGGCGCGGCGCCTCACTTCCTCCTCCCCCTCTTTCCCCTCCTCCCTCTCCACACCCTCCTCTTCTCCAGAGAAGCGTCCGGTGCGCGAGGCGAAGAGTGGGTTTTTCACAAGAATGAACGACTCACTCTGAAATGCCGCCTCGCCTGCGCTGTGATGATCAGAGGAACAGTGATTCATTACATCCGGCGTGCTGATGAAATAGCTATCGTGTTACGAAACTTCATTGTTTTCTTCATTGTTTGTAACTACTTGGCTCGCCTTTTGGTGCAAATGTTCATAACTCATAGTTCAGATGAAGACCTCGGGGCAATAACACGCTATGCGACAATAAGTAAATTTTGAGAAAACGGAGATGTAAAGTTTAGACATTCCATTGTGCACATTGGGAGAAAGAACATTAAATCATGAATTACGAGTACACTGCCATCTTGCGGCGAATCTTTAAAATAAAACCCAACATCTAGATACATCTAGGAGGCATCGGAAACACTAATATCTCAATTCCATTAGAAATGTTACATAGCACGTTATTGCCCCAAGGTCTTCAAATGTATTACCTAGTTCGTTTCATGTACTCTTGTAAAACGTCTTAAACTGTGAATAGAGTATCTAAATGCTTATAGAATATGTAACACTTAATAAATGGAAGTACGAAGTTAAGAGGATAGCAATATTGTAATATTTTCCTTAAACATGTATGATCTGCTTTTAGCCTAGTTTTCTTTCTTTTGTGGATTTTCAATGAAGAATTAGTTTAATTAGCGACTGTTAAGGGACCCAAGAAGTTAGTAGAGTGCCAGTCCTAAGGGCAGCATTTCTAGCCGCGTGATGGCTAGTCATGTAAGTTTTAGAAACACAATAAACACATTAACTACTTGGCTATTCGGGACGAAATACTCTGAGGAAGGTCGCAGAATGGCGGCCGAAACGTTGGCACCTGTGTCTAGGACGCGGCGTCTCCCGAACAGCCAAGTAGTTACCGAGTCTGCCCGCGGAAGCCTTCTCTCTCACAATAGACACATTCATATACGTAAGTTCAACAGAGCGTGTGATGTGTATGTCGTGAAGAGCGTGTGAAGGAGTATTTAGTGTTTTGCGCGTCCACTAATTAGGTCATTAGTCTTTTAAAATATAGTGTATGTTATATGCCATGAGGTGGCGGTTTTTCCCTGCTGGAAAGTAAGATTCGCTTCTCCTGCTGGAAAGTGAGGTTCACCGTTGATCTTCATGTTGTCGACTTGTGGGGTTTCCCTCAGGTATCTCACCCGATCGGTATACCGCCCCAACCGGGGCAACTTCTAAGTTCACGATTGGTCTTCCTGCATGTGCGGTAGTGAAGTACTTGTCGGTGTTTGTATGCATGTGTGTCTAAAGAAGAGAGGAAGGGGCAACAACGAATAAGCAAAGGTCGCACGCGGCGCCTAGCCCCTTTGTTACGCTCCTGCTCCGATATTCGTCTGGCATTGTGCGGTGAAACCATTGAAAACCACCTATCGGCATAGCTAGCTGCTAAAATTTTTCTCCATAAAGTGCTTCATTTCACTCACATATGTATCTAGTGTTGCAAATTCGCCACAGTCGGAACTCGAGCCCTAAAACTTCCTTGCCACCGATTCTGCAGAAGCTACGCTGCTGCTGCGGTATCATCTCGGTCGAGCCCTAGATGATGACCCATTTATGGAGTATATGAGAGATAAGAAAGTGAGATTTGGTTGTCCCTGCAACGATTACAAGTTGGGGGCCCGGCTCCGGGTTGTCGCAAGCAGCGAAGAAGCCTCTATTACTAAAGTGTACGGGGGTAATGCTTACGGTATTTATCTCTCAACATACTTTTAAGGAGCGCAGGAGCTGTTCGCTTTATTACAATACGGGCACTTCTTATGTTTCGTTTTCATAAAGAAAAAGCAGGTATAGTTTTCCATGTTTAATATTTACAGGGGTTCGAGAGGTTTTCTTTCTTCCTGCACTTAATAATATTTGAAATATTTGGGAGATTTTGAAAATATCGGCGTCAGTCTGAAGCATCAGTCTGAAAGCATCAGTCTGAAGAGATATGAAAGAGGGAAGGAAGGGCTGGAAGTGATGTACTAGTGCTCATAACCGCATTATCTTCTTCACTGTCACCAAAATGTAAATGTTCTTAAAAATAACCACTTCCAGTAATTTGCGTTTTCTAATGTCCTATTCTGTTACTGTATGTTGTATCTAGATTCCGTGTTCTCATTATTTTAAAACTCATTTTATTTTATAGTATATGCCGATTCACCGCTAAACGATAAAATGTCAAAATCTTCAGGAATTAGCAATGGCAACCAAAAAAACATATGAATTCATGTGTTGTGTTGCAACGAAAGAAGCTGTCAGTGGTTCCGTTTAATAAATGTTATTATTCTATTTAAAGGGCACCAGACTTTTGCATTTTTTTAGAAAAAAATCAAAATAAACTGCCAACTTGTGTTTTTTGTTTCTTACATTTGATATAAAATTATTCTTTTTTTCGATGCTTTATTGCAAAAATCTTGTCTGAAACACGACTGGGAAACCTTTGTGCAGAAAATATAATATATCCACTCTGGTAGAATATTTTATACTCATTTCCTTGGACTCTTCTTTCATTGTGTAAAACTCAGCTCCAGTTTAGCATTCCTCAACGCTGCAACAGACTTCACAAGCAATTCTACTTAACAAGCACCAGGACGAATTACGAGAATTGTATTTACACTTCGACGTTTTCAACAGACTATCGCGTAAAACCAACGAAATCTGTGACAAAGTTTATTTTTTTACAGTAGCCCTGCAAAATTCCGCTACTCCTTAAAATTGTTTTAAACATATAACTAAACACTATTTAATTTCTAGCTTTATCTCTTGATTCATTATTTTTTTTATGCTACAAAATTTCTTATGTGTATTACTGATGATTAATTTCTGATGTATATTACTTTTTCTTTCTGATTGTATTACTTACTGCAACCTTTGTAAGGGATATTCCCGTGAATAAATGAACAATAATCTCATGTGGTACATTTTGTTAAATTAAAATCAATATTATAATCATTTCGGGGTGAATTTTAATGAAATGTCATTCTTTTTTCACTTTAGTTCAATACCTTTCAACATACAGATTAATTTTATGTTTTGTCAAAAAAATGACATATTTTTATAGGACTTCTTTTGCTTTTTTCATCGATTTCGACTAATTAGCTATTTTTAACCTTTTCCCGTCATTTTTAAAGCAGTTTTTGCTAATTTCATCGATTTTAATATCATTTTAATGGTACTTGCTTAAGAAATATTTACGAGATCCAACAAATGTTTTCCAG
The DNA here is from genome assembly GCA_031308135.1 of Acheta domesticus. Classification (NCBI taxonomy): domain Eukaryota; kingdom Metazoa; phylum Arthropoda; class Insecta; order Orthoptera; family Gryllidae; genus Acheta; species Acheta domesticus. The sequence continues at coordinate 247,520,321 of JAHLJT010000631.1, forward strand.
GGAATTCCTGAGTAGCCTTTTCTATTTATTCGCTCATCAATTGTAATGTCAGCCGTTGTAAGTAATCTAAGGTTCCTGTGACGCCCATCAGCGCCATTGTCGGTTCGGACAATTTCGCGATAACTAAAGAGAGTTCCAGGTCAAGAGCATTCTAAACCAGAAGTTTCCGAGCTGAACGAAAGGAAGAAGCCTCAATTACATCAGTAACATATCCAACAGCTTAAATTGTTCATCTGACGTGGTTTTGATAAAAAAAAATTACGACATTTCTCTTTTAGGACATTTTAAAAAGCATTTTGTAGTTCATTTTTGGCGATGATTTGGGATATCAAATTCCACCTCCTAGTTATCGATAGCTTTCTTTCTTAATATGTGTGCTTGTCTAAAATCTCTACTAAGGCACGTATCCTTCGTGCCAGAGCTCCTCTCCGCCCCTAGCACCACCCCTGCGGCGTCACCGGTACCGCGGGCGGGGCTGCCCCAATCTGTTTGCAGTTAATTTATTATTAGCTGCGTTATTTCGGGCCAGTGCCTCTGCACACCGACCTCCGGATCGAAGGCCCCCGCGGATGACCCCGCCGGAGGCGCAGGCTCTGATTTGTGCCGTCTGTCACTAGGGGAGTGCCCCGGCGCGTAATGAAAACTTTTGCGCAGTGACTTTGAAGGGTTGTCATGCCGAGCTTTGTTGTTGGTGGCGAAACTAAAAGGGTGTGACGTCACTGGGATTGAACTTATTCGATTCTGTACTACGATTCGTGATAGCAAAAAAATTAACTTATGATTTTGAAACAAATCCAACAATTGCAGTGGTAAATTACTCGGAGGCCATCTTCTCTAGGGCGTATTTACAATTCCCCGTTGTTGTTTTTTTACATACTACACATGCCGAAATTGAGGGAGGAACATTGCACTTTTCATTCCCGAATTCATATATTCACATATTTACATTTCATTCAACGTATTTCCTACAGAGAAATTGGTAAACTCTTATGAAATTGCTGCTTATTGACGAATCGGCTTCTAATGTTAAGGGACTTAGTGAGTACACGAATTTCTACGCATATGAGCTGGAAAATACGAAGATTTGCGGCTATAGATGATCGTCGAGAGTGAAGTCCTGGAATTCAGAAGTAATAGCGTGTGGTAAACCAGCACTCCAGGGTTTGCCACGATCCACATTACGTATATTACCAGTTGCAGTGACACGAGCCCCTAACTACATTATCCATGCAGCAGCCGTTTAATATACCAGTTAAATCTGACGTTGCATAATGTCTATGGAGTAACTCGGCCCCGTTCCCCGCTACATAGCCAGCTCATTCAACTCGCAACCGGAAACAAATATACCCCTTTATAACACCTCATTGTTGTCGGTACTTTCATATAATCACGCCAACAGACACGAACATGAGTACTTTCCAATTTAGCGCCACATCGTTGCATGTGAAGAGGGGCCCGCTTTCGATTCGTGTCGCACGAACGTTCTAAAATTACACCACAGAACATGAACGACTCGGACCGCTGGTAATCGCGGCCTAGAAGCGTCTGCGCATGGACGGGATATTAAGCTTTTTGTGCGGCTCCGCGCCACAGCGAGGTGCGAAGCCCTGATGGGAATGCATGTCAATGTTCGTTATGCAGATCTGCCCACAGCAACATTTCAGCAACACGTCGCCGGCAAAAAGTAACCGCTGCGTTTATAATCAGCACTTGATTTAACACGGACACACGATGAAGTTGTTTAAAATATGGGTTTTGTGTACAAATTGTGTGTACAACAGTGTACGACTCCAGAAATGTGGGGAGAAGATGAAAATTTTCTATGAAAAAAAAAAACCTTCAAACGACGTTGAATTTATTTTATTTGGGAGGCAACCACTGATTTTGCAATGGGAGAAGGGAATTTTTGGAATAGTCTACGCTGAAATTACTCATAAAGTTGTTTGTTTCTAAAGCAAAAATTTGAAATAAGTAATAAAAAAATTCGGATTAATATGATGAGCATTTTCAACGTCACAATGTCGTTTCACAGTTACCTAGCGATAGATTAACATTATATTTATTCATTCACCTACAGCCCACTTAACAATGAGAAATACCTTAAAAGAAACACACTAAAAATAGTTCTGGTTTGCTTGCTTCTAATTAAAACACGCACATTATTCGTTCCCCTATATATAATGTTATTGTATGACTTATCAAAAAATGAATATCCATTAAACAGACGTAAAACAGCAAACAGCTAACGTCAGTTTCGAACGTATTTTTCGAATATCATTAAATTCGACACACCATCCATCCAGGTTATTAATTCAATTAATGTTAGCAACACACAAACAAAATAAGTAGCAATATCTTTCATCTCTGATAACCAGGTTCCAGACAAGAGAAAATCAAAAGAGAAGAAAGATTAGTAGAATTAATTTCTGATTTACATAAGAGTCAGTGTTCTCTTAATGACCAGAGTAAAGATTGAGTTGGAGCGTTGTCATTTAGAAACCGCATTTACTTAATATAATAAACATAAAAATAAATGTCTTGAAATTTTGAGATGAAACGTTTAGCTTTTCAAGTATATAATAAGTTTATGCAGCAACCTTCATGAAGGTGTGGCGGGAAGTTCAGTTTTCATGATGCACCGAACTTGCTCTTCCAACAACGTGTCTCCCAACACAACAGCGGTGAGAATAAAATTTATCACGCAAGTATGAATATTTGCAAGATGCTTGCCTGCCTATTCATTACGACAAATTAGAAATAAATTTCCTCAGTTGATTTGAAACCTTCACTGTAAAAATACACTTTAAAATTTCAAACAAATCTGCGATTGAAATGAATCTCGTTTCTCTTTTTCGCAAACAAAAAAAAAATGTTTAGTTGGGCAATGACGTCTACACCGTACCCTAGATCATTACGTGGCAGTGTCTAAAGGTAGTGATGAAAAACTGATCGAGTATAAATTGTTTCATTTAATTGAATTCATCCATGCATCTACGTGGGCAAATGCACTGCATTCCATGTGTAAAGGAAAGGGAGGACGCGACGCAATGGCTGGTTCATTCGCCTTTAACCGCTGGGGGGTCGCGCTGTATCCCCGGCCAAGCCATGTGGAATGTCCAGCGGGCAAGTGAGCTCTCGCCAAAATATCTCGGAGTTCTCCCGTTTTCTCTGCTCCTCATTCCTCCATTTCTCTATTATCATTCACCTCATCAATGGCTGGTTGGTCGTTAGTGATTCCAGGAGTATCATCTGTTAAGGTTCCTGTAAGTGTAGCACACGTTTATTTTTCTGCTATTCCCGTATGTGTAGTACACGTTTTTTTTTCTCGGGAGGTAGCTGTGATCTTCCTCAATGGATGGCGAGATCCGGCGCTGACCTACCGTCAGCTGGCGGTAGGCCTCAAGCAGGTATCTCCCACCAGCGAGGCATTGCTCCAGCCGGGATGAGCTCTTCCGGCATGTGTGGTAGTGTAGCGCATGTGCGTGTGTGTGTGTGTAAGGGGTGAGGATAGGACAAGGAAGAGGAAGGAAAAATCGTGCGCGGTCCGTGGCCCTTTAGTTAGAGTATTGCTCCGGCATTCGCCTGGTGTTGATAGGAGAAACCACAGAAAACCACCGACCAGAGCAGCTGGTTGCTATAATTCTCCTCCAGACAGCGGGTGAATTTGACTTAGCTAACAAGCTAGTGTCGAAAATCCTGTCACCGTCGGTACTCGAACTCTAGGATCTCCTAGTCAGAGGCATTGCAGGGATATCAGTTGATGTCCTGAGCCTTCTAAGCCGGTACAATTACATTAAATGAACTGCTGTTTCTCAATTATAAATTGCCAGTGATCTTAATACGTGGCTCACATTTTGAACACAGAAGGCTCCGTTATAAGACGTCATATGAAAACAGGGCTTTGCAAGAGGAGATTCACGGCTAATGTTCTCTATGTTACTGGATATTCGGTACTGGATATTTCGGAATGGTTTATTTGAGAGTATTAAGTTCAAGTGAAGATACAGTATCCGTGATTACTTCGTAATCTAATCAACTCACATACAATATACAATATTTGTGATACTTGTTTTATTATACAGATAGTTGCAATTGTACGTCTTCACGTGCAGCACGCTTGTTGAAACAGAACACTTTTTGCGTTACTCTACGAATAATTATTCTCGAGCATTTGCCATTTAAACAACTCTCCAATTTCTTTATTACGTAATAGCAACTGTCTCACTGGATTACTGGCTGCTTTTTGCGGTTCCCAAATAGGTCCAGAGACTGAAACTATTATCATTGAAGTGGCAGTTACATAAACCGACAGTTCTGCTGGAAAATGACTCGATGAGAAACAATTATAGTATGTTCACCGACCTGTAACTTTATTTCACTTGCTGTTGCCAACCTCCAGGTTAGAACTCCGTTATATACGCTCGAGCACCCCGACGAATTCATATATTTTTCAAAAATAATTATAGTTGACAATATATTTTTGCAGTTATTTATATTTTTCTCTGACATCTACGCACAGTTCAGCTTCGAAAATAGTTGAAAAATATCTGTGAAAATATAGAAAATATAGCGTTTCTTCTCTAATTTCCGTCTTTTTACCTTGTTTGTTTTCCCAATAAAGTTTCGTAAAAAAGTTTAAGTTTCATGACATGTTTCACAAGTCAAGATATTTTAAATTAAATTGATACGATTTATACTTTTTGAGAGCAGATTTCCATACAAGTACGTATAATTTTCATTGCATCTCGTTGCAGCTCGTTGAACAATAGCGTTGCATACAGAGGGCGCGGTATCCCTCGAGAGTTGCGCAGGTACGTTGTAAGTATTAACGAGAAAACTTTTGGTGAAAGAGAGAGGCGCCAAATGCAGACGGGGCTGGCGCTAGCTATCTGGCTGGGTGTGGTCGCGCGCAGGGCCGTGGACGCGGGACGTCCGCCGCCGCAGCGGAAGGCAGCGCAAAGGGCGGGCGGGGCGGGGTAGCGCGGAGCGGGTTGCGGCAGTCTGGAGGGTGGCGACCAGGGGCTGTTAGGCGTGGGGTGGTGGGAATCGGAGAACGGCCGAGAGGAGCGGGGCAGAAGGGAGGGTACTAGGGCAGAATGGACATGTGCGGAGCGGGCAAGAACGGTGCGGTGCGGGGCAGGGTGAAGGGACGAGGATGAGGAGACGAGGGCAGAGAGGAATGGGACAGAGCGAGTGGGAGCGGAGTGGTGCGGGGTGGAGCGGAGCGGGGCGGAGCGGAGCGAAGTGATGGGGACGAGAGCAGAGTGGACCGGAGCAGAGCCGGGCGGAGCGGAGCGGGCCGGCGTGAGACCGAGTGGAGCGGAGTGGGACGGAGCGGAGCGGGTTGAAGCACAACGGGTTGGAGCAGAGCGGAGTAGAGCGAGCTACGATGTGTTGGTGGGCCGCTGTGCGGGAGGTGTCGTGGCGTGGGTGAAGTGAGGAGAGGCAATGCGGAATGGGACACATCAGGACGGAGCGGAGTGAGCGGGCCGCGACGAGGCAGGCAGAGAACGTCGAGGCCAGACGAGGCGGAGCGGGGCAGGGCGAGGGCGGCGTGCGCGTGAGCGCGGAGGAGCGAGGGAGGGCGTGCGCCAACTTCGCGTGCGCGTCCGGCAGGTCCGGCGCGGCTTTGTCGCGGCCGTCGACGCCGCGGTGCAGCCGGCAGGGGCGATAAGTGCGGGCCCGCTGTTGTGTGCCGCCGCGACGCGTTGCCTTCAGAGCACTCGCGCGCCCGCGTTCGCTTTCCGCGCGCTGCCATTCTCTGTCTCCCGCCCGCCCGCCAGCATGCTTGCCTGCCTGCCTACTCCACCCGCCTACTTCGTCCGCCCGCCCACTTCGCCCATCAGTCCACCGAATCTGCTAGCCCTATCCGCCCGCACTTCATCCCTCCCGCCCGGCCGTCCGCCCGCCCGCTAACCCCTTTCACCGCCCGCCTGCCTACTCCACCCACCTATTCCTCTCGCCCGACTGCCTATTCCACACACTTAATCCGCTCGTCCGCCTGCATATTCCACCCGCCTACTCCACCCGCCTACTCCACCCGCCTACTCCACCCGCCTACTCCACCCGCCTATTCCACCCGCCTACTCCACCCGCCTACTCCACCCGCCTACTCCACCCGCCTACTCCACCCGCCTACTCCACCCGCCTACTCCACCCGCCTACTCCACCCGCCTACTCCACCCGCCTACTCCACCCGCCTTCTGCGGTTGCCTACTCCACCCGCCTTCTGCGGTCGCCTACTCCGCCTGGCTACGTCCGCCCGCCCACTCCGCCCGCCCGCCCGCTCGACGCCCGCTCGACGGCCCGCCCACTCCGCCCGCTAGTCTGCCTGCCGGCCCACTCCGCCTGCCTGCTCACTCGCGTCCACCTCTGGACTTGTAGCGGCGTCCTCGCCCTTTCCGATCCCTTGCTGTTTTGCCTTGCTATCTGGGTTACATTTTAATCGTCTTGTATTGACAACGTTTCTCGTTGATTTAACTTCAAGTGTCACGGCCCCTCTTTTGCTGTCGTCATGCTCCTCTTCTTTCCCATGTTGGATATGTATTTTATCTCTTAACTGTATTCTTTAGGCCCCACTTATTATTATTCTCCTTTCACACTTATTTTTCCTGAGGCTTTATTGGTATTTCTGCATTTCTATTTCACTAGTTTTTTTGTGAATATCCTCTCTTTCGTTTTGCTCTGGTCCATCTCATTCCTCTCTCTTGCACCTCCTCCGCTTTAAGCTGAGGATGCATACCTTACAGGGCAGATGGACTTACATTACATGGGAGAAAAACACGCGTTAGTTAAAAATGCAATAGTGTTTGAAAAATATGTTTACTTTCCAGCATTGTAAACGACTTTTTCTGTACCAAGAAATCGTTCATAAAAGGGCATTTTAAGGCACAAATGAGGACGAATTACATTTTATGGTACGACTGATTGCGTCACTACACATTCAGCCAATTGCAACGAGATAATAGTCCCCCCCCCAGGTAGCGGTAAACGGAAACGCCGACAACCGTTTTCTCCCACAGATGTCAAATACCAGGGACGTCACAAGAAAGTTGTTTCGGAAAATTAGTTTGATTCTCTTATGAATTTATAATGCTGTTAAACAAAAAACAGCGTATGCAACTCATTTATAATGTTGCCTTATTGCATTCGTACAAATTTGTTAACTCGCTCCTAACGTCGCTCGTTTTCAAAAGCATGTGATAATGCAAGAAAGCTTAACATTATAAACGTATTGCATAAACTATTATTATTACTTGATAAATTTATTTGATATATTAAAACTAACGTTAAGTTCTCATTGCACTTGAAAGAGTTCATTTATTTTTGACAATTTTTGCAAACATATATTGTGTACCCTTCACGAATTAGACGTTTTAAACATACTGAACTTCTGACTGAACTGAACTGTTTTAGGTCTTTATTTGAAGGAAATCGATTTGTTACCGTACTTCGTTTTACTTGCTGTAAATTGTTTGTCTTAAATTAGGTACACTTTGCCATGACGTCTTAGATTTTTTTAAACAAATGAAGCATGCACGTATCGGATATTTCGAAGGCTTAAGTAAATTTTAAGCCTTCGAAGGAAGTTTTTAGGTCCTCTTGTCCGTAAACAATAAACTATTTTATCTTATAACCTCAGGTTCAAGAAATTTCGGGATGGGATGTCGCCCCCCCCGACCATCCACCCGTCATATTTTACTTCTCTTCATGAAGGATAGCATTGATTGTACAGAAAACTCTTTAAAAAAGCGTCTTTTGTTCTTTCCAGCATAGTTGTTTTGTTTTCTGCCATTTTCTGCCAAAAACACTGAATGCTTTCAGTGTTTCAACATCCATAAAATTGCTCCATAGTACCATAGGTCTTCATTTTGTTTGCCTCGAACACTTCTAATTACACACTTTGTTCCATAATATCCACCCCTCCTTTGTTTCTGTTAAAGAAGTGAATTATTTCTGCCTTCGTCTTTCTTGCAGATTTATTCTTAGTGAAATCGTTATTCATCACGCTTAAAAGACTAACTGCCTTATTTTGGGACTATGGAGGTAGTGAAGACGATTGTTGAATAAACTTCACTGTTTCTATTCGACTTTTTTCTAAGGGAATATCTCACATATGTGTTTTTAAAGTTCCCATTGCAGTTTTTCCCAGATCTAAAAACTTATCAAGAAGGTCAAAAGCAATGAAAAAGTTTTTATTGTAATGCTTCTAATACAACTATGTACAGTTTTCCCCAGTGAAAGCACTGTATGAAAACCTAGTATAGTTTTCTGTATCTTGCCTCCTGGATGTTCCCTACTGTATAAATGTGTTGACATTTAACAACGTATCCTTATTCTAACTGGTATCTCCCACAATATTTAATTCAGTATTTACACGGCTTCTATGGCATACACTGTATGAAGTCGCATCTTCCACGAAACAGACCAACTGTAGTACTATACTACTAACTCTGTAGTACGATACATTCCCGGAACAATTATAATTCTGCACCAAACGTGAAATGTATTCCAAATTTATTATAGTGGAGCTAGCTTATCTTGCAAAAAACTACATGTGAACGTGCAGTTATTACAAAATCTTAGGGAAATTTGTACACTTTCAAATCTATTTACTAATATGCATGAACAATATATTGGATTTCAATGTTTGCCTGAAAACAATTCTCATACAGGGACATCCCAGCTCTTTTCTATTCTGGCCATAAGCAGAATTCCCAAAAAACATATTTATTACCCATTTCGTCTCTTTCAATAGGTTTTTTCTTTGCAGAAAACGCTCTATTCGCTTAGCGGTTTGTGCAAATTATTATCTCTTCAACCATACCATTTTTCGTCTGAATTTTGTCCTTGTGTCTGCGGGTGTGTAGATTACACCTTTAAACTTAGGTCCCGGATTTACACGAACAATATTTCGTATGAAACCTTTGAAAATTGTTTGGTATCCATGACCATAATTTTCCATCAGGTGCTGTCATATTATTGTCACTGTACTCCCTGTTAACTGAATCATAGTCGCTTTCACTTTCACTAGAACTGCCAACAGAAAATTGCTTCGTGTGTCAGGTGTTTGGTATATCTGAACCACTAACTACATTCTGTTTTCAAATTTCATGTTCACTCCTTTCTCACGACACAAAAGAGGAATTAGAGGGATCTACCGTAAAAACTAACGATCTAGAGGTGTTGCAGAGAAAGTACAAAAAGTGTTTAGTAAGGGGAGAAGAACTTGCAATTATGAAAAACGCCCAAACATCCCAATAATTAAATTCCTAGCTTTATCGAATATGCTAATGCCATATCCAAATGCTCAGGTTAAAAAAACAATGAAGGAAAACAAAAAACGAAAACAAGACGTTTCGCCAAATAAATCTAGAAAAGATTTCTAAAGTTGGTGATGGCTGAATAATGTCAATGTTTGGAAGCATCCTAGTATTAATGAACTATTCAATATTCCATTAGTCTCATTTATTTATCTCCTTTCTTTTCTTTTTCTTTCTTTCTTGACTCCTTCATTCCTTTGTAATTTTGCTCTTTCAGTGTTCTGAGGTCTTTTAACATTCGTTTAATTCTTCTGATCTAATTATCTCTAATACACCACTACCTTTACGCCACTTTCTCTCGCAAACGTCTCAATTCGTTCGCTAATTTCTTTTATTATAAATTGTTTCTTGGATGATCAAGAGGGAACATAGTCTCTCAGCCATACCTTAACAAATGAAATATTTTTAATGAATAGCCGAACTCTTTCTCCCGCATCCGACGGATTAGTAGGCTTGTAATTTTTATACGTGAGTATTTCTCCTAGACCTCTTCCGCTAGACAAACCATCTCATCAAGTAGCACCCTACGGCTGGCTGTCCAACCGCCTCATTGATTGATTGATTAGTGATTCCTGGCGCGTCAACTGCTAAGGTCGTTATTCCCGTAAAAGTGGTGTAATCTTTTTATCGTGAGAGGTGGCGATGATCTTCCCCTTCTGGATGGCGAGATCCGGCATCGCCCTAAACGTCGGATACAGGGGATTTCCGTAATTAGGCATCTCCCATCAGCAGAGCACCGTTCCAGCGGGGAGAAACTCTTACCTCCCGGCTGGTCTGCCGGCATGTGTGGTAGTGTAGTGCATGTAAGTGTAAGTGTTCGTAAATAAGAGGTGCGGAAATAACAGGCAAGTGGAAGGAACGATCAGGCGTGATCCGTTCATTAGGGCACTGCTCCGGCGCAGGCCTGTCAGTGGCTGAACGCGACCTAGCTTTGTAGCTATTGCCGAAAACCCTGCCACCGTCCGGACTGAAACCCCAAGACCTCCCGGCTGGAGGCACTGCAGTGACAACAATCGATGCCCTGAGCCAACTAAGCCGGTCTGTCCAACTGGATTCCATTTGTGCGAATCCCAGACGTCCGCTCGCCCGACGGCGGCGCCAAGTCGCGACTCCGCCCCAACCCCCCACCGACGCTTTTTCCAAGGGCCGAAGCTCTCTGCGTAATCGGACAGCGTTTGTAATTAACCCGAAGTGGTGGCAAGTTGCGACCCCTTTAAAATAAATTATTCCCACATAATGGCGTCAACGGTTAGGAAATTTATAGGGAAACTTCGCGTGGCGGGGTTTATCGTTCGCGGGGCAGGGCGGGTGGGGGCGGCGGAGGGGGGAAATTGCCGGCGTTCTGTGTCTCCGGAGCTCCCAGGCAATTCTCGTCTTCCGCTCTGCTCAGCGTCGCGTCACTCTCGGCGAGGTCGAGAGTGAGAGCGAGAGGTCGACAGCGCGGGAGAGAGACAGCGCTGCTTGCGGCACCGTGGAGTGCCTTGCGATGCGATGCCGTACCATCCGTCGGCATGCGATGCATACAATGCATGCGATGCCATGGGACAGGATGCGATGCGATGCGACGCGACGCGACGCGATGTGATGTGATGTGATGCGATGCGACGCGACGCGACGCGACGCGACACGACGCGACGCGACGTGATGCAATGCGATGCGACGCAGGTGCTATTCAAGGCGATGCGATGCCTTGCAATGCGATGCCCTACCATCCGTCGGCATGCGATGCACACAATGCATGTGATGCGGTGCGATGCGATGGGAGAGGATGCAATGCGATGCGATGCGACGCGACGCGACGCGACGCGATGCGATGCGACGCGATGCGATGTATGCCTTTCAATGCAATCCAATGCGATGGAATGCGATGCGATGCGACTCGAGGTGACGCGACGCGGCGCGACACGACACGTCACTGTATGATGTGACGCGTTTTTACCCGATTCAAAGCAATGCAATGCGATTCGGCATGACACGATGCGATGGGATACGACGCGATGTGACGCGATTTATACTCGATTCAAAAACATTTGTAAACCATTGAAAGCAATGCAATGCGATGTGTCGCGACGCGACGCGATGCGTCTCTTGTTAAATATGGTGCAACGTTCATGCCGATCAAACCCACATGGGATAAGGTGTCGCCAATGACCTTGCAGTTGAATGTATTTTGCTTTCATCAGACATAGCAAAATGCTGAGCCGCTATTGAGAATACATTTGAAATCAACACACCACCGAAAATATTTTTAATAATATTAATATTAGATGATTTTAACCTATAACAGAATGAGCCACATCGTATCTCAGATAGGTTGAATTTTAAGTTGATGAACTGGGACGTCCAGAAAGGGGGAGAGTATCTGAGGCAACTAGCCCTAGGACCCTAATTAATTTGGATTCATTTTTTTCATTCAAAACATATAAAAATGTTTTACTTTTAATTCAAATCAACCACTTGAAGTAATTTCTGTTGCGTGGAGAGATGAATCCAGTTGTTTTTTGAGGGGGAAGGAAACTTTTCTTCGAAATAAGGGGCTGCCGTAGATAAAATGCTCCATGCATAAAATGCTCTTTTCACTGAGCGCTCCTTTCATGACGGTTTCTTAACTGAAACTTGATGAAACTGGTACATTGATTTTATTTATTAATTTCTTCTACATGAAGAAGTGACTTCTCAAACACACCGCATATGCACGCATTATTGTTGTGACATTCGTACTCAATACTTTGTAATTAGTAATTAATATTGATAGTGGTGGCATGTACTATAGTAGTAATTAATTCACGTAATAAGAAAGATTCTTGGATTTATTCCAACGTTCTTGTACCAAGTTGGATATTCTAGTCAGTTTTCAATTAAAACGTGTTATTCAATATGAAATGTTGACATTGTTTTCTAGTTCCAGGATCTTCTTTGTTCTAACACTAAGCATTTCTAACATGAAATACCTTGATGTATTTCTTTTGTCCTCTGCCTATGACCTCGTCGTTGTCATTTTCAAAGCCTTTTCTCCATTTCTATTTATACACATTCCTTTTCTTCTAATTAACTTTTCATGAATCTGTGTGACGTATATGTATCCCTTTATGGGAATTAAACTGACTCCAGCAGTGGAACGTACCTGACCTTAGTCTTGGGAACTCAGAAGCAAGCATCAGTAGTAATCTGAAAGTTGAAGAAATACGGACGATGACGCGTGGAGCCAACCATTAACCTCAAAGTTTTCCGACGAACATAATTGAAGGTGAGTTTGAAAAATGCATATGACAGATGTTACGATCCTTGCATTCATTATTGCACGCATTATTTTGAGGTTCGGTGGATTGTTTCAACCGTATTGGGTTACGTATATAGAAGTGGAATTAGAATCATTGTGTAATTTTAGAACAGCATGCATAAACTGTAAATAATGATTCTATTAAGATTTGGATAAATAGAAGATGTGAAGAGCTTTAGAACAATTTCAAATTTGCTTTAATGTGCCACCCCACCTTGAGCAGCACATGCTAGAGCGATAATCTTCATTGCCTCAATGGTCGACCTGGGAGTATTTAGAGATCATTTTCAAATTCCTTGATAACAGTTCCCTAAGAGTATTATAACGGCATTACCTTAATTTTAGGGTTCATTTGACTGACTTAAATTTACTAATATTTGTTTCTTATCTTTCCTGTCCCGATTATCATATCAATTGCACCACGATGGAGAGATATATTCAAATGTTGTTAGAAATGTTTGTTTTCCGACACTATATCAGGATGATTAAGTAGATAGGCTGATATTAGGCAAGCACTTTATGATTTTATAGTTGGTTTTAAATAATCTTTGAGAGAACTATCAATAATATATTTCTGGCTTCTAGCGCATGCACACACCTTAATTTACGTATGTCGTTTACGTATGTCTGATTACAATGTATCTGATTATACTCTGACGAGGCGAGGGTAAATCTGATAATGATAAATCTCTCTACGTAGAAGAATGTATTAAATTGCTTCTCTTAAACCTCTAGGTATGTTTTCGTACCAAGTTCTAGTATTGAAAAAAAAAAAAGGAAATTGAAAATTTGTCTTACAATCGAAACTTTGCCAGGTTTTAAAACAAGTAAAAGTCCAATGTAGCCTAGCGTTTGGTAATCGACGTACACCACGAACCACAAGCTCCTGAACTTCAGCGTCACAAGTCTTTCAAGGAAAATCATCTCATGTCCCTCTCTCCCTTCTTTACATTCATTTGTCATTCGGTTTGGCAGCGCGCTTGCCTCTGAAAATACATCTGAAACCAATATAGTGAATTTTATTGGTTTGTATTGTCTGCTAATGGTAGTGTGTGTGTGTTTTCTTTGTAATTCACAGTCACAACTGAGATTGAAATTAGTATGGTTATTGGAAATACTATGGAACAGTTATAGAAAGGTATGAATGTGCACACTGTAATATCATAAGTTAAAGTCAATATTAAAGCCGTGCGAACAATATTAATGTCCATAGCCTACTCTAACGAATTTGAATTGAATTACGGAATCATAATATATTTTAATCTATTTTGTTCTCTATGTTCACATTTTTACATACTAAAAAAACCCTCCACTTTCATGTTTTGCCACGAATATTAAAGAAACCTACTCTCCTGCAACAGAAAAAAATACTGCTGAACAAAACCACTCAAAATTGTTTTCCAAAAATCACACACATTGCTGAAGAACAGTAACAGTTGTAAAACACTGCAATAAATTAAATATTTTATCATGCACAGTCCCCACGAGTAATACAATACTATAGTGTAGTACCAAGAATGTTAAAATTGTTTTACACATTGAGAATATCAAAAAAGGTTCTGCTTCATACCCCAAAACGTGAATATTAAATATTTAATGGCAGGGATCCCTTCCATAGAACCTTGCCGACGTATGTCGCCAGCTATGCTACGAGTAGTGACCTTCTGTGTATGAGAATTCAGTCATTATACGCAGTAGAAGATTAGGCGGAATTACAAAATCAAACATTTCGATGATCAGCCAAAATCAAAACAGTTGCATTCTTTCCGATTTTCTGGGTATCTAACTAAATCAAACACATCTCTCAATATGAGCCGCATATATAGTTTTCATTCAATTTCTTCATGCATTGGAAAATAGTAATGTGGATTGATCATAATAGAACTGGATATGGTGCAGTTGTGATTTCCCTCACTGCAAGTTGACACTGAAGACATTTAGAATTTTTATTCGGATTACCAATATTAATTTTGTCGCCCAAGCTTGGCATTAGTTCTTTTGAAGTAGGACATCGAGCAATGTCGGTAGGTCAGAACATTGGATCCCTATTCTACGGTACCACCGACTGCACCGTGTTGACCGCATTCGGAACTTGGCCAGGAGCGAAATGGTTATTGCGGAGCCTAGCCTTTCAACTTGTGGCGTAGGTGGGGGCAGCGGGGCGGGCTGCGCGGGTATGCACCATTTTAGGGATGATACCAACTAGAAAATTTTGTCGTCGGAATTATAAAATTTTAATGATGTATTTAAAAACTATATATAATATTATTTTTATATAATATATAAATATATATTATATTTATATATTATATATATAAAATTATATATATTATATATATGTAAAGAAAATATATTTTCTTTAATTCGAATATTCCGCGCTTCCAACGCTTAGCGTTTCGTTTTTAGACAGACGAAGTACGATGATAGATAGACAAAAGAATACGGAGAGCAAGTTTATTAGATTATACTGTATTTAAAATAAGTAAATAGAGAAGCGTAGTAATAAGCGTAAATTGTCGTTTCTCTGTTTACAGGTAAGAGTAAAGTATTATAAATAGTTTTCTGCAATAATGTAGTTGATAAAAAGTGAATAAAACTTTTCTTCTGTTTACAGTGAAACATTTTGGCTTAATACATTTTGGCTTAGGGTGTCCCTTATTTTCCGACTTTCAAATTTTTGACAGCTCACCCTCCAATTTTTTTTCGAATGACCTTAAAACATGCCTATACAAAATGTTGTTGAGATCGGAGCATTGTAACCCGTGCCGACTTGAGCGCGAATTCTCATGACGGACATGTCCAGAGGTATCACCCAGTGCTGAGTCATGCCCAAGCACAACAATACATGAATTTTAATCGATCGTGACACTCGTGTTTACAGGTCGCTAATGTAACATGTCATATGTTAGTGTCATGCAGTGACGAAAAACGTGTGTTTTTAATAGGAGATAGTATTAATCATTAATATAAAACTCCGAATAACTGGACACAATTTACCATCAAATAAATAAGAGCTTGAAGTTGAATTTAATAACATATGGGAAGTAAAATGGACAGTTAGTGCAACTGCTGAATTTGTGGTTCGTGAGTGCATGATATTTTGGGAGAAAGCAAGAATTCCGGTAAGAGCTAATCAGCATTGTTCGCTAAAACGCATTAACTTGTACTATTCGGAATGAAGAAAAATACAAAAAAACGCAAAGAAGTGTGAAGATATTTTGAAGCATCGTGGAGAGTTTAGAAATAATTGGAACAATCTATTTGATATTGCACATCCGAATGCTTTACAAATGATTACGTTGGAAGAAGACAAGATATTTTTATTTCGTCAGAGAAAGCTAGGATGTAAAAGCTATCTTACAGGACTCGACGAACATCTCGCGAATAGAGAAGAAAGGGATAGACAAAGAACATTACATTAAGAAAAAAACATTACAAATTCTTTGCTGTGATACAACTGCAAATCAAACACTTGACGTTTTGAAGGAGTATATGTCTTTCTTGAAGAAAATTTGGACAGAACGTAGTTCTTTCCGTGCCATCATCACATATACAAACTTATTTTACAATGTGTGTTTGAATGTAAAATACGTAATGTAGCAAGCAATCCTTACACCACTTTCTTAGCATTTTAAGAAAAGCTAGAAAAGATTTAATGACATTCATTTTCAAAGGGGCAAAGAAAATATGGGAACGTTCTTTAATGAGTCCGAAATTAAAGAAATGTTGGACTTTTATGAAAGTAACAAACTAAAGATACATCTTCCCGGGGTAATGCATGCAGCTAGATAGATGGCAAGATATATTTAATATTTAAAACGTTTCGGCCCAGATCAGAATCTAAACTATCTTGTGTAATTAAAAGTCCCTTAAATAATCTTTCTGTTGATTGTAACTGTTATGTCAAACCGTGGCTTTAGGACTGTGCAGTTGTAAAAGCTACTTATTAAATTTCTAAAACTCGCATGAAGGTATAGATTTGAAAATTTCAAAAGCAACTTTTAAAAAATGTAGTATTTATAAGAAAAATTGTCTGTTATACCACTCTCTGATGATGAAGTAGATGTACAAATCAAAATCAAAATTTAGCGAATTTAGCCTGATAAAATCTACACATGGAAGAGTGTTGTATTACTTTTTGTGAAGAATTGGATGGAGAATAATATGGTAAGCGCAACTGTATCCCGATAACTGTTTTTTAATTTTTTTTTTCGAACAGACCACTTCGGACCACGCAGGCATGCTGAGAATGCAGTTCATCAAGAGGATCAGCATTACGCTCGATCCGATTTGTACTCCCCAGGGTTTTTAGCCCTGGGTATGAAAGCTTAATGATGACGATAGTGAGGGGCGAAAGGACACACACATAAAGACTCATGCCCGAGGCGGGACTCGAAACCGCGGCCCTTCGGTGCGAGATCGCCACGAGCTCTAGCCCGTTCTTTAATTATTAATTCGTTAATGTACAATATATCTCCTAATTCAATTTAATCTCCATTTCACTGAAAACCAAAGCCGACTTTGCGCCAAGTAAAAGCAACTATCTGTTCTCTTGCCTGAAGATGGATACTAGTTTTATTCAAAATTGTCCTTTGATCTGGAAAAGCTACTCTTCATATTTAGGAGCTAAAAGGTGAATTATAAAGTTGAAAGCTGTAAATGGATTCGCTGAAAGGCCTGTTGAATTAATGCAAGATTTTCCTGGACTACTGAATGTAGATGAGGAGCGAAAACAATTTTTGTTGTTGTGCTGTTCAAAAACATTATTCATTGTACGCATATTTCAAGAAAAAAACGCTGAAAAAAAAGTATCCACAAGAAACGTTAAAACCATAGCACAGTCTAAAGAGTGAAAATGAATTAAATTGTAATATAAAATTATATATTAAAAATGTATCAGTAGTTTTCCTTTGACTTAGCCCAACAAAACTAATGATCCCTAGTATTCAAATTTCACGCTTGAATAGTTGTATATTTAAATTATGAATACTAACAAAGAAAAGAAAAATGTAAACTGAAACGCGAAACTGTAAGCGACTATTCTTCAGTAGTCAAAGAGTCCTATTTCAACGATTATTTTATCTTAATGGATGAACTTTAATTAATGAAGGAGTGATACCATTAGTTTTCCCCCGAGTGACACCAACTGAAGCTACGCTATTTCTTTGACCCAGTGTCGTGAAGGTCGAGGCCACGATCGGGAGTCCGTGGCACGAGTACCACGACGAAATCGCTCCTCTACGCAGTTCGCCACTCCGCCACCAAAGACAACTCCATCCCCGTTGTAAAACGGTGGGGTTACTAATAGTTGCCTCTCCCCACGCTAGTTGCGCAGAGAAGCTCGTGGCATGGCACGAGCCGTGCCACTGCCACCAGTAGAAGACATTGACACCACTACTTTAACCCTTCGTATAAATTGCGCGATGCTTGTAGTAGCACACTCATCCTTGCTCCATCCTGCAGGAACTAAACATGTCCATCGCTCACTTAGAGCCGCGCTACCAATGCGATCTTGCAGGGATTGGCTTCTTGCCTGGTCACCCTTTAAAACGGGACGGCTATGGCGCTGCGATCAGCGTAAGCGATTCGCAGAGCGGAGAGACGGAAGGCGCCACGAGGAGCGACGCTCAGTTGGAGAGAGTATATCGCAAACGATGTCCTCTTACGGCTCTGGTAACTTCGCAAGGATATTTCATCACCTTGCGAGAACCTGAAACTTTGTCGTTGGACGGTAACATTCCTACTGGCCGGTACATTATTTTAAATCACTCAATAAACACTTGCTCAATTCGAAGTTGTACTTCTTTCTTTCTCTATTCCTCTCACTCTCTCTTACTTTCTCTCACACACACATTCACTGTCTTCTCAGTTTCTTTTAAATTTTCTTTGTTCGGCACTACATCCTATTTTTTTTTTGATTATGTACGCGGTCGCTTTAATACAATCATTCCTTAGATAAATATTACTGTCATGCAACATATCATTCATTCATTAACACAATAAATTTTCATATAAACAAAAAAATCGAATACATCACAATGAACATAAATGAAAGGTGACTCCAGAAAGAGTTCTCTAATACATATTTTGAAAATGTCGGTACTGTATATTTTAAGAACGTGTACTGAAGATTTACATTTAAGAAACAAATTATGGAGAATGAAGTAAATAAGAGTGATGAGATTTAATTATAGAACAGTGATTAGCAGTTTGATCACTTAAAAATTGTAAAAGAGGGTAAAGTAGAGAGAGATGAATATTCGTCTTCCATTGCTGCGGCCAGGGTTTGACCTCCGACCGATCTCTGCCGATTCCGGTTCGATTCCTGCTCTCTCATCGGTTGATCACAACAGAATTTGATGAAAAAGGAGGTTTTCACATTTCTATCTTGTTTCATCTACCATTTCTTAGTTCTTATAATCGCTTTAAACTCCAACAGAGAGCGAAAAGTGACTGAACTGAAAAGTGAGTTCTACAAGATAATTCAGTATTCCACGATTTTTTTCTTCTCCTTCCATATTTTCCTTTTCCGTCCTTCTGTCTTCTGGGTAATATCCTTCCCATTCCTTCTAATTATCTAGTATCCACCTATTTCTCATTCTCCCCTGTTCTTCTCCTTTTCCGACGCCTTCCCTTCAACTTGAACGTCAGTACGTTCAGTCACTTTCCGCTCTCTGTTGGAGTTTAAAGCGATGATCAGAACTAAAACAATGGTGGATGGCATAAGATAAAAAAGTGAAAACCTCATTTTTTCATCGAATTCTGTTGTGATCAGCCGATGAGAGAGCAGGAATCAAACCGGAATCGGCAGAGGTCGGCCGGACGTCAAACCCTGGCCGCAGCGATGGAAGGCGAGTCATTACATCATTGGTCGCCACCTCTGTCAAGCTGGCACCTCCACTTCCCAGATATTCAAAATCAACTAGCCTGTTATTTTATACTAATTATATAATACACTGAGGTGTCAAAAGTCATGGGATATCTTCTGATATCGTATCGGACCTCTTTTTTCCCGGCGAAACGCAGTAACTCGACGTGGCATGAACTCACGTCGTTGGAAGTCCCCTGCAGAAATATTGAGCCATGCTGCCTCTATAGCCGTCCATCATAGCGAAAGTGTTGCAGGTGCAGGATTTTGGGCACAAACTGGCTATTATGTCCCATAAATGTTCGATGGGATTTACATCGGGTGATCTGGGTAGCCAAATAATTCGCTCGAATAGTCCATAATGATCTTCAAACCAATCGCGAACAATTGTAGTCCGGTGACATGGCGCATTGTCATCCATAAACAATTCACCGTTGTTTGGGAACATGAAGTCCATGGATGGCTGAAAATGTTTTCCAAGTAGCTGAACACAATAATTTTCAGTCAGCGGTTCAGTTGGACCAGAGAACCCAGTCCATTCCATGTGAAAACAGCTAACATCATCAGCTTGTACAATGCCTTGATAACACCTTAGGTCGATGACTTCATGAGGTCTGCGCCACTCCGGATCCCCACCATCAGCTCTTACCAATTGAAATCGGAACTCATCTGACCAAACCAAGGTTTTACAGTCGTCTAAGGTTCAAACGATATGGTTACGAGCTCAGGAAAGAAGCTGCAGACAATGTCTTGTTGTTAGCAAAGGCTCTCAAGTTGGTTTTCTGCTGCCTTAGCCCATTAAAACCAAATTTTGTCGTACATGCCACATTGATTTCTTCTTTTATTTCCCTCAATGTTGCTTATATAGTAACTACGCAAACACGCAAACACTTCGGCCATTAAGTGAAGGCAGTTGCTGACTGCGTTGTCCATGAGACGTTATGCCTAAGGAGAGCCCATGAGGTATTTTTTCGGAATATTGAATTTCCTAACGATTTCCGAAATATAATGCTCCATGGGTCTAGCTCCAACTACCTTTCCGCGTTCAAAGTCCGTTAATTCGTTCACATCAAACTTAGAGTCACCCGCATTCAATCTTTTCCCACAAATAATGGAAACCGCGTAAAAACGTAATGTTCAAATGTTGCTACCAGACGGGTAGGAAAGGCGTACATTTTTTTCAATGAGAGTATGTTTGAGTACTGTGACAAAAATTTCGTTTGCAGATCTAGCGAACCACGCTATTCAGCATCATCCACATTATAAAGATATTGCGAATTTCAAGAATTTCTGGATTGACCTACGACTTTTATTCTAATTTAAGAAATTTATATGTTATGATTTCCATTATTATATCCAGATCTCACAATAGAGAGCAACTCATTTCAATTATCTGTTCTTAAAGCAGGTAGTCAAATCCGTTCTCCTTTCACCATTCCCATGAAAAGCATTCTTGAACCATTTTTATTCTTACAAGTCTTGGTCATTTCCCATAATTGTTATTTACGAAATAAGAATCGTAATAGTTATTACGATTAGAGATTAGAAAATTACCAACCGAGACCGTTGGTCCGAGTTACATATACGATAGGGTATTTTCATAACTAGTTATAATATGAGTATCGTGCATTTTAACCTCTTAGAAAAATGTCATTGTGACAGACAGATGTTCTTAGTATTCATAGTTATTGATATTCTGCCTTCGCAAGGATCACTGACCAGCGTACTCGCTTTCCATGACGCAACCCCGGGTTCTATTCCTGATCCGAGAAGCTTATAGTGTGCGCTTTCGTTGCAATGTCCTAGTATCTGTTGCTGCGTGACGATGAGAAAGCTCACTTCTCAGGTTGAAAAGACCAGAAAACGGCACAGGGAAGTCTGTTCTAACCACACGTAACCCATGGCCGCAAGGCTGGGACGCCGCTGGTAGGCCACGGCCCCGTCGCTTCTGCCAGTCAGACAGACTGATATTCTATTAAAGAGACTATGGATCATTACGACACTTACTCTGAATCTGAATAATGGAATAATTATATGTTGAAACCAATTTAATAATAAACCATACCGCTGAAATCATGATTTTTTCCAGCATCACTATGTCCGAAAATACGACGTTTTTCACCATCTCCTACGGCAATGATTAATTATGGTCGTCAGTGCTACCGAGCTCTTCTCAATGGCCACCCTTACGGACCCTCAGAATGTTGGTATGCACCCAGTAGTGCAACGAATTTTTCCGCTCCGCCTACCGCAAAACCGTTTAGACCCTGGGTTCATGAACACAAACTGATCCTTTTATACAGCTCCTAGTAAAAACTGTTACTTTTAGGGCATGCAAAGAGTGCTGAAAGTTCAATGTTTAGCACAAGTGCTAAAAACGAGACGATGCTCAAACATTCAGATGAAACAGGGTGACTTGCAACAAAGGAAACGAAATACGTTCGTGTGATCGCATCAGCTGTTGCATAATGCACATAGTGACTTAATAACATAGTAACTTAATATGATTGAAATAAAATAAAATAAAATAAAAGTCAGTAAGGTTGTCTAAAAATTAGAGTATGACACACGTAGTAAAATTATTTTATTTCGACTACACTACTCGGCCTACCGGCCTCCTGCCCCAACATTTGCTATCCGAAAAATAATAATGTCGCTTTTGTCACTCGTATGATAAATACCTATTTTGTGCAATAGTATAAAAGAAGCGTATTCTGCAAATTGCTATCTGTACGAGAAGTAAGAATAAGTCATTTTTAATATACCTTAAAAAGACAACTGTTTTGTTACCGTGCAAAGAGTACTTCACGTACGGAAATATGACGAAGTAAACAGACGTAATGTTTAGTAAAGCTTCCGAATTCATGTCCCTGTAAAATATACTGCTATTCCCCGATATATCCAATGCCTTACACCAATATACAATTACGAACGTTTTTCAAATATTACACTTTTTATGCATTTTAGAAAATGTTTATATTTCGTGGGCGAAGTGGGTGATTTTCTCACGGTCGAAATGGATTGTTTTTGCCGTGACCGTAGGTTGAGGCAAAAAATCATTAGAGCACTTAATAATCAGTCCCCTTCGCGCACCTAATATAAAAAAACTATCCCTGCCCCATTCTACACAATACCTTTTGGGATTGTCCACTTTTTTCAAAAACCTGTACAATTATTTTAGAAAAAATAAATATAAGTTTAATATTTTACTTGTATAATATACAAGTAAAGTAACTAAAACTATAAAATAAATCAATTCCGTGAAGGCTTTGACGTAAGTATGTCTGTATGCTTAGATCGCGAAAAGTCAAAACCTCTATTCCCGCCATTACTCCCATGGAGAGCAAAGTTTGCCGCGCAACGGTTTAGTGCGAGAAGCTGAACTTGTTGTTGTGAGAGAATGGATAGAAGGTCTTCCCAAAAAAGTTGAGTAAAGCGTTTCTTGTAATTTGGTTTTAAAGCCTGGCAAATTAAAAAATGATCATTTGAGAGTTATGTATTTTATGCTTAGATACTGATGTAAATAATTTAATTAAATATAAAAAGAAATTTTACAAGAGCAGTAATGTACAAGACAGATATCTAGTAATTTTGTTACAATTTATTTTATATAAACTCTGAAACAATTATAGTATCTGAAATGAGTGCATACTAATTGTTTTGACAGGCTAAAGAAGATAACTGCATTAAACCTCACAATATGTAATCATCCCAATTCCCTATTCGTTGTTTTAACATTATGCAAGTGAAGTGAAGAGGAGTAAAAAGATAATTAAATTAGCAATGTGTTACGAGAGATAACAGAATCAGGGAGTAAAATTGGATGTGTAATGTAAGCTCAATGAGGTGGTGCAATTGGTTGGGTCGCTGAATGCTGAGTGCTTAAGTATTTGATACCTTCGATCTGAACTGTTGGGAAATCTCTACAACATACGATCACTCTCATTTGCACAAAAAATTATTTAAATGGGTTTTTTATGACAATACTCAATAAAAATTACATTTTGTGTCCCATTTTTCAACTATTAATTTCAATAAATACTATACTTTTTAATCTTCTAAAATAATAAATGATGTTGTTTCCAACTGCAAATGTAAACGTCTTTATTACCATTTTGTTTTAAAGCAATATCCCTCCAAGAAATTTAGGTCAATGTATGCTATATAAAAATGACTGCTTATTTTATTAACATTCCGCTGAGTCAAAAAGGAATGTCACTGTAATGAAAATCTGGATATTATTATTTTGTCACCCAGAATTCCTGATAAGACATTCCTTATGAGTTTGCATGTCATCAGATACAATATCTAGATATTTTTCATTCACATTACTGAAATTTTATACCATCAGGTGAATTATGCTTATTTCGTCTTTACTAATGCGAAGTGCATTCAACAACATGTAACCGACGTCGATACCACAAAAGAAGTGTATGTATAGATGTGAATAAAACTGTTTTACAGGCAGGATTGTCATAGTGTCCTTGCAAATGTTGGTAAAGATTAATACAGCATAAATAACGTAAATAAATAATTTAACTAATATATTGGTAGACATCCCATTATCATTATTTTTTGGCTGTAGCCAAGAGCAGATTGGCTCCTCATATATTCCGCCAGAGACTAGTAGTGGTGCGTAAAATCATGTAATAAGATTCTAAGATATTTAAATCGTAACCATTAAAACATTAAATGAAGACAAAGCAACGTTAAGACATCAGATATTAAAACATTAAATGAAATCAAAGCCAAAGCGCAGTCCATGTGTCCATGTGTATTGTATTTGTTCAATATATGCGATTCTGATCAAAAGCAGTTCCAATTCCGAGCTCTTCCCGAGCAGGTTGTTGACATTTGAGTTAACATATTAATATCAATTAGGTTAATATATTTTGATTCGCTTCGAATATCGCTGGCTTAACATTTGTTGATAGCCTTTCAAATGAAAGGTAATGATAGCATAGATGAAATTTTTACAAGGTCTTCTTTATAACTGTCGCAATCCACTTTCAAAATTTGGTAAAAACAAGTGCGGTTTCTAGCAGCATAAAGGATTCGCTAGAGGATAGTTGCAGTGCATAAGATAAACATTTTTAATTCTATTTGTAAAACAACCCACCGTTACTCGCGCATATGTTTGTAACGCTGTTACTAGCGTGTTATATTTTATCTAAAAACTGTTTATGTTGTATTTATTGTGTTATTATGAATGAAATATTTACTTTAATATTCCCAGACATTTGTTATTGATTTCTATGACTTGTATAGATGAAATAATTCTTAAAGATGACATGCCGGTTCATAATTTTTGCTTATAACAGGCACTCAAATCAAAATCTCAGTCATGAAGTGAATGTGTTATATAAAGTAGATTTACTTAACCTTCCAGCGGGCGCGCTGTCGTAAATTTTACGACAATAGCAGATTTTTTTGTTTTGCTATCAACGCATTGTTGTCACAGACTTTTGCGTTCTTGGTATTCCTTGCAAATATCTTTAATGATGCATTCCTGCAGCCACTGTTTAGTTTGCACGCTATATTCAGTTTTTGTAACGCTCTATTCGGGATAAGTGAATAATGACGTAAACTTTACGCTGCGCGCCGGCAGTTGTGCTAAAATATTGTATAATAATTTGGCCTAATCGAAATTTTCTGTAAAATGGCCAGATAAAGAAGTCATGTGAACGAAAATCAGAATATTCTTCAAGACCTGTCTGATCGGAAGAAGATCATGAATTGGATAGTGACAGTGACAGTAAACGAATGTTGAAAATATAGACGAGCATCAGAACGATGCTGGATCGGAACTGATACTATTTACGTATCGTATTTGATACTAAATACGAACGTTTATCAACGGATATGTTTTTTGGTAGTAAATATCATTCTTAGATATTATAATACGGCATAAAATTCCATTGTTCTACAATTTCTTTGAGTTTTTCACGAGTCATTGAATGTCGTAAAATTTACGACACGCGCCTGCTGGTGTGAACATTTTACGCGTGCCCGCTGGAAGGTTAAGAAAGGTAAATCATAGAATACAATTAATTCAATAAACAATACATTTTTACCCCATTGAAACATCAGGGACACGTAGAACTAAAGTAAGCTTCTTCAGAACTACAATCATTGCAAACAAAAAATCGTTCTTGTGAGTTCTTTTCAAAGTGGTTGAAACAAATATTACAATAATACTGTGTGAACCTGGTTTGCCTCTTTAGACAAAAAGCGCATCTTCTTTTCTCGCTTCGTTGCTTTCCGTCATAACATTACTCTAAAAAGAAAACAAAACTAAGTAGCAGAAACTACAGCGAAGGGATGGAGGACGATGTTCTTTGTAAATCTATGAATCTTAGTTTTGATTTAAGATATAAAAAACACGATCAAGGTAAGACATTAAACTCTTCCGATCTTCACGCAAGCATTCAAGACACAAAAGCCAGTATATAACTGACATAAGAGTGGATGTGATAATCGTATCGAAACATAATGCGGATGCTCGCTCGTGAGAAAATATCTAACACGCCGCGCCGCGTTAATCAGCGCCTTCTCATATTGCTTTCCTTCGCAGAACTGATGAGAACGATGAACGGATGCAGAGTTGAATCATGCGGAAAGGCATTGCTCAAGCGTTATCTCCATGCATTGAAAGATGTCAATGTTTTAAAAGAAATCCAGAATTGTTAGAATTATTCTAACAGCGCGAGGAAAGGCGGGTTAAATGAAAATTTTATAGCACTCTGTTAACTGTTTCTTGGAAATGTAGTTAACAAACTGTTAAAAAGCAAAATAAATTAAAGACATTCATGGAATATCTCCGTAGTGTGTGTACATGTATTCATATGTTGATTGACCTTTTGTGTTTCAGTCCATGCAAGCCTGGCGAACGGAAGCCGTTCCTTGTTAATATATTGCGATTGCTGGTGGTTTAATGTTTGTGTAAAATGTAGATATCTCTTGCATGAAATTTGCATTGATACATGCAAAAATACATGTAACTTAAAACTGAAAAATTATTATGTATTTTTGTAGTTATTCATTTGTTATATTAGTCATAATTTTCAAATAATACAAAAAGTGTGGTTATTAAATAGAGATTTTTAAGAAAACATTTTTAATATCCTGAGGAGAGCAGAGCAGAGCAAAATCTAACACCAATGTACTGTAAATTAAATGAAAATTGTAGCATTTTATTAAAATTTGAACTAATTACATTAAAAATAATAATATTAAATACCGTGATTTAATACTATATAATAATATTAAATCCTTGAAAAAGGATTTGATAGAAAGAAAGCCCAGGTAACTCCGGGTATTTTGTTAGTTTTAAATATTATGTGGTATGAATTTGGAATTTATTAAAAACTAGCGTACCCGTGCGAGAACTCTCGCATGTTAAATCCCACCCTTTCCCTATCCATTTGTCTATCCGTTCCATAAAGGAGACGAACTACTAATGTACTTACAGAATATCAAAGAAAATAACAATGCAATTGATGTTTGAAACAAATTTTCAATTAAAGTTTATTCAACATTATAGAGAGATGTTCTTGGAACAATTCATACTTCTTTAAAAACATTTGAAGAAATTTTTCAATCTTCCTTGAAAGTTAGCTTTTCGCTTTCCTTGATAGTCAAATAATAGAAAAGGTTTTTACTCTTGAGAAAGCCAAGTAAAGTGGCGCGAAAATACTGGATCGAGCAAGAACAGACCTACTCATTGCAATATTATTTAACTTTCCTTGATTTGCTATGAAGAACCGAGTGGGTTTTGGAGAGTCAGGGTGCCATTGCTGGGGGTGAGAAAATTGAAAAATGATTTGTTTAATAAAAAGTATTGAATTATTTTCTGCGTCCTTACGTAGCTCAAGAAAAACAATTCCGAGCCAAAAACTAATCAAAATAATGTTTTCACCTTTGAGTACTAAATACCATTAGTTGGCATTAGTAAGCCCACTTCGGTATATAGGAATGTTGCTCAAACTATGTTTGCATTTTTAATATCTTAACGAACCGACACCTTGAGTTTAATATCAAACGGTGTTTTTTTACAATATGAGTTTGCAGTTGGGCGTTGGTGTACATACTTCCAGATACCGCCAACATTTAAATCGTGCGTTTGGACTGCGATCGTTGGCAGTTGTCGAGTGACTTGCACTATTCTTTCTATAATTTTAAATTTAGCTGTTTTTAATTGCTTCACGCAGTATTGTAGGCTAGCGCGTTTTTTTGTTTTTCATTTATTTCAAGCTATTTTACTTTAGCTACTTTAAAAAGTTTGTTCTTTGTGTTGTGCCATAGCACAAGTTTTCCCCCACTACCTCTGCGTACCCGTGCGAGAACTCTCGCATGTTAGACACCACACTCCGCCCTATTCTTCTATTTTCATTCTAAGAGGGAAAGTAGTTAACGAAACCTGTTTATTTGTTTAAAACCTATAAAGGTAACTTGCAATGTACTAACACAATTACAAATAAAATAAAAAACAATGCAATTAATGTGTAAAAGAAATTTTCAATAAATATTTATTCAATATCATGGAGAATTTGCTTGGAACAATTCCCAACACTTACTTAAAGACATTTGAAGTAATTATTCAATATTCTTTGTCAGTTAGGTTTAGTTTTTCGTGATAGTCACGAAAATATTAGCTTTTTACTTTTGATAAAGCTACGTGTCTGCACCCGTTGAATTGAAAATTTCATTGAATGATAACGAAACTATTGGTACAGGTAAAACACAAACACAGTCTTCACTCTTCACTGAACACCCACATCCTTCCACAATTAAGTACACAGCACTTATAGACCATGAAAAAACGTTAATTGAATAGTTTCACTACACGCATAAGAAACAATCTTCATAGGTGTAGGTATCAAGCAACTATAATAGTACTTCTACTTGTTGCTGGAGAGCAAATCTTGAATTAATGATTATGCAAATAAACCTCGTCAGACTGCACAAACTACGGTGTTGACAGAAGGCGTAAAGAAAGATTGTCCTTCTAAACGTGTCGCCACAAAAATTGCTACCAGCAGGAAGGACTGAAATATTGAGGTGGCCTTGATAGTATTAAAGCGTGGAACCGAAAAGTTAATTGAATGGATCGGAGAATGTCTCATCTTGTAGATTATGGTGTGAAAAACGTTTCTTTTAGGCCTTTGGTCTAAAAAGTTTAATTTTTGAAGACTCGAAAACGCTTTGTTTATGAGTTATTTGGCGATATTAGTTGACATGGGATGCGGGTTGCATTTTACATGAATATTTCGATGCGGTTTTTTAAAGAAATCATCCATATTTTTAAAGTCAAAATGAAATTCGTCAAGTCTCCGTGAAATTCTCTTTCTTTAGAGCCCTCATTTATAAAGATTGGTTGCGTGTGAGAGCCGGAACCCAAAGGTATACTACTGAAATAATACAGGAGACGATAAATTTACTACTTATTTGTCACGTTATCTACTTATATGTCATGTTATCAGAACATATTTTGCCAATGAAAATTCAAAATTACTATCGCTTAGAAATATAAGTAAACAGATTCGTTAACCTACATAATAGGAAGAACCGCAACCAAAGCATTGATTGGAGATCGTACGTTCGAGTCTCAACGGCTAAGCGGTCAATTTTCGACACCACATACGTGTTTGATAATAGTTGGACACTTTTGATATAATAAAGATACCGGTGTTGTCTACCAATATTTATTTTCATTTCTTTTTTCGACTCTCTAGCGATCATCTTCAAAGCTGAAAATTTATTTTAGCAAAGACAAATGTAACAAAGACTCTGTATAAATTAATAGAAAATTAACTAATTAAAATTATATACAAATTTATGCAAGTATACGTAAGTAATATGCGTAAAATTAAACAGTAAGTAAAATTAAATTAAATTAAAATTCTCTTCTTTTGATAAGTTCATAACATCATTCTACGTTAATTTTAAATTTTAATTAAATGTTTACTTCAATTTTAAATTTTAAAACTTTACAGGCGAAATGAATTGAACCGTCGCATTCGTCAATTCTCCTCGTCGATTCCAAGCATACGCTAAACAATTAAATGCCGGCCGCGAGCTGTCCTCCCTTTCATTATTTTTATGGTTGTGCGAAGGACTGGTTTCCCATTCCCGTACGGCCCAGCTCCCACGATTTAAAAATACAAACGAAGATCGATAGTGGCGGATTAATACCCAATGGAGCCCTAGGTCAATGCAAATGAGACCCACCACCCTCGTTTTCATTGACCGCTCCCTTCACGATATTATGTGTATTAGGGTATGCATTCTGAATTTATACATTAAATTATCTTTAAATAAAATTTGATGCAAGATTTTATTTTATTACATTTTTGAAGCACTGGAAAACTTGTTAACAAAAAGTATAGTGATCGATAATAAAACATAGAAATTTTACGTTTTAAAATACTTACAATTTGCTTTCGTTAAATGCTGTCATTGAATTCGATAGTTGCATTTGTGAGCTGAGAATGTCTTGAAAATTAATACATAGTTACACAAATAAGTGTCTAGCTCGTTTAATTATCAAAAAAAAGTTTCATGTCGTCGGGGCCCCTGCCCGTCGTGGGCCCTAGGCAATTGCCTAATATTGGTTAGGCCATCTGTGAAGATGGCTTTGAATTAGTCATCTCTATTGGACGGTGTGATTTTTGGAAGTGGTGTTTAGGAAACTTCTTTTTTGTTTTCTTTTTCAGAAGTGAACTTTTCAGAGGTTTCTTTGCTATACGTATGCCAGGAGAAATCAGATTATCCGTACCTCTCTTTTTCTCGACTACAGCTTCGTGCTTTGCAGAATTTCCTTTTGTAAATGCGAGGAGTTTTTTCTGTCCGAAACAGTAGGGTATTGAAACAGAATGTGAAAGAATTCCTTCGATTGGAAAATAAAAAAAATATTTACTTCAATCTCTATTTCCCTTTTCGGTCACACTGGTTCAGTTTTCTTGATCGCTTTCCACTTCTTGTTATCTTTAAAAGCATTCTCTGATTTTTCTTCTCTTTTGTGCTTTTTTTCTTTGTTCCATCACCCGAGCTTGATATCACAATATGATAGCGGGGTTGAAATGAAGCTGCATTTCAGAGAGGGAGATTGCTTTCAACAAAGTAGTTTATCATTTCCATAAGTTTCAAGCAAATTTTTAAAAAAAGTTCATGAGAATTGAATATGTACCATGACGATAGGGTGATAGTCAATTTCTACATGACTCTTTTTTAATATTACTGATATTATTTATACAGGAATAGTGAAAAATTGGAAAGCACACATTTCAAAGTAGTAACTTGGAATTTGCACTCTCTGGCGTTCTAAGTATCTATTTCAACAAACATCAACGTATTTTTCTCGCTTGCTTAATTCATATGATTTTTATACATGACTTAACAAAAGTTTTGTACATTGTAAGTCTTGAAGTCCTTAAAAACTTATAAAAATATGCGTTTTAAATTGAAATGAATGAGTGATTTCTATCACATTATTTGTAGGTTCTTTTTCAAATTGTAGGAAAGTCAAATTCAGAAACACGTAATAAGTCGCATTACAGAAATAGTGTTTCTCTGTTAGCACCTGTTTCCTCATATTTCTATCTTTTGTAGAGTATGTGAAATTGTGGATACGTATGTAAATAATATATTCTAAACTCTAGGAAGAACACGGGTGGACTTCATTATATATTAAGTGTACTGAATAATTAGGAGTAGAACTCTCTCTGCTATAACTTCGCGATTATGCAGAGGCAGCCTCAGAAGTTACGTAGCACGTTGATGCAACGACGTGTATCTGCACCCACATCCAGCAAAGCAAATTACGCGAGGATGGGTTTGCTCCTATGAAAATGCTTGGCTCCCTACTTGACCTATTTCTATTCATCCATTTCTGTGAATGAAGTTCTCGGAAGACAACGCGTCAATATGAACAAGAGCGCTTGAAGTAGTAAGTTATATCATGCTTCACACTCAACAGTGGCGGTTCCAGAAAGTATTTCATGGGAAGATAGTTTGAAATCGAGACTCCGTAAAATATTTTAAAATAATATATTTTCATTGTTAGCATGAAATAAAAATGTGTACGAGTATAATCGTAATGGAGATATTGCTTTGGTGAGATGGTATCTAAATAAAGTAGTTATTTGGTATAAATTGAGTAAAATATATAAATATACACAAAATACATAAATACATAAAATTACATAAAGATAGTCGGCTTTGTGGAGCATGGCCCAATGCTCCCCTGGACCGCTGCTGGCTCACCATCCCTAATCCTTCCCTTCTCCTAAATCGGTCGCTGTAAGGCCAGCGATAGAGGTGGCCGATCATGGAATAGGCCGAAATAGATAGGCCGAACATGGAAATTACTTCGAAATTTAAGAGAGAAATGAAAGCAGCAACTCTTTCACATTTGGACACTAGAATGATAATTTCCATATTCGTATCATATTCAAATGTCCTTTCCACCAGAGCTTGTTGAAGTTTTCGAACGCCGTTAACAGTCCTTACCATGGTTCTCACATTCAAGTTGCTCCAGGATGCAGTTTCGCTTCCGTTAGTTCATCATTACGTACCAGAAGGTTTTTCTTCGCTGATTATTTCCCGAAGCTACTCTTCAGTAAAACCATTACAATGAGAGATGCTCCGATCCTGAATGGCTTTCCTGTTCGTGTGGCCAAAACCCTTACCTCCAACGTGACGCAATTGAATTGAATTATTTTACAATTTTGTTTTTGTATTAATGTGAATTGACATTCCAAATTCGAAATTTTTGCAAAACGTGATACTTTGAACTCCGGTGTCTGTCAAGTTCGGTTTCCAGATGACGCTGATAAAGAAAATGAAATGTGCTCGTTTAAAAAGAATGTACGACTAAAAGAGACAACCGCGAATGTTGAAGTCGCGAATGTTAAAAATGGTAGCATTTCTCTAAAAGCGAATGTTCGGAACTCGCGAATATCGAAATCGCGGATGTCGAGGGATTACTGTATTATACGAGCGCGTTATTTAGAGTAACCAAGTTCTATACATTTTTGACGATATCAAGTGGGTTATTCAAGTTTGCGAAATTTATTTGCATTTTGTATTAAGTGTTTGGATTTAAAATGTCCTTTTGATGAGTTCAATTACTCATCAAGATTGACTGCCTGAAAGATTGACTGCCTTGGAAGTAAGCCCCTCCTTCTGTTGAATAGCTGTGAATTGACCTATGTGTGTGATTGTCTTCTTATTCGCGCAATCATTTTGATTTTTTGCATACGAGAGTGTGTGACTATTCAAACCACAAATATTTTTACTTTCTCGCTACCGCAACCGCGGTAGAAAGAAAGTTATGTAATGCTGCGCAAAAAACGGGGAAGTTTTGGCAGAAAAACTCTTATTAACGGCCCTGGCAAAGAAAAAGTGATCAAATCCAGATGATAAATTTAGGGGGGGAAATCCTCCAGCACGAGGTGTAACCAAAATCCATGTTTAGTGGGTTCTTCATACCGAAATATCGATTGACGGCAAAACGCCTGACCGTCTTCCGTCCGTTTGTCTGACTGAACAACGCTGGCGGCTAAACCGTTCAGACGATTTGCTACAAAATTGATATTCCTCAATCGATTTTGCTTATGTTGCGGTCTCTTGAATTTGAAACCGATATTTTTTGGGGACGGT
This sequence comes from Acheta domesticus, assembly GCA_031308135.1. Lineage (NCBI taxonomy): Eukaryota > Metazoa > Arthropoda > Insecta > Orthoptera > Gryllidae > Acheta > Acheta domesticus. Next base: position 247,553,454 of record JAHLJT010000631.1, read on the forward strand.
ACTTAACATGAAGCCCATGGAACATTCTCAAAATTGGCAAAAATTGGCTTCATCGTTTTTTATTAAATTTTGTTGTTGGATAGTGTGAAGGACATTTAAGAGATTTTTTCCTTAATGAAATCTGTTCCTTAAAAATAGATTTTGAAATAAGGTCACGTACAATGTTGCGAAAATTTGAGTACTTTTCGCCCAATTTTGCGTGAAAGTACGGGCGAGAAATTACGTACTGTTTTAACACCACTAGTTTATACTGCTTAAGCAATAGAGATAAAATAAAATAAAGTAATTAATGCAATTAAACATTGTTTCATGACACATTTTGCCACATACGTGCTATGAAATATAAAAACGATTTAACGTTAATTTCTGTTTGGGAGAATTAAACAATATATCGTATTTGTATTAAGCACACCAAAATCTATACGAAAACAAAAAAGTTTATATTAAAAGAAGATATTAGACACATAACAGACAAAAGAGAGAATCCAAGAAAAGGTATCCCAAAATAGTATTTTTAATTGATATTTTAAAATAGTACTTTGTAGTTTTAGTTACGTCAAATCAAAATTACTCCAAATCAAAATTTTGAGTAATCAAAGAAATTACTAAAAAAATTACACAACCTTTTTTTCGTGCAAGAACTCCGGATACATTGGAATTATTGTGATTCGCAAAGTTTGCCAATTCAGCTTCTTTATGTGGCCAAAGTCTTTCATTGTTTCTCAGTTAATCGTCAACTTTGGAAATATCTGTCAGTGCACAAGGGCTATTGATATTCTGTTTCATCGATTCCAAACAAAAATCAGAGTAACTTCACCTTTCACCTTTTATAATATGTCCAACAGTGTGCTGGCTGATACTATTGAATATATTTTTCTATAGAATTGAGGGTATAATGGAATTCAGAGGTACGATTTTTTAATCCAGACTTTTATCCTGCAAAAGTACATGTATAATCGATTATCCTAAAACAATGATTTTACTGCTTGGCTTCCTATTAGGAATTTGTGCACCATCAAGTTATTATTCCCAATGCATAGATATCTAACATTTTACAGAACCTAATTTCAGTAACAGAATATTGTTCATATTACTAAGAAACTTTCAAGAAAGATAACGAGAACCGCAAAAGATTTTACAATATTACACACGCAGAAGCTTGTTAAACAAGAGAGTGATGAAATTGCTCTGTAATTGCATATCGGCTCACTCGTCTCCCAAGTTTAATTAAAATCTATCAGCCTGCGAAACGATGATATCCGCGCATCCTCACCGTGCTGCAGCAAATCTAAGTGTATCCGCAATCAGGTGAGGGATGTCGTAGTCGGCGGTCCGCCTCCGTAATCCCGATATATTTTTACAAACCAGTGAGAAACGCGGACAAAAGCGCGAGGGCTGGCGGCGGACGAGCTCCGAGCCGGCGGGGGAAGAACAGCGGGGCGGGGGAATGGCTAAATTAATGAAGTTAATGCGCGCGGTAGGACAGGCTGCGGGGGACAGTCGTCCCTGTCACTCGACACCACTCATATTTCGCCCAGCTGGCTAATTTCCTCCCCCGTCTCCCTTCCGCCCCAGATTGCGCTCCGCTCCCGCCACCACCACTCCTGCCTACGCCCCCGCCTTGTTCTCCGCCCCGTCCCCACCCTAGAGACCGTCATGACTCCCTCTCCACCCCGCATTCGCCCCGTCTCCGCCCCCACCTCGCCTCCGCCTTCGTCCCCGTTTCCGTCCCCGCCCTTACTCCCGCCTCCGTTCCTACCCCCCTCCGTCAACGCCTCAATCCCGCCTTCGTCCACATCTCCGCCCCCGCCTTGCCCCTCCTCTTCCACGCCTACGTTCCCCGCCGCCGCCCCCGCCTTCGTCCTCGCCCCCGCCTTTGTCGCCATCTACGTTCTCGCCTCGTCGCTCTGTTCTCCGCCATGACCTCGCCTCTGTCCCTATACCCCTTCTGTCCCCGCTCCAACTCGCCTTCAGCCCCATCGCCGCCCCCGCCTCGCCCCGCCTCGGCCCTGCCTACTCCCCCGCCTCGCCCCCGCCTTCGTTCTCGCCTCCGTCCTCACCTTACCACCGACTATTTCCCCCGCGTCGTCCCCGCCCCGCCTCACCCCGCCTCGGCCCCCGCCCTCGTCCCCACCTCGGCCCCGCCTGCGTCCCTGCCCCCCGCCTCCGCCCCCGTGCGGCGCCAGGCCGCTTGTGCGACTGGGGTGGCACGAGCGGCGGCGGCGGCGGAGGTGGGCGCGAGAGCGGGGGCGGCGGCGGCGGCGGCGGCGGCGGCGGTGGCGCGCATGGTCCGGAGCGGCGCGCTGCCCGCCAACCTGCCTATATAAGCGCGGCGGCACGGGAGCGCCTGCCCCAGCCACGAACGTCGTCGACGCCGTCGCCACCACCTCCGCCGCCACCGCCGCCCGCTGCCGCCGCCGCCGTTGCCGCCGTCGCAGCAGCCGTCGCTCTCTCGCCCCCAGGCTCCTCCGCCGCTCGCTCCAGGTAAGCGGGCCGCGGCCGCGGGCGCGTGAGAGATGTCTTCGCGGGTCGCTGGCGGCGCGGAGGGCAGTCCGTTTAAACGCAAAGTTTCTTCTTTTTCTTTCTCCGCTGCCCCTCCTCCGCTGACACCTGTTCCGCTAGAGCGCTGCTCGCCCTTGCGTAGATTTCCGACTCGCTTGTTTTTTTTACGCATTCCTTGTGAAAGGTAGAATTTTATTTTCGGTCGGCTTTGAAATATGCAGCTTTGTGCGTATTTAAACAAACGTGAGAGTCAACATATGAATATCCGTAATAAATTTAAATAATATTATTTTTCACTGATTTCTCTTTAAATTTCTCTTGTCCATGTCACTAAATTTGTTACAAACTTTGCACCCGGTGCTCATTTATTTAATGGGTATTTTTTTAGGTTTTGACACATTTATGATGTATTTGTACTGATATATTGTGTTTTGCAAACATCTGGTACGTATTGTCACATCGAATGTGATTCAATATTGTCAATGCTCTCGTGATTTTCTACATGCACATTTCCTCAATGGTTTTTTTTTTATTGTTCCTCGCCATCGCATTGAAAATTATAATTTTAATATAAGTCGCATTTGATTTCATTACTACAAGATAGTTGTCTTGTGACATACATAGTGTACGTCCAAAGAATCGTCTAAATTTTTCTCGATAGATATTATTTACAAGTTTTGAGTAAGAAGCATCATCAATTATACTTCAATCAATTTGTGAAGAAATAACTATTACTGCAAATTTATGGTTGCTAAGAGAACTCTTCGTTCACATGCGGATTACATTTACGCGTGTATCATCCGTATTTAATTTTAACTCTTTATTAACTGAAAATTACTTCCAGCAACATATTCATTAATAAATGTTTAAATTTTATTTAAAAAAGTCGCATTCAATCACTATTAGCGAGAGCAAACTATCAGCGCCCAAATCGCAATTGATCACAGGAAAAGCATTGGTCGTTCTCGCTAGTATTCGTATTTCATTATTTCGTCAATTAATGCGATATGTTCAGATCCGTATTCTATCATTCACTTGTATATTTTCTTTATTGCATTTTTTCATTAAGAAGAATAGTTGCCCTCAGCAACTCGTGCCTTCAATTTTTATACTTTAGTATTGTGATACATATTAGCCAATGAATATTTACTGCAGAATTATGATAGTTATTTTTCAGTCTGAAGATTCATTGAACAATTTGTTCTCTTGAAATCGAGAGGTTATTTGTTGTCTTACGAATGAATTTCGAAACATTTGAATAAATTGATATTTGAAGCATATAACTTGTATGACTACGTATAATATGCTACGAACGTGTATCTTTCTGAAGAACTACATTTATTAGAAAAATGCAGATAATTATTTAATTTTTGAAAATGTATAGTTTATTTCTAATTTTTGCCAATCAAACACACATTAAACGAATTAGATTGTACGGGCTTTCGTCTGATTTGTGAACTAATTTTGAAAGTTAATGGAAAAATAACGCACAATTTTAATAGCCAGTAAATAAAATATCCAACATGATAGGTGTATTCTTACTCTAAATTCTTACGCCAGACCGTGAGGTCCAATACTATGTTTCTTCCGTTTTCACTTACAAAGTTCTGTATTTTGTGAAAAATGCGAGTACTCAATAAATCGTGCGACACCCACTTGTGTTTTGTGATTGTATTCTGCTTACCGCATCGAGTCTTCAAACATATTGTAGGCAAAGAACCCGTTCGTCTTACAAAGATATATTATTCATCTGTTCATGAATGGTCGTTCAGCCCCAAGTTCCACATTCATTCTAAATATATTCTGAATAATATTTTTTTCTGTTTTAGGATGTCCCACATTTGGTAGTTTGCACAATAATTTCAAGTTAATTTTATCATTATTTAATATTAATTTCCCGTCGAACACATACAAGGTTTAGTAATGAAGATAAAAATAGTTTCGTCTAACATGTAGTGAAGCAGGAAAAAATCAGGTGCGAAAAATCCTTCCGAGTCCGACATTTTTCCCAAAGTCTCTGTGAAGTGTCAAAATTATTTCTTTGATGATAGCTTCTTTCCATAAGCTGGGAACCAATTGGTTTAATTTATTGGTTCAGAAAACGTTTGGCCGATGAAACTCGAAACCACACCTCCGTCGCCAACAGGAAATAAGTGAAATATCGATTTGGCCAATAGTTCGTGAATTGATACGCGGAATCAGTCTCTAACTGGAAATATAATCCGCAAAATGCCCCTGAAAGCGAATCCAATACCATAGAATTCACAGTAAACTATCTGGTTGAAAATTCCGTCTATAATTTATTCGTCATTACTGTTCCTGTCTCTTCGTGTCTCAAGAAAGAGTTTTCTTTTCTTAAATGATTATAAATAGTAGACTTATAATGACATTTGATCATTACTTTGAATTGAAAACGATATTTTTCTTAGCAATAACGAGCAGAAAATACCAGATACGAAATGTTAATATCTGGCGCCGACACGACCAGAAAAAAACGCGACTCAAATTTATTATTCAGAGAGGAGGAGAACACGTGGAATGCAGGGAAGCAATCAGTGTCCAGCCAGGAATTACGTCAATGCGTGTTATTCAGCCGGCGACGGAGGGGGCGCGACGCGACGGTGGGCGGAGGGCGGGGGAGGCGCTGTCAGGGGGAGCGTGCGATTGTCACTTGCAGCCAGCCCCTGCGGCGCCCCGCTTCGGAAGAGGCCCCCCGGGGGAGGGGGGCAGGCGAAGTGATGGGTGGAGGGCGAGGGGGGGGCGGCTGAAAGAAGGGCGACGCCTCGCCGCGCCGATTGCCAGCCGTGCGGCAGCGACGTTTCGATTCCAGACGAATGAGCCTCGCCGAGAAACAAAGTGCCTTTCTTATGTCTGTGACGTCGATCGGCTTTCGTGGAATTCTTGAGTAATCTGCGGAATACCGGGAGAGACTGGAATAACCGAGAGATATTTGGGTGGTTCGTGGTATTCATGAAAAAAATGTAAACTTTTAAGGCCGATCACGAGCTTCCCGTTGTTTTAGTAATTGCGTTTGGTCTCGGAGTCATTTGTTAGAAATGGCGGTGAAGCGTGACGTAATATATTTCTGAAAAGTAGGAACCCGCCCCAGTACCAGATTCAGGGAATATATTAAATCGCAAGTTCTCTCTCTCCAGTATTCAAGAACAAACTTTTAGCGTAAATATACGTCAAAGGGAAATCATGTATCGTCGTGTCGTCGGGAAAATGATTGTCGTAAAAATTAGACATAGAAAGCCAATGGAAATCAATAAACTTAAAAAAATATTACTACATGAAATTCAAAGAAAATATGAGATACAGTCCTTGGAATGAGTTTTCCATTTTTCCGAGGTGTAAATAATTTGTATTCTGTTAATTGATATCTGGACGTGACTCAAAAAGGTATTCTACAGTCCTCATTATGATGTTCGTGCGAAACAGAGTGTATTTTAAATTCATATTTCTTTTTTAGTAAGTCTTGAGGCTTGGATTCAAATTCGAAAAGAAAAAAAATACGTTTCTTTTCGCTACTGGGCTGTCCGGAAGACGCCGCGTCCTAGGCACCTGTGTCTGGACGCGGCGTCTCCCGGACAGCCAAGTACATACTGACTCCGAGGGCGGAAGCCTACGCTCTCATTTCCGTGCATTTCTTTCCCCTTTGGTTTACCAGCAAACTTGTAACTTCACCAAACAAAACCACCAAGAAATTGACGAAGCGAATTAGGTAGCATACGTAATGTTTTTATCAATCGTAAAACGGTAACTTGCAAGTATTCATAATATTCACTTCCATTGAAAAAATTTGCTTCTGCCATTTGCAGCGTTGAAATTTTTGGCGAAGGTTAGATCCAACGCCCGAAATAATGATAAACTGTGTGATCATTGTACAGTTTTCAAATAATAACCTTTTTCATTAGGTATTGTACAGATCGATAAAATGTCCGTAAACTTTATGTAAGAAGGAAATAAAATTTCTTCAATTTCATCAACATTAAACTCAAAATCCGATCCTTTTACTTCGACGATGCTTTTAAACGTCGAGAGTCTATCTCAATGTTATACCATAGTGGACTAGCACGGAAAAATACGGAGGTTTTGTCCTTGAGAGGGTGGAGTTGTTAGCACCATTAAGCTCCTGAAGGAGGCAGTTAGGTTTATGGCTGATCTTCTCAAAGAGGCAACGGGCATAACGTTCCGCCTATCATAAACACGACACAGAAAGTTCACAACTAGACACACCCTCGAACACATCTCGTAAAGTGAAGCCGCATTGCAGCTCTGCTGCTCTTCGTTTATCTATAGCACGAGGCAATTTCTCAAGGGCGTGTCCTCTTTACCTTTCAGCTCACAACGTCAGAACGGCAGATATCAGTAGCACACCTTTCCATAACTGAAACACTTTCACAACGAGCGTTGTCATATGTTCGTGCAATTCTCTCAAGCAATTTGCGTGACTCTGCAAAGTTATATAAAACATGTTGCCCTTTCATAGAAAAGTTCAGACTAATCTTGCCAATTTAATCTACTTACTGTAAAATCACATTTATTTACTTGAAAATTTTCTTTTCTGGAAACAGAGAAATCTTTCTCTACTTTTATCTTTCTTCGTCTTCGTGAGTGGATGATTAAGTAAGCATATTTATTAATTCTTCCCAAACACTAATTTTCAATGACTTGCCGACAAATGTCAGAATCGTAATTTTGTTAATTGAGATTTCCGAACACATTTTCAAAGTCAGAAAGTTATGATCTTCTACCCATTAATGCCCGGAAGTTCTTAACATTAATTTAGAGATACTCTGTATTGATAGTCCGTGCTTTGCGTTAATGGATAACTAAAAATAAAACTAAAACTAAAAATAATTAGATGGAAGTTTTTCAGTATTTCAATATATATTTTGAAAACAATTTGAATTTGGATGCAAAAATTAGTTCTCTTCTTACATCTTTGATCTTGCAATTGTTTATAGTAATTGTTTATTTGATTAGGTACATGATAGATGTTGATAAAATGCATCCTTTACTGACAGATTTATATTAGTACCAAATAACATGGATAGTAAAGTAGGCTCACACGATTTTCAGACAAAATGCAAATTCGTGTATGCTTCAAGATTGATTGCTTGATTAGTGATTCCGGGTGCGTCAATTGTTAAAGTCATTAGTCCAGTAAGTGTAGTGCACGTGTTTTTACGGGAGGTGGCGGAGATCTTTCCCCGCCGGATGGTGAAATCCGACGCCGACCTACCCGTCGGCTGGCGGGGCTTTCCCCATCCAGGTATCCCCCCGCCCCAGCCGGCACAAGCTCTAAGCTCCCGACGGGTCTTCCGGGCGTAAGTGAAAGTGCAATGCATGCTCGTGTAACTGTGTGTAAGTAAGGGTTGAGGGAAGGTCGAGGAAGGGGAAGGAAAGATCGCGCGCGGTCCGTGGCCCGTTTGTTAGGGCACTGCACCAGAATTAGCCTTATATAGATCAGAGGAACCACGGAATGTACCGATCAGAGCAGCTGGCGGAAAGAATTCTCCTCCAGACAGCGAATGAAATCGCCTTAGCTGTGTAGCTGGTGTCGAAATCCCTGCCGCCGTCGGGATTCGAACCCTAGGGTAGGACCTCCCGGTCAGAAACACGGCAGTGGCATCCCTGAGACGGGGTATATGCTTCATGATTTTAGTCGCGCATTAACACAGCTGTGAGAAAGAAACGTTTAAGTTATACGTTGCCATGTAATTACGATTTACGAGTCTCTTGGCACACGCAAAATTATGATTATTCGGTAGATTTGTTTTCAGCATAATACTTGCAATGAGAGATATTTCAACGAAACATTAATAAGATAATGCAGTGAATTCACAACCGGGAATATACGATTGAGTTGGTCTCCACAGTACCAAATGTTTCAATTTCTGTGATTAAAATTATCTTCTTTAGTCAGCATATGGTCGCGTACTACGCACATTTGAAGCAGGTTCATGTAGGATATTTCATTTGGACAATTTATTTCCGTTACAAAACCAATCAAGAAGCGTGACGAACGTGACCCAAATTAAAACCTGTGAGTTTGCTTTCTGGCAACTACCACACAATTTAGACTTTGAGTCGCTTCTTTATACAAAAGAACGCGGAGCTAGAAGCAGTGCAGCGGCAAGGAAGCAGTGCATTCATTAAAAAGAACAAACGCCCCCACAAATCACAAAAACGTCACCCGCACAATGGCAGCGTCGCGACACCGGAGCTCTCGTGGGACGGTGGTAATGTGAGGAGGCAGAAGAGGAAGCCGGTGGGAGTCCGCAGGGAGAAGTGTTATGTCTAGCGCGCCGCACCACCGCCGCCTTAGTGTGCGGGATTACAACCACTCAGGAGCGAGACATCGCATCCCCTGAGCACGAGTGGTGTCACGCGTAGAAGGTCTCGTGTGTGTGTGTAATGTTGCAACTCGGGCGTCGCGCCACTTACCACTTACGCATGGCTTTTAGGGTCACGTATCTGCGCGCATGAAATTGACACTGCAGTCGGATAGGGTGGTGGTTTATACCCACTTGTGGTTTATTTTCATAAAAAAATACCATATCGTTTTAGTACGTTCATGTTGTTTCTGTTTTTTTTACTGTCTTGCTTACTATGCATATTGTATAGAGAAAGTTATGTAACTGGCGATTTATGTAACTGGCGGATTCTGAAGTCACAATCCACATTTTCGGAGTTCTTGATGACGAAAAATTGGAATTGATATTCTCCAATTGATCTGGTCCCTTCAATTTGAAACTGATATTTGATTGTTGGAAGTACTTTGCGTCATGCCTCGAGAATTTTTCAAAGTTTTATCAAAAATTGATCCAATTTTTTTTCCTTAATTATTTTCCAAGTAACGTACGTGTATAGAAATGGTACAGGTCCGATTTTTGTTGAACTATGAAATTTTTTGAAAATTACAAAAGCTCAACATTTTTTCGGCATCTTCCTACAATTACACTATTCAAGATAGCGATTTTTCGTAATAAAATCTGTTCATCAAAATTTGCTCTTCAAATAAGATCATGCACTATTTTTTTCAAAATATGAGAAGTTTTTGCGTAATTTTGCGTGAAATAAATGCGAATTTAAAAACAAGGTTTATTCAAACACTGCTCTAAAGGTTTTTTTCAGTTTTTCTCGGATAGTTCAAAGTAAGCTTTTAAGAGTGACGCAGATTGTATTTTTGTTGAACACTCTGAATTTTCGAAAATTACAAAAGTTACAACAATGCGAGAAAGTATGAACTGTTGTGGTGCATTTATTTTAGTCTATATTATACTACATGAATCTATATTAGTCAGTGAATAGCTTTGCTGATTTTTTAAATTAATATTTAATGACAAGCGTGATGATTTCTTTGTAATTTTCATCTTCGAGAAAAATGAATCTCAAACTTATATCTACCGGAAGGTCTGACCGGAATGACCATGGATTCAAGTTCCGATGGCGGCAGGATTTTCGACACTAACCTGTCGACTAGATCGAATTCAGTCGCTCTCAGGAGGAGAATTCTACCAGTAAGGAGCTTAGAGCTTGTCCCGGCTGGGGCGGTGCCCGGACATGTAGTCTTTGGCTATAATCCCACAAGGTCACTTGTTCTACCTGGGGAATGAGCCCGCAGCTGGGCTTCTTGGGCATATCACCTCTAATCCTCACCCTCCCTTCCACTGGCGCAAGGACGTCGGCAGGCAGGTAATCGGGTTCGGCCGGTACTCAGTTAACCCTCACGGCAACCTTCCCATACAATGCCTGGGTGATGGGCCGCCCTGCTAGCTCGGAGCTCCTAGATATCCGGGCTAGTACCGGAGTCAATGTTGCCTGTATGGTAACGCGCCACTCATATGCGCCGGGACACCAAGTCCCTCCTCTATGCCCAGAGTATTGGGCCACTGCCACGACGAATCCGAAAGCCTGTCAGAGGACCGCTCGGACTAGGTCAGAGGGGCTCCCGGCCCTCTTTCCGTTTCCGCACTGCCTACACCTTTAGGCTAGAGCCCTGGGTTGGACCGTAACCGAGACAACCTGACGGTAGATAGTTTCCTGCCGGACTTCTATGTGTGGATTCCAGAACACCCCGAAGAGTCTCCTTCACCCGATCCTGCATTAAGATCGACTCGCTAGGGGCCCAACTGGTGGGTTGCCGGGTTGAAGCGACAACCAGGAGCTTAGCATCGCCTACTCACTGCCTCCACCTTGAAGCTAACGACGTGAGTGCCACCGTGAAACTCAGGGTCCGGGTGATCGTCTACAACTTTTCACCAGAGAACGTGCCCACCAACGCAGTCACGATCCCTCTCTGTGGGGGAGTTCTCGAAGATACTTAACTGAGGAAAATACGCAGTGGTGGGAGATACCTGATTGGTGAAAATCCACGCAAGTCGATGTAGGTGGGCGCCAGATCTCGCCAGCCATTGGGGAAAGATCACCGCCGCCTCCCGCGACAAAAAACATACACTACAAGTACTGCGCTAATGACCTTAGCAATTGATGCTCCCGGAATCTGTAATCAATCAATCTATCCCAAAGCACTTACAATTCATTGAGCAAAAAAAGTTAGAATATTTCTCGAATGTGATGTAAATAATATAGAAATTAATTGTTGGTGTCGTGTGTCGATACATAAGTGTATATCATTTCCTTTCATTGTTACTCGGTTAACTTCATTTGCATTTTTCACGTCAACATCAAATGGGCATAATTTTTTAAATTAATTTACGTATTTTACTAGTTTCGAGAAACGGCTATCATATGCAATTGTAAGTTCTTTATTTCATTAGTATATTTCGAGAATTTTGCAGGTGGGTTGTTTGTGCTTCGTTCCGACACATATTTGATATTTTAACTGTTAAATGGCTTAACAGATTTGTGACGTCTGCGGAAATATCTTTGCTGTCTTTGCGTGTAATATGTTTTGTTATATGTGTTATCGCAAGTACAAGAGAATTTTCATTTATTTAATATTTTTATTAGAGACTACGATAAATGAAGGTTTCAATATTTGTAATGTTGAATCGCCCAGTGGGACGCACATCGCGGCGGGTCACAAATGGCCCGAGGGCCGCGTGTTCGCCAGATCTGTGTTACAAAATACCAGACGGATGCATATGGAACAATATTACGTCCTTTTATTTAATACAGGTAGCCTGCTGTGGTCTATAGAATAAACACCATTGTTATTTTTTATGTCATTTATTAGTAAATTTTATTCACAACGTTTCGGGAACTCCTTTTTTCCGCCATCAGTTGTAAGCTAAAAGAATGCATATAATAAAATAAACAATATATAAGTTCTTATAAAGCATGAAATTATGGAAACTCTGAGAATCGACCGTAAACCTCTTCTCCTACCAGTAAGACACTAGACGGGATCTCTCACAGTGTGCAACATGACTTGACCAAAAGAGAACGACCTCCTATAACACATTCAGGTCGAATATGGATGAAAGCAGGCAGAAACATAAAATATGATTCATCATGCTAACTTGCCAAATGTGAGCATGACATTTGTACCAAAAATTGTTATACATAATTTTAAAATTATGAAAAAGAAATGGTGAGGTTAATGTTTTAAAAAATTTAATGATACAGTTTTTTATTTAAAATTACTTTCAGCAATAAACAATTGAATGTTTTAAACATTAGTTTAGATTAATTAAATAATTACAAATCTTAAAATTAATAATAAATTAAGAAAATAAAATGTAATTAATTTTTTAAGCTTACACCTGATGATGGAAAAAAAGAGTTCTCAAAACGTTATAAAATTTACTAACTCATTCATTGTAATTAATTCAATGGGATTTTAAATAAAATTATAATCTCTAAAAAATCTGTACACTTCTTTGGAAAGTGTTAATTCTTGGCTGGATTGTAATTAAGTGTTTGCAAAATTTTATATAGTACTGTGATTACGGTATATTACAACTAATATTTCGGGGAAGAGAGACGGTAAAAATGACTGATTTCATATGTGAGTACGTAGAATATGTTCGTATCACTTTTCAGGCGTGTCGTTCTGTAATTTGCCTCTCTTGATCAAGGTTCGACTATTCAGATGATAATGTTTTTGTTCCTTCAATCATCGACACGATTATAGAAGGGCTGGGCACGTAAACATATTTTTCACCGTCATACTCTGCATGGAGTTGTCACCGAATGATGAAAACACTGAAATGTCGATTGTTTCTCTCTTCTAACTTTGCGGTCCACCTTTTATTTCTGCCTTTTTGTGTTTAAAATGAACAAATAAAACACATTAATGTGAAGTAACCTTGTTTACACATGAATATTCAATTACCGAATATTGTCGCTATGCAGGAATACGTGCAGAATTAAAGCAATTACAAGACCAAACGTACACACAAATAAATTTCCCACTTCTGTAGAATCTCAATGTTATTTCTGATCAATATAAAGAAGCACTTAAGGGATAAAAATATAAAATCTGCCGTATGTTAAATTTACTTAAATATTGTCAAAGATTTAAAATTATAATATCATCTGTTATTGGAGAATTTAAAATTTCATTGAATAACCTTAGTTATAGTTATGAAGTTATATGACACTTAGTAACTTTGTCAATTAAGTGTTCATAGTTAATAATAATTAACACAATATTTGTAATACATAAAAATAGTCTCACGGGATTAGTGTCAGAGTTCATATATTTAAAATATGTAATCATAAAATAGAATTTAAGTCAAGAATCATTTGAAAAATATAGTTCATTCTGTATACAGCTAAGGCAAGGACGTCTCTTCAAATTAGAATGTTTTTATCTAATTATTTAAGTGTGTAGTGAATATATTTGAATACGAAGTAGCCATTACTCTTGACCGTAACTAATGACGACAACAATGGTTAAACATTTAACAATTAACAAATAATCACAGTAAATATGTAACCATTTCATTTTACTGTTATCTGTTATGGTAAGTGTACCATCGAATCCAATGAACCAAAAAATACGTGCTCTCCCAAATAATTATATTTGTCGTATCTTCGATTTTTTGCATTTATTACGAAATAATTTATCATATCTAAAGGCATGCATGTAAAACTTTCGTACATTATTACTACGAGTAGTTTGTTGATATTTAGCAGGTAGTAATGAGAATATTTAAAAAGTTTTCGAACTATTTCCAATTTCATTAGCTTGCATAAAAGAGAGAAAATAACGAGATAATAATTTCAGGAAATTTTCAATCAAGGAACTCGCGCAGAATTTAAACTCATGAACTGTAAAAAATTAGAATTGAATAGGGCAGTAATAAATGAAATCGCATAATTTCTTTTTTTTGATAAAATTTCATTTTTTACAGTAAAATACTCAACTATTATTTTCAAACACAATAAAAAGTTATATTAAGAATACTGAGGTTTCCATAGTTGAATATATGCAGTGACCATTTTCTATTCAGCAGAACTGGGTCAGTCCTTTTATGTACTACACCATGATTACAAGTAGTATTCCTTATGCCGAAATTTCTTTAGATAAAATACATTGTTTATGATTGTAATGTATTTGTAGAACATTCAAAAGAATATTTTTAAATATCTTTTTACTATAAATAAATATGTATATAGTATATTTTTCGACATGAACAATACACAAAGATTTTGTATGCAGCAAAAGATTCAAAATAGTGGCAGAAAGACATTTGATTATTTCTTTCCATCTTCTCTTATTTTACTAGAAAATACATTAAACTCAAATTTTGATTTTTACAATTAAAAAAAAAAACAAGTTTGGAAACATAACTACCAAGTTTCCTTACTTTTTTGTTTTCACAAACATTACTGCTGCAAATTTCAAACCTTCCTAATAAATTTAACCTGTTCAGTGGCAGCGTCGAAGAAAACATGAAGAAGTATCAAACAGGTTACTTTTATTCTGTTGTCCCATTGATCAAGAAAAAAGGAACCGAACTGGGTTCCGGACTTTTAGGGGCACATTTGTAAAATTCAAACTACTTTTGCTCTTCAGTATCCGTGGAAGGATTACATCTCGTAGGTTGTAGAGACTATTTGAATAAAATACATAAACTTAAGACGCTATACGTTTAGAAATTTTGAAAATATAAAAATAATTACATTAACTTACATTTTCAACACTCAACTCACATGAATTTTAATTACAACGAATTTAAGTTCTTTGAATTCAGTGCTGGTTCTTTAAAGAAATGTGCTATTTCCCTAGTTTTTGTGACAGTATATCACCATTTATATGCGTTAAACCCAACAAACCCAGAACATCCATGATAATGGAATTCATTCATCATCGTCTCTTTCTCCTAAAGAGCACAAAAGAAGATAAATACATCGCGGTCCTCAAAAATTATCTGCACCTCTTTAATGTCACATTTCTCAAATGATAATGAGTTTTACATTAAATTATTGAGTTAAATATGACAACAAAGCTTTCAATGAACCTTACGCAAAAATTATTATTAAAAAATTGTTCAGAATGCATCCTCGATAAAATATTAATGTAGATCTAATTAATAGTCGGAGGCAGTGTT
This sequence comes from Acheta domesticus, assembly GCA_031308135.1. NCBI lineage: Eukaryota > Metazoa > Arthropoda > Insecta > Orthoptera > Gryllidae > Acheta > Acheta domesticus. The sequence continues at coordinate 247,568,489 of JAHLJT010000631.1, forward strand.
ATTATTTACCCATGGTTGACGTTAAATTTTTTAAAATAATTTTCAAGTGCAAGGAAAAATTTGAAATGCAGGGGACATAAATCTTGGGAAAATGGGTGTTTTAAAGCAAATACAAATATCAGCAAGGGGCCTGTCCTTCAGAATAACATACGAGTAGTTCATTGATTTCTGTATTGGGTTTTAGGAATCTTTGAATTGGTGACGCCATTGAGGTCAATAAAGGACGAACTATGGAGAGTGGAAGATTGTGATTACGGTGATAAAAATGATGATGGAGAAATAATAGAATGCGAGTGAGAAGAAATGGGAGAACCCCGACAAACACTTGCGAGAGCTTTAAGCACCTCGAACCCCCCCCCGCGCCCACACAGGGAGAGGTGGTTCATGGTATCAACTGATAACACTGCAGTGCCTCTGACCGGGAGGTCCTAGGTTCCAATCCCCATGGTGGCAGGATTTTTCGACACTCGCTTGTCACTACGAATTCAGTCGCTGTCTGGAGGAGAATTCTAGCGATCGACTGCACTGATCGGTAGTTTTCCGTGGTTTCTCCCAACAACACCACGTGGATGCTGGAGCAGTACCCTAGCAAATGGGCCACGGACTGCGCGCGATCTTTCCTTCCTCTTCCTTGTCTTATCTTCACACTTACAAGCACTACACTTCTTGACTTGTCAGGAGCTTAGAGCGTGTCAGGGAGGTGCCTTGCTAGTGGGAGATACCTGGTTGGGGAAACGCGCTAGCCGACTGGTAGGTCGGCGACGGATCTCATCATCCAACGGGGGAAGGTCACCACCACCACCACCACCACCCGATGGTAAAACATGCACTGCACTTTCGGGACTAATGGCCTTAGCAGTTTACACGCCCAGAATCACAATCAATCGAACTTCCCGTAGGCTGGCCGGATATAGCAGAGGCGGAAGGCCTACGCGCTAGCTATTACCACGCTAGCACTCGTTCACAGACCACCAACAAGTCATCAATTAGTACCATTGTAGCAGAAATATCTTGAGAAAATATCAATAGCGATATGTATTGATGCAAACTAATATGTATTGATGACATTTCTAATAAAAATTCAGAATTGTGATGATAATGCTATATTTCCAGCTGTCCTTAATACTACACTGCGATTTATTTACCGCACAATTTTTCATAAGTGAGCCCGAATTATGCTATTATGAGTACATACGCTTTTGACGTCAGCGGCAACAGTGACAATCGCAGGATCTCTGAAATTATACTTTTCCATCATAAGCATAACACAATAATCTACCTGCTAAAACGAAGGCGGTAACCGAAATCCTGGCGCTGGGTGGGTGGGAACAATAATCGAAACGGTTGGCAATAACCGGTGCCGCAGTCCTCAGTGATTTTTTTTCATTTCTTTCTGCTTAGCCCAAAGGCTCTCAGTAGTCGAATACGATAATTAAGAGTATATAGAATAATATTGACTTTTTTAGTGAACCTGATTGGTAGATAAATACATTGAGTACATGGATACATCAGATAGATTCAATAAATAATTGTTTGTGGGTTAAATGTGCGAAGCCTCATGAGGTACATGATGACCAGGGAGGGTCTAAGAACTGTCGCGATAGATTCTGCTTTAGTCTATTGTGGTGAGTATTTTGTTTCCCGATTTTGAATTGTACGGCTAAGGGAATGTGTGATAACGTGTAGTGTCCAGCGCTGTCAATGGCGACGGAGCAGCGACAGCGGCAGTTGTAGCAACAGTGACGGCTGAGGTTAATTATTTTAAGTGATGATTGATTACTGGTGATTCCGGGCGCGTCGACTGCTGAGGGCATTGGTCCCGTAAGTGTAGTATAAGTGCTCGAGATGTTGCCATGTTTCCCCTGCTGGAAGGCGAGATCCGGCGACGACCTACCTTCGTCTACCGAGTTTTCCCCAACCAGTATTCCCACAGCAGGGCACCGCCCCAGCTGGGACAGGCTCTAAGCTCCCGACCGATCTCCCGACACATGTGGTAGTGTATTTCATGTATGTGTATGTGTATGTAAGTAAGAGGTGAGGTTTAGCATAAGGAAGAGGAAGGAAAGTTCGCGCGCGGTCCATGGCTGATTCGTAGAGTTCTGCTCTGGCATTCGCCTGATATTGATCAAAGAAACCATTGAAAACTACCGATCAGAGCAGCCGGCCGCTAGAATTCTCTTTTAGACAGCGACTGAATTCGATCTAGCTATCTGGCCAGTGTCAAAAATCCTGCCACCATCGGGACTCGAACCCCAGGGCCTCCGGGACATAGTCATTGTAGTGATATCACTTGAACCACTTTGTATTGATGTCACTTGAACTACATTGTAGTGATGTCACTTTATTTGAAGTATTATTTATTGAGATTTATATTTTGAGTGTTTGTTTTTATGATATTTTTTATTGAATTGCGACGGCGATTGCGTAAGTGATGGTGGAGGCGACGTCGGTGACAGCTGAATCAGGAACGGTGGCGACGGCGGGGGTGGGAGCGAAGGCAGGGATGGCAGGGGCGGGGTAGGGCGTGGTAGGCTGATCGTCGGCGGAGGGCGCAGCAAGAAATATGCAGCCTTCCCGCGCGTAAGGCGCATATTGTTATTTACTGGGGTGCTCTCAAGGCGAGGCACGTTCTCGAACGCGCCTCCGCGGGCGGGGTTTTTATCGAGCGAGGGCGCCTGAGGTAAGCGCGCCCTTTTGGCAACAGGTAATCTCGAGCGTCTCTGCACCCCGGTGGGTCGCAACCGCTCTGTGCCCATCGGAGGCACTACCGATCCGAGTGCCACCTCCTCCTAGTGAGCGTTCCTGGAACTTCCTGCAGTGAAAGAGATCATTTCCTATTAGGATTATCTTTCACACATCGTGTTATTCCCCCCGAACGCCTTCGATGCAAGGGAATATCTGTAATGGTCGTGATTTTCACGGTCTTTATTCTACTCCATCGTTGACATCCAGGAACGAAGGACGTGAGCCTTAGTTAAGTTCGTACTCAAGGAAGACCAACCTGTATTCGAGGAAAATAAAGTGGACTGTTTTGGGAATAGTAATCTTGATTATGAACAGACTGAGGCCCTACGTTGCTCAGGTAGGGATCAGTCCTTATAGGCACATGCATTATGGATGAGATGAATAGAGTAAACACATACACACGATTTGAACACACACAGAAGAGTATATTACTGTACCACCTGTAAGAGAAAAACAGGAAAATACACAGGTGAATTTAAGATGGTAACTGAGTCCAATGCCGTCCCGTTCTGCTGCGTTGTTCCCGTAGCTACTGCGGAAACTTCGATATTATTAGAGCACATCTCGTCAAAATGCGCAGTGGCAGAACGTAGTTTATAATACTCTGTGGGTTGAGTAGAGTTGAGTATAGTTTTTTTTATGAAATTTATTTTCAGTTATAAAGTGACTCGAAGTTTGGGAGTGTGACTCCCCAATGAGAACAAAATACATTTTTCGTGAGAGTGAGGAAGACCGGGTACTCGCAGAGGGGAGCAAGGCAGCGAGGGGCGTGGCAGGACTGAGCGGGGATACAAGAAAGTAGAAGTGGGCTTTGCCGCAGGGCGGTAATAGGTGGAATTCCTCTTGTTGAATAAAAGAAATGATAAATACCTGGGCAATGCAGGGTACTTCAGTTAGTAGGCGATAAAATGGAATTAATAAAATCCTAGTGATAAGACGAAGCAATTTCTTGAATGGTTGATTCGGGAGAAAATTTTTAAATATTTTGCCCTTTATTTGACGAATGTAATTGCTGTGGTCAGCATTTGAAGCTGGCGCGCGCGCGCAGCTATACGCCGCGCGCCACGGAGCTCGCCGACGCGGAACGCTGGCCAGCGAGCGAGTAAGCCTAGGGGCGAGGCTAATCCGGTCCGCGCCGCCCCTATTTAGGCGGGAGCAGGTGGCGGCCAGGGCAGTAACGCGGTAGCGGTCTGAGAGTCACCCAGCCACAGCAGAGAGGCAGCGCGGATTCGCTGGGAGAGAGCCTGCAGCCAGGGAGAGAAACACGCGCAGAGAGGTCGCACCAGTAGTCGTGCGGAATACGTCGCGACTGCCAGCCTGGAGGCGCGGTGCTTGGTGATGCATGGCGAGATTGCGTGCGGGAATTGCACGCGGCGGAGTCGCGCAGTCAGGCGTGTGGAACAGGAGTAGTGCTAAATGACGCACGGGAGAGATCCGGGCTTAATGCCAGCCGGAAGAGAGTAACTCCTTTATATTGGATTGTATAGTGTAAATTGATTGATTGAAGGAATAAATAAATAGTTGTTAAGAGAACGTGCTTTCATTCATTGGCAAACATAACAGTAATAGCACATATTTACGAGCTAAACACAGGTACCCTGCAACCCATCCCTGCAAGGCCGGGACGCCGCTGGTAGGCTCAGGCTTCGCAAAGAGGCTATTGCGCTGAAGTACGTATAAACATTTAAAGGTACCTATTAATATTGTAATAAATGCATAATGCATTAGTTATTTAACATTTGGTTCCAAATACTGCAGATTTTGAAGCAAATGATTTGTGATATTTTTTATTAACCCTTTAATGCCCAACGTTATTTTGTACGAATAACGTTTGTCCATTGTCATGGCGTCCGTGCGCGCAGTCATTGTTGCGGCTTTCTGGTAGCAAGTATCTGCAACATTTAATGCAAAATCATTGTTATTGCTTTTTTTTCTATACGAAGAAGCAAAATCATTAGAACTTAGCTGCACATGCCCTGTCAACTTTGGCGCGGAGCGATCACCGTTTGCTCTACACTGGCGTCTCCTTCAGACTGAACCTCAGGCTTGTAGCAGCTATCCTCTGTTTTTAATTGAAGATTTGAACCGACGCAAGTCATTAATACGCCCTATGCCTTATCTATCTCTGCTAAATCGATATCTAGCAATCAGGCATGAAACAAACTATCTTATGTTTCATTTAGGATGTCTACTTAGGTCGTCTATTGAAATAAAATTCCCAAATTAGTGCAAAAGATGCAAATATGAGTTGACCGAAAATGTGGTTACACATTTGTAACAAAGAGGATTGGAGTCAGCCCCGTGGCCGAGCTCTCTAAAGCGGTAATGCCGTAGTGAGCTAGGACCATGGGGTCGCGGATTCGAGTCCCACCTCGGGCATGGTTGTATGTGTTCGTCCTTTCACCCCCTATCTTCACCATATCGCTTCATCCTCATACCATAACATTATATCCAATAGTGATCGCTAATGACCAAGTCGTTGATGTAATCTTAAATAAAAATAAAAAGTGCATCGGAGGGTTAAGAGCCCTTTGTGTCCTTGTCCTCTTTCCTCGAGACCCCGTCCCACCGAGGTCTCGAGGTTTTTCTAGAACCTAAAGCGCAGAGGTGCGCCGGGCAGTCGCCGCGCATAAAGGAAACACGATCGGCGATACCTTCGCCCCCCCCCCACTCCTCTGCGCCCAGCCCTCGCCGCTACCTCTCATGCAAACACGCGGCGCGCGTTTTTTTCTTTGGAATATTCGCTGCGAAGCTGCGCTCGAACGTGTACTGTCATACTTAGGATACGATTTTACGGGGTTGTAGTTTTATAGGACACTGATATTCCAAGATGAAACTTTGTCGCATGTTACTACGAGCTTTTCCTCTTTGGAAGTTTTTGAAGCGATAATGTGATGTCAAACAAATTTTCATGAATAAGTTAAAAATAAGTGTTTTTTTTTCTTTTCATGATCTCGGGATGTGATCGGGAGTTTCATATCAGAAAAGAGAAAGACACAAAGAATAAGGGAATTGAAGTGAAATTACATGTTGTTACCACAATGCTGCATATGCATTTGCTAAAAAATAATTGTCTATTGTCTCCTGCGTGTGCGGTTAAATATCTTAATAATTATATAAGGCGAAATGATTCAACAGAATCTGTCGTTTTTTTTCTTTTCGTTATTCATACTTTTGTAAACTCTATAACACTCATTTTTTCTCTTCCCCTTTTATTCTCTTTGTTATTTCTCATTGAAAGGATGTGAAGATAGAATGTAAAATTTCATTTAAAGCTTGGGTGGCTCTGATAACATTATTCCTTTATGAAACCGCGTAACTCATTTTCAAGGCACAAAATGGCATTCTTGTTCATTACCCACAAAGTTTCCACGTTATGGAATTGCGAGTCTACCTTTTGAACACTCACTCCCTCACTATTTCGCGCGTAGCCTACTCGGCAGCTGCTTGGAGTGGGAGGGGACGCGTGATCGAACCTCGGTGAAACTTCCGGCGCTCCGCCCCTCCCCGGCGCATTCAAAGCCGCCCGCTCCATCAGAACTTGGAATGAATTTGATACGAAATTAAGGTAAATATATGGGGGCGAGCTGACGCCTGCCGGACAAAGCCGCAAAGTCGTCACAAGTTGGACGGCTCAGTCACTAACTGCAGGGAGTCCGCAGCCGAGAATGCAAGTGACGGGAGTGAGAAATGGAGGCGTAATGAGGACGAAGATGGCAGGTATTGAACGGAGATCAGAGAAACATGCTTAGGAGCGTACAGGAAATTTAAAGACGCGGAGTGAGAGAGGGTCGAAGAGAGAGAAATAAGGAAAGTAGATTTTGACATTGAGAGGTAGAAAAAAATTAGAGTTCGTAAAACGAATTCGTTTGCCTCTTAAACCCCAAGAAAATAAAAACGGAAATACATTATTTAAAATCTAATGCATGATAAATAAGTAATAAATAGAAAATTCCTGAAAAATTAAACTGAACGACGGAAATGTGTAAAATGTAGAACATTAACATCGAAAGCATTTCAACCGAGTGAATAGAAAACGTTGTTCTTAAATATAAAGTAGTTATATTTATGATATGCTGTAATACACAGATATACGCAAATGTTGATCAATTGCAATCGATGGTGTCCGGCATGCAACAAGACAATATTACGTGATACAGCTGTAGCAGTAAACCCGAGTAAAATATCAATGAATCAGTAGGAAAATAAAACGAAATAGCGTAACCAGGCCATGCAAAAAAAAGCTGGACCAAACGGACGTCAACACGTGCTATATATCAGCATTGCAATTCCCGAGAACCAGACGCTTCACATGCGCATGTTACAAGCCCAAAGAACTTGAGCGATGAGGCGTAATACTGACGGGTGCGTGGTGGGCGTGGGGTGAGGGGGGGGCAAAGAACTTGAGCAATGAGGCGGAATACTGACGGGTGGGGGGTGGGGCCACCAGCAAGAATAGCGTTCCCGCGCGAGAGTCACAAGAGAATTCCGCGCGAGCGCGCGGGACGCCCAACTATTGCGAAGCAGCCGCGTCTAGGCGCCAGCTGTCGCCGCCGCCGCCACCATTTCCGATAACGGAGCTTCGTCGGAGGCGGAAAGCTATTCGTCATGTGGAAATCGCGAGCGGCCCTGGCCGGCTACTCGCGCGCCGCTGCCCGCCCAGACCGCCCCAAATTAAATAGCGCGCGGGAAAGAGAGCGCGCGCTCCCTTCCACGCGCCGGAAATCACGCGAGGTGGGTGGCGGCGCGGTTGGACGTGGGGCGGTCGAAGCACAGTGGGCCGAAACGACATCTCGAAAGCACGCACAGCATATAATTTTGGATGTCCAGGTTGTGGTGCCGACGTTTCGACCATTTTGTCGTGGTTATCCTGGCAGACCAGCCCCGAGGAAAGGTGACGTCACGTCGAAGACTGTGGTGTCGACGTTTCGACCATCTTGTCGAGAGATGGTTTTTAGTGATACACAAGTCAGTAATGCGACCAGAAAATAATTTTTAAATATTCTGCAAGTGTAAATAAAAATTTAACATGATATGGTCGATTTCCCTTTTACTTGTCTCAGTTCACCTGCAATATTTGTTATCAAAGGCATCGGCTTAGGAGCTCAAGGCATCAATTGATATCACTGCAGTGCCTCTGACCCCAGAAGGTCATAGGGTTCGACTCCTGACGTACCCAGGAGTTTCCGTACTTGTTATTCAGCTGCTGTCTGCAGGAGAATTCTAATGCTCGGCTTTTCAATGGTTTCTACGATCAACTCCAGGTGAAAGCCGGAGCAGTACCCTAACAAATGGGCCACGGACCGCGCGCTATGTTTCCTTCCTCTTCCTTGCTCTACTCTCATCCCCTACACATACTTACACTTGCATTCACTACACTGGCATTGCATACACTTGCATTCACACATATACTGGAAAATCAGTTGGGAGCTAGAGATTGTCCCTGCAGGGGAAAATTACCTACAGTGAGTTACCTCACTATCTGTGAGGTAACTCAGGATTCTCAGCATGTAGCAGTTATTATGTACATAGTCAATTGGAAGTTGTAAGGGATGTAATATGTATGTAATTGTATAAATGTAAAATTAAATTGTATAAATGTAAAATTAATTTCACTGTATCCGGATAGGGTACATTAATTGATTTGTTTTGGTAGTTTAATGTAATATTATCTTCTCTCTAGTGTTGTATATAGCCCTGAAGGAAATATATTTTCCGAAACGTTGGCAAACAACGATGTTGTAACTTAATACTGCTCCACTGACCAAGCCCTGTTAACCTGACTCCAAATTAATATTTATGGTCGTTAAGCATTCTTCAATATGAAGAATATTCCAAAAGGTTTATCTGTCATCTGTCATCTCCTTTCATAACGTCAAGAAGAGCTCAATCGTTTCTTCCGTTATAATGTAGCTGGTTTACATTGGTACAACTTCAGTTTCTATTGTATATGACAATTACCATATCTCATAATATACTATCAACGTCTCTAGTTCAGAAAGCATTTACACTTTTTAATAAGCTTTGTGAAGCAACGTACTTTTTATATTTTACGGGTTTTATTTTACTCTTGCTTTATTTCACTTGTTTTATTTCTCTCTTTTGCTCCTGGTCCCTTTTTTTGGCTCACTTTGACCAGAGTACCATTTGACAGTTTGCGATGCGACAATGAGTGAGAAACTTTGGGCGGACGTCGTGCTGTTGACCTCTTCCCGCTCTCTTTGATCCCGGGTGCTTCCTGCGCTCTCAGAGAACGCTGCCCTCGTCCCTGCTTACGCCGCTGTCGACGCGAGCTCCCACTTTACACGGGTGGATGGCTTGCGTCATTCTTTCGGCCTTTGCAGCGCACTGTTCTTGTTCATCTCGACGAATACATTACTATCTACTGGAGAGTTTGTTTGTTAATCCTGTCGCTTTCCAGGCACGTGTCGCCCTAAATGCTCTTGATCTGAGCGTTTCTGTTGTCGAAATGCGATGCTTGTTAGTCTAGTCATATTCTCGCTATTCAGACCTGCGTAAATAGTTGCTCTTGCCAACCTCGTCATTCTGCCATGTCATTTGTTGTTGAATTTCCTCGTTTTTTCCCCTTTGTTAATTTCTCTATCGTCTCGACTTTCGTTACTTTGGCTCCTCTTTTTGTTCTTGTGAACTCTTTTGTTATATTCATTAACTTTAAAATGTCTCGACTGATGGTTTATGATACCTCCGTTGTGAAATTTTAAGATTTCTGTTTTATCTGTGTTTGTCTTGGAATAGATAGAATTAAAATGAAACAAAGATCATTTTAAATTAGTATTGGCTTGAAACTGATATAAATATTTTAAATTTTACGTTCTAATTATGTCGATTCAGGAGAATCGATGAAAACAGGACATCGATCATTTTTCTTTTTCACGCATAACGTAATACGATTAAGAAGCATCAGGTAAAGTGGTGTTCGTAATATCGATTGTTATTTAATCATAAAGCACTCACTCTTGCACACATGATACTGAAATGAAAAACAATTAAAAGCCTCTAGAACATCAGTTGACGGAATTAGAATGTGCACTTCAAATAATACATTTGATTGGTAACTTCCACTCCATGCGTTTTAGGACGTAAAACATTTTAAATTAATACACCACATTGAAATTCTCTTATCAATAACTTAGAAATTAAATTTAATACTTATCAAACACACACTTTTTCAATAGAATCCTTTCCATTAACTTTCAATAGGGGGCAACTAAATATATTCCATTTCCTATCAATTAACCTTTTGTTCATCACTATGACTATTTTCAAAAGGAAATGTGAAACTCGTGGACTAATTACATTGCTATATTTTCTGACAATAATTTCTATTGAAATGTGTATTATATATTATTCCACAAAAGTCAAACCTGATTGAATCATACTTTTCATGTGTCAATTCCCAAACTGAATACACAGATTATATTAACAAACATTTAGTTTGGATATGATAAACACTTCCAACCAAAAGAATGCATTTACATCAGATACTATTCGATCTATTTTTATTATTAATGTTTCACATTATACAAACAAAACTTTTTTCATTGTGTCATGTGAAGTAAACATTGCATAACGCATTAATGTTATGGGTAATATGTACTAAAATCCGAGCGCAAACACTAAAAATACTTTAAAATTCTTCCACATGTTTTATGTCTATTTTAAATCAAAATATGGCTATTTAATAGCATTATGTATTAAAATATGTAGTAGAAAATGTTGCGTTTCTTTCTATGCAATTTTCTCAGAAGGAAAAGTAATAGCGAACTTTTCATAGGTTCGGTCAGGCAGGCAAAGAAACTCCATGGCTGGAGTATCTCCAAAAGACAATTTCATTTCCAGCCACGCAGGCGGAAAAAAGAAACTCGGAGAGGTTACACAGAAAGCAAGCGAACGGAGAGGTTACACAGAAGTAACGAACGGAAAGAGCCCAAATTAGCGAATGAGTGAATATGTTAGCAGCGAAGCAAGCACAAGCTGACAGAGGGAAGTAACTCGACGCAAAGGAGGGTGGGTGGCGGATCAAGCAGAGTGATTGCGAATAGAAGAGTGGGCGGGCGAGCGGGTCAATGAGATGTGGAGCTCCAAGACATTGACTGGCAGGGAGCGAGCGTGCGCCAGAGGTTTTGCTGCTGCTGCTGCTGCTGCTGTGGGATTAGCCGGAGCGGATGAGTAAATGAGGGAGCGCCACGGTTGCGAATCCGGTTAAGCCCTTCCCCTCGAGTGCCTGCGAGCCTCCCCACCCGCCCTCCCCCTTTCCCACTCGCTCGCCTGATTACCCGCTCGCTACTCCACGCACTCGCCTGCCTTCCCGGACGCCTGGCCGTCCGACTTCCTGCCCACCCGCTCGCCTGCCCACCTGGCCGCCGGACCAACAACTCGCCGGCCCGTCCGCTCGCCTCTCCATCCGCACTCCTGTCCACCCACTCGTCCGTCCAGCCGCTATCCTGCCCACTCGCAAGTCCATCCGTTTGCCTGCCCTGCCGCAAGTTCAGCCACTCTTCTGTCCATCCAATCACCCTTCCAGCCGTTCGTCCTCCACCCGCTCCCCTGCCCTGTCATTAGACAGCCGACCTGCTCGCCTGTCCACCCCCCTCGTCTGTTTACCAGCTCGCCTGCCCACCCGTTCCCCTGCCCACCCGCTGGCCTGCCCACCCACTCGTCTGTTCACCCGTTCGCCTGCCCACCCGTTCCCCTGCCCACCCGTTCCCCTGCCCACCCGTTCCCCTGCCCACCCGCTCGCCTGCCCGCCCGCTCGCCTGCCCGCCCGCTCGCCTGCCCACCCGCTCGCCTGCCCACCCGCTCGCCTGCCCGCCCGCTCGCCTGCCCGCCCGCTCGCCTGCCCGCCCGCTCGCCTGCCCACCCGCTCGCCTGCCCACCCACTCATCTGTTCACCTCCTCGCCTGCCCACCCACCCCGCTCGTCCGTCCATCCTCTCACTTGTTCCCACGTTCGCCCGCCCACTCACTCCCCCTCGCGCACGTCCCTTCGCCCTTCGGTGCAGCGCGGCGCCCGCCAAGCCGCCGGCCGCGCGGGGTGCGACGCTGCACGAAGTGGCGCGGGGGGTGGGACGAGGGGAGCAGGGGAGAGCGGATTTGGAGCGCCGACAGCGCTTGACGAATGGCAGGTGTAACGGCGATCACCGCGCTTCACTGGGGACGAGCGCGCACTCCAGCGCCTCGTCGCCTTGCCCTCTCGCTGCGTTTGGCGCCGCGTAGGGTCACTACTCAGCACGACGACCTGCACTCGTTGGTGTCAGCTTTGCCAGCTCTAAGTAAATGATTTATTTTTTTAATTCCTGCAATTAAAAACTAACTTCATTATATATATATATATATATATATATATATATATATATATATATATATAAGTTCGTGACTAAATGTGTGTTGGTATGTATATAAGAGCTAAACTCCGAAACCGGGAGACCCATCTCCATGAAAGTTGACACATGTATGTGTTTTTTCACCCAGAAGGTTTATGTGCGATTAATTCTGTTGTAACTCCACTACATGGCCCTGTAGAAGAAAACTAAAGATTTGCGTCAAATGCAACCCGCAACGCATTTTTCATGAGGCTCAAGGCCTCAAAGAAACGTATCTTACACCATAATCTACAAGACGAAACCTGTAGACTGAATATTCTATTACATTTTGCTGGTCTGGCGCTTCTCGATATTACCTCACATGCTCAGAGATGTGCAGATTCTGCTATTAAATGTGACTGAGAGGGATAGAAAGCGACAGAGACAGACAGGTACACGGTGTGGGAGGGAGGAAGAGGCAGTGAGAGGATGATGGGAGGGGTTTCCTGGTCGTTTATAAAATGATATCTTACGGCACGGATTGTGACGTATTTGTCGTTGATGGCACGAATAATTTCGTCGTCACACATTCAACCAATTGCAGCGAAGGAACCGTGCGGAGGTAGCGGTAAACCGAATAGCCGACCACCGTTTTTCGCACACATGTCAAATACCCGTTACGTTACAATAAAATTGTTTCCAAAAATTAACTTCTGACTCTCTGAGAAATGAGTAATGCTGTTATAAAAAAATAATGTATGCAACTCGTTTATAATCTTTCTTTATTGTATGCGTAAAAATTTGAAATCTCGCTTCTAATGACGCTCGTTTTCAAAACGTGTACTAATGCAATAAAGCTTAACATTATAAAATAGTTTCATAATGTACTATTTTTAGAGTATTTTTATTATATGAATTTGGTAGGAAAATTTCAGTGCTGTCGGTTTACTGTGCAAATTTCATTGTGATGATTAATCATGATCTATTCTTTAGTCTGTAATATCATCCTTCGATCTCTGAATTTCTCAAGTCATTTAAAATATCAAAAACTAAGCTAAAACACTGTTCTGCATTTATTAACAGCAATGTCTAAGTGATCTTGTGGATTACTCTGTAATTTATTTATTTATTTATTTATTTGTCAAAAAAACAGTAAAAACTGTATATGACGTGTGGGAAAGAAATTTTATCTGCGCACATTTTCTTGAGGACCAGAATTTAATAAAAAAATGAATTTAGAAAATAATTATTTTAGAAAAATAAAGATATTTGAAAAATGTTTTTTCCCGAGTTATAGAAAATCAATTTCAACTGTAAATGAACTACAATATTTTCGTATTATTTTCGTGACTTCGAATACACTTCAGTTTGGAATTATTTAAGTTCTAAACAACTCGTATTGAATTTATTCGTATGCCCCAAAATCGATTTTTCCCTTTTGTTTGAAATAGTTTTAATCAGTTAATATTGTAAGATTGGTCTTAAAATAAGGTGTGCAAAAACAGGCTCAGTCCTAAGGGCGTGAACATGATGCAACCCGCAATACTTTACTGTACTACGGGTTTGTCGATATCTTCTAGATTGATCAGACTTTTCCTTTCCATCCTCTACGTTCTTACGTACAAAAGTTAAAGTTAAAATGCCGCAGTGAAACGCAGCGATTGTTCACCAGAAAAAAACATATTGCAAGCTCCTGATGATATCGGAATGGTGGATAAATCTTGTTCCTATAAGTAGTGAATTACTTCCTCTAACATATGTGTAAGTCAGAATCTCAGAATCCACATTTTGTGTGTTCTTGATACCGAAAAAAATAGTCTTCGGCAAAACGTATGTCCGTCCGCCAGTCGTCCGTCTATGTCAAAACTGGCGTCTAACCTGTTTAGACAATTGTCTCTAAAATTGACACCACTCGATCGATCTGGCCGAAAAAAAGGGTCTACTAATTTAAAATTGATATTTTGATTTTTGGAGGTATTTACACGGAGCTTTAACAACATTTCGATTTTTCTAAAAGACAACTTGACTTTTGGAATTATATTGTTTTCTAGGTTAGAGCAAAAAGTGCTTTTAAAATGGCGCAAGTCTCATTTCCGTTTAACTCTGTATTTTCGAAACTTGCAAAACTTGCTACAACCACTGTATTTAAGATACCAAATCTTTCTTTTACAAAATCTGTTTTTTCAAATAATAATAAATGACATCTGTTCAAATAATGTTGTACAAATTTTCAAAAATATAAGTGTTTTTTACCAGCCCCAATTATTTTCCTATATTTTTCTCTGGTGAACCAAAATACTCTGATGAAAAGGCACAAGTTGTATTTTTGTGAACTAAATTTTTAAGAATTGCAAAAATTTAACATTGCAAAACTACAATATTTTTCACATTTTTTTGAATTATTTATGTTGTAAATAAGGTATTGTACAATTTCTTCAAACTTTTAATTTTTAGTATTTTTCGCGTAATGTTTTCTTGAAGGAAAGATAATTTTATTAAAAAATATATTTTCTTATAATTACTCCATTTTTTTCATCATTGTATTTTCAATACGGTTTATAAATTATGCTACGCTTTTAAAAATGGTACATCTTTTATTCTCGTTGAACTCTCTAAAATGTTCGAAAACTGCAAAATATACACAAAATGCAAGAAAGTATGTACTGTTATGGCTACTCTAGTTTTAAAAATAATCATCTCTAACCTATATTTCACCTAAAAATTAAATGCCTAGCATCTTCTACGCAGAAGGTTTGCATCACTGAGCCTTTACATCAATGTATTGGAAGCAATACGTTTCCCAGACATCATCCGTCTTCCTCTTAAGGCGGTTTTCAAGGACGCTTATTGCATTAACTGAGATTCTCCTTTGAATCCGTCATTTCTGACCAGATCCTTAAACGAATTTCGCCCTCTGCACCTCGCAATACATCACTGTCACCAAAGCCCGACCCAAAACGCGTCGGAGATCAAACGCTGTCCGGGGGAATGCCTCACCGCCCCGCCCGACCTCCTAACCGCAGAGGCGCTAAGGCGCTCGCTCCTCCGAGATACAGTCCCGTGCAGGAAATGTGGATCAGCTGAGGCAAAATGTGGAACACCTGGTCATTAGTACTTCAAGGTTAGCAGTTACACTAATCTCATCACGAATACATAACGCATTCATACGTTTCTTTGTTTAAACTTCTTATATTCTTATATTTGTTTCTTAGTTTTCGGTAGGCTGTTAGAAGACCTCATGATATATTATTTTGTCATATTTTTTTTTAATTTTAAAGTGTGAGCGTATTCAATTTAAGAGCAAGATTCTCGAAGAGAAATTATTTATGTTTTCGAATTAGATTAATTTTTCACTTGACGTAATTTCAAATCCGCTTGGAGCTTACATTCCAAAGTCTACTTTAGTCCACATCAGATTTCCAGTTTTATTACCCTTGTGTATTTAGTATTGACAGCGAGCATGATAAATTGTACTAAACTCGTGTGATTCACTATCTAATTCCGGTTGTAATTGCAGGTCTCTTCAATCGTAAATAATACCTTTTCACTTTTCTCGGATTTTTGTCCTGAAATTAATCCTCATGTCTATATGAGTAAAACGAAATTCAAATTCATTAATTGAATTGACTTTTTCGGGTTCACTAAACCTCTCCATCCGAGCAATTGATTGCGCCATTATTAAAGGCATAAAACAAATCATACAAAATGAATGTATTTGAAAAACGTCGTAAAAGTTACGAAATGGAAATAGTATATATAATATTCGTGAAATGTATAATATTCGTTTACAATGTTATATCGTAATGTAACGGGTCGAAATTAGTGGTGACATTTAGTCCAAATTTTACATCAAAATAATGTGTACACATGACTTTCTGGGATGAAAACACTGGTTGTCAATTTTTTCAATGTTATGGAGACGATCGATATAAGAAGACGGACGGAATCAACAACCGGGTAGAAAATAGACGTTCTGGAGTGAGGACTTATGTTATTGGTACAGTATTTCAATCGGAGTGGCGTAACTCGATGGAGGATTTGCAATAAGAAAAGCAATGTGATATTAGTGGTATATTTGATTGAGGACAATACTACCAGTATTTAAATGGACTAGAATATCTGGGAGAGTCGATAGTAAAGTGTGATACGTAAAGAATTGAGCATAAAGAATGGGCTTTTGATTTTTTGAAAGGTGAAGAAGGTAAATCTAGCTACTGTTCTAGATATTTGTTGAATTCATTAAATGTTGTATTGTTCTTTTCAGTTTGTGCCAAGTTTTTTGTTAATATCACGAATAAATTTTTCTCTTTATTTTGAAATTGAAAGCGTTTTCATTTAATATTTCAGTAAGTTCCCATATCCAAATCTACAGTGTATGCCGTAGAATCATCTTCCCCAACAAATATTAAATGGATATATTTATTTTCGCCATTAAGTAATTTTTTTAGAAGGCAGAGTAAAACCCACCTCAGTGAAAAGACGTATAATTAAAACACACTGGACTCTATGAAAATCAGCCGGGCCTGTCTTTCGAAGTGATACGCTCCCCCGAAGCACGCATGAGACGGTACACCGCAGCTGAGCGGAGCGTACAGCAGGGTTCGAGACGGTGCGGTGCGGCGGCCGCGGTCGGCCTGCAGGTCGGTCAGGGATGCTGCGGTGCGGCGCGGCGCGGCCCCGCCGCGGGCTCACAGGAGCAGCTCGGCCGCGATAATTGGCGCCTCCGCCGCCGCCGCCTCTCCGCGCGTGGCCACGTGCGGCGCAATCGATGCCTTCTAAACTTAGGCCGCGCCTCCAACGCCCCGGGCGCCGCCACGCCCCCCCGTCCCTTGACCGCCCCCGCGAAATGACGCGCCCGCGTCACACCCTTGGGACAGCGCCGCCCCGCCCCGCTCCGCCCCGCCCCGCCCCGCTCCGACCCGCCCAGCGGCGCTTCGCTCCAGGCTGGACGAAAGGAATCTCTTCGCCGGCGCGGAGCTTGCTCCTGACATTGAAGCAGATGTCGGGGAGAAGTAAAACAGTGAATACAAGTTCCAATCTTCAAGGGACCAAAGGTCTACGTCTAATATCTGGTAGTAATTTATCATGAAAGAATAATTATAATATAATTTTATTCAGGTGAATTATGTTACAATTACAATGTTGCACAATGTGCAATGTTAGATATATGTATGTTACTTAAGGACATTGTATTTCCCAGAGGTTGAAACCTGTTTGCGGACCTGAACCTCCACCTACTAATGTTTATTTATGTACAGGTTTTGAACTATCCAGTACTCACTCCTGCCGTATATATTTCAATAACGAGTTGAATGCTTACTATTCTCTGTGTTCCTCCCATCTATTTTTATTTTTATATTATTATTATTATTATTATTATTATTATGTATTTACTTATTTTATGAGTCATACTTTTTACACGCATTTAGAAACATTGTGATTAAAGTACATATAATTACTTTACCATTTACTAAAGTAATGTTCAAATTTTTTTATTTTTCCCAGTAATTTGTTTATTCACACAACATTTTACGCAAAAAACACAAATTCTCCGAAGCATTTTTTATGAATAACTTCGTCTCTCGTACGTTCACGTTTTTTAAGTTATTTATCTTTATATCAGATCTCTTGTAAAAATATGAGTTTTGGAAGGTGATTTGCACATAGTTTCAGCTTACATAGTTGTACAGCAAATCCGTATGGGAAGGGATACTCACAGCTCAGAAGACAAAAACTGTGGCATACTCTTTAACTTATAGCATGATGAATGAATTCAAACTTTGTCCACAAGTAGAAACGTTTTATCATCGCAAGGAATCTAATTGCACTAATGTTTTCAAGCAAGAACTTTCCTGGCGCGCAGCCATTCATATCAGCGGTAGGAGCACATTTTGACGACTCTAAATCACTGTATCTGCACATTTAGCATTCTCGGTCGAGAGGAATACTGCAAAGTCGAGACCCAAGTAATAGCTTCATACGAGAGACATAACGCAAGCCGCCCGCAGTAAAATGTGCTCTCGCCTAATGAGAAAAAGAGACAATATTTAACCCTCCGCGGTTTCTCCCACTAATCGGAATCGGAACTTTTATCGCCCTTTTTTTCCACTATCCCGCGGTTTCGCTATAAAAAAATTATTCCCGGAAATTGAAGATCCGAAATAAACGGGTGGCGGCACCGGGCGGCGCGCGGAAGCAGAGCGAGGCCTGCTCGCAGGTAATGGACGTTTTTATGACCAGCAGCGGGGAGGGGGAGGGTGCCGGCTGCGGCACTCATCGATACATCGGTGCAAGCAACAGGCGCCAGCCACCGACCGCCACAACGCCGCCCCACCCCTTCCACCCGCCCCTCACCGGTCAGCCCCGCCCCGACCCGCCCAGCCCCGCCCCGACCCACCCAGCCCCGCCCCGACCCACCCAGCCCCACCCCACCCCGCTCCGCCCAGCCCCGCCCCCCCCCTCCGCCCCACCCCCTCCCCACCCCGCTCCGCCATGCCCCGCCCTGCCCCGTCCCACCCTGCCCTGCCCCGCCCCGCCCCGCCCCGCCCCACCCAGCCCTGCCCCGCCCCACCCCGCCCTGCCCCGCCCCACCCAGCCCTGCCCCGCCCCACCCAGCCCTGCCCGGCCCCACCCAGCCCTGCCCCGCCCCACCCAGCCCTGCACCGCCCCACCCCACCCAGCCCTGCCCCGCCCCACCCCGCCCTGCCCCGCTCCACCCCGCCCTGCCCCGCCCCACCCAGCCTTGCCCCGCTCCACCCCGCCCTGCCCCGCTCCACCCAGCCTTGCCCCGCCCCACCCCGCCCTACCCCGCTCCACCCAGCCTTGCCCCGCCCCACCCCGCCCTGCCCCGCCCCACCCAGCCCTGCCCCGCCCCACCCCGCTCTGCCCCGCCCCACCCAGCCCTGCCCCGCCCCACCCAGCCCTGCCCCGCCCCACCCAGCCCTGCCCCGCCTCACCCAGCCCTGCCCCGCCCCACCCAGCCCTGCCCCGCCCCACCCAGCCCTGCCCCGCCCCACCCCATCCACCCCTTCACCGCCCCGCCCGGCCGCCCCGGCGCCGTGCCCTTCTTTTTATTGGCCGCACGCCCCGCTGCCCGGCGCGGCTACTCTGCTTGCCGAACGCCCCGCGGCGCCGCCCCGAGCCTCCGCCACAGAGAGGAGAACGCGCGTTCGGACGAGGGGTGGCGAAGTGGTGGTCTGTTGGCAGGTCGACGGACAGGAATGAATGAAATCTTACGCGTAGGGGAAAGTAGAGATGCTGCGGAGCGTGGATGGGAGGTGTAAGCTGGTAGCGACCGTACAAGCCAGCGCAGCATTCGGAGCAACAGAGCGTTTGGACGTGATTAAGGTGTCGACGAGAGGGAGGGACGTGTCCTCTCGATGTGGTTGTTTTCGCACACAATATCAGTTTCGCGGGTTACGTGATATTTGAGAAGAAATATTGTGTATGATAAAGCGATTGGTCATATTTTTTGCTGGAGCATTTTTCTTTTAGTGATTTCAACACATGATTATGAAGTAGATACAAACCTTTATCACAATCTTAATGATAATAAAAGTGTGTTAGAAAATTAGTATTTGATGTCGTGTACATTTAGTCAATGTTCCATATAAGTTAAATAGTTAAAATTTTGATAAATTATTCTCACGGCTTTTAAAACTTTTCTCCGCTGTTTAATTGCAGAAGTTAATTTTTAATATATTTTCTGATTTGTCCATTTATCTTTCTTTCATTCCATATTGATTGAAGACCCATTATTTGATTATAATTCTGACAATTCTCTTTAGCTCCACTGTTTAATTGCTGAAGTCCATTTTAATATATTTTTTGGTTTGTCGATTTATCTTTCTTTTATTCTATATTAATTGAAGGCCCTTTATTTGGTTATTTTTCTGACAATCCTCTTTAGACTAAAAATTTCTCTTGGTAAAGAATTTTCTTCATTTTCCGTAAATGGCACGTTTTTAGTTAACCCGTGATGTGATGTGCAATTGCAATAAATCAACAATTGAATCGTTTTGATTTATGATATTCTATGGTCGTTTGAATAAAAGTGAGGAAAGAATTTTCCAAATATTTTGTGGCGCTCTTGACATTCACAAAAAAATACGCGCTTCACTAGAAAATCATTTTGTAACGAGGACGTTTGAGGACGTGGAGATTATATAAAATATTATATTTTAGAATAAATTGAAGCACTATCTTAGAACGAATGTTCATATAAAATATTTCTCAAATTTTGATGTATTTTGAGATTTACATTACATTTTACTCTACTTTATGGATGAAAATAAACGAAACATTTTTTAGCGTCCTGATTATTTACGCATATAGACATTTTAATCGAATGCTTTTTTTCTAGTTTCATTAGATTTCCGAGTAAGATAAAGTAAACTTAGACACAAAAAAAATTATTAGTAAAAAGTTCAACGATTCTTAATGAAATTCGCAAATAAAATGTAACATGCATTTCGGAAAAGATAGACACTTCATTTATTCAAAGAGCCACGTAACCATTTTAAAGACAATTATAAGTAAAAAAGGAAATGCTCAGTTATTCAAAAAAATCATTAAACAAAGCGCCATTGCCCAAACATCCTACTGAATACAAGCACATCCATTCTGAGTGGCCGCTTTTGTCCGTACCATCAAATAATATTAGTGTCGTATTCAAATATGCTCATTCTCCGCCTCCTCAAATTCATTTCCTTTCCTTCGTAGCTTCTGTGACTCCTTTCACCTCGCCCTCGAGGGAAGTAGACACTTGGTGGCCTGCCAAGTTGAACGGAGCGAGCGCGCGGGCGGGCGACGCCGAGGGCGGCGGCGGCACTCCGACAGCGGAGGGCGGCCCGCGGCGAGCGCCCGCCAACTTCCCCCCCCTCTCCCCGCCCCTTCTCGCTCACTTTTCGCTTGTCGCCGCTTCGCGCACACGCGCCCCGCCCCCGAGCGACGGTCTCCGGCGCTTTTGTTCCGCCCGCAGTACGCAGGCGGTTTTGCCCCTTCCGCCGATTGCATCGTCGCCGTTTGCCGGCATTTGCTGGTTCCAGCGTACGTAGGTAGTGTCGAAATTTACGACGTTTCATTTCTCGACTTTCGCGACTTCTGTGTTTTGCGATTACAGGCACTTAAAGTCATTTTTTTCCGTTTACGTACGTTTCTTTTTCACCTTCTTGCTAGATTCTCCCAAAATGCATCGACTACTCACCATTTAGTACGAAATTATATACTTTTTCAACTAACAGACCCTTGATACAATCGGTCATTTAAATTTACAATTGCGCCTCAATATCTAACCAGAAAGCCTCAGTACATGATCCCTCCCATTCGATCGATCCATAAACCCTCTTAACCGGCTCGCGTGAATCAGCTTTGTCGTCACCAGCTCCGTGACCGCCGCCCTAAACAGCCCCTCCGTAACCGACTCCCCAGCTGCCGTGCCCCGCCCCAGCGCCCCCCCGCCGGCGCTCGTAAAGCAGCAGCCGTTACCGCAGCGCGTTAACGCCGCGCCGCGCGGCGTCGCACCACCGCGCCGGGCCGCCCGCCCGCCCGCCCGACGGCCGGGGCGGCGGCTCGCGTGGCGCGGCCGTTAGCGCCTCGTTAGGAGGGCGCGCGCCGCGCCATGGGACACCTGCGCCCCACGCCGCTTTATCGCGCGCCGCACTCGCGCCGCGCCACGCCCCCTCCCGCCCGCGCGCCCGCCTCGCCTCACGCTCCAGCCGGCTCCCGACTACAGCGCCCCATCCCGCGCCGCCACGCCCCCTCCCGCGACGCCACGCGCCCACCCCGCGCCCACCTCGCGTCCGCCACGTCACGCGCCCACCTCGTCACTCGCCCACCTCATCACACACACACACCCTCTCACGCGCCAGTCTCGTCACGCGCCCACCTCATCACACACACCCTGTCACGCGCCCACCTCGTGTCCACCACGTCACGCGCCCACCTCGTCACGCGCCCACCTCATCACACACACCCTGTCACGCGCCCACCTCGTGTCCACCACGTCACGCGCCCACCTCGTCACGCGCCCACCTCATCACACACACACCCTGTCACGCGCCCACCTCGTGTCCACCACGTCACGCGTCCACCTCGTCACGTGCCCACCTCATCACACACACACCCTGTCACGCGCCCACCTCGTGTCCGCCACGTCACGCGCCCACCTCATCACACACACCCTGTCACGCGCCCACCTTGTCACTCGCCCGCCTCGTCAGGCGCCATAACCACCTTTGCAACGCCCCAACCGCCCGCTCGCGCCGCCCCGACCCTCCCGCCCACGCCCCGGCCCAACCCGCCTTTCGCCATAACCCGTTCTGCTATGCCCCGACCACTCCGTCCCACTTCTCCCCGTGCCTCCTACAAAATCCCTCCCACTCGCGCGCCGCCTCGCCCCTTCACACGCACGCCCCATCCCACCGCACGCGCACCTCGCCACGCGCCCACCCCACCCCACCTCACCTCACGATCTAGCCAGCTACACGCCCCCCCGATTTTACCGCCCCGCGTCGCCCCATACATCCGCCCGCGCGCCTCGTTCCACTACTCACTCACCGCGCCTCCCCCCTCCTGCAAGTCGCCCGCGCACGGCCTGCGCCCAACCTGCCACGCGCCCATCCCGTCTCTCGCTCCGAGTACACCGTTCCGCAACGCCCCATCCACCCGCCCTCACCACCCGCATGGTCCCACCCACTGCTCACCCGCCGCCCCGCCCCTTTCCGCGTCGCCCCGCTTACGCCCCGCGTCCAACACGCCACGCACCCACCGTACCTCATGCCCTAATCCGCCCCGCTTCGCCCCATTCACCGGTCCGCACACTCTCACCGCCCCATCCTTCCCGGCTCGCCCCGCTCCTAAGCCTGCGCACACTCCACATCCAAGCCAACACAGTTCATCCCGCCTCACCCCTTGCCACGCTCCGCAACGCAACTAACACCCCGCCCTGCATTGCCCCATCTACCCGCCCTCCCCGCCTCCCGCCTCCCCACGTCACCCCATGCCATCCCTCGCACTTCCCTGTCTACCGCCTCTCCGCACCACGCCTCCCCGCTCCGCGCCTCCCCGCTCCACGCCTCGCCATTTAAAACCATCGCAAGTCCCCCCACGCCACACGTCCACGCCCCTCCACACAACCCGCCTCCCCCGTCCCGGGCCTCACACCATCCCACATTACCCTGCGCCACACTTTTCCACCCGCACCTCCCGCCGTATTCGCCCCGCCCCTTCACCCCGCGCTCGCTACCACCGCGCTCCGCAAACCCTGTCGTTATTGCCTCTCCCCGCCCTCCCCCTCCACCCACCTCCCACCCCGCGGCGCGTGGGGTCGGGTCGGGTCGCAGCGCGCCGCAGGTCGCCAGGTCGTCGCCACGGCCTAACGGCGCGCGGGTTAAGTAAAGCCCCGGCGGTGGGCGGGGCCCGCCCACGACCGCCCTCGACCGCCGGCCGGGCGGCGCTTCGTTAAGGCGTGCAAAGCATCCGCAGCTGTTGCATGACGCCGCGCCCGGCGCCGGAAAGAGAACTGTAATCGCAGTTGTTTGTTGAGCGGGTCGGCATTTCCACAGAAAGGTCGAGGGTTGAGCGAGACATCCTCATGAATTAGACGCATCGGTGAGGCTCTCATATACATGATGCTTAATGGAATAACTTTTAAGAGTCAACACCATATCGTCTCAAACACAAAATAGCAATCTCTAAACTCTGTTGAAAGTTTTAAAGATAAATTGTGTCAACGAGTTCTTTCGAAGGCGATTTCTGAAAAAGCTTGAATTTTGTTTTAAAATTTACCTTATTCGGCATTACAAGTGACTACGATCCACTATCATATAAATCGAGATTTTTTAAAGATACGGGTCTGAGAAACTTACTAATGATAACAAGAGTTAAATTCTTGTCGCATTTAAATCTGTCCTTAATACATCTATAGTTCTTAGGCAACTCAATGCTAGATTTCCTGACATTCGAAATTTTATTTGCATATAAATATTTTTATTTGCACTCTGTCAGAAAAAATCACATTCGCAATTCAAGACAAAGCACCAACTTTTGTCATTTGTTCAACGTGAAACCTTCAATAAATCGATCATAGTTTTGAAAACTCATATGCACTCTACGGGAACCTCTGACATTTTGCCTCAAAAAATTCAATCTCGTTGGTTTTATGACGTAATGGTAATTAAAAAATTATGGAAAGTTTTTCGAACTTGGAAAATTGAGGTCCTAATCTTTATATAATACATATCTCTTAATTCGTAGTATAAAGGATTATTCTTAAACGCCCGCATTTCAGAAAGGCAATTTTCTGCCTATTATTATTATTTAAAAAATGAGACTCTTTTGTTTAACAGTTAAGTACAGATATTTAAAATAACCAGCGTGAAAAATCTCTTTAGTTTCAGCAATTAAGTTTCTTGTTAATAGAGATAAATTCGGATGAATTATTGAAGCACTTATCAAGATCTCCTACACTTCTAAATGAAGGCTCCTTTAATTAAAATTCCAAGATCTTAAGTTTGATATAAATAGACAAAAGAATTAGTATAACTGTTGATGATGTAGATACTTTTTTCAATAAAGGATGAGGCACTGATGTTGTCTGGTATCAATGTTTTTATTTACAGCTAAAAGATCTTTTTCGATAGCTTAGCTATCATCATCAGAGCTATCTGAAAAAAATTACAAAATTTTGAAAGGAAAGTTGCATTACAAAAGGTTATTAACAAAATTAAGTTTTCGTAAAAAATTGTTGGTGCCAGATTTTTTAATTTTTTTCAGATAGCTCTGATGATGATAGCTAAGCTATCGAAAAAGATCTTTTAGGTGTAAATAAAAACATTGATACCAGACAACATCTGTGTCTCATCCTTTAAACAAAAGAATTTTACATATAATACAATTTCTTTACGGATACCTGACATTGATTTTCTGTGATATTCGAATGTTGGTCGTCGTAGAAAATTAAAATATTTAGAAAAATTGCTAAAAAGGGTTACTAAGGCCCTGCGATATTACTTTGAACTAAATGAAAAAAAAAATTACTGCTCTACTGATGCAACAAGCTAATTGCTTCACTCCCACGAAGAACTGGCGTTTCCACAGAGCTTCATCATCACCATTACTATTATTGCTAGCAAACCTACCTTCAATATATTTGCAATAATCAGCACTTAATTTGGGGCAGAGCTGTTAGGTATAGGGACAAATCAAGTAGTAATTTGGGAGAAAGTAATCTGTTTTTATGGCAACGTCTTGAAATAATATTAGGAGAGATTTTTTTAAGTACATAAATTTCATCATAGCTTTTGTACACGCTACATTGTTTAAATTTTTATATGCGTTTGTATGCTTTGCCAGATTGCAGTCGAAGCAAATTCTTCGAGAATTTTTCAGATACTACTAATAATATATTTCATTGCATTTGGTCCGTGCTATTAAACCGGTAGTGTTTTTCGCAGTATTGCAACCGTCTGCCCGGCTCTGACCAGGAGAGGTGCCGAAGGTTCCGGTTCCGGTTTCGAAGGATGTAGATATTCGCCACTACCTTTACAACTACTTCGAAATCAGCCGCTGTCTGGAGGAGATTTCCAGCGGCCGGCTGCTCTGATCGGTTCTTTTCCGTGATTTATACGATGACTAACAAACGAATGCCGAAGTAGAACATTAACATACGGGCTACGCACAGCATGACGGGAAGGGAATCACCGCCACCTCACGGAATAAACACTATTACACTAACGGAACTAATGACCATAGCAGTTGATGCGCCCGGAAAAATAAAATCAATCTACTGTTAAAATTGAGAAAGCAAGTATTTGTAATATTCTTTGCTGCATACCCCGAGATTGTATGTAAAACGTGAGCAGCTGAAGCAAAATAAAAACTTTTTAACTTAACTTTTAACTTCTTAAAAAATAGAGCGGTTTTCTGCAAGGGTTTCTATTACGTAAGTTTAAGAATGTGCTGCCACAAAGGATTTTTTCGAATAGACCGTCTCCGTAAGCAATTAAAAATTAAAACCGACTGTGTCGCTATCAAAAAAGGTGTTTTTGACATGTGGCGGTATTACTCGGTGGTTTCACTCCGCCCAATCCTAGTCACATCACAATTGCTTGTCTTCCTTCCCACATAGGTAACCAGAGCAATGAAGAAGCGGACGAAGCAGCGAAAGCAGCAATCTCTCTTACAGAAATTGAAACTAAAGCAGGTGGCTCACTTCCTGACCTTAATAAGTACCTCCTACTCGCAGTTAAGAAGCTTTGGGACCGAAACTGGAAAATGTCATGCAGTAAGGAAGAACATTGAAGAATCTCCCATCACATCCTTTAATCTTAGCAGAAGACAGCAAGTGATCATAACCAGACTGCGAAGAGGTCATTTTTACCTTCGCCATAACCATCTTATGAAAAAGACTATTCCTGATCCGTGCCCAAACTGCGGACTGCCTGTGTCTACAAAACATCTTATTATTGATTGCCACGCGATGACGACAGACAGAACAAACCTTAATATTAATAATGATCTCCACTGCATTTTCAATTCTAATTCTGGATCCATGAAAATCATTCAACTCCTTAACAAACTTAAGCTGGTTAATTGTATTTAGCAATTGATTATACTAGTTTTTCAATCTCATATACAAATACTGTATTAACCCTCTAGCTCTAATGTACGTGTACCTCATGGAATTTGATAATCATGCAAATTTGTTAGCACACAATCATGTAAATTTGTAAGAACTGTAATTTTGTAACTGTGGTCGACAATGACCAAGTTGTTTCTAAGGCGACCTTAAATAAATAATATAAAAAAATCCTAGTCACGCGTAGAAGAGGCGCAGTCGCTCTTGCACGTTTGTACAGGAAGTCAGTGCCGTATGTACAACCAAGCATTTGAACGCTTCGAAACTCGAGATCTGCGGAGGCAGAAGGATTAAATATCCCTGACCACGACGTGCGCTAGGGATGTATTACGTTATTGATTAGTGAAAGGCTGCAGGAGCTGAATTTTAAAGGCACTTTCGGGTTCAACTAAATGCACTGTCAATCTAATATATAAAAATCAATGTTTGTTTGTTCATATTTTATGCGCTGCGTACCAGTCATTCGATTGTGGTAAGACAATGTTAACTTTTTTCTTGCACTTTTGCGAAGGTTATATGCGTAGTTCAATGAGAATATCGAAGATTATTTATGCATTTATGACTCAAGCACTCCTGAACAGACGCTCTATGCAACCCGCCGCACCCTCAAGTATTAAGCGAGTCTTCGCTGCATATTCTGCAATTGTGAAATATTGGCCGGAAGTATCATGCCCAAACCTGAGAGAGCACGTTTTAGCAATAGGGTAATTGACAACTGTGTCGAAACCAGGGCATAGAACAAACGCATACTCGTGAGAAAATCTTTCATATATTACAATTTTTGCAGAGCGTAGAGTAAAACGTGTTTAATAATCACTTGATCTGTAAACTGTGATCAGCATGTGAACTGTAATGCATTGCAGTAGCGAAGCACTGCCGAATCCATTAGTTAGTTATACAAACCCAAGATGTAGATTGATAACGAAGAACATATAGTACAAAATTATTTCGTAAAACGAAAAAATTAAGGAAAGGATATAATAAAAATTTCCTGCTCCAGAAACGGAAGATGCTCGTGAAAGTAGGTTGCGCTTGGGGTATGTGGATTTCAGGGATCCCAGCGGACATAATCTTCAAAACACACGCTGTAGGATTCCGATAACACAGTGTACGAAAACGACTATAACAAATATTAGAGTAACTAAATTTTATTCCTTCTTGGGACGAGGCAACAATCGCTAATTGATCAAAATTTCATCTGGTGGCTTACCTTTAGAATCGACCTAAAACTCATGGTTTCCTTCAGAACCGCGGTTTCAGAACCTATTTCTGATGACAAAGGAAACTTTTAAATGAAAAAGCGTACATTTAATCCTAAATAAATTTAAAAATATTGTTCTACTATTCATTATCATAAATTATTGATATGGGTGTTTTACTTCGACATGTCATTGTTCTGCAATAAACTTTATTGCCATTTTCGTACACGTGTGCATTCCTTCTTTCCCTCGTGATATTCCGATGTCCACGGAACTAGGATATTAACGATGTTGATACATATGAAAGGAAACTCGCCCATGAAGTCCAATATTGAATGTTGGGTGCGCAGATGCTCTAGCAATTAAACTTACGCAAGCGCAGCACGGTCGATTGTCGTATGCAATACCTTTCCCTCACGCTATCTGTAGTCTCGAATCGATATTTCATCTCGATTCGCGAGGCAGAGGAAAATAACATCCAACGCGGTTCGCTAGGGATATGAAATGGCCGCCGCTCTGATTAGGTTCGCCCTACCGCACCAGAATTTTTGCATTTCAGCCCTCTGTCGCTCTCCGCACGGAGTGCAGAGTGAACAAATTCAATATTTTCAGTTTTGATGCGCCCGCAACTGAAGCATCCGATCTTCTTTGAATTTATTACTGATATTTATTGGCACACAGAGTAGTTTTTCATTCATACTCGTACCTGTACCTATTACGCTAACGTACTCGACATTATGTTTTAAAATGATGCTGATAATTATATTATAATTTCTTCTAGTTTGGCATTCTTGCTGCAAAAAATGTCTTAAGTAAACAATATTGTCTTTGAACAATGCGAATTGACTGCCAAGTTACAAAACGTTTGCTGAAAGAAGCTTTTTGATGCTCAATTGCTTTAATTTCGTTAGCAAATGTTGCATTTTCTTCATTACAGATGTGAGGTTGAAATTCATATTTTAGTTGCAACGTCTTTAATACCTAAACTTAAAATCTAAGTTCGTAAAGTAGTTCTTACATGAAGTGAACGCGTTGAAATATATTTTCGTAATTTCAATCAGGTTAAAAGGAAATAAGGGCACTCAAAAATATTACTGAAGAGTTGAGAAAAACAGATGGGATAATGTAAAGCTCTTGCTCCAGAAACTTCTATATTCTTATAAAAATAAAGTCAAAGCAATAATTTCACGAAACTCTTGATATGTACGAAGTGGGCAAAAAAATCTCCAATTGTACGAATGCAATACTTTTTCTTGTACTTGTACTTCTATTAAGCAACATAAATATGTGAAACACAGCACCGACTACGATATTGTATATTTTTCCTAGAGTGCTGTTCTTTAATAAGGACAATTCAGAAATGTTGAACCATTTATGCCTGACATCTATTTTTCCCAAGATCCACAGACCGCGTACGTCTATTCTCTGACAGTCTATTCTTTGGCAAAACGCACGCCGCCTGCTGGGGATTCGCGAATACCTCAGCTAGCTCTGTGTAGCCAGCGCTGCGTTGTCGGCGGCGGAATAGCGCCGTGCAGCGGTTGAAGGTGCGTTTTTTCTGCCTCTTAAGCTCTTAAGCCCTCGGCGCAATAACGCGCGGAAGAGACGTGCATCCATTTTCAGACGTCCGCAAATTCCACCTCTTATGGTCGCTAGGGCGCGATTCTGCGGGTGAACGACGGGCCGCGGCCAAGGTGGCCGCTTGGCGCACACAATGGACGCTAGGACCTGAATACTGCACACCCAAGAGGACCATATGTAGCATTTTGCAAGGGGAGGCCGGGAGGGAAATTCGCCACTTCAATCCACAACTCATTTTAAAAGTTTGAAAAGTTGAAATGTATGTTCGTTTCTTTCGGTTTGTTGAATCTTTCTTCCGGATTTTCTATAGATGTGATTGAATGGAATGTTTGCTCTTTTAAGTGTATTTCTATTTCGTAAATTCCAAAATCACAGGTAAAGATTTTATTTTTTCCTTGATTTATAACTTTTTTCTCTTTGAATTTTTGAGTCTCAGAAACGTGTTCTTTACAGAACAGTTTTATTGTTGCTAAATCCTATTGAGATTTAAAATGGAGTTTGGAGTATAGTAGGTCATAATGCATTGATTTTTAACTATCGGAATCCTCAAGTTTGTCGACGCTCATGTATTCAATGCTCCTTTTTTATTGAACCACGTTTGCTAAAATGGCAACGGAACTTGATAACAGTAAAATGCTTTATCGAACGTGTTGACTCTGGCAAAAAGGTTCGCTTCGTACACTTTAGAAGGATATTTCAGCACTTCGAGTAATTGCTCTTAAGTAGAGTATCTAAAATGAACTATTTATGCTCATCTCAGTCACATTATTGCAACAATAAAGCACAATACTCAGAGGTAATCCATTTGAGTGTTAAAGCAACATAGGCATTAACATCAGTGTGTGCGTGTCAGGGTGTGCATGTGTTTTATGATGATGATAGTAAGCATCACGAATTTCATCTCGCCATTCATGGTGTGCTTAATTATCAACTGCGTTAAGCGATGAATATTCCTGCGACTCCGCGTAATGTTCTCGTTCACTGACGAGCAGTTTATATTTTTCTCACCTAAGTTTTAATGTTCTACTACATACTCAAGTCAGAGACTATATATTGATTAACGAAGTGTTATTTTGTAGTTCTCTCGCATAAAAAGCTGCTATAAAAACTCAACTCTACAAAAGCTCTAAAATATTGATTCAAATTTAATTCACGTAGTTACTTCCGTAAATATGAAATAAAACTTTCATTGTACATTTTACCTTCGTTTGTTTGACAGATATTATGACTCAAAACGTCAAGCTATGTGTGGGAAGAATAAACTATTACGCGAAGTGATTGATGGTAATTACTTTAACTTTTGCCTTAATATCTTATTTTACTAGCATGTCAAAAAAGAAACGCATAAAATATTTATATATTTATCATTTTATATTTGTTTATTACTTCTTCATATGGGATGACACAACTCTTCTTCGTATTCCTCGGGTTATGGAAAAAATTACAAAATGGTCGTGTAATTTAATATATTTCTTCACATGCATTCACAATTTCCACGAATTTTATGGCAAAACGTTCAATCCAGAATTGAAAAAGATTAATTGATAGACACAGATGTATGTTTATGAGTTTGTTTGCTTTTTTTCAACATTTATGACTTATTTTTTTCTGCTTATTCAATATATCCCAAACTTTCCTTCTCACATCTCTTTTAAAGTACAAAGACACAACATTTTAACTATTTGGTAAAAAGTGGTACACACGTCGTATCGTTTGTAACTGTTACTTAAAGTATTATAATTAAATTATAAGCTACACTTTCGCAACATTACTTGTATGCATGTATTTGGCATTTGTGGGTCGATGATCCGATTTTGCCGGCAATCTAACGACGTCCCCCATGCCTAGACCTAGTTACATGGAGCGACAGGTGTCAGACGTGCCGTGACGTGACGTGGTCTCCCTTCATCGTAACTAGCAAACTCCGCCTGCCTGAGCTTTTCTTCGCCATACAACTACAGAAACGGAAACGATTTTCAAGGAAAGCTACAACTCAATTTTTGCCTCGCCCGGGAATCGATCCTGGAACCACAACACGGGAAGCTAGTACGCTGCCCAAAAGCATCCTAGAGGTTCACTACATTACTTACACCAACAATATATATTCAATTGCTACATGCCTAGCTAATAGATGTTTATATGGCCACGCGGATAGTCTGTGGACTCGCATACGCACACCTACACAAGAAAAGGTCCGTCTTCCGCATCACCGGGGGGTGGGGGTGGGGGCTGCTCATTGCGTATCAGGTCGCCCAGGGGTTTTGACCCTCCACTCACATGGCACAAGGCCCTCTCGGCCGGGGTGCATGTCGCACGCGGCGCAACCCGAGATGGCCTCGGCGAGAATACTTCCTCTTATTTTTTTCAGCTTGTCAACAGAGGCGAATTTCTTCAGGGGAGCGCCAGTGTCCTCACTCCTCTCGACGAACGGCTTAGTGCGACGGGGAGAAAATAGCTATTGCCAGCTGACAAAAAGGAAGTCGTGCGCGTCACCGCTCCTAATGACTTTGATCAGCTGTTGGGAAACACCGTGTTAAGGATGGAATATGAGAGAATATATTCCGAGGCCGATAATAATATATAACGCGGCTAGTTTGTAATGTTAAGCTTTATTATATGAGTGCATATTTTGAAAACGAGCAACGTTTGGTGCGAATTTTGAAATTTGTACGATTGCAATAAAGCAAGGTAATAAATGGATTGCATACGTTATTTTTTGTGTAACAGCAATATAAATTCATTAGAGAATTTTGTGAGTAGAATTTTGTAAGAATTTCGTAAAAAATTTTGCAAGCAAAGTTAATTTTTGGAAACCAATTTCCTTTGACATCAGGGGTATTTGACATCGGTGTGATGTGTGCGAAAAACGGCGGTCGGGAATTTCCACGATTGTCTCGGGTGCGATTGACTGAATGTCTGATGACGCAAATATTTATGCCATAATCAGCAAATACGTCATGATCTCTAACTAAGATGTCATTTTATGAACGCTTTCTTGTAACGGAAAAGCTTGTTTATACTGCTGTAATACAAAAAAGCCTTTGTTCGTAACACAATGACTCGCGAGCTGAAAGCGCAGTTCCGTCCCAATCTCAATGACGGAAGAGCTGCCCCGCACCGCCCTGTCCCGCACCGCCGCCTCGCCCCGCCCCGCCCCTCCACGCCCAGCCTCCCCGCCCCGCCTCCCCGCCCCGCCCAGCCTCCCCGTCCCGCCCCGCCTCCCCGACCCGCCCAGCCTCCCCGACCCGACCCGGCTCCCCGTTACGATCCGCCTCCCCGACCCGCCTCCCCGACCCGCCTCCCCGACCCGACCCGACCCGCCTCCCCGACCCGACCCGACCCGCCTCCCCGACCCGACCCGCCTCCCCGACCCGACCGCCTCCCCGACCCGACCGCCTCCCCGACCCGCCCTTCCCCCCTGCCCCGCCCGCCCCGCACCCCGCACCACCCCGACGCCCCGCACCCCGCCTCATCCCGCCGCCCCGCCGTCTCGCCACCCCCGCCGCTCACGGAGGACACACCTGTTGCGCGGCCGCCCGCACCGCCCGCGGCCGGCCATCGCGCACCAGCGCGCCGCAGGCGGGCGTCGAACGCAGCTCTCGGGCGCCGTCCCTTCCCCTCCCTTTCCCACGCCCCCCACCCCATCCCCTCGCGACCGCGCGTCCGGGCGGCGTCGCCGGCCGTGCCTTTGATGTGGCGCCCGACTGCGTTCATTGCGTGTTTGCCCCGGCAACGGTTGTTGATAATTTGCACGCTGCGCGATCGCGCCGCGCCGCGCGGCCAAACGCACCGCGCGCTGCGGCGTCGGGGGCGACGGCGCCCGCGCCTGCGGCTGAAAAAGCCGCAAATCCGAAGGGCTTCCCTCCGCGCG
Source organism: Acheta domesticus (assembly GCA_031308135.1). NCBI lineage: Eukaryota > Metazoa > Arthropoda > Insecta > Orthoptera > Gryllidae > Acheta > Acheta domesticus. The sequence continues at coordinate 247,601,845 of JAHLJT010000631.1, forward strand.
CTGCTTATTTCCCCCGCGACGCGCCGCCCCCCTCCCCTGCCACCGCCTCCGCCGCCGCCTGCATCTCTGGCGCCTCCATTCCGCGTGGGTGGAGACTCTGTATATCCGCCTCCAAAGGCGTGCGGAGCGAACCAAGGAACGAATCGTGAACGAAATCTGTGTCGTCAGAATGAGAACTTAGAGTTTAACAAAAATATTAAATTAATATTTTTATGTATTAATAATGAGGTTGTTAGGACTTGACGTGTCTATTTATTTATTGCCCCCTTTATTATTTCAGTAATATAGATACCTTTTGCGGCTCTCACCGGCAGCCCATCTTTATAAATGGCGTCTCTAAATAGAGAGAATTTTATGGAAATGTGACGAATTGCATTTTGACTACAAGATGTGAAGGATCTAAGGAGTTAAAAATATTCCTGTCAAATGCAACTCGCGACACTCGTCAGCTTTGTAAAATATCTATATAGCTATATAACTACTAAACGAAGCATTTTAAGGCCTTAAAACTTGGAACGTGAGGCCGAAGACCTCAAAGAAACCTTTCTCATAGCCTAATATATAGGATGAGATACTCTTAAACATTCAATTATATTTTGCTGCCCCGCCGCTTCTCGATACTCCCCCACCTGTTCAGACACATGCAGAAACTGCGACTGAATGTGAAATTAAACTAATTACTTGATATTCTAGGCGAATTGCACGGGTGTACCTCTCAGTTCGATAATAAAGTTAAATAATATTTCAGAGCTTTCTCGATCTTGTATTTTCGCATGGACAACTTTAAGTAGCTGTCTCGAGAGTAAAAAGCTTTTGTAATATTTTGCAACCATCAAGGAAGGCGAAAAGCTCTCAAGTAAGATTGTATGATTACTCAAAAATGTTTTTAAGGACGTGTTGTGAATTGTGCCAAGAACATGTCTATAATACTGAGTAAACCTTTATTCAAAATTTATTTCGAACATCAATTTCATTGTTCTTTATTTTTATTTTAAATTCTAAAAGTACATAGGAAGTTACCTTTTTAAATTTTTTAATCAAACACGTTTGGTAAACACGTTTGGTTTACAATTTTCCTTCTTAATACGGAAAAGGAAAGATAGAACTCTCGCATGTTAAATTCCACTCTCTTCACTCTCGCGGGTTCGCTAATTTACTTATTTATTTTACGTCGAAAACTGTCTGTGACGTGCTACGGGAAGACGTGAATTCTGTGACCGTTTTCAAAATTCTGTGATCCCTACTCTAAACCATATACTAGTTGAATTTTTAATACAGAAAGAAATGAACGTTTTTGCAAGAATTGTTCACAAAACATTCGCTCCGATGTAATAAAATCTGTTTTCAAGGGTAAATCAGCTACAGATTTGGGATCTTATCCCTCATCATGTCCTTCGTGAAGGAATAATACTTCCTGACGTGACAACATGGCGAACGAAAATTTGAATAACTTCATTTCCCACTGAATTCTAGAAGACGTGCACAGATAATGAAGTTACATTTATGTCCAGAAGAAAACAAGGGTCATCTCAACATTTGCTCAAAGGATCAGGGAAGCTTGGCGCAAAATCTGATCGAGATGGGGATGATTTCATGGGATAAAATTGTTTTTGCACCTGCTGTTCTTTGAATACTATTAAAGTATCTATAAATTCTTCAATGAAAAAAATCATTAAACTGCGTAAAGAATAATGATCAACATATTGTAATGAGAAACGTGGCCTACGCATATTTACTTATTTTTATGTATATTATATTTTTTAATTTTTAAACTTGTTTTGTGGCTGAACTTATTAATTAGAAATCACAGAAAAATGATATTGTACGCTATTTCAAAACTCTTCGGTGTTCCACAACGGAGCAGAAGCAATATTAGGGTAAAACAAAATAAACGAAGGCGTACAAGAAGATAATATTTTGAAGGAGAGCGTACACGTCAGCTTGAAATTTGTGGGACAGAAAGGACGACGGATAACTAGAGAGATATTACACTGCATTTCTAATCACCTATTTACGTTGCCCTCGTCGAACGAAATCTCTTTAATGTTAGTCTCTTTAATGTTGAAATACGCGCGTTGTCACGATGCGTATTTCTAAATCCCTCATTGCTCACAAAGAAGCAGTTAATCCTTTAGAATTTCAGCTCAGTATCTCTAATACTTGGTGTGGCTTTTCGACCAACGCCCTTTTGTGGATTGTTTGTGAATACTACCGTACTATAACATGTTCAGGAAAAAATAAAGCAGTAAAAGACGAAGCAAATGGGATTGAGAGTGCATAATATGAAGTAATATGAATATGATACATGAAAGTAATATAAAAATGATGCTGTACTGGAAGAGATAGGATATGCAGGAGTGAGGAGAAGGTACCTAAAAATCCCAACACAAATGTTGTGTTGTAATGTGTAGATGGAAACGTCTGACAGTGTTATAACTTGTAACTCACAAGAAACTGGGGTAGTAAAACATCAGATTATAAACGCAACAGCGTCGGCAAGATTCGGCGTGAGTCGTCAATTTATAATTTTGCCTTAAAATGAAAACCGAGATCGTGGTGACAAGAGCGTCTGGTTGAATTATGATGAAGGACATTTGTGCACAAAAAGAAGGAAGTGGTCTACCATAACAACACTGATGTAAATGATGTCACGAAAACAATATTGTAAGGAAAACGCATACTCGAAATGGAATGAAGGGAATCGTCCAGAGTCTCAGTAGTTAGAAAAATAATTTTATTTCTGTTAGAAGAGAGAGATTAGGTGAGAAGAGGTGAGAAAACGATACTTAAAAATAGTTAATGTTAGGAAAAAATAGAAGGTTAAAATAAGTTGTACCAAGAAGAAAGCTTAGAGAAGCAGCCGGAATTAGACGGGGACAGAAGCGGGCCCATCGCCTTGGCAACTGCGAGGCGGCGCCGGAGCGGCTGCCGCGTCGAGAGTGAGACGCGCTGATTCCTAATTTCGCCCGACGATTGAAACGTTAGCAGCGCAGAGGGCGCGCGCGGCTGGCCTTTTGTGCGACTGCCGGCCGCCCCGGCGCAAGCGCCGCCTCCGCCCGGCCGCCTTTCGCCCAGGCTCAATGCGGCCCCGCCCCCGCCCCCGCCCCTCCCGCTCACACGCACCAGCACCTCCCTCCCACGCCTCCGCCTCGCACGCAGGCCCCGCCCCCGAGTTCCCCTCTGCCACGCATCCGCCACACCCCTCTCCTTCTCTCGCCCCCCCACATCCCCGTTCCTGAATACACCCCGCCTGATCCCCGGCCCAGTCACCACCACTGCTCCGCCCCGCTTCATCTTCGTCTTCGTCACGCCCCCGTTCCCCCATCCCCGTTCCATACTCCGTTCCAATTCCTTTCCTGTCCCCCTCTCCCCTCCTACCCGCTCCAGCACCCTCCCCTGTTCACACCGCTTCGCACGAAGGTCCAGCTCCCGCTTTCCCATGTGTCACGCATTCCCCAAGCCACCTTCCTTGCTATCGCCTCACTCACGTCCCCGCTCCCGCCCCCGCCCTGACTCCACTCCCAAGGTGTCTCCGAATGACTCCTGCCCCAGTCCCCACCCCTACCCTGACCCGCTCGTCCCCCATCTTCGTCGCGCCCGCTTCCCTTCCCACACACACCCCCAACCCCTTCTCCATTCCCCACTCCCCTCCCGCCCGCTTAACGGTACCACCACCCCCACCCCGACACTGCTTCGCACGCTGGTGCCACTCCAACTTTCCTCTCTGCCACGTCTCCGCCCCGCCCCCGCTTCTGCCCCCGTCCCCACCACGCCCACGTCTCTGCCTCACCCACGACCTCGACCCCACCTCCGCCTCGCCCCACTCCATCCCGTCTTCGACGCGCCCAATTCCCACCCCCCCTCTCGTCCGTCCCGTTACCCCACCCCGCTCCTCCCAGTTCCTCTCTTCTATACCGCCTCAGCTTCATCCCCCGCTCCCGACCCCGCTAACGTTTCTCCCGCACCCTCGTCACGCCTTCTTGCTGCCACCGCCCCGTTGTGCTCCCTTCCCCACCTTCGTCACATCTTTTACCCTCCCCCTCACTCCCTATACCCTAACCTCCGCTCCTACACCCGCCCCGGCTACCCCCCAACCCCGATCTCACCTCCTTCTCTGCCACGCCCACTCACCTCCCCGCCCCACTGCGTCTGCCACCCCTTCACGGGCTTTCCTCCGCATTCATCAAGCCCCCCCTCCGCTCTCCGGGCGCCTGCCCCACCCACCCCCTCGCAGGCGCCGCCGACCGCTTCAGACGAAACGCGCTCCCGATTTGTCCCCGCTGACGCGGCGCGCCCGCTCCACAACCCATTTGAAGGGCTGCTCGCTCGCTTGCCATAGAAGCTCTTTCTTGTATTTCCAATCGGATACGTCTATTTTGGATTATCGAGGGGCGGATGAGGAGAGGAAATATAAGAGTATATTTTTACTCTCGTCACATTCGCGAAGGAAGAGATTGGAGTTTTTTATGAAGCAAGTGTGAAAGAGCCCAGAGAGAAGCAGTTTTTATAAGCGTAAATATGCATATGAAAGGTGAAATAATGAAAGCAGAATCTATACATTTCTAGTAATGAGTGAATTAATTAGAAAACTCTTTTCTTTTGTTAGTTTCTCTCTTTATCCAAACCGAAATTGAATCATTCTCTAATTTTTACTTTTAATCAACAAAATACACTAATTCTCGTACTAAAACTAGAGAGTATTTTTTGAATTTAAAAAATCGTACATTTTTTCAAACGTCAAAAATTCTTTTTGGAAGTACGTAACTACAGTAAAGACGTTCATGGAAAATTGCCTCGAGCTCGAGCTATACTACATACCCTACTTTAACTTCCAGGTCAAAATATCGCTCAACAAATCTGCTAATAAAATGAATGATGAGTTTCAAGTGTGTGAATACAAAATAGAAAATTCATACAGTTGCTTATTCGGACAATATAAGGTGTGCAGACCTCTCAAGGGTTGTTTGCCAAACGTTGTTTTTCAAAGGGTACTAGAATCCCATTTGACATGTTTCATGGATACACGGAAGAAACAAAATCTACGAAGAACTTTTAATTAACCAGTTTGGACAATGGCGTGTTGAATGTCGTGATTCATCAATAGAGTTATTACAACATTCGATTTAAACATCTGGTCTTAAACAGATCCTATTTTACTTGTTTCAAATAATATTCGCATCTATGTGTTAGCCGAAACATTTTGCTTTTTGTTCACACATTTCACTTTTTGTTTTGTTCACGTTCACAGTAACACATTTTCCAAAGATTCCGCGTCCCCTTCGTGTCCAGGATTAAATGTTACTAACTTCGAGAGCACAAAGTATGATCCAAGATAATCACTTTTTGCATGTGTTGGAAAATATACCTACATGGCATTCACATCTGGTTGGTATACTCAGCGCATTGGTATACTCAGTTGATGACATTGAAGTGCAAGTCTGCACAGAGTTTTGCACTTTCACTAACCTCTAGCCGCGTGCGAGCACCTCAGGTGTAAATGCGAAAATCGATGAAGAGTGTACATGAGACTCATTCTAGGAGTAGGGAACACCAATTAAAATGTTCAATTCGAACCATAGCACGTAAATTGAAAGAGCAATCAGTGAGAACATGACGGTCACATACAGTTCAAGTGAAATTGACTATTGTATTGTATTGGAAATGTTTGTTGCCGACATATGGCAGTGTGAAATATGAAACTACAACGACTTATACATATTTGATGTGGGAATCAAGTATAATAATTGCTTGTAGGTCTGATAATGTAATTCGCTTTGCTACGATGTAATCACAAATTTAGTGTTTTGCTGAACACATGACACTGAATTGTTTTTGTTTGATGATGACAGCAATCAACTATTTTATTAACTATATTTAATTGAATAAGACAGTTGGATACACAGTGCACAGGAGAACGTAGAGAGTGACTTATGGCCTTTGCAGCTTGAAATACGGGACATTGCCCTTAAAAGTACCCGTAAATGAGTGGGAAAATGATTCCACAGCATGGATCATTGCATTAGACGCCCCGACATTCAGTCTAAGTGCCGCGTCGTGACGTCAGGCTTCTCCCCTCGCCACAAAGCTTCCCAGTCCCCACTACTTGCACTTTCGGCGCTCTCGCGGGCAGACGGTCGGCTCATAAGTGCAGAATGCCCGCGGGAGCAGGCGTTGTGCAGGCCTGCGGTAGTGCCTCCTACCAAGAGGTTCTAGAGCTCGAGTGCCGACGGAGGCAGCTTTTTCGACACCAGCTTGTCAGCTAGGTCGAATTCAGCCACTGTCTGGAGCAGAATTCTAGCGACTGGCTGCTCTGATCGGTAGTTTTCCGTGGTTCTCCGATCAACACCAAGCGAATGTCGGAGCAGTACCCTAACAAACGGACACGGACGGCACGGGATCTTTCCTCTCCTCAACCCTTACTTACACACACTTACACGCACTACACTTCCACACATGCCGATAAACCAGCTGGAAACTTAGAGCTTATATTTTTTGAGAATTTCCCAGTCTTTTAATTTGTACATCTTCGAAGTGTTCTATATTTCTAATTTCCCCAAGGATCTGAAAGAGAGAAAAAATACGTATTAATGGCTGTGACAAAACAATGATGAACAGATATTGTAATTATGTAAAAACACACGCGCAGAGAACGTGTTTTTGAACTCCAGAACAATGCCGAACTTCAACATGTGCTACACTTTTATTATATTTTTCGTAAATTTAAGTCTGTATGATATTAAAAAATTTTCAGAAGCATAAAATGTATCTGCTCATAATTAAAACTAGCATTACAAGAGAATTGAAACCAAGAGAAATGTGGGCTTGAAATGTTTACTTTATAACCCAACAAAAAATATTTAGAATCCACAAACCAATAGACAAACATTGTAATCATTGATACTTGATAATACATTTACAATTTCGTTCTTAAAACAGAAAACTTAATACCTGGAAAAGTTTTGACGTTTTTAGCGTCACAAATCAATATGAAAACTCAATAATCAGTTAACAATTCTTACATTGGAAATCCATTTCTTTCCATTGTGCAAGTAGATGATAATATTCTTAATGCATCATAAATTTGGAAATTCAGAAGTCAGAAAATTATGCATTTTATTTAAGGGAATTAGATAGTAAATTTAAAAATGACGTAAAAGGTCAATGGACGTTAACGTAAAGAAAACCTGGATATGAATATTTGGTGTCAAAACCTGACAGTAAGCTGCCATGAAATACATTGCTATGAAAAATATTACAGCATATTGCACTGAAACATCAAATTTTTACAATTTTTAAAAAGAAAGGAATTCAAGCTGAAACCAAGAAATGCCAGCTTAGACACAAATAACAGTGAACAGGATCAGTCCAGAACGCCGGTATCTCTTTAATTTCATTTTCCCGAGTGATGCCTTTAACTAGACGCTTGGCTCCGCTGCTACCTTCGTTCCCAGAAGCAGCAAACAGTTTGCGGCAAGGCGACAGGCGATCTACTCTCGTGCGCGCATCGGATTCAGGATGAAAGGTGAAGGACGCGCGCCGCGGAGCGCCAGATGGAGCGCGAACCGATCGAAAGATCGATCGATAATCGATGCTTCGCCGCTGTCGGCGTGCTTGAACAAATGAAGCGTGCTGCAGCTACACGGGGGGCCGTGCCTCGCCGAGCCCCCGAGGCGTCACGCCCCTTCGACGCGTCGAAGTCCTCGAGATAGCGAAGCGGCGACGTCGGTGGCCGCTGCACCCGGGAGGGGCAGGAGCCAAGATGGCGGAGATCGTGGATCAGCGATGCTCAGAGGCCTAATTTTAATGACGTAATCTTTAAACTGGTATAACACGTGAAAAATTGATGTTTATACATAGATTTTCTTGTTTAAAGACAGTCATTGATCTTCCAACGTAAAAATCCGATATTTTTGTTTCACTAATTAGTATAATTTCACACTCACCTTTGTCACAGCGAAACGACGACTGCTTTTCATTTATAGATTCCATCTTGTGGAATAAAACTAAGTATCCAACAATTGACGGCAGGTAAGTGTTCGTTCTATTAGTTTGAAGCAGTGAGCTCTAGTATAGACTGGAGAGAGCACTCTGTGCTGATGTGAGAAATCGTGACGGTCCGCCATGATTGTGGACGTCTATTCCGTTCTCGTTATCTCGAACCAAATAGTAGGAATTAGCGCCTTATTAAAATTTAAAACAATTATTATCTATAATATTCTTGAAAACTTAATAGAAAGTTGGAAAAGAACGAATATTTAATACTTAAAAATTGCAATTTATACACAACACTTTAACCAAAGTCTTTCATTTCTTGGAGACGTTTTTAACATTCACGCAGGAGAGTGTTCTTAGTTTGCGTATTTACAATAATATCTTTAGTTCAACTTATGGCAAATATGATATGTTGTACTGCATTCTCATCAAGTTTACAACACAATATTTGCATGCCTGTGGAAGTGAAACCTATTTCCATTTTGTTAACATGTTCTTTACAACCGAATGATATGCAATACTTTGGTATTTTCGTTGACAGAGGGGTTTTTAAACACCAGTAACAACACACATTTAACTACGTAAAATGTAACTACGTAAAAAGTCTGTAGGTAGAAATTCATCGCATCCAACCTAACGAAAAACGATCGTCACGATTTGCAGCACTCCAAAGTATTGCAGTTGTGCTTCCAGTTGTAATGTTGATATCACTGGTTTCAAGATATTATTAATGTTTATAGTTAACTTTATAAAACTGGTTAAAACGACTAAAAACTACATCCTTTCAGTTTTACAAAGTCGCGAATTTTTAGAGCAAAGCTCAAAAGACTTTCCAAATGGAAACTTGTGTTTGAAGTATATGCAGTTCTGTGTTGCGTTCTAATAAATGCATTGTGGGCCTTACGAACGTTAACACACTTTTTTATTATTCCCTGGGAATTTTTTATTAGCTTTTAGTTTATATTTTATTCCAGATTTTTAATTTTGTAACATTTGTTTTTCTCTTAATTTTTCCATGCTTTAATTATTTTACATATTTCCTTTTGCATTGTTATAGACCCACCAAAGAAGGGAAATGTGTTCCCGAAAGTTGACTTTAGGTACTACTGCTTTAATAAGTATTAAAATTTTGAATTGTTGTAGTTTGATTGTTCTTTAATTCTTATCATGGATACCATTCGTTATCTGCTACCATCATTTATATTGTTAAGTGGAATATTTATTTATTTTTCAAAAAACAGTATAAACTGTATATGACGTGTGGAGAAAGAAATTTATCTGCACACATTTTCTTGAGGGCCAGAATTTAGAAAAACAACAACAACAACACGAAAAAAGCGAATTTAGAAAATAATTATTTTAGAAAAATAAAAATATTTGAAAAATGTTTTTCCCGAGTTATAGAAAATCAATTTCAACGGTAAATGAATTACAAGCAAAAGGAGTGCTCAACAAAACGTGCGCACAGTGAAGCTACATTTACGTCCAGAAGCAAAACAAGGGGCCATCTCAGCATTTGCTCAATGGATCAGGGAAACTGGACAAAAACCTGATCGAGGTGGGCGTCATTGACCCGGAAGCTGAAGTACATTACTTGTTACGGGCGTATTTATCACAATTATGAGGTATTATGTGTCATGTGTTACTTGTGGCGAGGTGTAAATGAGTTAATTTATTAAAGTCAATTCTTGTTCTAGTTATTGCGACCTTTTCTTTACTATTTAAATTTTTGCTTGCTTTCAGTTGATACAATATTGCAATTTTTTATGAATGACAATAGATTTGAAGAAGTTTCACTTCTTTTCCATTATTTTTCAACATGTTTCCATGAGTAAACGTTGTGAGATATTGTTAATATTTTATTATCTTTCATTGATCGCCACTTTAGCTTCCAGGCTGGCTAGTTTGTCTGCAATTATTCCATTATGTAAGAGAATCAAGGCTGTTATAAAGGTTTTGCGTGTTGTGATTACACCGTATTACCTTATTTATATTAATAAACATTTCAAGATTGCTAGTAGTGCTGAAGACAATTTGTATTGCGTTTTGGAATTCTGAGAATAATACGAATTTATCATATTCCAATTTTAATAACTTTCAAGGCAGATCGTAATGAGCAATTTTTGCAGACGTAGGGGTGAAGTTGATGCTTAATTATAATTTCATTAGTTACTACTACTACTATGTAATTTTCATTACATCCTTTGATTGATGTGATTTTCTGGTGCTTGTATGAAATATGCCCCCTAATTAACGGAGTATTATGAGATTGATTTAATTATGGAATAGAATGAAATGGAATACCAGTTGATCCATGTGGATAAGGATAAAACGTTTTCGATGCAGATTTTCTATGGCTACTCCCATTTAAACTGCATCTCAATTCACTATTCAATTCCACATTACACTCTAGCTCTTTATGCAACACATCACTTGAAGTGTCATCTCCGTCATCACATCTCACTGTGAGCGCCTTGTTAGCGACAACGGGGAGCGCCCGTTGACCGCACGCCGCCATTGTGTTGAATTTAATGATGACTGATGACTTTATTCAAGATTTCGGGGTCGTTCAAATGATGGAAAGAAATAGACAACGGCAATATCGTAATTGAGGTAGTGTCTGAGAGACAGAAGTAATTGGGACAGGAATGCTTGGTGGTAGCATTTGTGAATAGGGATGAATAAGGAGCGGATGTCTATGATTTTATATATTTTTATCCGTTGCTTTATTGCATAGCTAAGTGAAATTTCTTGACATTTGGTTAAAATATAATGCTATATAGATTAATATGTTAGTGCACGTGTGTGCATGTTTCGCCGATTTTTTCTGTTGGTGCATATTCGTTTAAATATAGGCGTATATTTTGAATATTTCGTTAAAATAGAGACTTTTATATTTATAGGTAGAAAAAGATGTTTCATCTTTTCATAGAATCTATTTATTTGTGAGCGTTCATTGATTACAAACAGCTTGTCGCAGTTTGCGTTTTCATTTTTTCTGTAGGTGATAAAATACTTGTGCTATATAAGATATATTTATAACACATTTTTAAATCAGTAAGAAGAAATTCAAAAATACATAGAATGTATTTCACTAAGGTGAATATTTGCTTCAATTATTTCTCTCGTGAAGTTGGGTAAATTATAATATGTTTTAAAAATATATATTTTCATTCCAAGCATTGTTTTCCTAAATTTTATCAAGAAAGGTTTATAGAGGAAATGAAATATTGTTTATTTTAATTGCATATTTCAGAATTTTTAGGTCATAAATTGCATATTTTTAAAAAGCATATTTCAAAATTTTTAGGGCATAAAAATCCTCTCCTAGTGATGGGGCTGAAAAGTGAGGACCAAGCCTGATGGCAGAGTCATGTACAAAAGCATTGCGGCCGGATGTTGGGGTTGCCGCAGACCCAGTGACAGTGGTTCAGAACTTCTAAAAAAATCGTGCGGTTGGATAACAATATTATGATATTAATTGCCAGGGCTATTTTAGTAGGCGCATTAATTATTTAATACCGATGGACTGCAACCAAAATTAGTTATTAATAGTCATCGTATGCCCTTTAGCAAATAAAAAGTTAAGTTTACTCTGTTAGAATATTTGAGAACATAAATTATACGTAAAGGTAAAGAAGAAGGCAGTACATTTCAGCTTCTACTGCTATAACTGAACTTATAGTATTAATGAACCGACATCTTTAATATATTAATAAGTCAATGAAGATTTGTTTTTATATTTTTATTCGAACGTCAATATATATAATGTTATTAATATAATAAATAAAACACACATAATTACGTTACGGATAGAAAAGTGAAACAAATATTACATCCATTCACTTTTAAAATATTTTGTTGTACGTATTCGTATTTTGTTGTACGTATTGTATGTTGTACGTTGTTACGTATTCGTGTCCTAGGTGACGAATATTTAAGACATGTTTGAACACACATTCTTGTAAAACATTTTAAAACCATAGCATTTAAATAAAATAGTATTGAATCTCCCTCCGGATGGTGAGATCCGGCGCCTTCCTACCGTCGGTTAGTGAGGTTTTCCCCAAGATACCTTTCACCGGCGGGACAACGCCATAACTGGGATAAGCTCTAAGCTCTCGTCCGGTTTCCTGCACGTAAGATATTGTAGTGCATGTAAGTGTTTGTGTGTGATTAAGGGGTGAGGATAAGACAAGGAAGGAGAAGGAAAGATCGCGCGCGGTCCGTGGCCCGTTTGTTATGGCACTGTTCCAGCATTCATCTGGTATTTGATGGGGGAAACCCCGGAAAACTACCAATCAGAGCATCCGACAGCTAGAATTCTGCTCCAGTCAGCGGCTGAATTCGACCTAGCTTTCAAGCCAGTGTCGAAAATTCTGCCACTGTCGCGACTCGAACCTAGAACCTCCCGCCCAGAAGCACTGCAGTGACGTCAGCTGATGCCCTGAGCGACCTCTCAAAGTCAGCTAGAGTAGAGGGCCTGAAGCGAAGATCGGAGCCAGAGGTCGGATGCGGCGACGGTGCCGGAGGTGGCGGCGCCGGTGGCGGCACGGCGCGGCGCGGCGGCGGTAGTTGGCGGCGGGCGGCCTCAAAGGCAGAGTAGGCGACCGCCCCGCGCCCTCCCCCCCCCTTCTTCCCGCGCCACCCTTTCCGAATCGCCCTCGCGTGCGCTCCGCTGATTTCACTCTCGCTTTGTAGATCCTCGCATTGTTACGTGGAACAGCACGACGCGCCCTGACGTCAGCACCGCGCCTCTTCAATTTACCGCGCTTGCGGAAATAATACAATTGTCCAGCTTCGCTTTTACGCGGAAAATTTTTTTATCTTGTGCATTTATTTTTCTGGTCATCTTCGGGAGAAAATAATTGTCTGAAAAATTTTACTGTTTAATACAATATTACAAAACGAAATAGTGGACTCTTACATGAGAATATTTTTAATAGCGTATGCATTGATATATATATATATATATATATATATATACATATATACACATATATATACACACACATATATATATATATATATATATATATATATATATATGTATTTTACGGTATAATATTATCTGTAATTAATTACCTAAACGTTTTAAACTACACGCATAGGTAAAAAGAAAATGGGAAACATGATGTATTTACGTTCTGTTAATTAGGACTGTGATTTATTTTTTACTCTTCATCGCATCTCTTATCCCACACAAGCCCTCTATAAAAAGTAAAATATTAATCCAGAGGAATTTGAATATAGAAAAAGATTGTTTCCCTTTGAAATAACTAAATGCCTCTTCAGGATTAATGTATATTATTTTTGTAGGGTAACATTTTGCCAGTGTCACCTTGCATAGCATAAAACATGTCTCTTTGAACTACCAATCTTTATTGTTTGCTGAACTACATTGAAGCGTGTCTTCCGTCTAAACGGGAGTGACTGCAACAAACTGATATTGGCTTTTAATGATGGCACTAAATATTCATGAATTAAAAGCAAATAACCTGAATGCAAATAAATTAATATAACTACTATCCCAGTGGTATAATGAGCTACTCTATCAAGGCTTTTTCCCGTCTGTCTCTCGGTTATCATCGAATATGAAGTGGTCAACACATTTAACATCTTTGACTTTGTGAAATTGCATGAACAAAAGAAAGTCAATTACACCACTAGTTTTCGTCATGTACTGTTTATTTTCTTTGTGTAATAAACAATGCTGAATTTCACTGTGGGAAATGGTGACGCAGAATCAGCTAATTGTAAGAGTGGAGGAATAAGCGTTGACGCCAGTGATTGTGAATGTACTAATTGCATTAGCCTTATGTTAGCTCTCATTGTGATAATAGCTGTGAGGTCTTGTCTGATTGCTTGATTTATTAGTGTTTCAACTGCTAAAGCCATTAGTTCCGTAAGTGTAGTGCATGTCACATACCTGGAGGTGGCGGTGTTCGTCAGACACTGGAACGTGAGTTCCGGCATGGACCTACACGTCTCCTTGCGAGATTTTTCCCTCAAAATATGTCCGACAGCGGCGCAGCACCTAGCCGGGTCAAGCTCCAAGATCCTGATTGCTCTCCAGACGTATGTGGAAGTGTAGTGCATGTAAGTGTACGTGTGTGTGTAAGAGCAGGCAGGGAACATGGGTGAAGAAAAGATCGTGTGCGGTCCAGGGGTCGTTCCAGCATTCGCCTGGTGTTGATCGGAGATATCACGATCAGAGCAGTCGGTCGTTAGAAGTCTCCTCCAGACAGCTATTGAATTCGACGTAGCTGACAAACTAGTGTCGAAAAGCCTACCACAGTCGGGACTCGAACGTAGGACCTCCCGGTGAGAAGCATTGCAGTCGCATCAGTCGATGCACTTGAGCCACCTCTCCCTGTGACCACTTCGAAAACGACAGTGACCTAATGACTTCAAAACTAGTGGTGCTACAACAGCACTTACTTTCCCGTATTAGAGGAAACAGCTAAGTAGTACTGTAATATTGCACTTTATGCGCTACTAACATCTTCGCTTGGAACTCACTATTTCCATTGCAGTGTTGTCAGAACTATGTGAATTCTACAACTTCACAAAAATAGAATGCAAAAGTTTTGTAACCCTGTATTGGAAAAAGAAGCCTGATACCCTGGAAATATAGAAATGCCTTCCATTTGGCCATGATTAGGGAAGAGTATTTTAAAACCATGCAACAAATTCTCTACTCACTACAAATGGTACAGCATTTCGTGCAAAACTAAATATTTGCCTGCAAATATCAACATAAATTAGACAATTATAACTCCTTTTCATACAGCTCCATTAGGTCACAACAATGACACTAATTCACAGATATTCGCGAGCGCAAAGTGAATTCCATTGTTGCAGACCCTGCATTGTCGCTATTCTGAGAGCTATTAATTCTTTTTACTTATTTCAAATATTTCAAAATAAACAATTTCTAAAATATTAATGTGTAAGTCTATAACAAAGTTCGAATGTAAGAAACGAAGAAAGATATAATACACAAAATTGCACATTCTAATTTACGACGCATCCAGCTGTCCGAAGCACAGTAAATTTACAGCGGCCTAAAATCACAAAATTAAAGAAAAACTACTCGTATTTTGAAAAAATTAAGCATGACCGTATTTATTTTATTTATTTATTTGTCAATATTCGGAATTGCCACATACTCTTTCTTGCCAGCTACCGTCTATCATCGCCAAAAGTACATTTTTTTGTCATTTTCTTAATTTTTCGATTTCCTATTGGTAGAACAGAAACATTAATTTTAGAATATTAAAGAACTCAAAAACCTAGCCGTAAATGGCAATTTTCTTTTAAAAATTATGTGCCGTTTAAGAGAAAATGGCATTTTAGCACTACTAAAAATGCGAAATTTGAAGCTCATTTTCACAGAAAATTTTTGAGTTTTCAAAATACTTTATTTGAAGTTATTTGAAGCACTTACACTCACAAATATAATCATCTTTACAAATTGCGGATAATGTGCATATTAAAGATGTGAGAGATCTTTCAAAAAATTTACATTTATATAATTTTTGAAAAAACAAAAAAAACTCAAAATAAACTTCGCGCTATACTAATGAGTGTAATTAGTACTATCCGTTACAAAAGTTTCAAGAAAAAAATTGCAGCCATATACGAGAAAATGACGTTTGAGCATTTCTGAAAATGCCGAAATTTGAGCTACTTTTCACAGAAAACGGTAGTGTTTTCGAGAAACTTTACTTGACATTATTTAAAGCATATATACTCGTAAATATAATAATGTAAAAAAATCGCCGATAATGTAAATATTAACGACGTGAGAGACAAGTAAAAAAATTACATTTTGGTAACTTTTGAAAAAACCAACCGATAGACCAAAATGGCTTTTATGTCATTGATAGAGTACATTTACCACTATCCCTACCAAAAAAGTTAAAAGAAAAAAATTTGGAGCCGTTTTTGAGAAAATTTTGTTTTTGTAATTTTTTAAAATTGCACATATTGCACGCAATATTGCACGAAAACTACCAAAATTGTGAAAAACATTTACATAACCTTTATTAAAGAACTCAATATGCAGAACAAATTTTATTTGAAGAAAAAATCTCTATCTTCAATTTTGTAGTTGGAGAAAGACGCCGAAAAAAATTCAAACTTTCACAATTTTCGAAAATTCAGAGCTGTACGTGAAAATCAGATTTATGCCATGTTAAAAAGTGTATTTTCCTCTATTCATACAAGAAATTTAAAGAAAAAATTTGGTGCCGTTTTTGAGAAAATGTTGAAAATCCCCGGGGGGGCTTCATATAAAGTACCCCCAAATTTTAAAGAATCTTTTTCAAAATCTCAAAGCTTCGACTAGAATCAGATCGACTGGGGAATATCAATTTTGAAGAAAATCGACCGAACGGTTTAGGCGCTAGCGTTGACCACAGACGGACAGACGGACAGACGGACGGAATGCCGTCAATCGATTTTTAAGTATAAAGAAGCAACAAATCATGGATTTTGACCACACCACGAGATAGAGGATTTTTTTCTTAATTTAGCAACTGGTTTTATCCACTTATTCGTTTTCACGGCCCGGCAATTAATTTTTTTCCGCCCAAAATTGGCCATTTTTTCGCGCAGCATTACATAACTTTCCCTATACTACGTATATCACTCCGTGTATACGTACGTATACGGGAAAGTAAAAAACTCTTCGTAATAGCGGTACAAGTGCTGTTTCCTCATCGGTGTCGCTTGCACCTCCGATAACGCCGTCAGCGCAGCGCGACGGGAGCGGGCGTCTGTGACAACGAGGTGGACGGCGGGGGGGAGGGGCGACGCGTGCCAGACAGGGGCGGAAGCATTCGCTCAGGAGGAAATCAGGGTGTTACCGCGGTGACACGTAATGCGGCGGCGGGCGCTCGTCGGCACGCCCACGCCAATTACGTGACTTATCGACAGGTTCGCTGTTTGCCCCTCTCGCTGATAGCATCTCGAAAATCCGCGTTCAACAGTCGACGTTATGTACGCGATCACGTAACGAACCTCGTAAACAGCACGTGATTTAAAACTGTTTAAATTAGTAATTGTAAATCAGCGATATTTAGGTAACACAGGTACCACATATTTACATTTTTGTCAGCACGAAATTACACCCTGAAAATATTGCTTAAAGCTCGTGTATTACATTTTACAATCTCCGGCGCGAAAATCTTGTACTGCCACGAATCTTGATGAGTTTCATTTTTCACAAGCGATAATCATGACGACTACTTTATGAAGGCAACAGTAATCCAATTATCTGTAAACTTACCTCCTCCCCGGTGGAAGACCCTTTCAAAAACGTTAATTATATGTTATTAGATGTATACAAATACGATGTACCGAGTCTTTGGCTTGGTAATTGTCAATAAAATTATTTTCACAACTGTTTACTGCTTTACAAAACAATTTCTTTCATAGTCTCAAATCTTGAAACTACTCTAAGAAAAAAGTTAACTTTCTAAGCTACAGGAGGCTTCCACAGGAGATACGTTGTCACTGGAGCTCGTTAGATTTTCAGGAACACTGCCAGACAGAAATGTGGACTTTGATGGCGTCCTACTAATCTTCAGACACAATGTGCAACACATGTCAATTACGGACGTCAGTTACAAGGGTTAAGACTTCCTCGTACGAGGGATATCGAGCCTTCCGCCTTAAAACCTCACTCTATTATCTTGGCTGCCATATGCGCATCGGCCGCCTCATTGATTACCAGGCAGACCGCCACAGCTTCATCTCTCTCACACTTGTTGAATGCCTATTTCGCCGGTATATAACCCATTTCCGGACCCGGAGGAGTCCCAAATTACTTCATTTAGCTTATTAGAAAGGTTTCTCTTACACATCGATACTGCTAAAATATAGCTTCGTGCTACGTTATTACAGTTATTCCGTTTTCGTCAGTTGATGTCCTTAGAGTTCGGTGCTTTTTCTTTCCTATGCTTGAGGAGAGCTAACCGCTAACTCATACATATTTCATGTAGATCGGAAATAAGAAACTATAGGAGGACGTGTGTTAAAATTCATAGTCAACATTCACTATATTTTTAAATATAATAAAAATTAATATATTTTGTAGCAGCGTGATATCAAAATTCCATTCATTACTCCTTACATTTTGTTTGGGTTTTGCTGTTTTCAACAAACTAAATAAAATATAACTGACAATTTATATCATTACTTTCACAAAGAAAAAAAAAGCATTCAGTATATCTTAGGCATACATTTGTTAAGTTCATTTATTTGATTGTTTAAAATAAACTAAATATTTAATGATAATAATGTTTGATAGCACGTATTTTGTGCGATCCCAGAAAGTCAACTCTCAACCCACTTTATATTCCCATTTTATTTAAATCAATTTTATTTCTCTTTTCATTTTGTGTATTCTGTTTCCGATATCTCGCTTTATTCCGAGTGTCCAATTATCTAGCCCCGCACTATCGAGACTCCTCGGTAACAAGAAGCGCCTTTCAAATTCCATCAACAGATTGCGACGCGACTAAGCGCAGCTCAGACGCAAGGGCGACAATTTAAGGGAGCAGTGTCTCGCCGTGGCAGACACTCGGAGGGGGCGAGAAGGAGGTGGGAGTAGGAGGGGAGGGGGCCACTGCATCGACCGACAGGCGCCTCTTGCGACGCGACGAGACAGACTTACGAGCGGCCGTCGAGCGCGTGTCGCCGGAAATCGGGACCCGCCGCGCCCGATTTTCCTCCCAACGTCCGCCCCACCCCTCCCACTTCCCTCTCTCGACTCCTTACACTTCCTCTTCCGTCTCCGCTCCCTCTTCCGCCTTCATCTCCATTGTTTTTTCTTACTTCTGCTTCTGCTTCTCCTCTTCCTGCTCATCATACGCTTACTTCAACCATAGAGTAAAGATGTATCCTTAGTCTATGCTTCAACTCATTAGCCTCTTCCTCCTCTTACTTCGCTTTTTCCCTCTTCCACTTCCTCCTTCTCTGCTTCTTTTTTTCTTTTCGTCCTCCACCTCCTACTCCTCCTTATCTGCCTCCTTCTCCTTCTATTTCTCCTCCACCTCTTATTCATACTCTTCCTTCCTCTTTTTTCTCCTCTTCCTTTTCTTACTCCGCTTCTTATTCCTTATCTGCTTCCTCCTCTTCCTACTGCTCTTTCTCCTCCGTCTCTTATTCATTTTCCTTTCCTTTTCTCTTCCCCTTCCTCCTAATCTTCCTCCCCTTCCTCCCCATTTTCCTCCTCCGCCTTTTATTCCTCTTTATCTGCCTCCTCCTCCTCCTCCTCTTCTTTCTGCTCTTCCTCCTCTGCTTTTTATTCCTCCTACTCCATTTCCTTCCCTTCCTCCTCTTCCTCCTCTTCCTCCTCCTCTTCCCCTCTTCCTCCTCCTTTTACTCCTCCTTCTGCTTTTTTCCTCCTCCTCCTGCTTTTTTACTCCTCCTCCTTTTCATCCTCCGCCTCTTCTTCCTCCACCCCACTGTCCTCCACATTCTCCACCGCCTCCTCATCCTCGCCCACCCCCGCATGTTTCTGGCGGCCTTGGTCAATTCCATTTTCTCTGCTGCGCTGTGTGACATAGCCTAAATGGAGAAACCCCAAGACGAACGCAAGTCGGCAGCAAGACCGCCCGCGACGAATTAGACAATGCTCGTCTGTGAATTTTTTAGGCAAGTGCATTCGGACTGGTGCTGATGACAAAGACGCCTTCTCTTTGCTCTGCACTATCCAAGGTCAAGTAAAAAATTCTGCAGTATAGGTCTAGCTGGTGGGTGTCTGTATTAACCAAAAATTAAATTCAAACAATTTCTGACGCTTAAAAATGTCCTACATAGTGTTTTTAATAACATTTCATTATTGCGGAATGTAGAATTTCAGGAAACCGACAGAATTCTCTCTAAACAATTAAATAAAACTACATTCATTCATTCATTCTCTTATTTATCGCCAAAACACTGTATTAGTGATTGGGGAGAAGTATAACTTGTGCACGTTTTCTTTCCTGTATAGTGGTAACCAGCAAAATTAAAGTTCAAAGAACGAGCGCTATTGAAGCTACATTTACAGTCCGTCAGCAAAATAATAGGTCATTTCGGCGTTTGCTAAATGGAGAGAGGAAACTAGGCAAAAAAACCTATTGAAAGTCATTGAATCCAACCCAGAACTACAATATTTGTTACAGGCATGTTTAGTCATTTAGTGTTTGATGGTCAGAATAGTCTCTAATTTATAGGAACTGTTGTGCAGCAGAAAATATTTTACTTCATATTTAAAGTTGAATATCGATTTTAAAATCATCTGTTACTTTGATGTAAAAGAATGTAGTACATGTGTTATACATGGATTTCTTATAGTGAGCTGTAATACTAGCACCTGATATGATTCACATGACATGTGTTGTAATTTTCAAATTTAGGCACATTATTTTAACGAAGATTAAATTAGTCATGATGGTGTTGTTTTGACTGACAGAATTTCAAAACAGGAGACTTTATTATTTAGACATGTTTGACCATGGAAATAGATTACTCAGTTTTAGACACGTACTACATGATATGAATTATAGATATTGAATGAAAATATGTTCCTACCCTTAAGTGAGTCAGTTTTGAAAAAAACCCACTGATTTGTAAATGAGTAGTCAAGGGAATGCTAGTATTCCAAACTCAGTGAAGAAAGGCATGGAATAATCATCTGAATATCGCATCGGTTTGCTTATTATTCCTATTTTCCCGCAAACTAAGTCGGAGTATCATAGGATACTACAGGCTATAACAAAAAATATCAACTTTAATTCATCTTAGAAAGTTAAGCACCATTAGCTGAGTATAAAATTTTAAGAAGGAAAGGACATGTTATTATTATTATTATTATTATTATTATTATTATTATTATATTATTATTATAACAACCTTTAGTATTTTAATACTGCAGTGTTAATAATCTGAATAATAGAGTTCTCAAGCTTTGTGACTGCTCGAAAACCTGATTTTATTTTGCAGCAAGGAGACCAGTAAGAGGCTAGAATTTCGATGTAATATGCACATAAACGTATTATATATGTGCTCATCCTGTGAAGGCAGAAACTCGTTACTTGCACCGACGGTCCAAAATCATGTTGCCACGATCGCTGGACAGCACATCCTCCAAAACGTAGTTAGATGTGGAGAGACTGTAAACGAAAAGGTCCAGGGCTCCTCATTAAGTAAACTTCTCAATGTTGTTGCAAACTCGTTTTCGTGCACGAGGTAAATGTGCATGAAAGCATGTCGCTATCGGAGAGAGCAACATTTATCCACACTTCCCAACCAGCATATTTTTTTTTCAAAATAAAAAAATAATATTATCGACAATACTTGTCGATATATTATCATGTTTAGAAGACAATTCGTACTGGTTCTTTATTCAGACGGTAGACGTTCGTCGGTTGAAATGTAATGTATTTAAATTACATATTGTTTGTTAATTCCTTTCGAGCATTACAGGGAAGGCCCACTCTAGTTTCTAGAGGAGATTCTTATCAGATACATGTGTGGAGATATTTTGCACGTTAAATTCTGAAAATCTAGAGTTAATTGTTCAATTATCTCAGTTCCTTTAACAATTAGTGGAGCATCCTTAATAGAAATCTCGATATTTATAAATATGTTTCTTAGCAGTATTATTCTAAAGTCCCCAATTTGAGACTTGCTGTTACGACTCCTAGTCAAAAGAGTAGTTCGAAAGATACTATTACGGGATGAGAATTCTAGAGACCGGCTGCTCTTGTTGGGCGTTCAATATGATAGTTCCTACGATCACTTCCACGTTGATGCCGGAGCAGTGCCTTAAATAACGTGCCCCAGACTATCCTGACGTCTGTTTCCCCAATCTGCCCCTTCTGTCATTGTTAGAGCTGGATGATGGGTTGATCCATCTTCAAGATCTAAAAAGACTGTGGCAAAACTGAGAGCGCGCGAACGTTGCGTCAATTCGCAATGGGTTTAATTGTCATTGAAAGGAACAGAAGAAGGAAAGGAAAACGAATATCAGAGGGAAAAGAAGGATTAATATGAAGGGAAGGAGGAAGAGGATATGAAAATAATAAGGAAGGGAAGGAGAAGAAGAAGGATAATAAATATAAGGAAGAAAAAAGAAGATTATGAAGAAGGAAGAGAAAGAGAACTGGAAGATTGAGATGGAGAAGGAAAACATAGAAAGGAACTGAAAAATAAGAACAAGAAATAGGGCTAGGAAGGTAACATTCTGCCTCCGCCGGTTGCTCTCTGCTTCTCCGTCTCGGTATCCGTCACGTGCACTTGTAGCTCGCTGCCACCGGGGCGGTGCCGGCGGAGGCAGTGGCGGTGGCGGCGGCGTTGGCAGCGGCGGCGGAGGCGGCGGTGGTGGCGGCGGCGGTGGTGGCGGTGGCAGCGGCGGCGGTGGCGGCGGCGGAGACGGCGGAGGTGGCGGAGGCGGCGGCGGAGGCGGAGGCGGAGGTGGCGGCGGCGGTGGCGGAAGCGGCGGCGGAGGCGGCGGCGGCGGCGGAGGCGGCGGCGACGGCGGCGGCAGTGGCGGCGGCGACGGCGGAGGCGAAGGCAGCGGCGGTGTCTGCAGTGGCGGCGGAGGCGGCGCGGCGTGTCGCCGCCGCCTGACAAGCGACGCCTCCTCGACGTTTATTAGAAAAAGAGCCCGAAGGAAACGGCGGCGCGGCGCGGCGCCTCAGCTCGATCCTCTTCACGGCTCGCCCGTGTCCACGCCAGCTCTCCCAAATTAAAACACCCTTCGTCTCGGGGTTCGCGATAGAAAAACGGCACCCTAGACACGAATCCTACGAAAAGACCTTTCTCTTATAAACGCCGAATTGACTTTTTTCCTTTAATGCAAATCGTCATTGCTACAAAATGGTCGAAATTTAAATATCAAAGTGCAAGTGTTTATTTGTGGAATTGGTCTGTATTAATATGACCGCGGGATAAAGTTAAAAATTTACAAGGCATTTTTTTAATCAGTTACTTTTAGCAACTCTGATCTTAAAGTTTCGTAACAATTTTCCATTATACCTAAAATGTATGAATAATAGTAAATTACTGAATAATTTAATAAATTATATGAAATGCTTGGGGCAGTAACAAGATAAGTCATAAAATTTACAACCATATATCCCGATATCCGAACCTATTTCGGAGCTATATTATAAATTTCCGAAACTTTCCTCTATTATCTTGTGCTTCCCAGGGCACGGCTCTGCTGATAGCCCAGTCCGCAAGGTGGCGCATATTGTAACGGTCTGCAGATATGCAGGCGAGGGAAAATGATGGCAAGACCGGATTTCCCCCCAACCAAGGCGACTAAGTTATCAGAGTGGGGGAGTAGTGCTTGGCGGAAGTACACTCATTAAAAACCACATATGTTTGATATCAACCTAGCGACTTTGCTAGTAGGTACCGCCAGTAAATACGTGCTGTTCCCGTTGCCTAGTGGGTAGTGATTAGTGCAAAGGTTGAGGGAAGGAAGAACTACTAAGGACAGAAACGAAGGACAGAAAGTCATGGGCAGAGAGCTCTGAGTTGTGAAAGTGGTGAGCCAACGTCTCTAGGGGTAGGGTTACCTGATGTCCGTATTTAGCAGGACAAGTCCGTATTTTTAGCGATTGTCCTAGCGACCGTACTAATTCTCCAAAGCAGTAAAGTGTACTATTTTCCTGTTACAAACATCGATCGTCTTTTTAAGCACCATAAAACTATTTTTTTTCTAAAATTCCTTTTGCTTTTTTTTTCTTTATTGTAATCTCATTGACATTAAGTTAGTGTACCTTGTGCTAACGTTAAGTCGTGATTCATAGCGTGTTGAAGATCGATAGTTTGTATTTGAGCATCGCATCACACTGCTTATTTAATAAGCCGTGAGCGTATCTTTTTACACGAAAATTTAATAATTGTTTTAGTATGCCCTGCGTTTTGTCCTGCATTTTAGAATCATTTGTCCTTCTTTACATCCATTTTCATCTGGCAACCCTATCTAGCGAAGTAAACTCAACGCAAAATCTTGGAACTCCGAATTAAGGCTTGGAGTGGAGAGGGCCAAACACCCACCGGCCCGTAAAAGAACTTAATTACTTTCAGTGACCATGCAAATTGCCTCGGAAACGGAAATACGTCGACTGTACGCAATGCGCAAACAAAACTGAAAAACCTAATTATATAATGAATTATTTAAAAGTAGCTATCTGGAGTGTAAAAAGTATTACCAATAAGAAACTGGAATTGGCAAAATATCTTAAAGAGTAACATATAAACCTAGCATTATTGAAATAAACGAAGACAAAGCAGAATGGTTCTAAATATATCGGAAATTATACCATGATTTAAATTTTGGGGGGGGGGAAACTGCGAAGGAGGAGAAATGTTTTGTAATCGAAGAAGATAAAAAGGAGGAAAAGAAAAGTAAAGGAGGCGCATGTGTGAATGAAATAATAGTTATATTAAAATTTAAATATGATGGAGGACATCTTGTAGTAATATGAGAACATGGACCAGAAGAAGATAAGAATACAAAAGCCGAAGAGTTTTATAATACAATACAGAAAATATTAGTTCGATTTAATGATAAATATGAGGTACTTCTTCTTGGAGTTGTAAATGCGTGAGTGGGGAATAAGAAAATTTCAAATGTAGTCGGGAAGTGCGGAGAGAATATTGTAAACCGATTTGAAGAAACATCATTTAATAGACTCCGAATCATTTAATAGACTCAGAAGAAATTACATCATTTAATAGACTCCGAATAACAAACACGTGAGCGAGATTTTATAAAATTTACTTGGGCGGCGAGGAGATGTAAATCCCTAATTGACTACATAGTTGCTAACAAAAGAATAGCTGGTCAAATTGAAGATACAACAGCGAAGAGAGGAAGTGATATAGTGTCTGACAATTACTTGGTAGTTTCGCTCATAAGATTATTGGCCAGATGGAAGAAAGTGAGAACGAAAGATCCAAAAGAAACAAAGAGGTTTTTACAATATATATTGTAGAAAATGAATCGCATCAGAATATAATTAATATTCAACTTCAGAATATTGCCACAAGTGACATGTTGAAAAGAATGACAGAACAATAAAACAATTTTGAGGCAGGCAGCAATGGAAGCAGTAGGAATAAAAACAGGTTTAAAAGAAATAATGAAAGAAAGAGATTCGGATATAATCTGGCGAAATACAGAAAGCAGTAGACTTTAAACAGGAAAAATTCAGTACATACTTCGTTACTCCAACAATATCAATAACAAAAAAGAGAAGAATAAAAAAGGGCTAGAAATGCAGAAAAACTCATTATAAGATTGTTAATTTTCTACATTGCTGGATGTTTTTGACCATTTGCGTTCCAGAACAGAGTTTTAAATTACCATGTAATTTTACTCCATCTTAGAAATCAATGTAGTCAAGAGGTTGAGTAGAGTTCCAATTTGTTCTCATTGTTGTTTTAATGTAACTTCAAAATTTTTTAAAGGAGTTTGATGATTTTGCATAGATCCGTTTGTGCTTGATTGTGAAGTGTGTAAGATGACGGGTTGTTTTGTGAATTTTGGAGTGTGTGAGGAGATGGACGATGAGAAATGTTTTTCATTTTGGCTATGTTTTTTTCATGGTGAGTTAGTGGAAGTTCTTGATATGTGGAAGAGGTTGAGAGAGGACGACATTCTGAAATATCTGAGATTTGGATGTTTTAGTTTGTAATAGGAGGAGATTTTCTTCTGAATGATTCTTCTAATAATATAATTTTTGTATGCTAGGTAACCATTATAATTGGCTGGATGATTTGTAGTACATTATGCGTATGTGGCTGGCACTGATTTTTATTTTTCACAGAGATGTGTAAAGTGGTTATATCCGCATTTGACGCATCTGGAAACAGATTTACAATCCCACCTTGTGCGTCTGTGTTCCTGAAAGCTATGGCATTGAACTGGAGTTAGTTTTGTGTGTGTGGTGGCTCGCACGTTACAAAAGTATTTAGCAGTTTATCAATTTTACATATTTCCTTGTTGTTCGGATGGGGTTCTAGATCGATCAAGAACAGAGAAAGTGTATTCTTTGTCATCATCCGACATTAACAACTGAATGTCCATGGGCTTTCAGGTCACGTTTTATGACTTTCGTATAATTTGTTGGATGCAAGTAACGTCACAGAACACGGAAAGTGTTCTGCCAAGGCTGGAAGATGTAGTATTCAACATTGTCTCGTGGCCTGTGTGCTAGTGTACTGCATGTTAGTGTAAGTGTGTGTAAGTAAGGAATGAGAGTAGGTCAAGGAAGAGGAAGGAAAGATCGCACGCGCTTCGTGACCGTTTGTTAGGGCTCCGGCTTGCGCCTGGGTTTGATCGGAGAAACCGATCAGAGCAGCCGGCCGCTGAAATTCTCCTCCAGGCAGCGATCGCATTCGACAATGGAACATCGACAGCATCCCCTCGCATTGTAGTCGTGACAATACGTCTCTTGTGCTAAACCGCGCGACGTTCGGAGGCCGACGAATTTAAAGCGCCTCTGTGGCGGCCAAGCGGAAAACTGACATCAGCGGGTTTTTGCGCTGAATCCGCTTACGCGGGCGCGAGGAGCGCACGCCTCGCTTTGTAATCGCGTTTCAGATGAAACGCCGAAGAAAGCGTCGGAGCCCGCACTCGGAAGCCAATTATTCGCGTGGCCAGTACCTGTCGGGTTCTCCGACGAACAATCGATTCTGCGGCCAGGCGCGCGGCGTAGCCAATTCAATTCGCTCTTGTGTTTCCGCTTGATTTCGAAAAACATGACCGGTTCCGTTCGCTCGTGGGCCTATTTGCTGCTTCTTCGACGCACGCTGATTGTCTTCGTGATGAAACGCACATGTGGATGATAATGAAGTTTTTGGCATGTTGAGTATTCGATGTGAAGTTTCAATAGGATGAGATAATGAGTTAATTCTTGATATTGAATTGTTGTGCACAAATATGTATTAATGAAGACAGTATGCTGCAGGTGTTATGCAGAATAATAGTTTATATCTATTCCTTCCTCCCAGTATTGTTTAACAAATATTTTCTTAACTTTGCGTGCAACATCTAACTTCATTTATTGTATTTAATATTCCTTATAATTACGGAAGATTTATCCACTAATTACAAGTTACATGGTTCCACTGATTTAGTGGAATTATTTTTGTGTGCCTCATAATTTTTTGTTTTTTATTATTCACGATTAACGAATTCATTATTTTCTGTCTTATGTCCAAAATCGTAGAACAGCCAAATGCACTGAAACATGAACGTTAAATGAAATGGCAAAAAGTAAAATGAAAACTGTATCCATTCAAAATTATTTTAGTTCGTGGTTTAAAATTCGTGAAATATTCATTACTATCTAGTGTGTAATTAAACAATTAAGTTATTCTAACACTGATTTTTTTATTATGTCGTTCTCCTCTAGACAGATAAACTGTTTTCAACAATAATAGTATCAGAAGCCTAGAAATTGCATTTATCTTTATCAATATGAATAGCGTTATATCTATACCAGATTTACACCAGAAAATTGTCAAACTTGTGTTGTTATTTTATATTTCCTCCAACTAAATCAAAATATTTGTTTCGGAAATAGCTATTCTCTGAGCCTTATGTGAAACGAAATTTTTTGCACGGGAAGTGTTATCAGTTGCTCTTCCATCTGTCGCATCGAAAAAGGCCTTGCAGATGATTACATCCTGTTGTTTCGCATCCTGCGAAAGAATCGGGTGAATGATCTCGATTCAAAAAGTAATAATGAACCGCATCACGCAGAGCATTCAATGGTTGTACAGGGAGCATTGAGAACGAATCCGTCCAGGATGGTGAAGCGGCAGAGTAACACTTGTACGCTTGAATGTTGAGCAAATGTTTTACGGCAAATACAAAGTTGCCGGTGCCAATTAAGTTTATTCTATGCACATATGAACTACAATTTATTCATATACACATATGATAGTCTCTTAGTATTTTCATCTCTCAGGTGTAATATCCCTAGGTACGATGTTGGTCGCGTATGAAAAGGGATTTATGTCAGGTATTATTGCTGAAAGGAATTTATCTGACTACAGGTGAAACATATTTTAATTTGGCTACATTTCGAAATATTTTATTCGTTAATTAGGGCTTATTAACTCTTTATCGATCCATCACACATAGAATATGAGTTATGGTTTCAATTACCCATTCTCCCCTATTAACATGTCTACATCTACATTTTAACTCTACTACGGACTAATTCAATTCTCAATTTACATTTCACAGGGTTCATGAGAATCCCCTAACCTATACGAGATGGGTTTGTACAATTTAGTAAGCACTGATGAAGAAATAACATATCCGAAAACGTTGGCCAACTATAACATTTTTTTTCGTTATCTGACCAATATCCCTTATCTACACAGGCATATTTTCAACGCGTAATGATTTGAAACTATTATCAAGTATATTTTTCCTTTCTCGCTAAACTACTAGCTTGCGTAAGAAGAGGAAGTATTGTAATGCGATGGAAAGTGGCTACTTTTTGTCAGAAAACATCGTATTCTGGATCATCGATGTTGAAAAAATTGGCTAAATTTGTTCATTAATGCAGTAAATGTAGTAGAATACTGTCTGGGTCCTCGTGTGGGTCTTTGAATGAGATACCGAAAAACAGGTTCACGGCAAACCGTCCATCTATAAACAACACCGTACGTCGAATTTTCAACAAAATTTAAATATTATCCGATTTTTCAGACTGATGCGGTTCCTTGAAGTTGAAACGGTTGTTTTGGATTTTGAAATACTTTACTAGATGCATTTTCAAACTTCTCAAAAATGGTTTATCAAATCGAACATTTCCACACCCTGAGTTCCAATAGGGATCTTGTTCGTGAATGTCGTAATTGGTTAGAATTCATAAACAACTTCCTTTTATTCACATAGTGAATAAACAATTATAATTGACAATTGACAATTATCGGTGCTCAGCCAGGGGATATAGGTAGTTGATGAATGCTACCTTGCAATGACTTTGCGTGCACCTCGACTTGTATTTGGTGCAGTAGTCGGGCAAAGTAAAAGCGCCTACTCGAGAACACTATCTGAGAATACCATCTTTTTTTAATTACACAAATGTATGTTCAAGTAGTATTATACTATTATGTAATCGTTACAAATAACGCGAGAAAGTACGTGCTGTTGCTTCACCACATTAAATTATGTGCTTTCCGAATATGTATTTTATGTGATATGTTTGATTCAAATTAATCAAGCACTTACGCAACAGAAACTGAGCTGCAAGATAACCAACATTTCCTGTGGCTAATTTATTGTGCATACTACTGCTAGTGAATTTTTTATTTGAATATTTACCTCTAAAGGTGCATTTTTAAGGATTGTTTTTAGTTCATGAAGAAAACCTTTTTCAGCTGAAGCCGAAAAAAAGACTTAGCACATCTGACGGATATGAAGGCAAATATATCTTCTTTCATTTAGAAATGAAATATTTTGTTTTAACCTTCCCGTACTTGAAAATTCCCATTACATTAAAAATATAAGAGAAGTAAAATAACAAAAAATAGTACGCTGTATACATCTCTGTCAAAAAGTACATTTTAAACTTTTTTCCTTTACATATTTGTCGGAGTGTCGTGAAGTGTTGGATAGAAAACAGTTCTTTTGAAAAACATTTACTTTTTGCTCTTGTTACATATCACCTGCATTTTTGTCACTTTTGAGTTGCGTTACAAATGACGCACCTAGCACGGAAGATCAAACAATTTATCCCAATCCCAAATGGCGATTACCTGTCAGTATTCGATGGGACATCGACCTCTATCCATTCCCATTACCACTACGGTTGTTAGCCGTAGAAATGATATATGGGAGATGTAAGAATGATGAAGAGATGAGAATTAACAAAAACGCACATGTTCTCAACTTTTCAAACTGAAGCAGTTAGGACGCACACGGTTTAGCGAAATTTCAGTTACTTGAGATGATACGGTTAGCTCATTTATGTGATCCCGTGTATCCATTCTTTACTTCTTCTATTATTCAGTGCCTCTGTTTCATGACAAATTGTTTGAAAAACTAACTGAAATATAGAGAGTTACCCAAGTTAATATTTATTTGAATCATCTGTTATGCATGAATACGAATAAATTTTATTGTCTCACTTCGCCCCGCACCGTCCCCACCCGTCCAACTCCACCTAGCCCCTCCCAGACTCGCCACGCGCCGCCCCACCCAACCATGACTCGCAATTCCTGCGCTCCCATGCTCGCTAAGGTCTCCGCTTCAGCCACGGGCGCTATGAACAAATGATAAAGAGAGATTCATGTAAGAACAAGCAATTTTGACAGCTAGTGCTGGCAACGTAACCGAAGGTTCTGTGGTCGTTGTGTCCTTGATCCCATTGAACTCTCCTTCCTCGGTTCGTCCGTTTGCAGTTGGCTAACTTGTAAATGGTTTCCACGCTTCCTTTTGTGATGTCCCCATCCGACGAAAATGTAGTGCGCCACGAGAAATAATTGAAATTAGGAAGTGTAGTGCTATGTGCTCTTCTGTAAAAATTTATTTTTTTATACACATTATATGGAATTTACTTTTTGCGTGATAAGTATTATGTTTATTTTAAAATCGAGTCTTGAATGTAAGTGGCGTACTGGTGCACGTGTTTCTGAACAGCTGCCGCGGCGGAGGGATACTTCTCTGAATTACATGTGATGTTCACTTGTTTAGCGAACTGTCATTTTTGCTTGTTCTTACGTGAATTCTTCTATACATTGCGGGTTGCATAGTTAAGGAAAACTTCCGTAACAAAAATTTAATTGTGCTATCACCGCACATTTAGAGCCGGCTCTCAGAACGACAGAATGAGATCTCAAGTTTAGTAAGGATTTGTCTAAAACTCATCAAAATTGGTCGACGATTCTGAGCGCAGTCAGCCTTCACACATCGTTACTTCCATTTTTAGTTTTTACAAATTAGATGAACTGAAAACTAGCAGCCGAAATTTTACCTGAGAATGCCTCTACCTTTCATTGACAGTTCCATCGAAATCGATTTTTGTCTAAATTGACATTATCTCGCACAAACAGCACAGACACAAATTGTAAAAACAATTGGATTGGTATTTATATCTTGTCAAAATAAACTAATAAAACTATTGTTATGTTGAAGTGACAGACATTTCAGTTTTATCAATAAAGGTTAAAGAATTAATAATTATAATAAGAAGTTTTCCCACTTCCATGTTTTTGGAAAAACCTTAACAATATTTGTATCTTCTGAGTTCTGACTGATATAACACATCTGTCACGTGAATTCTCTTAAAAAATCAAAACTACTAAGTACTAAAATGTGATGTCCAGATTTAATATCCTTCCAATAATTTTTACATGACTATCCCATTAGTTGACACTGTGTCGCTCACTAACGTTCATTTGTTAAGGGAGAACTCTTTAGTCTGGCAGTTGTAATGGGTCCTGCACAGCAGATGTTTCTGAAAGGCTCTTTTTTCATTAAGCACTCAGAAAAAGTTACTGAAAAGTTTTTGAGTCAACAATACGTAGTTTGCGGCTCACTGGCGACACAAAATTTCTCTGCTACGAATCATTCATATAATGAGTTACCGTTCGCTGGGAAGAAATATTCGCCTTAGGAAAAGAATGTTTATTTCAGCATCCATTTCTTCTGGTAGTTTTTCAAATATTTTGGAAGTAAAAATAGTCAAATCCTGCTTATCAGGTAAAAGATAAAATTGCATGTCATTAAAAGTATTCATTCTTTATTTTTATACGCTAAGACAAGGTTTTAAACAATACCATTAATAAATAATTTAGATGAAGTATTCCTAATGTGTACTAATTAGGACGTAAGTTTCTGTCCACATTTGTTATTCATATAAATTTAGACGTCTGCACTGTTCGATGTCAATTTTGAGCTCGTGACATCAGATTCTTGAGTGTGAAATTAATAAAACTTGTCATTTTTTAGTAATTCTGAAAAATTGTCTAGTGGCAATTCTGAAAAGTGGCAATTCTCTAACACTTTGAATCTGTAAAAATCTGATCCATCATTTAAAATTTCGCCATGGAGGTGGAACCAAGGGGAAAACATATAGTCGCAATAAGAATGAAAATCATTGAATCTGACCATTTTTAATACTTCGCTCTTACTTCGTAAGAAGAGAGTATTATAATCGAGCTCCGGAAATCTGTGGATTTATGTTTTAATAACTCTTATTGCCGGGTCTTACCAACTAAAAATTGGATAAATCTTGTTCCTACACTTATTAAATTTCTTCCTCTAAAACGTCGTGTAGTCAGAATCCATGTTTTGTGAGTCCTTGATATCAAAACATTGAGTGATGGCAAAATGTGTGTCCGTCTGTGGCAGTGGTCGTAAAACTTATGAAGCTTGAGAGCAGCCATACCGTTTTCAATCCTACTGTGAGCTACCAAGAAACCAAGGCAGTAAAAACATTTTTTTCAAATCTTAACATTTATTTATTGTCTATAAATATGCATTTCTATTATTAAATATGAAACATTTTAATAAAACTGTATACAAGAGAAACAAATTGAAATGAAAGTGCACATTACAAAAAATTTCAAATACATTTACTTACAATAGCAAGTAGCTTAGTAAAATTAATTAAATCACTGCGCGGGAGTGTGCAAGAAACTGTTTTCGCGAGTCATCTGTCTGAGCTTTGTAGAATAAGTCCATGTTAGCAAACCTTGAACATGATCGAGTTCTACTAAAAATCAACCCCCGAGCGCCTAGTGGAACGCGATCTTCGGTTTGGCGATCAATGGTCTGTGGTCAACGTTAACGCCTAATCCGTTCAGACGATTCTCTCCAAAAATGATGTGCCCCGATCAATTTAAATTAACTCGAGGCCCTCTTAGTTTGAAACGGATATTTTGATTTTAGTGGTATTTTACATAAAATTTCAAAAACATTTTCAAAATTTTCTAAAAAATGGGCTCAAATGTATTGGAAAATTGTTCAAATTGGGTTGTTGTTCTCTTATAGAGTAAAGAACTCCTAAAGAAATGGTCCACGTATCATTTTCGTTAAAATCTCTGATTTTTGAATAGTTCGATTTTATTTCAGCATCTTCCCAAAATACACTATAAACGTAGAATTGTTTCATGAATGAAATCTCTTCTTTAAAGACAGATCATGAAATAAGGCAATCTACAATTTTCCAAAAATAAGAGTAGTTTTTGCATAATTTTGCGAGAAATGCATGCAGTTTTTAAACATTTTTTTCTCAATAATGGCTCAAAATGTTTTCTTTAATTTTTCCCCGTGTGTGTCAAACGGCGGCAAAAACCGGTGCTATTCTTCGGCAAACTCCGGCAAACAAAAACTGGAAAAATCTTAACATTTCAAAACTGCGAATTGAAGCTAAAGACTTTTGCCTTAAACAAAATTTGTTTTTAAAATTAGCTCCAAAGAAAACTGTGGTGTACAATTTTTGAAAACACGAGTGGTTTTTGCGTAATTTCTGCTTGAAATTAATATAGTTTATAAAAAAAACCTTTTTCTCAAAAACCGTCCAAATTTTTTGTTTAAATTTATTACAAGTAGAAAACAATTGACGCCTAAAAGAATGACATAGGTCTCATTTCCGTTGAACTCTCTTTCCAAAATTGAGTGCTGGATATAGGAGGAGAGACAATTAGATTTTTAATCGTCAACCAGAAGTGGGTATATCGGAGCAACTGTATGGTGTAGCGGTAAAGGGCACTGTGAGTTAACTCGAGTGAGTTCAAGTCTCGGCGAGAAAAAATATTGCTGGTTAAAAACACTTTTGCAGTTTTATGTAGTAGTGAAATATTGCGTAGTCGTTGAAAATAATAGAGAAAGTGTGTGCTATTGTCGTACCACTCGTTTATTAATATTATAATTACATCTAATGTGATATGACTGCAGTTTTGTGAAGATGTTCTGAACAATAGTGTGTTCATACATACCGAGCGCAGTGTTGTCTACATTCTTTGCAATCTATGAAATGTCATGCACATGTATCGTTAAAGTGAAAATGGAAATAGTTGAAATCCATCTCTCATTTATCAGCTTTGTAAGCTATCACAATGAGACCATGAAAAAACGTGAGTTCGATCGTTGTACCTCTAATAAATATTAAAGTCATGGAAACACAATATCTGCAGTTCATTTGTATACAAAATGAAAAATGTAACTTCAAAGTGCTGATATACATTAAATACGACCTGTTATTGAAAATAATTATCATTATGCCGCGAATATTTTCAATAAGGTACCGAACAAAATATGTGAGGGAACGCATAGAGGTTTTAGAATCAGAATACAATTTTATGAACATCTCCCAAAAAGTAAATAAAATAATGAATGAAAGATTGGGAAGTACTCTAAGATCAACGAGCAAGTAATTGGTAACTCATTGGGGATTCTCATTGACACATCATGTGACTTGTCGACAAGCTCTGTTTGCGATATTTGATTTATGCTACATTGACAGGTAAACATACCGTTAATCCCACACACCACAAATCGAACATTCAAACGTTCTATTCGCCATCTGTCATTGTAGATGTATACATACATGTCATTTCAAACAACACGCACTTCCGTAGACCTGCCCTGCGGCGAATTCTTGGTTAAATATCGAGGTTGCTTTTATTCTGATGAATCATTAAAATATTTCGTTTAATGCTGAGTTACAGTTCCTATCTATTAAGTTTCATTTTAAATATTTGAATTCGATATATGCAATCACAATTGTTTAGGATCGCTAACTTTGCGTTAAATTTAACTCAATTTCCCCCTTTAGGCTATGAACTAATTTTTACACTTTTTAAAATCCATAAGATTCGTGTCATTTTTGTCGAAATATAACTAAAGAAAGATATATTACTGTCATGACTTTACCTAGAAAGGAATAAAACGAGAAATCCAAACACTTTATTCCAAACGTCTCGAACAATCAGCGACGTTAACCCATACAATTTTGTCACTTGTGTTTTATAATTGCTACGTAATCATGTCTTTAGAACATATTTGATGAAAGTTGGTGGTAAGTTTAGTTTAGTGTAAATTTTAGTGTCTTGATGATATTACGGTTAATTACTAACAATATTCGTGCTTTGGAAATTAAAGATAAATTCCAAAACACCCGTGATACAAACTTAACGATCGTGACTGGCTTTATAAAAGAGCATGAAGTGACTTATCTTGTCTAAATTATAACCTTTATTAATCAATATTAATACTATCTTAAGTATCATTACTTTTATTGGAGGAAAATACCTCTACAACGAATTTTGTTGAAATTTATTTGTTAACACAACGAATGTTGATGAACTTCAACTAAGTTATAAAATATCAATATTTCATAAACATGAGACATTGGTTACATTGCCTCAAAAATTTGAAATTTCTTCATGAAATGAGCTCTAGAAAACTTTAAGAAACTGACATTCTATGCCGTTCTTCATGTAGATTAGGTTTTGTTAGTGTGGAAAGATTTGAGAGAGGTGTTTGGAATGTGTTTTCATTTAGAATTAAATCAATGATCATTCATTTAGAATTAAATCAAATATATGATCTTTTCCTTCTCTACAAGAAAAGTTTCGTCATATTGCGCAACTATTGACTTTTCCGTACGTGCGTGTATACGTAGTATAGGAAAAGTTATGTAATGCTGCGGGAAATCGATTTCAAGATTTCAACGGAAATACGCGTTTTGGGGTCCCCTGATACCGAAAAAACTGTTGTTATTATTTTTTTTCAAACGTCCGACCGTCCGTCTGTCTGTCTGTGAATAGGACTACCGCCTAAACCATACGTAGGATTTTTTCCAAAATAGATATTTCCCGGTCGATCTGGCTCGGCTCGATGCGCTGCGATTTTGAAAATTGTTCTTCAAAATTTGGGGGTACTTTACATGAAGTCTCTCTGTCATTTTCAAAGCTTTCTCAAAAACGTCTCCAAATTTGTTCTCTAAATGTTTTGTAAGAATAGAGTAAAATACACTTATAAAGGAGGCATAGGTCCGATTTTCACGGTTAACCTTGAATTTCGGAAAATTGCAAAAGTTTGAATTTTTTCGGTGTTATCCACCAACTCCAAAATTGAATACAGAAATGTTTTCTTCAAATGAAATTTGTTCTTTAAAATAGCTCTTTCATTGAGGTTTTGTACATTTTTTAAAAAAATTTTAGCAGTTTTCGCGTAATATTGGGCACAATATGTGCAATTTTAAAAAATGACAAAAAATATTTTCTCAAAAACGGCTCCAATTTTTTTCTTTAAACTTTTGGTAGGGATAGTGCTAAATATACTATAAGAGATGACATTAACGTAATATTACTCTTTTCTTTTTTCAATTTTTTTTTATTGTCTCTCACGTCATTAATATTTACATTAGTGGCAAGTTGTTCACATTATTATATTTATGTGTGCATTTCTGTGAAAACTAGCTAAAGTTTTTGCATTTTCTGAAACGCTCACACAGCATTTTCTCATAAATGGCTCCAAATTTTTCTTCAAACTTTTCAAACGGAGAGTGCTAATTACACTCTTTAATATGGAATAAATATATATTGGAATAAAGATAGATTGGAATATAGATATATGGAATAAATATATAAATTGGAATCTTTAATATGACAAAGTTCATTTTGGAGTTTTTTTTTCAAAAATGACACAAATGTAATTTTTTGAAAGATCTCTCACACCGTTAATATGCACATTTCCAGCAATTTGTATACAGTATTGAACTTTTGAGTTGATGTACTTCAAATGACTTCAAATTATACTTTTCGAAAACTCAAATATTTTCTGTGAAAAAGAACTTCAAATTTAGAATTTACCGTGGCGCTGAAACGCCATTTTCTTCAAAACACCTCCAAATGTTTCAAAGAAAATTGCCATTTAGGACGAGGTTTTCCTGTTCTTGAATATTATTAAAAGAATATTTTTATTTTAATAATAGGAAAGGGAATGATTAACAAAATGTAAAAAAAATGCGGCGATGGATGGCAGCTGGCAAGAGTATAGGCTGATTTACACGTTGCCAGTAAACGTGCCAGTTGAGGTTGCCAGCAACTGGCAAGTGGTGACTGGTAACGTGTAAACGCTTTGTTGCCAGTGACTGGCAAGACTTTCGCGCCAGTCTCTAGCGATGCCAGCTGAACAAGAATGTTTGGACTACTGGCAAGCTCACGCTCTCTCCCACCACCACGGTGTCCACCACGGCGATTCCTGGGGTCTCAACACGTGTTTACACTGCTTTATACTTGCACAGTGATCAACGTAAGCTTATTATTATTATTATTTATAAAAGTAATTGGGGAACAGAAGTCCTCTTGAATAACGGAAGAACAAACTGACAAGCTTGACTGGTTATATACAGAATCGGAACATTTGTGGGATATTTTTTAAAAGAACCGCGAGGCCGGAAATGCCGCATTTCTGGCAGTTGCAAATAAAATGGAGATAGATAACTTCTCCAAGGCAGATTAAGTGAATAGGATAAAATGTTTTCGGAACATTTGCTTTGCACACTGTTGTTTGAGCGCCGAAAACTTATCAGCACCACGTCGCAAAGAGTATACACAAGCTAACAGCAGCGAGAAAAATATCTCATCTTGCATGCCATTACTAGCACTGTGTAAACAACTCTTGCCAGTCGCACAGAGCGCTAGCAAACTCGTAACTGGCACACCAGTACTGGCAGCGTGTAAATCAGCCTGAAGTGTCAAGTCCGAATAGGTAGCCGAGACCAAAGGAAATAGAAAACCAATTCGGGAAAGTCTGTGCCATTCTGAAGCCCCACCAGTTTTGTGTTTACTGCATCCAGAAGAATCGGGTTTCTTTCATATTTTCGTGAACTGTGAGGCACTAGGCCTCCATTCTTTCACGCCCCGATCTGACGTTGCTGCATACCGAGGCAACGGAGGGTCCCCCCTCCCCCACCGTCACCCTCTCCCTCCCCCGCCGCCGCGCAGCGATGAGCGAGCGGCTCCCACGGGGTTCCGACTCATCTTCCGGCGCCGCCACTGGCACAGGCGGACGGACGGGCGCGACGCGACGGCAGCGCATCGACGGGTAGCCAAGGAGCAGGGTTGGTAAAGGAGACCGTTTATTTAGGTCGGACATTCATGAAGTCAACATGTACTACGAAATTGGTTGATGAATCCTTCAATTTAAAATATTTAAGAAAGATTCAAAATGTTATATTTAATCTAACTTTAACTTTTAAAGTATGACTCAAATTGCTTGATTGACTCGAATACAGTGTAAAAAATAATGTAATGCAAACATTCAAAAACTATCAAAGTATCGTCTTAAATTTAACATGCGCTTGCAATCCTCTGTTTGCAATTATAGTGATAAGCTGTTGCTTTCGTTACGTATGTAACTTTTATTAGCCCTGCCTAACATATATCATTTAGTTTGCTGCAATATCGCTTGTACTTAATGCAAGAAAAATTTGTCTATTTAATTCATTGTATTATTTTGTATGTTTTACTATTGTGTAAGTGTATATAGTTCATAATTTTGTTTTCAATCCGTCTCCAACTTTTAAAGATTGACTTAAATTGCTGACTTGTTGAAATACAGTGCAAAGAATTAACGTAAAACCAAATTAAAAAAGTATCGAGGCATCTTTTACTTTTACGAATACATACGTCTATACGGAATAGTAAATGTAGTAAGAAAGGTATGTAATGTTGCGGAAAATCAATATCGACATTTCAACGGAAATATATGTTTTGAGAACCACTAAAACCAAAAAAGTATATAGGACAAAGAAGAGGAAGGAAAGATCCGCGCGCGGTCCGTGGCCCGTTTGTAAAAGTACTACTCTGACATTCGCCTGGTGTTAATCGAAGAAACCACGAAAAACTACCGATCAGAACATGCCGGGAGACCAGTCGGGAGTTTAGAGTTTGTCCCGGGGCTGGGGCTTTGCCCTGCTGGTGGGAGATATCTGGTAGTGAAAACCAAGCTAACTGACGTACAGATTGGCTTTGGATCTCTCCTTCCAGCGTGAAAAAATCACCGTCATCTCCCGCGATAAAAAAAAACAGGCACTACACTTACGGGGATAATGAGCTGACGTGCCTGGTGGTATCACCAATCTATCAATTGTGAACAGCTTGAAAGTTTTCAAGTAAAATTGTATGTATGGCCATGTTTTACTCTTTTGTAAAATCCTTAGTCAGTTTTCATTTCTTCAATTAGGGGACCGAAAAAAATAGGAAATGTAAAAGGTGTCTTTTAGGTGCCGATAGGGAGCATCAGGAAAGAGGGTGTGGCAATGCCAAAAAGCTAGCCAAGGCTAAAGAGATTAGTTAAATAACTAGTGCGAGAAAGTCTGTTTCATTCTTTAGCGTCACTATTTTTTGTTTAAATTACGTTCTCTTAAAATTCCCGATATTTTAACATGAGTTCTTGAGCAGAATAAGAGGATCGATCATTACGGAGAGCTACATAAACAGACATTAATCTTCATTTCCGCTCTTTGCTCTCTCATAAAGAATAAAGTCTTAAAGAGGTATCATCTGCAAAACGGGAACGTTAATCAAAATATTGACAAGCTTAGTTTC
The DNA here is from genome assembly GCA_031308135.1 of Acheta domesticus. NCBI lineage: Eukaryota > Metazoa > Arthropoda > Insecta > Orthoptera > Gryllidae > Acheta > Acheta domesticus. The sequence continues at coordinate 247,641,439 of JAHLJT010000631.1, forward strand.
CAACTCTAGAGTAGTGTAGAAGAGAAAGAAGCGTGTTTTAATCCAATAGATGCTGTCTTGTTCAGAATGTTAATGTCATAATTCTGAAATATCGATCAGAGGTAAATAAAAATATTCCGTGTTGTTTTATTGTGTAGTAATTTCTTGGATTAAGTGTTTTATTTTTTACAAATCACCAACCTCGTAGAACTTTCATTACTTTATTTATCTAGAAATAAGCTGCAAGAGTTAATAGAATATTAAATTGTCGGAATTTCCTGTGAAAAGATGTTATATTCATTAAAATATTAACGGTTTTCACGTCAAAAGTACTGTAAATACAAAAAACTTCATTTTTCTGCAAATAACATTTTAATACTCCTACTTAATGTATTTTGGTACAAAACTTAATTTCCTCGAGAAGTATTCAAAATTGCATTATTTTTTAACTAACAGTTTATTTACAGTTTAATTACGACACTTGACACGTATACAATCGACGAATACACAAATACACGATTGTATTGCCACTAATAAAGTTAGGTCTGGAGCATTCTCAAATTATCCACTCCATTTACCCTCACGTGAGTACATTAAGTGGATTTTGTTGTTGTAAATATTCAGATTATTTGTGATTGTAAAGTTAGTCAGTTCTAACAACACTAATGAAGGTATTCAGATACACACACAAACAATTGAGATCCGCAATCAAGCACCAAAAAACACTGGATCGCACTTAACCCATTACTGCCTAGAATGATTCTGTTCGCATAGCGCTCACCCATTGTTGTCGCGTTCGTGCCCGCACAGGAGCCGTTGCAGACCTCTGGTAGCATGTTTTTGCCACTTTTAGTGCTATTCAATTGTTATGTTGCTAAATTATACTACTAGAGCGCTCCTGAAGCGCCAAACGGTGGTTATCGAGTTTTTTTTTTTCTATAAGAAGAAGCAAAACCGTTGAAACTTCAATGCGGACCAACCACCGTTTGTTTTACATCGGCCTCTCCCTCCGACTTAACCACAGGCTTATAGCAGCTAAGTACGGATTTAGATGAAGATTCGAACCGACCCAAGTCACGTGTACACCCTGGCCAGGAATGTACAAAGACTTAGCGATCACGGCTAAACGAACATCTGGCATTCAAGAATGAAAAACCTTGCTTGTATGTTTCGTTTAGGATGTCTACGTTTACTGAAGAACTAAAATTCACAAAGTATTGCAAAAGAAGCAAAATTGAGTTGACCAGAAATTAGCGTACCATGTATGTAACGCTAGGCACTAATACGAATATAATAATCTCCCCATATTCGTTATTCGGTTCGGGCTACAGCGACTCCCGCTGCTCGGTGAATGTGGAATGTATGGAACCTCCTTAACCCCAAAGCCCAAACGTTTTTTGGTGCTTGAAACAATGCAACCCGCAATGCTTCCGAGTACCATCTTGTTCGAGCGATGGTTGGCGGCGCGGAGCAAGCAGAGGGAGGGGGCAGGACGCTTAGAGCCGGAGAGGCTGTTTAATACATCATGGTGATAAATAAATTCGAGCCAAGTCAATGCCAGTAATCAGCTAGTATTGGCATACAAGGGTATCATAATATCATTTCTCTTGCCTTCATAGTGACAATTGTACTGGCGATAAAGATGTATATCTTATACACATCTGAAGCAATCGTCAAAGTTTAATATAAAACATAATACCATGATAGGAATTCAGCCGCTCTCTGGAAGATAATTCTATTGGTCGGCTGCTCTGATCGGTAGTTTTCTGTGGTTTCTCTAATCAATACCAGGCAAATGCCGTAGCAGTACCTTAACAAATGGGTTCGGACAGGGCGCCAGGGGCGGTGTCCCATTGGTGGGAGCTACCTAGTTGATGAAAACCCCGCAAGTCGACGTGTAGGTTGGCGGAGGATCTCGTCATCCAGCGGGGGAAGATCACCGCCACTACCTGATATAAACGTGCATTATACTTACGCGATTAATGACCTTAGCAGTTGTCGTTCCCGGAAACGCTGTCAATTGACTCCAATTGGTGGTGTTAAAATAATTACTTAACTTATTTACTTATTATTAACAAACGAAGACGTGGTGTTAAGTAAAGTGTGCATTTATATTTAAAAAATAATTGTGGAGTATCTTCGCTTACAATAGATTCAAATATTCGAAATTAGGTTTCTGAAAATGTGAAATGTCACATTACCAGATTGATTCGTATGAGGAATAATGATATAATAATAATTTACTACAATTTACAGAACTTAATTTTTATCATATTTTTACTCATTTATGTCCGTTGTTTATGAAACAGACTGTAAATACGTAAGTAAATAAATAAAAAAAATAAATAAATATTGAAGTAAATTAAATACAGTAATTCCTCAACATTCGCGAGTGTTAGGTTCCCAAAAAACATCGGCAATGTTAAATTCGCGAATGTTAAATTGAGTCTATCTTTTAATGAAGAAAGGTGGGTTAGGTTCCAGGACATAGAAAAACTGTTTATAAAAGAAAGAAAAATCTGACAATCAATTGCAGAAGAATTGAGTAAGTACTACTACACACATAATTCACATTTAATATTCCAAAATGAAATAAAACAATGCTTGAAACTTATCTCAATGTTGAAAGTGATTGGATATAGGATTTTGTTTTTGTTTCATCACCCTCCTCGTTGATCTAATCTCCAAATATGGAAGAGCTGCTGCTTCTATTTCCGTTACTTCCGTTACTTCCTCATATCTTCTAGGAGGTTTTCTTCACCGATGATTTCCCGAAGCTCGTCTTCAATGAGGCCATTACAATCAAAGTTGCACTGATCTTGAATGGCTTTTCTGGACAAAACCCTTACATCCAATTTGAGGCAAATGAATCGAATTATTTTACAATTGTAATATTCTATAAATGTGAATTGACATTTCAACTTCGAAATTTTTGCAGAAAGCGATACTTTGAACTTCATCTGTCAAGTGCGTTTCCTAGATGGCACTGATAAAGGAAATGAAATGTGCTCGCTTTTAAAATAAGTAAATAAATATTTTTTTTAAATAGTATGACCAAAAGACGCACTCGCGAATGTTGAAGTCGCGAATGTTAAATCGGTAGCATTTCTCTAATCGCGAATGTACGGAACTCGCGAATAGCGAATTCGCGGATGTCGAGGGATTACTGAATACGAAAACCTCATCCCTTGGGACCGCCAGGGGAGGACCACAGGCGCCGCCGACGGCGTCTCGCACGTCTAGCACGAGGTGCGGTGCACCTGCCCCAGCCGGCCGGCCGGCCGGCCGGCCGGCCGGCCGGCCGCCCGCCCGCCCGCCCGCCCGCCCGCCCGCCCGCCCGCCCGCCCGCCCGCCCGCCCGCCCGCCCGCCCGCCCGCCCGCCCGCCCGCCCGCCCGCCCGCCTCGGTGGGCACACTCGTTTGTCATGCGATCGGAACACGACCGCGGCCCTCCACTCCGCCCGACGCCCCGCGGTCGCTGAACAGGCGCGGTTGCGCACGCGGTCACCGACACTAACGCGCATTCTCTGCGGAATTGTAATCGGTTTCGCTCCTACGTTTGGTTACCCTTTACCATTAGTTTTCTGGGAACATTTTTAATGAATTCCTTTTTTGGATATTACAGAATTATAGTACAGTAGGCTCCGCTTTATCCGAGGTTGGATAATTCAAATGTTTTGGCAATTTGAAATGTGTAGTCTACGTGAAATACTCAATCAAACGGTTGAAAATTATATTTTAACCACGTTTTCGAATGCTAATATTTGATCGTTCAAATATCCAGACTTTAGTGGTTGTTGTATGAGTAATTTGGTTTCATATTAAAATTAATATTTTTTTCGTTTTCCAACGTAATCCTTCCTATATTATACATACTTTCCCCAAATGTTTATCTACTCCCAAAATTGGATCTATCAGTTAAATATCAAAGAACCTCAAAATACCTGTTTTACACTCTCTAATATTTCTCTAAGGTACCATTTTTTTTCCTTTCTAAACGGTTCAAGTGATTTTAATGACGTTTACACGTAGATAGATCCCAGCCCCAACTTCGAATCCTATCGTATCACTTTGGTCGTCGGCAAGTTAAATTAAAGAGATACACGAAATATATCTACTCAGAACTGGTGTGTTTTCGGATTAGACCTCCCGAATGATTTCTCCTATTGGAACATAATTAAGAACAAAAAATATTTCAAAAAAGTTAAATAAGATCCTATCGTAACGCTGATTGCAAGAAATAAGGTAGTGTGTTTTGGGATGTTGTAACCAACTGAAGAATCGACGATTTTTTCAGGACCCCTGAGAACACCCTAAGCAAGCATCTGAATAATTTCCCGTCAACTACACCATTGGCAGCATACTGGCTTTCCTTTGTGTGTTTCCGAGTTCGATTCCCGGTCGAGACAAAAGGAGAGTTGTAGCTTTCCTTTAAAATGTCTCAGTTTCTGTAGCTGTGGGACTAAGAAAGGCACACAGAGTTAGCAGGTTACGGTGAATGGAATACATGTTCGCTCACTTGTCTCTATTACCCACCAAGCATGGGAATTCAGCTAGGCCCAGGCAGGGGGGACATGTTAGGTAGCCAGCAAAGTCGGACAATCTACCCAGAATGTCAAATATACACAACTCCGCCGTCATTCTCAGGAATAAAGCGCCGGCTTAGGTGGCTCAGGACATCAACTGATGTCACTGGAGTGGCTCTGCCGTCACTGGAGTGGCGAGGTCCTAGGTTTCGAATCCCGACGATGGCAGGATTTTTGACAGAGAGTATACGTCTTGGTTGAGTTCAATCGCCGTCTCGAGGCAAATTCTACGAGTCGTTTCTCGGAATACCAGAGCAATATCCTAACAAACGGACCGCGCGCGATCTTTCTTTCCCCTTCCTTGTCCTCTCCTCACCCCATATTTACATACCCATACACTTTCATGCTCTACACTACCGCACATGACGGGAGTCTCGTAGGGGGTTTACAGCTTGTCCCGGCTGGGGCGGTGGAAATACCTGGTTCGGGATATCCCCCAAACCCACGTGTAGGTCGGCGCCGGATTTCTCCATCCAGCGGGGGAAGATTACCGCCACAAACCGAAGAAGAAAAAAACACACTACGGGATTCGATGGTCAGCGTATCGGATTGTTGTGTCCAAGATTGCGGGTTCAAACGTGATCGAAGCCGTGGATTTTTTAAGGGCGAAAACATCCTTCGTACGCCTTCCTTCGGAGGGGAAGTAAAGCCGGCTGTCCCGTGTAGTATATTTACTGCATGTAAAAGATCAAGTCTAAATGAAGCCTCTGAGCTAATTTAAAATTGCCTGTTTCGTCGCCCGAGATAATACCTTCTTTCTCCGCTAGATGGTGAAAGGAGCGTAGCGAAATTTTCGTGGTCAGACGGAAGAGCGGGCCTGATGGCCCGAGTCTCGCCACGTAAAATAAGGCATTAACATTACACTTACTGAACAAATGACTTCAGCAGTTGACTCGCCCGGAAGCACGAAGTAATAATCAATGAATCAAAGAGGGAGAGAATAACCGTTTGTGCGGCGGCCGTGTGTTGCAGGCGCAATGGCCCGGCTGCCCTCCGTCACTTGCTGCTGCGTGGCGCTGTCCCTGATGCTGCTGCTGGCGCACGCCGCGCCCTCCTACGGCGACTACGACAGTAAGTCCAAGCACTCGACTTGCTTGCATTCACTTGTTTCTTCTTGAATGCCATCACAGTGGTTCGAAGTTATTTGCTGTATGATACGAGTGGCAAAAAAGACCTCTTATTTTGCGTGTAGGAAATCTTACGAGCAAAATAAAATCACTTTCACCACGTGTGTCGTACACTCTTTTTTAGACAGATTTCATTTTATTTGTATTCAAATTTACAAATCATTTCGTCATAGATTAAGGTGAGTAGTACCTGATACGATCAGACGAAATTGACAAGACTGGTCCAGGGGAAGAAGAGGTACATGCAATTTTGCACCCGAAAATCGATTTTATATGGAAAGGTTATTTTAATAGTGGTACAACTCCGTTGACACTAGTTTCGAGATATTGAGCTCTGAAGTTAAATGATTATAAAAAATCGGGGATGGAGTTAGACAAAAATTTGTGTGTCTTTTGTCGTAACACTTGTTTGTCTGAAAATGATACAAATAAGCACATTGTGTGCTTCGCGGAATATTGGGGGTGTAAAGGAGTGATACCGTAAAAATGAGGTTGGTGGGCCAAATCGGTAGATGTCGTTCTAAGGGAAGTTGGAAATGAAGACAATATCGATTTACGAAAACATGTTATATATTAATTTAATATTCCTGTTGAAACACATTCAGTTTTCTTCATCTTCTTGAAATCGTCGGCTTCCTACCTGCAAATCAGTGAAATAGGCGTGATTAATGCTTGAAATGAATGGAAACAAATCAAGCATATCCTGTTTCTTCTCATAAACCTCTCTTTGCTCTGATTGTAGAAGCGGGATATTTAAGTGTTTGAGAATCTTAGTTCTTCCTCATCCACTGAAGGTTTGAAAGTTTACTGGGAAGAAACCAATGTCTTGATTTAAGGTTTACTTGCGTATATTTATAAAGGGGTTCTATTTGACAAATGTAATCCATCAAATTTTTAGCCAATTACAGACAACATTTTGTTCATTTTTCGTCCTTCTCGTTACAGACTTTTGAACGTTTTTTTTTAAGAAATAAGGACATTGACACATAGGACATTAAGTTAAATGTCTGTTTTAAATAAAAAATGTATGATATAATTATATTATTTTTGTTGTCCTATTACAAAATCTGGATCAAGTTCTTTATCATCATCATCGCTACAGACACTAAAAATATCTCGAAAATCACTCATCAGGAGACGTGTAGAAAACCGCCACCACAGTTGCATCACTATCAAAATAAATATATTGCAATCTTCTGTGATTCACTTTTAGTGTAATGCGCTAGTCGTTCATAGAACGTTCATTCAGAATATAAGTATAACACTTGCGCGGACCTGGAAATGGAGTTAACTCAGTTTATTAAACAACGTGGAGTTGTACCACTATTAAAATAACGCCTCCATATGTATGTGTTTATGTATGTGTCACACATATCTCTGTTAGATTGGATGTTTTTGAGCTTAATCTTGGTAAATACGTTAGGAATAAGATCTCGTTGTTCCCTTCAAGAGATCATTATGATACGATATATTTGAATTTTCAGAGTTACTTTTTTATGAAGCCCAATGAAATTTTCAACGTTTTCTAGAAAATGGTGAATTTTTTTCTTAGAACGTTTTGGACCTATAAAAGAAAGTGAATATCAAAGTAAGGTATACTAGTTCTGATTTTTATTAAAACCTGACATTTATAAAGTTGCAGAAATATTTATATCTAAAACCCTGAGGGTTTTAGTTTAGCAAACCGTTTGAACTTTCCACTCATGTTTTATTGCTTCCTTATTATTAACCGTTTGTATAGTTTAACACTAAATTTTAATAAAATCGTAAAATTAATATAATTAATGCTTATCTACCCTCCTTTGTTCATTATTTCATTGCGGAAGTTGTAATAGATCTACTGAAAACATTCAGCTTTTTCTATTTGAGAAAACTTGTGAATGTAAGATTGATGTTGGCGGAGCTAACAGAGCGAGTTTTCTTAATTTCAAAGAGTGTTTTGAAATACAAAGGTTTGAGACTGTAAGGAAACGTAATGTATCGTTTAATCAATGTATCGTTTAATATGTGCCCATTCTCCAAGAAAATTCAGTTGTTAAAATTGCTGTGCTTTACGTTTCTAAGGTAAGATAGGCAGTTGGATTTCTTTGCCGTATTTCCTTACACCAAACGTGTACACATATAAAACATTTCCATTTCATTTTCAGAAAGATGTTGAATTCTGAGTTTTCAGTGATTGTATTGGTCCAGAATGTGTAAACATCTCTTATTTTATTAGTCTTCGAGAATTAACACTGAACGACATGAAACAATATTTTGGGGGATTTCTGTAGTGAATATGAGAAATTTTCTCACTTTCCAACATACGCATATCATTTTCAGTGTGCATCTTTGATGCTCGAAATTTTAAGATATGCCTCAACTTTCTAAGCTATTTTACAACAATATTTATTCTTGTGGCATGAATGTTTTCTGCCTTGATTCATTCAGTTGTACATCTTTAAATGATGTCATGCACTTTTCTTAAACATCTGAGTAAATGTTGAGTAATATCACAAAGAGGAGAAAATGTTTCGCTACGTTCCGCATTCCCATTAGTTTAGAATGTTATTATAACTCCGAGGCAAGATCGCCAGAAGATAATGAATAGATAAACTGAGACCTCTAAGTTTTTTAATTAATTTAAAATTTAAAAGAAAGATTTTTTATTTGATTTCAATTTTCTTCAAAGTATTTTGAACTACACTTTTGGTAAAGAGAACTAATTCGAATATTTTGACTGTATGTTTCACCAAAGTTGAATGCGAGGGTCGGAGGGGAATTTGAAAGATTATTAAAGAAATGTTTACCTAGGGCCGTCCATAAATTATATAAAGCAAATTTGGAATATTTTGAATTCCCCTCTCCTCCTTGTAACGCATCTGTAACGGGGGCTTGAAACGCCCTAAACAATTATGTAATTCTTGCGACAACACTCCCAATTTACAATAACTAAAAATAAATTATACATCGGTGAAAATAATTTGTAAAAATTTGTATAATGTGTATTAATTGTATTTATATTATATATTAAAATTAATAATAATTAAAAACAGAATTTATTGACAATGGTAACTGCATCTAACAAAAGGTTGTGGGACAATTTTTACGCGAAGGATGGAAGCTTTGGCGAGAAAATTTCTAACAAGTCCACAAGTTTTCGTGGAAGAAGCATGGACGAGAATCTACTACGTCAGTTTAATTAAATTCTGTAATATACTATGCATAAGAACATTTTCTTCGTATTCTAAGATTCAATCAATATACCATTGATGAAAAATATTTTCAATTGTTTTACACATGTGTACATCGTAACTTTCTAATTTATTTATATTTTTAATTTAATTTGTTATTGTTTTAGTATAAGACTGAATGAAACGAATTATTTCAGCAAATATTGAGAAAAAAAATATCTCCGTAAGGTAACACTAAACCAACACCCCCTACCTTCACGTCGCGCTCAAACCCCCTCCCCGCTCTTTAGCGTTACGTAATGTAAGGACGCTCCCCTGTCAGTTCGTGGTTGAGCGTTGCTCTCAGTGTGGCGTGTGCTGCCCTCAGGTGTGCGCGATCTGTACGAGCTGCTGCTGCAGAAGGAGGCCTTGGAGGGCCGCCTGGCGCCGCCGCAGCCGCAGCAGGCGCACGAGCTCGTGCGCAAGTCCAACCGCTCGCCCTCCCTGCGCCTGCGCTTCGGCCGCCGCGCCGACCCGCTCTTCACGGTGAGCAATCAAACAGACTCTCCCATAGTGCAGGCAGGGCCAGCGGACGGAAAGGGGTCCCTGGGCTAACAAAATGTGAAACAGTACAAAAATGGAAGGAAATGGTGCGGTGTTTACGATGCTTCTTCTATCATTGAAATCTATAAGATGTGTACTCTCCATGGAGAACCAACAGCTCGTATAGATTTCAATGACAGTAAAAATGTGTTATACTTAATAATGATAAAAAATGCTTTAATCAAATAGTTTACATACAAATAAAATAATCTAACCGATTTGAACTTTCCTTTTTTTCTAGAACTTTTTTTTTTAATAATATCGTTGAAACTAATTTTTGTGGGAGCACCAAAAGTGTGGGGGCCCCTGGGCTACAGCCCTGCCTTAAATTTCGACCTTCAGAATAAATGAGTTAGGCGGTTCTCACATGCAACCACTCTTTATAAATGTCTCTAAAGAAAGATAAATTTACGGAGACTTGACGAATGGCATTTTTACTTACCCGTATACGTACGTATACACGGAGTGATATACGTAGTATAGGGAAAGTTATGTAAAGCTGCGCGAAAAAATGGCGAATTTTCGGCGGATAAAAATCCTTTGCCGGGCCGTGATAACGAAAAAGTGGATAAAACCAGTTGCTAAATTAAGAAAAATAATTCCCTAACACGGGTGTAGCCAGAAACCCTCTTTTGTGAGTCCTTGATATCGAAAAACCAATTGAAAGGAAAACGTCCGTCCGTCCGTCCGTCCGTCTGTGAACACTGCTAGCGCCTAAACCATACGTACGATTTCTCCCAAAATGGGTATTCTCTGGTCGATCTGATTTTGCTTTAAATTTTTTTAAAGCTTTAAGATTTTGAAAAAGATTCTTCAAAATTTTGGGGTACTTTACATGAAGCCCCCCGGACATTTTCAAACATTTCTGAAAAACGGCTCCAATTTTGTCTTAAAATTTCTTGTATGAATAGAGTAAAATACACTTATTAACATGGCATAGGTCCGATTTTCACGGATAAATGAATTTTCGAAAATTGTGAAAGTTTGAATTTTTTCGGCGTCTTTCTCCAACTACAAAATTGAAGATAAAGATGTTTCCTTCTAATAAAATGTGTAATCCAAAGTGAGTTCTTTGTTTAAGGTCATGTACATTGTTTTGAAAATGTTAGTAGTTTTCGCACAACATTGCGTGCAATATGTGCAATTTAAAAAAATTACAAAAACTAGATTTTCTCAAAAACAGCTCCAAATTTTTTCTCTCAACTTTTCGTAGGGATAGTGCTAAATGTACCCTATGAGATGACATTAACGCCATATTGCTGTATTCTTTTGTTTTTTCAAAATTGCAAAAATGTAATTTTTTGACTTGTCCCTCCCGTCGTTAATATTTACACTAGTTCTAGCGAATTGTTCACATTATTATATTTATGAGTACATGTGCTTTAAATAATGTCAAGTAAAGTTTATCGAAAACACTACCGTTTTCTGTGAAAAGTTGCTCAAAATTTCGCATTTTCAGAAACGCTCAAACGCCATTTTCTCATAAATGGCTAAAAAAACTTTCTTCAAACTTTTCGATCGGATAGCGCTAAATGCCCTCCTTAATATGACGTAAAGTTTATTTTAAGGTTTTTTTTGTTTTTTCAAAAATTACACAAATGTAATTTTTTAAAAGATCTCTTACATCTTTAATATGCACATTACTAGTAATTTGTAAAGATTATTATATTTGTGAGTGTACGTGCTTGAAATAATTTCAAATAAAGTATTTTGAAAACTCAAAAAGTTTCTGTGAAAATGAACTTCAAATTTCGCATACTTAGTAGCTCTAAAACGCATTTTTCTTTAAAACGGCACATAATTTTTAAAAGAAAATTGCCATTTAGTACTAGGATTTTGTGTTCTTTAATATTCTAAAATGAATATTTCCATTCTAGCAGTAGGAAACCAAAAAATTAAGAAAATGACAAAAAATGTACTTTTTTCGGCACAATGTACTTTTTTCGATACATGGCAGCTGGCAAGAAAGAGTTTGTGGCAATTCCAAATAGCAAGTGAAGACCCATGAAAATAGAAAATAATGCGGAAAAGTGTGTAACACCACTAGTTTAACTTTAAAAATATAAAGGATTTGTGGACAAAAAGAAAAGATCATGTTAAACGTAAACCGAAACATTCGGGCAGTATTGTGGAAATATATTTAGTTAATATATAACTCTAAAAGAAAGTGTTCTAGAGCCTTAAAATCTGGAATTTTGAGGCCAAAGGCTTTAAAGTTCCTCACACCGTAATCTACCGTATGAGATGTTCTTGAACATTCCATTACATTTTTGCTGGTTCCGCGCTTCTCGATACTTCATTGCTTTGCGATTCAATTTGAAATATTGCAAAGAGTAGCGTTGCATTTGCCCGATTTTGTACGTATTTTCGTACGGATAACTTTACGTAACTTTCTCAAGAATAAACAGCTATTCTAATATTTTGTGACTATCAAGGAAAACGAAAAGTAAACTGTCGAAAGGAAACTATCAAGGGAAAACGAAGGGCAACTATTTCATTTTGCAAGTTGTAAATTAATATAATGAAGACAGTCGACATTTTTGTTGCAAGATAAATAGTACGATTTTTCAAATGTTTCAAATTAGTTTCGTTATAACTAATTAATAGTAAACAGAATAAACTGCCCGCATGCGAATGCCTGTTTGAAATTCAGTTTTACGGCGTTGGCATGCGCCATTGGAAATTAAAGAATATGCAATTAGCTGATAGTAAGGGAAGAAAATTATTTGGTATTTCAATTCAGTCAATCCTCAAGTGGAATCTTCACATGTCGCAACGATATAACTGCCCGACCTTCGGGAAAATTTCGAAATGTCCTCCTCCAACAAGTATATCGAGCTTTATGAGTTAAATTACGTCATCATCGCTCGATTAACAGAAGAATGGACGATAAAACGTTCGTGTTGCAAAGTGGAAAAATGTCGGTAGAGACTGCCCTGAGACGTTTCAGGTCTCTTCACGATATGATTCGGTGCTATCCCTGCAAATTGACGATTAAAATTACCCACCCGGGGAAGATTGAATAACGTATTTTGTTTTGCCGAACTTCGCCTACAACAACACACACTTTCTCGCATTGTTTCTAAATTTGCAAGTTTTCGAAAATTAAGAGAGTTCAACAAAAATGTAACATGAGCCATTCTTTTAAGCATTCCTTGTTTTATCCGTGGAAACAAATCCCAGAAAAAAAATTGAAAAGGTTTTTGAGAAATATGTTTCTTATATAAAACATTAATTTTAAACAAATTACGTGAAAACGACTCGTGTTTTTTTTTCAAAAAAGTTAATGATATTTTTTTAAAGAGCTTATTTTTTAGAACAGATTTTGTTTAAGGCAAAAATCTCTATCTTCAACTTTGTAGTTTTAAAAAGTTAACTTTTTGCAATTTTCGAAAATACAGAGCTCACGGGAAATGAAACCACATTTTTCTCAATTCCAAACATTGCAAAGAGTAGGGTTGTATTTGCCCGGTTTTGTATTTTGTACTTTGTAGCATACTAAGAGCACATTGTACATTGTACAATGTTAGTATGTTCTAAAGTACAACGTACTAAGAACATTGAACTTTAAAACATACGAAGAGAAATTTTAAAGAAAAAAATTCAAGCAGTTTTTTTGGAAAATAATTCTTTAAAAAAAGTTTAGAATTAGGTCATATTTCACTAAAAATTATGTAAAAATTACGCAAATTTTTCAAAAATTCTACCTTATCTTGTTTCAAAATGTCTGTAAAGAATAGATTTTCTTAAGGAAAAAATATCTATCTTCAATATTGTAGTTATAGGAAAAAAACTGAACTTTTACAATTTTCGAAACATCAATATTAGAAAATGACACCTGCACATTCTCTTTGAAACAAATATTTATTTCTTAATCTAATATATACATTTCAGTTGTCTTTCAGGTGCACCTTTTACTCTATCCAAGGAAAAGTTTATTCAAAAACTTTGAAGACACTTTTGAGAAAATTTTGAACTTGTTGAGTTTCATGTAAACTATTCCCAAAAATCAGAATCGCCGTTTCAAAGTCAATGTGTCTCGAGTTCATTTAAATCGATAAGGGAATTTCAATTTGGAGAAAAATTCGGCTGAATGTTTTAGGCGCTAGCGCAGACAGACGTTTTGCCGTCAATCAATTTTTCGATCAGGAACTCACAATACAAGGATTCTGACTACACAACGTGTTCGAGGAAGTAATTTACCATTCAAAGGGACAAGATTTATCCACTTTTTTGTTACCAGGATCCGTCAAAAATGAGTTTTTGTGTCGAAAATTTGCCATTTTCCGGCACACGATTCTTACAAAGTAAGGACGAGAAAATTAAAATAGATGACATTTATTTTAAATGTTTCCTTACTATTATACTTTCGTTTACGTTCCTGGTAAATATCCAGTTTTACGTAAGATCACGTCACAGAGAATGCAATATGATATAATACTAACTATAAATGATCCATCAAGGTGGTCACAACTCATGCTCACTGAGTGCTTGTGAAACGGAACGGTTGTAAGTTTGTATCGCCCGAAGATACGAATGTTCATGTGTTACCTTTCGTAAGTTACTGAGGTTCTCACGTTGTTTGACCTCCATTTACCTAACAAAGGAGATAGTAGGATACTGTGATTCAGTGTCCAATAATATCTTTGAAGGAAGAATTGAGAACAACACCTGAAAATTTTTAAATGCAACTGATTCATTTATTGGCATTATATATTCTTTCCACTATTTTTCCTGGAAATTGAGTAATTTTCATTTGTTTCTTTTTTAAGGTAATGTAACCTAATAACGTTTCCTTTCTCTTTCGCCATTCTAAAAGATTCGAAACCAAGTAACAAACAATAAGTATTTTTAGATAACTGTGAGATGGATTTTATTTTTTTAATTGTGATTTTGAAAAAATATTTTTCATGATCTTAAAAAGCTTGGAAGTAGATTTGTTTAATTCACTAAGTTTATGATATTTGACTCAGTTTACATTATTTTTACTTCTCCATTCTCAATTATATATTTTAACAGTAACATAATAAAATTCTTATAATGAATATTTTTGTTTCAGGGATCATCTTTCTTGGATCACTCTTCGGTGGAAGGCCCTGTAGAAAACTGAAAAGAACATTTGAAATTTGGTGATGAATCTCTTCTATGTTCCTCGTAATGTAGATGTATTTTTTATTTCATTTAGTTCTGTCCTCTCAATTTACCCCTTGGTCATGGTCTAAATATATCTCAGAACATATGTATAGTACTACATAGGCAAATAATTAATGTTCTGAATTATGTATATGATATTAATTATTCTTCCAAAGTAGCTGTAAAATGGCATTCCTAATTAAAAATTAATCTTTAAGGCAGAACTGCAAATGGCTACTGTGTGAATTATTTCGTGTATATTATTATTTATTTATATCCATCCCTTTCATTTTAAGTGTTCAACTTCCACAACACATCTGGATCTGTAATTAGTTACTGTAACAAATTTTCACTGTGAAATAAGAAAGAAATATAATTGTAAAGAAAATATTAAGAATAAAGATAAAGCACCACCATTTATTGTGAGGTAAAGATGTGTCTTATAATTTCTATTGAAGATGTATTCAGCAGTATAAAGTGTCTGATAATGTTTTCATTTATTTTCTTTAATGCTTTGTTAAATATTTATAAAATCATATAGAAATATTTTTCATCTCTAAACGGTAATACTCGTTATGAACTGTTAATATTGCATTTGAAAGGAAAATTGCATTTTAGATTTAATTTCCAAGGAGCGCAGAAATTGGAAGAAAACTACGCAGCTTCCCATGTGAGAGGTGTCTACAGTTTCATTAGGCGCCCATAAACTCTGGAAAAATCCTAAAACATTGAGCAGGTTCGATTTTGGCTGATAAACGCAAATTTTTGGTTATGCCGCCTTTTCTCACACTAAGCATACTGGCTTATACTTGGGTTTTTATTTCTTGGCGCGTGGGGGTTTGTCTTCATGATGGAATATCTCACAGTATTTCGCGTCGTTCTCGGCCGTGCCACTAAGAGTCACATAATCGCCAGCACTGCTCGATACAGTCGCGATCATGCGATTCCTTGCGGCACGACCGAGAACGACACGAAACACCGCGAGGTATTCCATCGTGAAGACAAGCCCCCACGCGCCAAGAAATAAAAACCCAAGTATAAGTTCTCACATTCTGTTCGTCGGCTGCTTACACTCAGATGAAGTAACACGACAGCAAGGCTCCAAATAAGAGACCAGCCGCCTTTAAATATTTGCTATTCAAATGTCATCAACCAGTTTTTTTTATATTCTTGGAAAATAAAGGCCTGTTTTGCTGTATAAAGAATTAGCAAAATACCCGCCGTTGACCAGGTTTTCTTAATATCAAATCCTTTGAAAGAAGAAAAATATTAATTTTGTATAAACCACGGTGTTTAAAATTGTGTGCGTGCTAGTTTTTGAAAAACCATTTTGTTTGCTTTTGTTCAGCAGCATCCCTCCAGTTTCATTCTATTTCAAAACAAGATTCATTCAGATTTTTAGAAATCTTGGTTTTGAAAAATCTGCAAAATAAATCTTAGTGATGATGATACCCACTTAGCAGGTTTTTTCAGAATTGGAAAAATGATTTATTTTTCAAGAAGTTGCTTACATTTTATTTACTTTTGAAACCACTACCTAGAGAACGACACTCTGGCAAATTTCATCAGAATCGCTAGCACGAAATTATTGTTTTTGTTATTATTACGAGATTATCAGATTATTATTATTGTTATTATTCCACCACATCACGATTAAAAAGATGTTATGAGTCGGCTGAAAATAAAATGTAGTCCAAGTTACAACCAGATTACCTAAGGAGCAGATCTATGGACTGTGGGTGCCTCTACAATACTTTGCACAAAATGTGAGCTGTTTCAAATAAAGCTTGCACTTCCCAGTCTTTTGAATTACCTGGGAGTTTAGACAAGTTCTTACTCAAATTTTGCGGAACAAATCCCAGAGCTCCGATAACTATCGGGACGACCTGTGCTTTTACGTCCCACATTCGGCTTATCTCGATTTCCAAACTCTTGTATTTAAGGTGTTTCTCTGCCTCCTTGGTAACGACGTTTTGATCGCAAGGTACAGAAACATCGACAAGTAGACACGATTTTTTCTCCAAATACCAGATATCTATAGCCGGTTTGTTTGCCGCTATCGTCCGATCAGTTTGGATTTGTTAGTCATACAATATTGTACACAATCCAAAAGACGTCACCGGTTTTGGTGAGTCGTACCACTTGGGTCATGTGTTTGGAACTTCGAGGGCGGTACAGATCTGCCAGTGGATGTAGCTACACACACTGTCGTGTCTTTTCAAGTATTCGGTCTTTGCTAGGATTGGACAAGCTGAGACAGTAAGATCAATGGTTTATACTTGTTCTTGGCAAATGCGGCATTTATCATCTTGGGAAATTTTGAGAACCGCTTTATCATAATGTCGTGTTTTCAAAGCCTGATCTTGGGCAGCTATTACAAGTGCTTCTGGCATCATTCTTCCCCTTTTAAGCCACATAAATGATTGATCTTTATTCATCTGTGCCCTGTCCATTCGTTTCAAATAATGTCTGTTACTTACAATGCCTCTGTTTCCCATTCTTCGGTCAGATTTCATGACTTGCCTCATTAGAGGGTCATCGTGATGGCTGACTACATACTTTCCCATCACAACTATTGCGTTATGCCAGGAGGCCTCAATTTTTCTGAGGCCTCTTCCTCCTTCCTTTCGTGATACATAAAGACTATGTCAGCTCGAGGGTGGGCAACATGATGCATTGCAAGCAGTTTTCGTTTTTCGACCCATGGTGCGAATTTCTTGCTCTTCCCAGTCCACTACTCCGAAACTATTTGGCTACAGGCACCGCCAAACTACCTATTGATGATATTTTATTCCTGGAGTTTAGAACGGACTGCAGGACCAATCTCACTCTTCTGTAATACTCCCTGCGAATTCTCTCTGTCATTGTGCCGTTCGAGATGGTCTCACATTCTTCAATACCCACGTATTAGTAAGTTGTACCTGGCGCAAGATCTTGAATCGCAGTGTGCATATCAACTTCAATGTTCTACGACGTTGCCATTTTGCCTGTCTGTAAGCTGGTTTTTGCACACTTGTCAAGACCAAACTTCATGCAGATGTCATTGCTAAAATCATTGATGACGGACAGCATTTGGGAGAGAATCGTTTCATTCTTAGCAAACACTTTAAGATCATCCACGTAAAACAAATGCGATACTGGCCTTTCATCACCATAGAGCTTGTAACCAAAGTCAGTGTGCAACAACTGTCTAGATAGTGGGATCAAACTAATACAAAACAGCAGAGGGAATAGCGAATCCCCTTGTAAAATGCCTCTGTTAATCTGAATACTTCCTTTTTCTACTACTCCCTTTCCTCTGTGTATTAGTAACCTGGTACTCCACGACTTCACACTAGCCTTGAAAGACTCAATAAGTCTAGGATCGATAGATATCCAGGGTCTTCAAAATCCAATCGTGTGGCATACTGTCAAAGGCCTTCTGGTAGTCAATCCAAGCAATGCTTAAATTCCATTTTCATTTCTTTACATCATTCAAGATGACTTTATTCAGTAGCAGATGGCCATAGAAACCTTTACGACATCCTTTGTGTTCAATTGGCAACAGATGGTTCTTCTCTAGGTGTCTATACACTTTGTCAACTATGACTGCAGTTATAACCCAAAGATCTGTCTCCCGCTTTGGTTAGGAAATACGTGACGCCGCGAGTGAGCCATTCCGGGAGTTCCTTTGGGTTTTCTAAACTTTTACTAGCAGCCTTTGCTAGATGAGAATGTAGTGCTGTTAATTTCTTAATCCAATATATCTGGATCTTATCAATCCCGGGGGACTTCCAGTTTCCCATGTTCTTAATTGCTTGGAAGAGGTCCTCTTCCGTGAATTCGTGAACATGTTCCACTGTTTTCACGAGTCCATCAGCAGCATCAACTTCAGATTGGAGCCAAGATGCGTCTTTGTTGTAGGATCTGGTTTCCTCCCAAATTCCTGCCTAAAATGCGTCGACATCATCTTTTGAAGGTGGGGCAGCATTGTCATTCGGTTATTGAGTCAAACAGCGATAGAATCTCTTCGAGTCTGTTTCAAACAATCGGTTCTATACGTGGAAATCTGCTCTATGTTTGTAACGTCTAATTCGTTGAGTCCATTGATTTACAACTTAATTATTGCTTGGATTTTTTATTTTAGCTTCTCCGCTACCATTAGCCTTGTGTCATTTTCAGTTTGGTATTTTTGTTCAACATGGAGTATTTTTTGTTGAACTTTATAAGTGTGATTTGATTTAGAACATTCCTCGGCTAAGAGTGATATTTCACTCTTACACCTTGTGTCGGCTATCCGTTTCGCCCTTGTGGGTACGGAGTTTACTCTGGCTGGCTGGCGGCCGTCGGTGTTTTTGACTGGCCCCAAAATTATCTGGGGTACTAGATATCAGTTGCATATACTATGTGATTGATTTCGGTAATATCTAGATATCTGCTTGAGGTCTGTACAATCTCCTTTAAGACAGAATTCGCTATTTCTGTCACTCTCTTAGCTGTAGCATTTTCGTAAATTCTCCTCAATGACAGGAACGACGAATGAAAAAAGGACTGTCAAACACCCCTTTCAACAGCCCCAAGGACATGCGCTCGCACGCCGCCTGCCGCCCACTCCCAGAGAATGCCTCGCCCGGTTACCGTTCCACTACAACCCTATCATCCATTAAAAAGTAAACAGACAAAGGACGCGCCTTGACCCACTTCTAGTCCTAGGTTTTCAAAAAGGTCAGATAAAGAAAGTGCGTTTCTCCAATAGCACGAGGTGTAGAGAAGCTTGCCCGCATGACAGCAGCGTCTGCAAATCAGCAATCTCGATGCCGCTACAAATCCTTGTCTCAAAATTGGTAGAGTTTGATTGGAAAAAACAATACGGTCTGGACTCGAGAGATTCGCGTGGGAGGGACAGGCTTCGAACTAGAAGCGCTTCGCAGAGAGCGACACTCAATTTCTGACATTCAGGTGACTAACATCGCTTCAGTCTACTGGAGATTTTGACCCCAGTCTGATGACTCCCATTTCACATAACCACGACATTTTCGAGACGAAACTCCGTGACCGCAACTTCAATCTCACATTCAGACGTATGAAATTTGACTTCGAGACTTCATCGCGACATTAAACTTAATTCTAGACGCCTAGCTTCCTACGCATGGTGCTTCTGCAAATTCGCACCTCACGCAAGATAATCTCATCGGGCCGAAAGTCGCGAGAGAGTTATTTAAATACCGACACGCAATCGCCGTGGAAGTATCGTGAGAGTGTCACGCGAGTCAGCCGCCGTTCATCCGAACGCGATCGCCACGAGCAGACAGCCCGCCGCTTGCCGGCCCTCGACCGCGTCATAACGCCCAGCCAGCCGCCGCCGTCTGCCGCAGCCGACTCTGAGCTGCTTGAGCGGCACACAGCGGGGAGTTTTAGCGCCAGGCGTAAGGAGACATCCGTTAACTCTATTGATCACGTGACTGGCGACTTCATACGATCGTAATGAACAACGTTCAGAAGAGTTTTAGCAATAGCGTCATTGTGTTATGCATGTTACACAAAAGAAGATTTCAAGCGCTGGACAAAGAAATTGCATAATATATCAAAGAGTGTAGGGTAGTGGTGAGATATTTCAACACGATCGGAGGAGTCAAGTGTATAACAAATCTACATTATGCACGGAGATTTAGATTTTGTGGCCTTCCGCGATGAGTATGCAGTTTGAAATTTTCAATCGGCTTTTCTTGAGAATGTAGGAAGTATCTTAAAACAGCATTCGTTGTGAACACAAGACATAACCTAACTCAAAGATATGATTTCAACTTCTTTTTCGCAATTCCTTTCCTGTCACCTCTCCAACATTTCCCGATAATTCTTGTCAGCGTCGTGGAGTTGGTAAGGACTAATTGTAACTCCCTCACAGACGAAAATCGGTTTATCAGAGTTGCCTAAACATAACCTTTTCGGTTTTTAGACGGCCATTTTGCCGCTTGTAAGATGACCGTAGAGACCCCTACCGGCGTGCACTATGTACGACGGTGTAAGAACCCTTAGGCCTGAGGCCTGAGGTAAGACGTTATGACTTCAAGATCCATCACGTGACTGTTAGTGCATAACGCAGCTATGTCCTTCGCCGAGGCGAATTTCCCCCAGTAACGGCGGGGTTCCGTGAGTGCAAATTTTTTCACAAAGTAAATCCAAATTAGTGACCATCGGGTTGCACTAATGTCTCTCGCTTGGTCAACGAGACTCTTTCACCCGCATTAACCACTGTAAACCCGACTGTCGAGGCAGTGGACTTGGAAAAATTAAGAAGCTGGCCAGCAGAGCTGGAGGGGTCTTGGCGGCTTGAGGAGCCCCCAGGGAAAACCACGCGCAGGTGCCCCACAGGCCTCGCACTTGGAGTGCTTGCGTAACACAAGACTCGCATCCCTTCGCACATGTTAGTTAGTTAGTTAGTTAGTTAATGCCTTATTTTACGTGGCGAGACTCGGGCCATCAGGCCCGCTCTTCCGCCTGACCCCGCAAATTTCTACTACGCTCCTTTCACCACCTAGCGGAGAAAGAAAGTATTATCTCGGACGACGAAACAGGCGATTTGAATTTGTACATGAAATTGAATTTGTACATTGAAATTGTACATGTTGCCATGTACAAGGGGAACTACAATGTTAAAAAGGAGGAAATTGAAAACGAAAGGTATAGTGAAATAAATAGATGAAAGGTGTCAAAGAATAGAAAAAACTTTAACAATTTCTCAAAAGCCTTGCAATGCTGCGATAACACTAAATGAAAACTAGGCGAGGCTGCATGACTGATACTGTAAAGAAAATGTAATTAGTATAAACATTGCAGAATGTATTGAAGCCTACGAGGCACAAATGAATAATTATTATAAACACATGTCTAGACTTTTCAATCCAGACCAGCCCACACTCATAGTAAAACTGCTCCTCCTTTTTACACATCTGTCTAGTAGGGGGTCTAAATGCACACACAAAAATTCCCTTCGCTGACGGCAAATGTCCACGGGCTGGATTAGCTCTCCGTGTTCAGCGATTGCTGCTTGTCACTCCCTCTGCCGCCTTGTTGCCCACGCTCTCCCCGCCGGCCCCGCCTCTGTCCACGACGCCCCGAGATCTCTCCGGGCGAGTGGAAGGGGGGGCCAGCCGGGCGGGCGGGCGGTGGGGAGAGAGGGGCGGCAACGTGAGGTGGCCTGGCTTCAGCCGCGCGCCTTCCGACGGACGAGGGTGCTCCTTGCGTAGAGGCGCAGGGGAACAATGATTAATTAATTCTTTAATTAATTATTTTTTTAAGTGGGACGTGCTAAATTTATGTTTGCGCCCCCACAACACACTGATGCAGCACGGAACTCCCATAATTTGGCGGGAAGACCACAAAGAGCGCCCAGATGGGCGAAAGTCACTGCAACTTTATCCGCGCCGAGAAAATGTTCTAACAAAAGGTGGATAGAAGAGAAGGCTATGTACATACTTCGGTCCGCTGCTATCTCACGGCACCATCATAATCCAAGAACTTGTGATAGATCTCGATCGAGGACCGGAGAGCCAAGAGGGAGATCGTCTGCAAGCGCGTGGATGATGTGACGCCGAGTTGCCGTGGCGCCGCGATGGTCTCCTGCAGCATGGCCCCGGTGTCCCCGATGACAGTGGGGAGTACTTTGGCTGGGGCGGCCTTCAGGATCTGCTCCACGACCGGAAGGGCCGGCTGGTATTACTCGTTCACTTTACATTTGCAGACGGAGCGCTGTGATCTGTTTACATGCGGTCACCGCCGACTGAATGAGAAACGCGCGTCTGCAGAATATACTGACCGTTTAATATGATATAGAAGACTGTGAACAGCACACAGAACCCCTGCAGGGAAAAGAACGTAACCATTAAGCAGTAGGTAAGAGCATTTGCAGACGGAGCGCTGCGATCTATTTACATGAGGTCACCGCCGACTGAATGAGAAACGCGCGTCTGCAGAATATACTGACCGTTTAATATGATATAGAAGACGGTGAGCAGCACACAGAACCCCTGCAGGGAAAAGAACATAACCATTAAGCAGTAGGTAAGAGCAAAGAAATAAAAATATTGTACGTGAATGTTGTGAATAGCGTGTGGTGTGATCTAGTTTATTGTATATTATTGGATGCGTAGATGGTACGAATAAATATATATTTTGACCATAAAGGATCAATCAATATTGACTTCAGGAATTAAATCTTCAAAAACATTTACGTTTGGCTCAACGTTTCGCACGTTTAGTACGTGCCTTGTCAAGAGCAATACAATGGCAACGGTTGACAATGGTATACAAATTAACATAAAAAGATAGAATTTAATTCCTGAAGTCAATATTGATTGATCCTTTATGGTCAAAATATATATTTATTTGTACCATCTTCGCATCCAATTATATACCAGGATCAACAGGAAGAATCTACATCAATTTCAATATTGTATATTATCTTAAACATTTAAGAGCGCGACTCCAGCTCACTGCCAGAAAGGCATAATTCGTCAGCTGTGTCCGTAGCGCTTGTGCTGCCTTCGGAGACAGCTTATTGGCCAGATGCTGATTGACATCGGGGCCATTCGTGTATTCTCGGTTGTGTGTTCGGGCCTTCACTTTCAAAACAACATTAGTTCCTAATTCTGCCGTCAGCAAATGTAAAGTGAACGAATAATACTTCTGGGTCTTCTCCGCAGCACCCCTTTCGAGCCCGTTCCCACCCTCGTGGCGGACAGTAACGTCGACCACGAAGGCCCCTTTCCCATTCAGCGCGATGAGTTCGGGTTTGAGGCGGGACACGTCAAGGGTGTCGAGGGAGACTTCGACCACGAAGGCCCCTTTCCCATTCAGCGCGATGAGTTCGGGTTTGAGGCGGGACACGTCAAGGGTGTCGAGGGAGACTTCGACCACGAAGGCCCCTTCCCCATTCAGCGCGATGAGTTCGGGTTTGAGGCGGGACACGTCAAGGGTGTCGAGGGAGACTTCGACCACGAAGGCCCCTTCCCCATTCAGCGCGATGAGTTCGGGTTTGAGGCGGGACGCGTCAAGGGTGTCGAGGGAGACTTCGACCACGAAGGCCCCTCTCCCATACAGCGCGATGAGGTCGGGTTTGAGGCGGGACGCGTCAAGGGTGTCGAGGGAGACTTCGACCACGAAGGCCCCTTTCCCATTCAGCGCGATGAGGTCGGGTTTGAGGCGGGACACGTCAAGGGTGTCGAGGGAGACTTCGACCACGAAGGCCCCTTCCCCATTCAGCGCGATGAGTTCGGGTTTGAGGCGGGACACGTCAAGGGTGTCGAGGGAGACTTCGACCACGAAGGCCCCTTCCCCATTCAGCGCGATGAGTTCGGGTTTGAGGCGGGACGCGTCAAGGGTGTCGAGGGAGACTTCGACCACGAAGGCCCCTTCCCCATTCAGCGCGATGAGTTCGGGTTTGAGGCGGGACGCGTCAAGGGTGTCGAGGGAGACTTCGACCACGAAGGCCCCTCTCCCATACAGCGCGATGAGGTCGGGTTTGAGGCGGGACGCGTCAAGGGTGTCGAGGGAGACTTCGACCACGAAGGCCCCTTTCCCATTCAGCGCGATGAGGTCGGGTTTGAGGCGGGACACGTCAAGGGTGTCGAGGGAGACTTCGACCACGAAGGCCCCTTTCCCATTCAGCGCGATGAGTTCGGGTTTGAGGCGGACACGTCAAGGGTGTCGAGGGAGACTTCGACCACGAAGGCCCCTTTCCCATTCAGCGCGATGAGGTCGGTTTTGAGGCGGGACGCGTCAAGGGTGTCGAGGGAGACTTCGGTCGAAGCCGTCGTCCCCCGATGCTCCAAGAGGCGCGCTGCGATGAAGTTCTTGATCGCATCGTGCCGGTGAATGGATGGTGCTGACCATCCATTCACCTTGGTGCTGACCTTGGTGCTGACCAGTGGCGTAGAGTGACCCACGCGTTTGGGGATGCTCAACAATAACGCCAACTGAACATATTATGATGTTCAATGTTCTCTAGAATCTATGTTATCAAAACAAATGCAACAATACTTCAGCAGATTTATGTCAGGAGAGTTATTGAAAGCAAATTATGCAATGGCTCAACTTTAATTCTCATGCGTGATTGGCAATGATATCACATGTGAATTTCAGACCAAAATAATCTTTAATATATTTTATGAAGAATGCATCTTCTTAGATATTAATTCAGAATTATTAGGCAAACACTATTTCTCCTATTAAATGCCCATGACCAAGCAGAGAATCTCAAATGAGAAAGAAAAATATATTCACTGGCAGTGTCAAGTGTGCTGCGCTCTCCTGCACAAACGTGCAACTTACTTATGCACCTCTTGCTCGCCCTGCTCAGTCGTACGCTCGGTCGTACGCTAGCGTCAGAAACTCGCGAATCTTTGGGAGAGGGGTGAGTGGGGGGGGAACCTCACCGTCTGCCCATGCGTCATTGCCCTTCGCAATCTCTTGGCAGATGCTAGAACCATTTTAGCATCCAAGCAATCAGAGGCCAGCTTGACCAATGCGCCGAATTCAATCACAGGAAACCACTTTAATATTAATGCAAAATGTGTTTCTCTCAGTGAACCACTTGTAAGTTTATCGATACAATATTTGATTAATACTTGACTTGGGGATGCTCAGCATCTTAGCGTCCCCTGACGCTACGCCACTGGTGCTGACGCAAAGGCCCAAGATGTGCCCAAGTGTCTCGGGTGCAGCTCCTCATTTCCTGCAGTCCACGGTCTTCTGCGTGATGGCCCTGTGCAGGCAGGTCCTGTTGGCCCCGGTATCGCTGCGCAATTGGAGAGCCGTGACGAAGCGACATGGTTTCAACACAGTGGCGTGCATTCCATGGAATGAAGGGAATCAGTCATTCCCCTACAGAAAGCACAGAAAAATCCTTTCTATATTTAAAACATTCGTTGCTTATGGCCACAGCAAAACTATTTACTCAACTCAGATTCTGAGCTAAGTACTAGTGGTTGAACCGCCACAATCGATGTTTTCAAAACGGTGTGTAAATTCGTCTCATGACGTCAGCGAAGCTTCGTTCTTCGAAGATGTAGGCGTTCGACTTCGTCATGCCTCGTGAAAAGTCGGGTCAGTCCGTGAGTGCGCGAGAAGAATGAATATTAGAATTCACTCCGTTGTGATCGACTGGTAGCAATTTCAAGTTCGAAATAATTTATTATTTTGGCTTTTTCACAGTGTTACGGGCAGCGGCTGCCGCCCGCTTGAGCCTGTTCGCGGTGGCCGCGCTGGTGACGATGTCCCCGCAGAGGGTGTCGCCGGAACGCGCCATCTTGCACCCCAACGATAAAGCGACCCGTGGCATCAGTTGCGTGAGCCTCTGGATACCCAAGCCACCGTCTCACGGGGTGCAGTACAGCACGCCGTCAGCAACGCTCCGTGGCTGCTTAAAAATGCCCTTGGAGGCACGGCGGATAGCATCGTTCAGCCGTTCCAGCGAGGCCTGAGACGGAATCGCGAGCAGAAGCTGGTGCAGGTAGTGCGGCTGGATATAGACCTGCCAAAGGCACAGCTTCTGATGTGGCTTAAGAGCTGCGTTCCTGAGCCTTCCCAGAACTTCTTCAAACGTCTCCGGCAGGGCCCTGGCGTCGAAACCATGCCAGGGCGAATATGACAGCCCCAGGTACCGCAACGACTTGTCGCAGCGGAGCCCGGGAATGACGTCACCGAAGATCGAGAGCTGGCGGTCCTGTAAGGCCCAGGTCCTGTGGCGTGCCGAGACCTGGAAGGCGACATTCTTGGAGGCCGCTACTTCCATTCCCAGCGCTTGCAGGTAGGTGGCACTCATCTGCAATTTAGCCTGTGCGTCCTCCGCATTTGCGCCGAAGATGATCAGATCATCAGCGATAGCAAGAACGCTAAGATTGTGGCCTGCTACACTAACGCCTGGAAAACCTTCTAGGCGCCGGAGCAGTTGGTCCAACACTAAGTTGAAAACGAGAGGGGAGAGTGGGTCACCTTGTTTGACACCCTTCCGAAGACATATTTCTATGTCCCGTCAGGGTGAGCAATTTTTGTAGTTACACCACGGTAAGAGCCCGCAACTAGCAGAACAAGTGCCGGCGGCGCGCCCTGCCTCTCGAGCGCCCAAGAAATAGCTTCATGGGGGACGCTGTCGTACGCCTTGGTGACGTCCAGTTGGACGCACCCCCTCCCGTTGTTTTTCGTCATCGCCTGAACTGCGTCATGGAGAATTAACGTGTGGCGCTAAAACTCCCTAATAGTCAGCCGTTGCCGACCTCCACTTGGCACCAACCATGCGACAGACCGGTGCGGTCTCTTTACGAAAACGCCAGACTATCTATGAGACTCCGATGTAAGTAGTATGTCATTGTAACTGAGAATTAAATGAAGATAAATTATTTAAGTGTCAACATGCAACAAAACTAAAAGACTAGTGAAAAGAACTGTGATGTAATTTCAAGATAGAAGAAGTCCATTTTTTTATGCATGACCAATCGTGTTATTCTTTTCGTTTCATTGATGTCAGGAGATAGTAATGGTAATTGGACATTCATTCATGTTTAATAAAGTGGGGTCCCATCTGGAACCACGATGCTCGAATACAGGTTTTCCATTGAGTAACAATCAAAAAGCACATCTGATCCTGATCAAAGTCTTGCTAATTAAACCCAGGTGAGACCTGCTCCTGTAGAATTCTCCTGGCTCTACCGGGAGACAGCACATCTAAAGATCTTCGGCTGCTGCTGGAGATCGGCTTAGCAGGTAAGTGGGTGGACAGTGTCCGCCGCTGTTTGCACATTAGCCTGGCGCCCAAACCCCGGCTGTGAGAGCCAAAGGGAGAGGTTGGTTCCTTACAATATTAATAGCTATAATAGAAATGGAGGATTATCGAGGTGCTACTGACGTGTACACTTCCGAAATATAGACCTTAACCAGAACAGGGGTGAGGATCTAGGAAAGGCATACTCTAGCCACCATTATACCTAATGGTTACGCCATTAATTTTCCAAAACATCTTTAGATGTTTAGCTTTCTTTAGAAAGCTGACAAATATAAACATTCTTCTGCAACACCAAACAGTATAACAGAAAATTTGTCTTTGTTACAAATAGAATAATTTTAACATTTAAAGAGCTTGTGGGGTGAAGATGTGTGTTTTGTTGTGGAGTTTTGTCAGAAATATCAGAGTTATGAGAGTTTTGCCGAAAACGCTCGTTACTACCTTTATTCATAATTCAGCTTATAGTTAGTATAAACGCGAGGATAGAGATTAAGAAAATGTGCATATTTGCATTTCTTCCTCATACGTCGTCCACAATTTTTTATTCTTTGACGTAAAATAATTTAAAATGTTTCTCTGAAATTAAGCAAATGTTTACTTTGAGATTATGTATTAGCTTGTCACGTTTTTTGGCACAATTGCTATAGTTCATATTTTCCGACCGTAGTTGGAATTCTTTGGCCGTAATTTTAAATTTGCCTCCGAAAGATCGTACCATTTGTAAGCCAATATATGCAGTTGGTACGCTGCTGGTAGGGGTGATTGTGTGTAGTGGAGTATCTTTCCAATAAAATGCATAGCAATGGAGCTGTTTGCGTGTCGTGAGTGACCGCGGAAGCTGATGCCGGCAACCTGAATTACTGTCAAAACCGGAAATATATGACACTTATTAATTGTGTGAGATATGAATTGTGGTCTAATTAGTAAGCGTTGTATGTGTTGATCGGAAAATATATGAAGTGTCAACATCTGTGCAAAAGAAATGGATCTTCCCGACTATAAAATCTGTCTGCTTGTCATATGCGCTGTAAGTTCATGTCATTTTATTTATCTAAAGATTGTGTTCTTTTTCTGAATTAAGTTGCTAACTTTTTACAAGGTTCTGTTTATAATAGCGTGAGTGTTCCAAGAAAAATAGGTAAATAATGACTCGTATCATTCATGTTTTGCTACATTAGTTTGACAGATGTACGTGAGAAATTAATTTTTTATCAGAGATTTTTCTCATTTTGAAAGAAAGTAATTTGTTGTCATGGACTTCAAAGTAATTTAGTTAATATTTACTATAGTTCTGAAAAAGATAGGTAATGAATTCCTTTTTATGTACAGTATATTGAGTATTATTGCGTGAAAGGTTTAAATAATTTTGCTTTTTCTGTGATATACAAGAAAAATATTTATTTTTTGACTGCTTGAAAGTTGACATACTGGAATAAATTGAAAATTCAATAAAAAAAGTACTCGGAAAATATCAAAATCATAAGTTTACCATTCTTACCGAATGTGTAATTTTTTTTAAGACATTCATAACTTTATTTTGAGGACTAAAGTTCAATGATATTAATGTACAAATGATTTAGAAAACTTTACAAGTATAACTGAATGAATTCCGAAGTTAGATTTGGTAATTACTTGTTTCTCACTCATTTCTTTTATCAATTACTTCTTATCAAAAGTAGTACTTGTAGTAGATAGAACTATGTTTTAAATTAATAATTATTATTTTGTACATTCTTTCTTCACCTCAGATCCTTTTGCTGGAAATTCCTGAGAATCTAGCAAAGCAGAATATTCAAAAGACTGTTGTAGAAGAAGTGACAGACATGAAAGAATTTAAAAAGCTACTTCGAACAAAGAATAATGTTCTTGTATGTTTCATAAGCTCCTTAAAACATTCATCAGCTACTGTGAAGGTTTTCAGGGAGGCTGCTGACTCAATAAAGGGGCAAGGAACAATGTTGTTGGTAGATTGTTCTGGGTATGCTATTTATATGTAATAAAATGTACTGTACATATTTTTTTAAAATATCTTTAAATGTTTGATATATATATTTTATTAATTGTAGAGAAGCGAAAAAATTATGTAAGAAATTGAAGGTATCTCCTGAAGGTTTTGTTTTAAAACATTATAAAGATGGTGATTTTCATAAAGACTATGATCGGTTGATGACTGTTCAGTCAATGGTTAATTTTATGAGAGATCCTGCAGGAGATATTCCTTGGGAAGAAGATACAACTGCTGTGGATGTTGTTCATCTCCCTGATGCATCGGTATGTATTTTTGTATTAAGTACAATTAGCAATTTTTTATGTAATATAAGGAGTAGTAATCAAATTAATATGTTCCAAGGGAATATTTTATTCTAACTTGAAATAAAACATTGTGAATTTCGATTTCTCTTTTATTCTACTATTAGTCTCTTCTTTGAGTATCTCAATAATTTGGTGCTCTTGATAAGTCTGGCACCTCATGTTATCTCTTCTAAGCTTCATTTCTATTATTTTGCATTTTCATTTCTTGTATATTCTTGGCCTGATAAATGCATTTTCAAACTAATGGTTTGGACACTCGAAACAGTTTTTTGTTTTGTTTTGAAGGTGTGTTTGCTTTTGCAGGATTATTTCCCCACCTACTTCCCCTCTATTCTCCAAGTATGCAGAAAAAAATTCGCAAATAAATCGCCACAGAAGTAGATAACTAGTTCCTTGCTGAGGGATATTTGTTGCAAAATCAAAATATTGAGTGGCATGAATTTAGGCATTTTAAATGTGTATGGAATAGTAAATCAATAGCATATAATGGAGAAACCATTACTGGAATTTTGTACACCATATAAACATTTACTTACATTCTCTGTAAATGAATGTGTACTTGCAGAAAGCTGAAATTATAACATTTCAATTCAGAGTCAGAGGACTTTCAATTCTGTTAAATCTACAATAGAATTCAATGAATCAAGAACAAAATTAGGAATGAAATATTTTGTTTTAAGAATCGTTTGGGATTCAGTCAGTCTGTTTAAAGTGTGGAGTGTACATATTAGTTAATGCAGAATTGACATAAAATTACCAAAAAACACTTCAGACATTTCACTAACTAAAGTTACAGAAAAATGTATTAATAATTGATACCTCCCATTTGCGAGTCGGTTTGTTACCTTTTTTCTCATTTGAGATGTTATGTTGTTAAACTAATTTAATGGAGGTGACTTCTTCTAGCACTACACTTGACTAGCACTACACATGACTTCTGACTAGCACAACAACCCTTTGTGGGTCTTGGCTTTCTCAACTAAATCGTTCCACTTTTTCCTGTCATTCACTATCTCTCTCCACTCTTCCTTGTGCAGCACCTGAAGATCTTGGCCCACATCGTCTGTCCACCTAGTTCTTAGTTTTCCTTTCTTGTGCCTCCCTATTGCCATCCACGACAAGATTTTCTTTGGGAGTCAATTCATCTACATCCTCTGAATGTATCCCAACCATTTGATTCTGTGAGCTTTAATAAATCGTATTATAGATTCCATTTTTATCAGATTTTCTAATTCTTGATTTGTTCTTATTTTCCAGATGTCAGCATTTACTTGAATCCATATATTTTATGCAGTGTATCTGTCTTTCAAATATTCTTAGTTGATTTATATATTTTTCTCTGAGTGTCCATGTTTCTGCTATGTATGTAACAACTGGTCGAATTAGGGTTTTATATATCCTTAATTATATATTATAATTTTTATATCTCTTGACAGGAGTTTTGATTTTAATAGTTTTTGATTTGCATAGTATGCTTTCTGACCTTTTATTAATCTTACATTTATTTCAGCTTGTATTGTATTCTTCTCATTCAGGATAGATCTCAAATAGTTAAAGTTCTCCACCGTTTGGAAATGATAGTTGTTAATTTGTAAATCTTAATGCTTGATGATTGTTTTCTTGTCAGATCTATATACTTAGTTTTCTTTTCATTTACTGCAAAACCCATTTCTTTGACTTCTTTTGTCAGTTTGTTATATAATTCTGTAAGTGCTTTCTTGTTTCTGCGTGTTATGGCTATATCATCAGCATAAGTTGTGTCATTTTAAAGCTTATATCTCCTCATAGGTCTAATTTCCTAATTACTGTTTCTAATATTATATTAAACAGAATTGCTGATAATGAATCTCCTTGTCTTACTCCTGAGTACATTTCAAATTAAAC